>CM046069.1:83218786-84464418 GCA_025215515.1 Schistosoma japonicum | reverse complement strand
AGTCTAAAATAAAAATTCGAGACATACTTATCAGTTATCGTTAATCTCCCCGCCAAGGTTAACTGGAAAGAATACAAAGATTAAAACGCTTCATGATAAAATGTTGATAGATTCAAAGAAATACCATTTCATGAAAATTGTATTTCAAGAAGATACTTCTGCTGAGGTTCTGAAGAAGTGACTTTCAAAAGCCATTCAAAAAACATTCAATACTACCTAAATACTTATTGCTTTCTCCAGTAGAAACTTGGTTTGCGATGTTTTTAAAGATAAGCTACTGCTTTGGGCCATATCATTGTGCATATACAAGTTTACTTGCTTCTTTGAAGCAAATTATATTCGATGCACAAAGCGTACAATATCAAAGCAGATCTCCAAAACACTATCCTGCTTGATTGTCTAAAGGAATATACAGATCGATGAACAGCTCAATTCTCCTTCACTTGGTGACCTTTGGTCATATAACTCCACCGGAATCATCCTTTTATATTATTCACAAAGTTAAACAATTTGGTTCAAAAAATTATGTACAGTGGAGACCTAAGCTCTCCACCAATTCAAGCCAGCACTTTACATCCAGAAGCAATACATTCAAATACATATATTACCATCACCTTAATATTTGCTTGTTCTCCATAAATTAATTCCTAATTCTTACTTAAATATTAATTATCTGTTTCTTCAACATCCAATTATTCTCGACTTTATGTGGACAGTTATTATTATTCGATCCATCAAAGAAACTGTCAACAATTGTTTGAACTATTAAACAACCTGTCTCTGTCCTCCTCTTATTCTTGTGGCAATTACATTACTCCTAATTAAATAATACTTGAATCCATCTTCATTCCTTCTCAAGTGACTTTGGTAACCCTCTTTCATGATGTAATATACTTCTCTTTCAGTATGAACTATTTAGTATGTGATTCCTCTATGTATGTACGATGATATAGCTAATGTGAATGATATCGTCGAAAAAATGAATATTTGGATTATTTTTAATATATTCCTATGAAAAGTTAAATTTCTGTCACCGCAACACTTTAAGAAATCAGTGTGTTTGGATTGGAATAGTGCGCTGAGATTGCTATTAGGTTTCAGTTAATTAGACAGCTGTTTTGTCTTAGTATGAGGCTCCTCGGTTTTTGAAGTTCTAGTGGGAAATCATGACTAGTAGAGTTCAAATATGCAAGGAATGAGACAGTCATCACCAATGACATTAGATAATCGTCAAACTATTTATCACAAATTGACGAAAGTAAGAATTCTACTGTGGGGTACCGACTATATAATGCTAGTGGTTGGGACTTCGTCAACCTGAAAACCCTGGGACGAAATCTATGGTGTGCACGGCTGAAGCATTTCATACTGGGACGAAATAGCTATCCAGTGCCCCTAGTTCCCAATGATATCCTACCAACAACAATCCATGACAAGTTCAATCACTACGTTTGCTTAAAAAAACAAAAGGTCCATTCTAACTTCTTTTTCTTCTTTTATTATCTTCTTACTAAACTAAAATCATAGTTTATTTTAGTAAATAGTAACATTTTATTAATTTAAAATGACAGGCAAAGATTACATCATCATTTAATCACAATTACATAAAAGTTACATAGTATCTTCATGAATTTCAAATATTGAAGCAGTGCAAAAGAAGCAATTTCTTAAAGTTAAAGTTTACAGTCTCTTAGGAAAGTATTCTATGCTGAAACAGTTAACATTGTTTTCTCTTGGTGACGTATAATTCTAGAATATGTTGAGTTAAATGCAATACTCTGAATGATATCCTTATGAAATCTATACGTTTATCATCTATCTTGTAGCTTTTTATTTTGATCACATAATGCAAATGTTATCCAAGTACCTAACAGAACAGTACCTATCATCGTTTTTATCGGTGTATGTTAATCAAACTATGTTCATCGGATAAATTCTGATCATGTTGACTCATCTTTTAATTTGTTCTTCAACATCACTTATATTGTAACCAGAAGGTAGATTGTCTTCCATAAAGTACAGGGTAAAGAAAGTAACAAGAATCTGGAACAAAAATGAATTAAAGGAAATAGTGCGCTAACGAATTAGTAAACACATTTGCTACACTTACAATTGATAATTGAAGTAATCTATTAAAGTTTTACTTACTTTACTTAAACCTGTTACACCTTACAGAGAAGTAAAGGCCGCTGACCAGTATTCTCCATTCAACTCTGTCCTCAACAATCCTTCCCAGCTTTTCCCACTTGCTCTTCATACTTCTAATATCTGTTTCCAAATCTCGATGCAGTATGTTCTTTGGTCTTCCTCATTTCCCTTTCCCAACAGGATTCCAAGTTAGTGCTTGTCTGGCATTACATTCTGATGATTTCCACAATGTATTTCATATCCATATCTAAGTCGTTTATTGGTTTCCTCCTCGGCTGGAAGTTAATTTGTTATCTCTCATATTAGGCCGCTGCTGAGGGTTTGTAGTCAATGGACATTCGGTATCTTGCGAAGACAGTTGTTTATAAATACCTGTACTCTCCTGAGGATGTTTGCAGTAGTTCTCCACGTTTCAGCTCCATAGAAAAGAACTGTCTTGACGTTTGAATTGAAGAGTCTGACTCTGAAGTTAGTTGACAGTTTTTTGGAGTCCCATATGTTCTTCAACTATAGGAATGCTGCCATTACTTTGTCAATCCTTGCCTTAACATCTGCATCGGATCCTCCTTGCTCATCGATGATGCTTTCCAGGTACGTGAAGGTATCTACTTTTTTCAAAGTTTCTCCATCAAGTTCAATTGAGTTGGTGCTCTTTGTATTGTATTCGAGGATCTCACTCTTTTTCTTATGTATGTTCAGGTCTACTGATGATGAGATTACTGCTATGTTAGTTGTCTTTACTTGCATTTGTTGATGTGTATGGGTTAGAAGAGCTAGATTATCATCATAAAAGTGTGGAACAATAACAATCTGATTAACAAAACTAGAAATAGTAGAAGATTTGAAATCTGTTACAAAGTCACTGTTGTAATATGGATAAAGTTTTTAACTAAGATGGAAAAAGCAAAAATGAAGACGCGATTAGTAAAGCTCATTCATGCGATCAGTTACTTACTTATGGCAACTGATGGGCTGACTCAAATATTTCACGAATTGATTAAATCAAAAGTATTAACTGTTAAATTTTGGTTGATCTAATGGTACATTGGTTAATTAATGTTCGGAAAGCTTGAAAGTTCTAGTCGCCATCTCTGATGGAGTTGTGAACTGAGACATACTAAAACAAAACAGCTGTCCACTACTTACTTAATTACTTACGCCTGTTACCCCTCTTAGAGGAGCATAGGCCACTCACCAGTATTCTATATCCAACTCTGTCCTCAACGATCCTTCCCAGCTCTTCCAACTTGCTGTTCATCCTTTTAATGTCTGCTTCCAGCTCTCGACGCAGTGTGTTCTTTGGCCCTCCTCTTTTCCGTTCCCCAACAGGGTTCCAAGTTAGTGCTTGTCTCGTGATACAGGATGGTGATTTCTGCAATGTGTAGCCTATCCATTTCTAACGCCGTTTCCTGATTTCCTCTTCAGCTGGAAGTTGGTTTGTTCTTTCCCATAGTAGGCTGTTGCTGATGGTTTCCGGCCAACAGGCATTCAATATTCTGCGTAGACAGTTGTTTATAAATACTTGTACTCTCCTGAGGATGTTTGCAGTAGTTCTCCACGTTTCAGCTCCATACACCAGAACTGTCTTGACGTTCCAATTGAAAGAGTCTAACTTTGGGGTTGGTAGACAGTTGTTTGGAGTCCCATATGTTTTTCAACTGTAGGAATGCTGAACTTGCTTTGCCGATCCTTGCCCTTAAATTTGCATAGGATCCTCCTTGTTCATCGATGATGCTCCCTAGGTATGTAAAGGTATCCACTACTACCTGGTTTATAATAGTTACCTAATTAAGATTAATTCGTGATATCAAATTCAATAACAAAATCATAGTTGCGTTGAAGTAGTTATTGTGAAAAGTATTTTTTTCATTTGTTGTTTGAATTTATAATCAGTTGATTAACAATGAATACCGCTGAAAATTTCAAATACGAGTTAGCCATTTCATCCTAGTACAGGATTCCTTGACAGGATACGTCCTTGACTTCATCATGACCTTCAAATCTCGTATTAAAAAATATTTATCAGCATTACTTAATTAGTAGGCATCTAACGTTAAGATTTCCGTATTCATTTCATTAATGGAATCAAGGTTAATCATTGTTAATAAGTTGCATACTAGAATGAAATAATTCCGCCGTGTCTCTAGATTTCATTGTCGTCTAACTGAGGTGAATCACTGAAGAATGCAGATAACAATACGAATTTGATATCACGAATTGGTCTGAGTTAAACAACCTCAAGAAACCTAAAAACTAGAACTCCACAGATGTTTTATTCTATTATAGTACTGGTAAACAGTACGCAACCACTATCCCACCAGGGATTGGGTCTTGTACTTTTAGGCTTTGAATAGTTGGTATTTCTCATTTTTGTCAAATCTTGAGGTATTTACATGATTTAATTCATCGTCATCGATGGATAACTGTCTCACGCCCCACATGATTAACCTTCACTAATCATATCCACTCACTAGAACTCTGTTGATAAATCTCATACCAAAACAATACAACTGTCTAACATTTCGTGATTTTGCAATGATTATCTAACTCAAACTAATTCATGATATCAAGTTCATATTCAACAATCTTCATAATATTCAAATTATATAAACAAATTTAAAACTGAAATTGATTCAATGCAATTTATGCTTTTTTCTTATTCAACTATCTTTATGCTTGAATATATTCTACACTCAATTAACAGAAATAATCACTAAGACTGATTTACATTTATGTCTAAACTTCTTTTGTTTCATATAAAATACACTGTGAATGTTACTTTAAGTTAATTTCAATAACATAAATTTATTCATTGTATAGATGTGTGAATGTGTTACTGTTGGTGTAGCTGTTGCTATGGTTGTTGTTGTTGTTGTTGCTATCAGTTCATACTCTAGTGATATTCTGTGAGATGGTCTATAGAACAAATAAATAGTTTATTCTAAAGAAAAAGAAAATGGGAAAAAAGGAATTAAGAACACGCAAAACAATATGAAGTTATCATAGAAAGTTAACTTTTCTTTTTGTTGTTATTTCAATTAATTTATGTTTAGATTAACAAGATGCTTAAATAGTCAATGTGTATTGTTGAGTAAATAAATAGTCATTAAATTTTACTTTGAACAAAAGAAATTGATAAAAATCAATCAAGTTTTTATGTTAGCAAAGCTGGTAAACTACAAATTCTTGCTTAAGAATCATTCGTATTAATTAGAATGTGATTAGTAAAATGGAATTTATGATGAGAGTTTCGTCCTATTTGGGACTCGTCAGCTAGATCTACCTATATCTTAATGTTGATGTTCACATCAGTACTTGAATTTAGTTTGTTTCGTGTCAAATGCTGCTGCATTTACCATTAGGCTACTGAGTTTAGAAAGTTAAACTTGCGCAACGGGTATGTATATATAATTAGTATGTATTTGTGTTAAGTCTCGTACTTAATGCTTGACTAGCCGCGGACTACCTTAAAACTCGAACGTTTGAACCCTCCTGCTCGCAAATTGGAAGACAGAAGACGAGTAGACAGGAACTTTATTCCAGTAAGATGGAGAGTAAACTATGTACAAAATATTAGTGTATTTATGGTTTTCTGAACAACAAAAATCAGTGTTATAATCCATCAAATCCGAATTAAGAAGTCTCAACTGTTACCCAATCAGAACGTGCCACGTCAAGATTCTGGAAGGTTCTATTGATCAGTGATTGGATGAAATGTCTTCGGCTCCTTCAAGGGATTTGGAGGTTTCGTTGAGTTTTCTGGGACCCATCCCAGCAATTTGAATCTTCTTGTTGATTCGTAATGAACTGAAGTTGATTATTCTTTGTTATCATATGTGCATCCTGAGTTCAAGTCCCAGTGTAATCATCAACACTGGGATGCAAATACATGCAACTGTCAAGTCCTAAATAGGATGAAGCACGCGTCTGGTATTCCGTCTTCCAGCCACAATCCAACTCAAACAATACTTGTAAACTAAAACTATATCAAGGCATTCCGTTCAGGATGCACATATGGCAACAGAAAGTGATCAACTTCAGTCCATGGTAAATCAACGGGGAGGCATAAATACATTCTAACTATTAATGATCACTTGTTTAGTAAAACCTGTATTTATGTGAGCATTTTTGCTTATACAATTTAGAACCTGGGATATATGTGCAAAGGTCCAAGTTGATAGACATTTGTAGTACATTAAAATGAACACCAAATTAATACAGTTAGTAGTTACTTAAATGATGAGAAGAATATGAGTCGATACTTAAAATATGGTCCAAAGGCAAAGAAATATTTTATGGAAAGAAGGGCTTTAAGACATAACAAACTGACAGTTTTCAGGAGGACAAAGAAGGAATACACTTCTACCACTGTCATTGATTCTAAGCTATGTCATTCAAAGTTACTCAGGGGTTGCGACAGATGGACTAGACTAACCAAGTAATCTTGACCTACCAACACGATTGTGATTAGAAGTCGGTGACTTCAAAGATTGATGCTATGTTTTCTTTCTTTTATTCTACGTCAGTACCAGCTGGCACCGCAAGTCATGGTAAATGGTGGTTAGGTATACGTAAGTCATGTAGCAAATACGTCAATCAACTGACTTACGATTTCTTTTCATTACTCAAAATCTGACCTCATTAATACTTACTCAATGATGCCAATAAATGCCAGTTGTATTCCTTAAGATAATAACTAGTTAGCTGATTATTGTAGCTGGATTGAGATGGTTATGTAGATATAGTTATTAAATTTAATTGCTTGTACTCTTCAAATTTAGTATCTGCCTCCACACAAACCAACTCAGTCCACGTAACATCAATTAATTTAATATTCTAAAATTATCATCCACATCTTCTTTTAAGTATCAAATAAAGTAGAATGATTCATGATTCATTGATGTTTTTGCAAAGTCGTCACCTACAAAAGTATTTCGTCGTATAATAAATATGTCAAAGGAATTCCATTGTTCTCAAGTATCAGATAGTAAAAAGTCGACATAAACAGTCTTTGGGATGACATCAGCGACGAAGATGTTAAGGTTGTTTAACAAAATAACAGATACTATAGAGATCTGAACTCATTTTAAATCAGTACTATGAATCTCATAAGTGATATTAATGGTTTATTTGTGTGATGAGGTATGATCGGAATTACATATATACACAAGAACTAAGCATTTGACTGACCAGCTACACCATTTACATAGACATTTTAGGTAGTGTCCACATATTTGGTTGAAATCCCCCTGAAGTTTTCGCCATTTCCACGCATCGATAAAGGAGGAGGGTTGGGCATAGGGTTAGTAATTTCATCTTATAAAAAACAACCTTGCAAAAATCATTTAAGCCATTTTAACTGAGCCCTAGCAGTTGGAAGGTCTTCATTTCAAAGAGTCATGACACCTCATTGTGAAAACTGAGTTTCTTCAAACGTTACGAGGCCGATAATTTTTCTAATAACCAGAACAACAATTAAAATAGGTACATGGGATGTTTGCACAATGTGGGAGACAGGAAGAAGCATCCAAGTAATTGAGGAAATGTAAAGATATAATCTGGAATTATTTGGAATGAGTGAAACGCACTAACTACAAGTCAGATATCAAAAATTACTTCCTGAAAGAGGTACTGCTTCACCCCGGTCATGAAAAGAAAATCGCATCTGGGACACACAGAGTTGCGTTAATATTATCCAAAGAAGCACAGAAAGTTCTTATACGATGGGAAACTCATAAACCTAGGATCATCAAAGCACACTTCAAGACTACAAAAGGAGGATCACAATGAATATCATCCGGTGTTATGCGACAAATAAAGACAGCCACGAAGTCAATCAAGACTAGTTCTATGCAATGCTACAGTCAATCGTCGAAAAATGCATTGTCAGAGACTTGACTATTTTGATGGGAGACTTAAACGCTAAGGTTCGAATCAAAAACCTTAGAGAATATCGTGGGATGACATAAACCGAAAAAAGAATGACGGCAGTGAGAAATTCTCACATCTATGTGCCTTCAAAAAAAGGATTATAGGTGGCACCATATACCTCCACAAACGCATACACAAACTGCATAAATTTCATCAGATCACATTACAGCGAACCAAATCAACCACGCATGCATTAATAAAATGTTCAAAAGGACCACGGAAAACGTTAAAACAAGGAGAGAAGCTGATATAGACAGAGAAAGTACATGGTAGTGGCCAAAATGAAGCTGAATCTAGCAAAGCACTGGACAACTGGAGCATCAGTATAACAAAAGTTTTATACAACCCTACTTCGGAATGCTAACAAATTCAATGTCTTCAAGATCGCTCTAACTAATAAGTTCTAGGCATTTTATGATCTACTAAAAGAGGAGGATGCTACCATGGAGAACAACTGGGAACGGATTAAGAAAGCAGTAACTTTGACATTTCAGGAAGTATTCGACCTCAACGATCACCATCATATGGACTGTTGGCACTCTGGATAATATCCAGTAAAGGAGAAGGAAGAAGATAACAATCAATTACACGCGAATAAGAATAGCGAAATTAAAGGCATAGACCGATTACACTGAAACTAACAAACAAGTGAAGAGGGGCATCAGGTTGGATAGACTGAAATGTATGGAACACCTAGCAATGACAGCTGAAAAAACTGTAAGGGCAGGAATCATGAGACACCTATATCATACAACGAAAAAGCTGGCTGAAAAATACAGTAAACCGAAACGATCAGTCAAGAACAAGGATGAAGGGTCAATCACTGCAACTTAATAGCAGCGAAACAGGTGGCAGAGCAAACTGAAGAACTCTTGAATAAACCATCCCCATTAAACCCATCAGTCATCAAAGTGGTATTTACAAACCTTCCTGTGAATGTCGAATTATCGATATGGCCATTCGATAAATCTAAAGTGGCAAATTATCAGAACCAGACAACATATCATCTATGACTCTGAAGTTACTACCACTAGATGCCGACTAATTAACCTCTTGATGCAACTTATTTATCGTCCCCCCCCCATTGATTTAATTCCTTTAACCGAATCAGCAGTATGCACTACTAAAGAGTTTCATACTAGAAAAAAACATCTGTTCAGTGCTCTCTTACTTACTGGTTAGCGTTTTTTTAGCAAACCTGTGTTTTACGGGATAGGAGTGCTAGCCCTATGCCCAACCCTCCTCCTTTACCCGGGCTTGGGACCGGCAACAACCCTAGAAGAGCTGCGGGCAGAGTGCTCCCTTAGTACTTTACAAACAACAATCTGTAACAAATCCAATGAACTAAACTAAATTACTCCTCACTACAAAACCATCTTAATTCAACTAATGAAGCCATTAAACTAAACAAGAATAAATCATACACGTAAATCAGATAGACAATGCATATGAGAATGATTCTCATTCTATAAATAAGTACCATTTAAATATGCATAAATTACTTGGTGATTAATAATTTTCTATTCATCTAATTAAACTAAGTAATAAAATACTAGTAACTGGTTATTTTTTTCCTTTATCCATTCACTTCCATAGAAATTAGCTTGTTCACACGCATATAGAATGCGTTTTCTGTTATGATTAATTAATAAAACTTTATTGAATTTATTATTTATTGTAATTGAATGGTATAGAGATTATTGCTTGCAGATTTGATATCTTGACTTAGTCTGAATTAGATAATCCGGAAGTAATCGACAGCTTTCTCATCTGAGTATAGAACTAGTCATTAGTGTTTTCATCCAAGATCCTATCAGTGATCAAACCATCTGGTTTCACTATGAACATCGTACCATTTAATAATTTAGTTAGCTCCAAATGGTTGATACTTCTAATTCTGTTAGTTTGTGATATCTTATTGTAGTCAATGGTAACAATGATTCATATTCAATTAAATAACACTTAGATAGAGTCTGGATATCATATTGGTTAGTTTTATAGAATCACTTATTTGAATATATAATGCCTAATATTGTCTAAAGTTAGTCATTTATTTCAAGGACTGAATAGCTTTTAATGTGATGCTTGAATAAGATTGTAGATGTATAGTTCAACTAAGTAGTTCTATACTATGACGGGACAGCTGTACAGTCCTCCTTGGCTTTAAATAATACTTAACCAATATTAACATAATAATGACAATTTATAAACAAGGAGGATGATTTTAGTTAGATTGTATTCTTTGATTTTGATGGTATAATTGTAGTGCTTTCATTGTTATTTTGAACAATTTCATCGGTGTAAACCTGTAATAGAAGTGAGTTATAAGATTTTTTCCACAAGCTATTAAGCACTTTCTAAGAAAATTTCATAGATTACTTCTGTCGAAAGTTTGCATCTATGAAAACTTCGCAAATAGACTATTCAGCTCAGACGACTCAACATAACCAAAACATGACTGACATCAATCTATGATGAATAAAAATGATAAGTTAGGACAGACTTTAAGTAGATCTTTATTAATTCAATTGAGATTTTTTAAGTAGAGTTTGGTATTTTTAATTGATTATATTCATCACACATTGGTGTTGGAAAGGTACCATTGAAAACAGGAGGACACTTGACAGCTGTTTCGTTCTAGTGTGAAACTCTTCAGCAGTGTGCACCACAGATTCCACTGGAGAGTCTTCAAGTTGGCGAACACATGACCGCCTGCATCACTGTGCTAAACAGTATTCAATGTTAGAATCCCACTACCATCAATTTGTGATATATATCACGATGATCATCCATTGTCATCAGTGATAACTGTCTCATTCCTGACAAGTCTTAACTTCACTACCGCTGAAGAATTTCCCACTGGAATAAAACAGCTGTTCAGTATTTCTTGATTTACAGTGTTTAAAAATATAAACCTTCAAAATTAAGCCATCTCACTTGTCTAATGGTTATGCTTTTACCGAAAAACCTAAAGGTTTCTAACATGATTCCCAGTGAAGTAATGACTGTAAATTGTTGAGCAGTCACATTCTAAGGTGAAATAATATCAATTGCTAGTTCCTGACTTTCAGTAATTGCCTAATCTAATACAATTAATGATAAGAAATTCACATTTACTATTGTTTTAAATACATCATTTCCTATGCTTCAATTAATTCAGAGAAATTGAGAAATCTTCACTTTATCTTTAATATGTACATCATAGTTTTATGAATGAAAAAAAAAACGAAAACAAGAATCATCAGTTGTAGTCTATTTAATGATTGTTTTAACTAAGTATAAGTTATAATGACTGATTATAAATTATTCATAGTAACATAAATGATTCTTTTCAGTCTATCTATTGAATGATATTATCAGTTAGTTACATCATTTATGCATGAAAGTTAATAGATTTTTGTACAATTTATATCTTCTTTTTTTTTATGACAGATTGTAATAAGTGTTAAGTTCATTTTTAAATTGGATTGTGATTAGCAAGTGATTTTCATTCTATTTGGGACTCATCAGTTGAATGTATCTGCATTCCAATGTTGATGTTCACAATGACTGATCAGCTTCAATCTATAACAAATCAATTGGAATATATAAATTCATTCTACTACCAATTCGCCTATTGCACAATTTTGACTGTCTGGATTCAGTAGTGTAGTGGTGAACGCGGTGGCGTTTGACACGAAATGGATTGAGTTCAAATCTCACTGTGAACAACAACATTCGGATGCAGGTACATTTAGCAGACGAGTCCCAAATAGGGTGAAACACATGTTCTGGGTTCCACTTTTCAGTGACAATACAACTTAAATAGCTATTAAATGTTATACTTCAACTCACATTAAATATACACAGTAAGTAGGAAATAGAAAATTTAAATATGACTTTATTCTATTCACACGCTACAACAGGTTCATTTATTTCAGATCACATATTGTCTTCCTAACAAAAACGCTTTATATTCTCTGTAATTTCTTCTGCAATATAATGTTTGAATTTGTTAAAATTTGATGCCAGTTAAGAACCATCTGCAATTAAAGTGTAGTGTATAGTTGTTTCGTCATTATATGAGACTCTTCTACCCAGCACATCTCATTCTTCTTCCTCAGTACCGGAAAATCAATAAGTAACTTAGTTATAAAATAATTCTTTAGTTAACTTTCCTCTTCTTCACTACATAGTGTTTACATCTATTGTAACATTAATAGTACTCATCTTCATAGTTGATATACTCATAATGTAATTTTTCTTATTTAACAATTGGAATAAAGAAACAACGATCATTCAATGGAAGATGAATGTATAGAATTCATAGATTCATTTCTACAATTACTTTACAACTTAAATATGATTTACACTTAATCAATAAATAACAACTATGCATACTTCATATCAAGATGATCTTTCAAAGTTCTACATAAAACTGAATTAATTGAAAGATCTTCATTACAATGTAAGAAATTAAAGGAATTCTAAATGTTCTTTATTTATATTAAGTAGGATTTTGACTGGCAAGTGGAATGCAGGATGGAAGTTTTGTTTTATGTAGAACTTGTTGGCTGGATACACCTGTATCCCATTTCTGATCTTTATACTGGTTTTCGAATTCGGTTCACTTCATATCAAACGCTACCGAGTTCATCACTAAACTACTGAGTCCAGACATTCACACTTGTGTAACAGGTGTATGTGATCTTGTTTAGTTTGTATCTTTCCAGTGATTTTTTATAGACTGAAGCTGGTCTGTTTCTGTTGTTATATGTGCATCCTGAACAAATTGCCTCGAAATGGCGATAAATTACAAGTATTTATTAAGTGATTTATCACTTTATCGAGGAACTCCGCTCATGAAGCACGCAGACCAACGCAGAATGAGCAGTTTCAGTCCATAACAAATTAATCGAAAAACACAAATTCATCCTAGTTCCTTATTTATAGTCAGTCAGTCAGTTACAACGTAGAACTTTGTACATGCGTACATCAGTTCAAGTTGCTACACCCCAATTAGCAGATAGAGATTAAATTGTCAGACAAAATCCCAGAGTAAAGGAGGTAGTAACAGAGTAAGTACTAATGGGAAGATATAGAGATCAGAGATTATATTTGAAATAAAAAGTGATTCAGTAAAAAGAAAACTACCAGAAACTCAAAAACTAGAATTTGTAGGAAAACAAGGAGTAGATGCACCTGCGCCATCGCCAACGATTTTGAGCCATATCACCTATTCTAACCATTTGTTACGGTCATCACGAAGACCCCAACCAGGTAGTCTGCATCTAACATGGCTCAGCCCAATTGTCAATGACTTCATGAATTGGTGCCATATTTTCGTTTGGCCACCCATAGCCTTCTTCCAGCCTACTCCCACAACAGACAACATTGCTCGTCGAGGTAGATGGTGGTCAGGCATACGTAACACATGTCGTAACCAATCCAGCTGGTGAAAATTCACTACTTCATCAATAGACTTACCGTATTTACCTAGTACTCTATTCCTAACCCACGCATTGCTTACTCGGTTGTCCCAGCAAACACAAGCAATGTTTCAGAGACATCTATGATCAAATACTAGAATCCTACGAATATCCTCTATCCTTAATAGCCATGTTGTACATCCATAAAGTAAAACAAATCTAACTGCTGCGCATTTTGCATTTGAATGGGGAGAATCGCATCCCAAACGTGCTTACATTCATGTTTGAGGTTGTCGAAAAATTCTGCATTTTATCAGCATCTCCAGCCGATAGAACTAAATCATCTGCATATTCTAAGTCAGTAAGTTTATCCCCTACAATGAGGTCAACCCCAGAGAAATCAGACGATGACAATGTTAACTCCAAAAGTATGTCCATGATAAAATTAAATAAAAATGGGGAAAGC
This sequence comes from Schistosoma japonicum, assembly GCA_025215515.1. Lineage (NCBI taxonomy): Eukaryota > Metazoa > Platyhelminthes > Trematoda > Strigeidida > Schistosomatidae > Schistosoma > Schistosoma japonicum. The sequence continues at coordinate 84,450,465 of CM046069.1, read as the reverse complement.
GGACAACCTTGACGAACACCACTAGAAGTGATCAATTCCGACGACAATCTGCCATAAGCTCTAACACGACATGTGGTGTTCGAGTAGAGGGCTTGTATAAGGTTAATGTACTTCTCCAGTACGCCTTACAATGACAGACATTGTCACATAACCTTGCGATCAATAGAGTCAAACGCCGCCTTAAGGTCAAAGAATGCAGCTATTGTTGGGCATCTGAAATGTGCCTATGTTCTAGAACCTGCCTAAGTGTGAATATTTGGTCTATACAACCACGTCCGGATCTGAAATCACCTTAGTTTTCTCGAGTTCTTATAGTTGAAATATATAAATGTTTTGGAAGCGATAGGGCGGGGGTGGATTGAAAGGATCATAGATACAAACGTTCTAATACAAAAAAAAAACAGCAAACAACACATCATTACTATGTAATATTTTTGAAAGCATTCAGTAGACGATTGAATCTCAGATAAGAAAAAAGAAAAGAACTAAATTGTGAACTTAATAGCTTTATAGAATGGCAGTCGCGTAGTGAAATTCCTGGAAAGCGTTCATCATGATGGAGAAAGATTTATAATAGAATTGTTTTGAATAAAAAGGTTTCGTTTAAGTTGTTTAATTAGAATCACTTCTCCAAATCATGAAGTTATTAATCGTCCTGTACTTATTGATTATCTTAAAAGATTTGATACACCCACTTAATGTTCACTATCAAGTAAATGTTTAAAAATTTACTATTGTAAACATGATAACCTGTTAGTCTTAAATATTTGTACTCATTCTCCCTTTTGTTCTGCTAATGTATGTTCTTTGATGTATACACATGAATTAGTAGACACAATTAGAGGTAACAGAAGATGTGAATTTTTCCACAGTTGATTATCTGCATGAACAATTCGTATGGTGGTGTTCATTGCCTCAGTGTACTTGTATTCAAGTAATGAAGATTACGCTTAGACTCAAGAATAATGCTTATCATCTCAAACTTATTATTCTTTAAGTATCTGAATTTAGGTAACTACTAACTTATCCATTAAATTTGATGATATTACAATAAGTTTATAATCTCCAGTTGTTAAAATTCATGACTTTTTGCCCCCCCCCCATCCACCTACCTTCTTGGGACGGATTGCATAGTATGCACTACTGAAGGTTAAAACAACTGTCTAATGTTCCTTGATTTTCAATACTACCCTACCAACAACAAATTAAACTTATTAATCATTTCTATAATATTTTTGCATCAAGTCACTAGAAGTCTATAGATGTATACCATGAATAAGTAACTTGATTATCCTTGAAGTATTATACTGTTGTTTTTTTCTTAAACTATAGTAATTCATATATGACTAAACAGTATGTATTGTAGGTTCTAATCATTCTACTAAGTAAGTTCCATTACTTCTTACATAAATCTTAATGTCTATATCTACTAATCAAATATATATATATATACATTCATTAGAATAGATAAGTTATAAACATATCTATGTATATGACTCATATGTATATGTATATCTATGTCTTACTGAAGATAATTTACTTTTTTTTTCAGATTCATTCTATTAATGTACAAATATGAGAATGTTCAGATGCCTATTTAGAATGTCTATTCTCTTAAGCATCAGATCATACAATTGAATAATGTAAGTAAAATTTAGATTTTGTCACTTGAAGTAACAGTGAATTGATGTTTTCATTTCATTTCATTTTAATCATTAATTAATTATTAGATTCATAATGAATGTTGATTGTCTCTTTGTTTAACTTTAGATTTCTACATATACCTTCCCCCCCTTCCCTACACATACATACACATACCTTCTGAATATCTTGATGCCCAGGTAAACCTACGATGATCATTATAATCATGTCTAGACTGTATACAATTCGAAATGCATTATCATTTCAGTTTATAATTTCAAAAAAACAAACTACATGAACTAACTTAATCTACTTCAATAATCAGTCATTAATAGTCATTTAATAGAACTTTAATACTATTAATTATCATCTAGAATAGGTCAGTTGTTTCTGTATTGTTTATGATAACTTGAAAGGAAATACTTCATGTATTGGATTTATTAATCTTTGGGTTATTTTTTTCTAGTCAATTCTTTTGTGGTAGGTATCATACTGTTTGTTGGGATTTGAAGTTTACTTTTATTCAGTCACCTAAGATATGCGTCGATTTCAGGTATTTGACTATAGAAATCTTCGTAACACCTCACATATATCATGAACAGTAGAATAAGTAATATGGAGGTTAGACAAAGAGGAAATATGGTAAATCAGTCGAAGAGGTCGTTAACCTTCATTGATTGAGATGGCTAGGACGTGTTGCAAATGCCAGACTACCACCTGCCTAGTCGCGCGATGTTGGCTAGGGTTGGAGTAGGATGAAAGAAGGGTAGGAGCGGACCAAACCAAAACATGGCATAAGTCCATGAAGTCTTTGACTGTTGGTCTAAGCCATGTTGGTAGATGCAGATTACTTGTTTGGGGTCTGAGTTCTTCATAAAATATTTACGCATAACAAATATTTTCTGAGTGGATGAAAATGGTTGAGATAAAGACTGGCTAGTCTGTAAACTTGAATAGCATAATTTAAGAATATCTCTTGCACCCTCTTATCACCAACTGTAATCTATGTACTCAAACACTGCTAGTCGTGTCAACTGATGGTGAACTGTCATCTGGACTTATAAAATCAAGTAGTGGTCGTCAAGGCTGCCAACCATTTCCATTTTCGGTTAATGTCACAGTCAATTTACTATTGAAAATTACACTCTCATAGTCTGACTTTACAGGAATTGATCTCCTACCAGGAAATTCACTTAATGACCTAGAATATACTACTGACATAGCCTTGTTTAGCGAAGACATTAATAAGACGCAGAATCTTTTGACAGCAATAAGCACCATGTCCGGAATACATTACTCTCCATCTAAATGCAAACTAATGCATCAGGACTGACCTTCGTCAACATCTGGGCTTACGATAGAGAATGAAATAGTTGGGCGTGTCGACCACTTTATTTATCTTGGACGCCTCATTAGCCCTAAAGGGTTGATATCTGACGAAATCTCAGTACCAATTCAAAAAGTTCATTTGGCTTTTTCCAACTTTCGTCACCTATGGCATAGATGAGATATTTATCTCTCAGCGCAGGGAAGAGTGCACTAAGCAACAGTTGACTCTCTCATATTGTATGGATGTGAGATATGGCCACTAAGGGTAGACGATACTCATATGTTATTATTAGGTTTGACCATTGATGTTTTCAAAACATCACTTGCGTTAGCTGAGGTTACAATAAGTAATAACGAGGTTGGACGCTGCATATTAGGCAAAGGTGTTGAATCAATCGATTAGGTTGTGATTATTCATCTACTGAGGTGGTTGGGACATGTGTTATGTATGCCCTACCACCGTCTGCCTCAACTCGTGATGTTAGCTGATATAGAAGCAGGATGAAAGAGAGTTAGGGGTTGCTAAACCAAACAGAGCATTAGTCCAATCAACAATCATCTATGAACACATTCTATGTCAATTTAAAAAATGCAATAAAATAATAGAAACACGAAAAGAAAATGTTATAACTGAACGAGAAATTGGAATTTTTGTTACATTCAGACTCCTACTGTTGAAATACGTCTATTGAATATTTAATAACTATGCTGTTTGTGTTGCTCAAATTTTAAATTTTTTCCATAGACTCATTAACTATGACCATATCTGAAATGAGATACTGTGTGGAGATTGGTATTAAGTTTAGTTAATTGATAATCATCACAGATTCATGTTGGCAGAGTATCATCGAAAACTAGACAGCACTGGACAGCTGGTTCGTACTAGTTTGAAATTCCTTAGTAGTTCGCATAATAGACTCTATTCTAGGGACTTAAGGTTGTTATATCTTTTTTCCTTCCTAAATTATTATAATTTTACTATGGACCTATTGTCCGTTTTCTATACGAAGCCTTCCCAATTCAATCATCAGTGTATTTTATATTTCTAATTAATCTAGAATGTGTTATATAGAAAACCTTTTATTCATATTCAATAAACGACATGGTACTGTTTCCTATCTGCTGATGTTTTATTCACTCACTCATTACCTCTGAGCAAGCTTAATCACATTGACTCTGATGTAATTAATCAGCGTCTATGTCGTCAGTTCATGCAATATCTAGAAGTAAAACTAATCAGTCTGTTCTAACGTAAGGTCGGTGTTACATCTATTTCCGCTGTCTTGTATCTTACCTTCATACTAAGAACCTCCAAGGTCATTTCAGATAAAGAAAAAGAACACAATTGCATACCATTTTTTAAAGACACTACCAATTTTTTTTCTTTAGATGCATGAATTGTATCTGGCGTTAGTCAGTTGTTTTTCTTCCTGACAAACTGAATAAACACTTAATCATCAATATGAATCTAATTTGTACTACACTAATTTATACATTAACATATACAATAGGTATATATATATACATATATGTATATATGGAGAGAGAGAGAGAGGGAGGAAGAGCGAGACAAAATCATATTACTACTTCATTATATTATAAGTAATTAGTTCTTACACTATATAATTAAACGGAAATATTTACATATACTACTTATTAATGTAATATAAGTATGCATATGTAGTAATTCAGTAAAGTATTAATTTCCTTTGTTTTAATTAGAAAATACTTTGAAGTACACTGTGAAATGATAGACTAATGTGTGTGTGTGTGCATAGTGTTATGTTCTCTTAATCTCTAAGAGGTAGTTTCTTTTTTTCATTTTCTTTGATTTCGATTGATTGAAGTGAATGTTGATAGAACTTCTTGAAGTCTATTCATTTATAACTATGAAATTGTGATTCATTGAGTAGGTAAATTAGAAAGCCAATTGTATAGTTTACCGGGTGCTTATAGGTCATTAATGTTGAAAGGTAACAAGAATGCAGAAAGCGACTTAATTCTATTATATTCTGTCTATCATTATGATGTAAATAAGTAGAGTATTCTATAAGTGTAAGTCGTCAAATGTTAAAGTATCTCATTGAATAAGTTACATTCTAATAGATACTTTATGTTGTACTTATAATTATGACTATGTCGAGATTCTTTACAATTCATATGACTAGAATCTCTCCAACATTGATTCACACTTTGTATTTTCAAGAAGGTGATTTTTACTTTCAACTATCATACTAAATATAGTTAGAATATATTTAGATCTTTCCATTGATTTGTATATAATAAATATTTGTACGTACATACCTGTTGCACAAGGACTGTTGTCTGAACTCAGTATGCTAGTGGTGAACAACATGGAGTTTGACACGAAACAAACTGAGTTCAAGTCCTGTTGTGAACAACAATACTGGAATGTAGGCATATACGGCTGACAAGTCAGAAATAAGACAAAACGCATGTATTGCATTTCGCTTGCCAGTCCTAATTCAAGTTATATAATACTAGATGAATCAAGTTATATCTAGACACATAATGAAGATGATAGCTCAGATTAAACCTAATTTTCTTTGACAAAACATGTTGTGACCTTGTTAATGATTACTTGGAGGAATCTAGTAAGTGAAACTTGTTCTATAACTATGACCTAATAAAGTTGGGAAAATGGTGATTGGTTGACACTGCGCTTCAGCAGCCAAAACATACTTCAGAGATATGGATAGACGGAGGAAGCATTAACAAATGAGAGCTAGGAACAAATCATTTTTTGAATGAAAAACAATGACTTTTATATATCAATCGCTGAACCAAACAGTAATAGAAAATACAAAGTATATTAAGAACTGAACCAGGTAACTTGTGTACAAAAGTCGGGATAATAAAATCATTATAAGATTACAATGACTAAGAATGAAAAACAAATGTGATAACATTTCATGCTTCTATAACAAGTTAAGCAACAAAAATAATACAGTCTACCAGTTATCTGACGACTTGCCTACAGAATAGACAACCAGTTGAACTCTCTACTTTATCATGTATTAGCATTTATACTTATCAACACATACAAAAATGAAGTTGGATGAAACGAAAGATTTTCATGACCAAGACAAACAGAACTAATCCACCATTCCTTTCTGAATAACTCACTTACTTACGCTCGATAACCCTTCCGGTGGAGCATAGGCTGCTCACTAGTATTCTCCACTGAACTCTGTCCTGAGCAGTTCTTTCTAACTGTTTGCAGTTGCTGTTCATTTTCTCAATATCTGCTTCCGATTCTCAATGCAGTGTGTTCTTTGGCCTTCCTCTTTTCCGTTCCGCAACAGGATTTCAAGTTAGTGTTTGTCTCGTGATGCATTCTGATGATTTCCGTAATCTATGTCCCATCCATTTCCAAAATATTTTCCTAATTTCCTCCTCAGCTGAAAGTCGGTTTGTTCTTTCCCATAGTAGGCTGTTTCTGATGGTTTCCGGCCAACGGACATTGAGTATCTTGCGAAGATAGTTGTTTATAAATACTTGTACCCTCCTGAGGATGTTTGAAGTAGCTCTCTACGTTTCAACTCCATACACCAGAACTGTCTTAACGTTTCAATTGAAAGAGTCTAACTTTGAGGTTGGTTGACAACTGTTTTGAGTTCCATGTGTTCTTCAACTGTAGGAATGCTGCCCTTACTTTGTGAATCCTTGCTCTTACATTTGCTTCGGATCCTCCTTGTTCATCGATGATGCTCCCAAGGTACGTGAATGTATTCACTGGTACTAGAGTTTCTCCATCAAGTTCTACTGGGTTGATGGTCGCTGTGTAATATTTGAGGATCTTGCTCTTGCCCTTATGTATGCTCAGACCTACTGATGCTGAGGTTAGTGCTACGTTGGTTGTATTCACTTTTATTTGTTGATGTGTATAGGCTAGAAGAGCTAGATCATCCTCAAAGTTTCCTGAGAAAAATAAACTGAAAATAAAAGTAAAACATCAACTTACACTACTTATTAAATGATGTACATATAAATCACTAACTAACTGTTATGCATACATATGCATATATGCTTTATCATTATTTTATCAACTAAATAGTTTGTAGGAAAGAAGTTAACTCTAAGAGTAGTAGTTTACCATAATCTAAGCCTATACAGTTTTCTGACTAGAGAACATATACACTGAATGCTACAAATCTACATTGAATGTATGTTACTTTCATTATAGAATAGAAACTGTTATGCAAAACAAGATAAACATCAATGAGGACGTAAATCTGGCTTCTTTTTTTTGTAGAAAAACTGTTATGTTGCCAAAAATCAATATTGGAAGTAGTAGACAAAATAACTGAATGATACATTGCAAGAAAACTGTTCTGGTAATATAAATGTAACATTTTTATGTAGATAAATAAATTTAGTTGTTTATATTCGTCAGAGATTGATGTCGGTTTACTACTATTGAAAATTAGGTAAAGCTGGACAACCGTTTCGTCTATTCATACTGTTCCTCAGCACTGCATACTATTGATTCTACTGGTGAATTGAAACTAAATACTTCAAGTCTTACAACAAACTTTGAACGAAGGTTGTACCACCAGGTAGGTTAGCCTGTGTTTAATGGAAGAATTCACAACTCTCCCAATTCTAGATATACCACAAAGATTAGTCATTGCCATTGGCGATAACTGTATCAATCCACACATGTATGAACTCCAATAGTCACTACTTCATATTAGAACTTCAAGAATATATTGTAGTTACTTATTAGGGAGGTGATTATTGTAACCAAATTAAGGTGGTTCAACGAAAATATGTCGTATATCACAAATCGATAGAATTGGGAATTCGACCATCGGACAACTGGTTAGTAGCGTTGATTGTCAGCCTTTCACTATTAAACCTGAAGGCTTTAATTTGCATTTCTTATCAGAATCAATACCAGCCAATGCTCTCTGGTTTTCAATGTTACTCAAACTATTTAATCAATCAGTCAATACCTGTTATATTTGTGAAGCATAGGCGGCTGAGCAGCTTATTTCAATTAGATGTGTCCTGGGCTCTACTTTTCACTTCTTCCTAATTACTGTTCATTCTCTTCATATCTGCCTCTAGTTCCCAACACAGTATGTTCTCTCGTCTTCCTCTTCTGCTTTAGTCTTAAGCTTTCCAAGTTAGTGCCTGTCTTGTGACGCAGTTTAATGATTTCCTTAATGTGTGTCCTATCCACCTTCAGAGATTTTTTTGATTTCTTTCTTAACTGGGTTTTGGTTGGTTTGTTCTCTGCCATAGAAGGTTGTTCCTCATGATATCTGCCTAACGGATCTGAAGTACCTTGCATGAGCGGCTGTTTATAAATACTTATATCTTTTCAATGATGCTTTTTATGGTTCTCCAATTGCTATCTTTATGTAATCAAACTGTATTGACATTTGTACTGAAAATTGTGACTTCGATGTTGGCCGATAGCTCATTTTGTGTTTCAGATGTTAATTATAACTGAAAGCAATTTAACGGCTGAATATAATAATCCCTGGTAAGGAGTGTAGATGGTTTGTTCAGTACAGTTCATAATTTAACAATACCTGAATAGACATTACGATAATACTAGTCAGTTAGTTAGCAGTTACATAGTCATTGTTGTTTAGGTACTTGAATCCAATTGACTGATATCAGTATAAATTCGAAAAAGATAACAATTAGTTTCATTGAATCGATACTATGATAAGTATTCCGTGATGTAATCTACAGTTGAACACTCATTAGGCAGACGGTATATATACCATGCAGAAATGATATTTCTATTTCAATGTCATCATGTAGGGTATAGTTAACTATGTTGATGATTCGTAGTATGTTAACTAATTTCAAAGTTAATCACAATATAGACTACTTAAAGGAGAAAAGATTACTTCAATAGATCTCTTTATATCAAGTGTTTTTGTATAGCTAATATCATAGTTCAATGAACAGTCACTTAGAGCTTGTACCAGTTCTTTAATCTTGTCATTTACTATCATATTACTTAGTGATATCATAGTTGGTTACGTCATCATTCAATAATACAGTTAAATAGTAAGTAATAAATAAAGTATTAATTCTTTATAGATTACTAAATACGACATTCATGATAATTAGTAACCCGGATACAAAACTTGAGACTATTGAATAACCTTGTATGAACCATTTTACTTTTAATGAACATAACATTGTTAACAAATACTTCTACTACTTATTCTTTCTCAACACCACCACCACCACCGCCGCCGCCGCCATCATCCTTCATCTCTTCACAAAACGGAACAGAAGTTTTAAATCAACATAAAGATACTAATTTTCTTAATGGTACACATATCCACTTAGAACAATATGACTCATTAAACTAATTGAATAGTTTATCATAGTTACAAGACAATTCAATTGTCGTTTTTCTTTTCTCCGTTTATTTTTTTTTCTATTCTTTATGTTATTTTCTTTGCAGCTTGAAAAATTAACAGACATATGTAAATGAATATAGAAAAAAACATTTAGATAAGAAAACAACAACTACATTGAGAAATGATTGTTCATGCAACTTCAAGAAGTTATGTACTTTTATGTTGGATTCTATTCTTTTCTCTTTTTGTTGTTGTTAAGTTCTTTATTCATTTGATTTTTTTTCTATTTTTTTTATCTGATCGTTTTTTTTCTTTTTAAAAAAAACGATAGAATAAAACAAAGAAAGAAATTCACAATTGACTGAATTTGTCACAGAATAATGTTGATAGAGTATCAATAAAAACTAGTTAGCACTAGATAGCTATTTCGTTCTAGTGTGGAAACTCCTCAGCAGTAGTGGAGTTCAAACTTGTCGGGAATGTGACAGTTATCACTGATAACAATGGATGATCATCGTGATATATATATATATCACAAACTGATGAAAAAGGGAATTCTAACATTAAATGGTGTTTACCACAGTGGTGCAGACAGTTATGTATTCACCAACCTGAAGACTCTGGAGAGAAATCTGTGGTGTACACTACTGAAGAGTTCCACATTAGAACGAAACAGCAGTTCAGTATCCCTTGGTTTTCAATAGTACTCTGTCAACATCAATCTATGACGTATCAAAACAAATAAAATCATCATTATAATCCATTTAATTCAGACTAAGTAGTTTCAGTGATTACTTAATCAGAACACGCTAAGTCTAGATTACTTACTTACTTACTTACGCCTGTTACCCCTCTCGGAGGAGCATAGGCCGCTTACCAGTCTTCTCCATTCAACTCTGTCCTCACCAATCCTTTCCAGCTGTCTCCAGTTACTGTTCATCCTCTCAGTGTCTGCTTCCAGTTCTCGACGCAGGGTGTTCTTTGGCCTTCCTCTTTTCCGTTTTCCAACAGGATTCCAAGTTAGTGCTTGTCTCGTGATACAGTCTGATGATTTCCGCAGCGTATGTCCTATCCATTTCCAACGTCGTTTCCTGATTTCTTCTTCAGCTGGAGGCTGATTTGTTCTTTTCCAAAGTAGGCTGTTGCTGATGGTTTCCGGCCAACAGACATTCAATATTCTACGTAGACAGTTGTTTATAAATACCTGTACTCTCCTGAGGATGTTTGCAGTAGTTCTCCAGGTTTCAGCTCCATACAGAAGAATTGACTTGACGTTCCAGTTGAAGAGTCTAACTTTGAGATTGGTAGACAGTTGTTTGGAGTCCCATATGTTTTTTCAGCTGTAGGAATGCTGCCCTGGCTTTGCCGATCCTTGCCCTTACATCTGCATCGGATCCTCCTTGTTCATCGATGATGCTCCCCAGGTATGTGAAGGTATCCACTTCTTCCAGAGTTTCACCATCAATTCCAATTAGGTCCGTGCTCTCGGTGTTGAATTTGAGGATCTTGCTCTTTCCCTTATGTATGTTCAGGCCTATTGATGCTGAGGTTGCTGCTACTTTGGTTGTCTTCACTTGCATTTGCTGTTGTGTATGGGATAGAAGTGCTAGATCATCCGCGAAGTCCATATCATCAAGTTGCATCCTACTTGTCCATTAAATCCCGTGCTTCTCCCAAGATGTAGAGGTTTTCATGATCCAATCGACCACTAGGAGGAAGAGGAAGGGCGAGAGCAGACAGCCTTGTCTGACACCGGTTCTCACTGAGAATGCATTTGTCAGCTGTCCTCCATGCAAAATTTTGCACTGTAGTCCGTCGTAAGAATTCTGGATGATGTTGACGAGTTTCTCTGGTATACCGTAGTGTCGAAGAAGTTTCTATAATGATCTCCTGTCTACGCTGTCAAACGCCTTCTCATAGTCGATGAAGTTGATGTACAGTGACGAGTTCCATTCAACTGATTGTTCAACGATGATGCGTAGTGTTGCAATTCGGTCTGTGCATGACCGATCCTTACGGAAACCAGCCTGTTGATCTCGAAGTTGAGCATCCACTGAATCTTTCATTCTATTCAACAACACTCTGTTGAAGACTTTCCCTGGTACTGACAATAGTGTGATCCCTCTGTAGTTCTCGCATTTGCTCAAATCCCCTTTCTTTGGTATCTTGATAAGGTATCCTTCTTTCCAGTCTGCCGGCACTTGTTCTTCCTCCCAGATCCTCTTGAATAAAACGTGGAGCATCCTTGCCGTTATGTCTAGTCGAGATTACACTGAACAATAATAAATGCATTATAGGCATAGTATTCATAGCAAACCTTAAAAGAGGCATATTTTCTATTGGATATTTTTAATGAAACGCTTAAATGATTCATTGTTCTATATTAAGAAGTAGATAACATGAAGATAATCATTGCCAGCATACAATTGTATATTGAAACATGGTAACATGATAACAATGTTCAGTTTAATCAGTAGTGATAAGTAGTAAAATCATATAAATGTGTAATTTACAAAATATAAATACATATAGAATGAGATTAGAAGTGAATAGACAATATTATCAGATCAACATATGGATCATTAATGAAGTCGACGGTTTCACATGAAATAAAGAAACAATAACAAATGAATAATAATGAGATAAAATCACCTTTCATGGTTTATGGATCTTCTTCAGCTACTTTAGAGCAAAGAAACTTTACCAATCCACATTCTTTGAATAATTGCTGTGGTACATATTATATCATAATCGTAGTAACTTTAACAAATTCAAATCAGAAATGGATACCTGCCTATGTTTCACAACAGAAAAATGATACCTATGTCTTAATCAAAAGAAGTCAAAACAATTGACAACTGTCCAGTGACTACCTCCAAGTGCATTATGATGTATATTGGACATCAAGGTACAAATGCATACACGAAGAATAACGTTGTGCTCACGTTTGTCCGGATGCATCTTGATCTGAGAGTCAATATTAACAGCGATTTAAAAACCATTGGATATTGCTTTGTGATTGCCTCTAAAAACTTCTAGAGTCTTTGGTCACTACATAGAGCTTTTAAGTATATTGATGCTGAATATTTGTTATATACTGTAAACTATGTTTATCAGACCAAAACTTCATTACTGTATTAAAGCAGCTAGTTCTTGCTTAAAAAATAGATGGTGAGTTATTGGAAAAGATTCAGAGAATCATAAATAGGTTATTATCTGAAATCTTATGGCACCCCCCACGACGAGAAGATGGTTAAATTAAATCTATTCTCGTTGTCATATAATAATAAAGCTAGAGCCGACCTAATAACAGTCCTCTATATATTTAATAATAAATGTAGCTTTGACATACTCTCATTTTTCTTGACTTCAAGGACAGACTATTTCCAAGGACACTCTTATAATGTTCATAAGCTCAGAATGAATTAGTGTTTTCAGTCATAAACTGTTTTTATTTGTTCTATCATTACTTTTAGCACCATTCATTACTTTTTTCAATTGATCTGTTCATGTCCTACAATAGTGATTACATAACTTCACATCTAAATCTTTATCATCTGGAAGAAAACTTGTGTCCAGGAGGTTTCAGAAGTTTTCTTCAAAAATTCTTTTATTGGTTATCATAGAAATGTGTAGATAGCTTAGTACATAAGTTTATGGCTTCGTTGCAATCTTCGTTTCGCCTCAATTCATTCTAACGATTATGATATAATGAGTAGGCATAGTGATCAATTCAACAATTAATAATACTTTTGTTTGTATGTTGTAAAGCAACTGAAGAGGAACCATAAAATGAAGATGTATTGATTTCACCCTGTATAATTACCTTGAAAAATCAATTAATTACAATATATATTGAAGACAGTATGACCTCGATACCACCAATCAGTGCAAATACATGTCAGCTCCGCGACTACTAGTCCCCAAGCCTTAATTAAGGACTTACTATAACTAAGCCAACCACCACACAGTTAGGTTATATTTCACACATTTATTTATATACATACAAACTTGACAACGCAACGTATCAATGACGTTTATCCAAAACGGAAACTAAGGCATAGAGATTAAGGGGAGCGAGTACAAATGCACAATTGATTGGCTATTGTTCCTAGATGACAAATGATATGATAACAGTTTATAAATCTAATGGAAGGTTAGGGCGATGAAGGGCATAACAGTAATAGAAATAAAATAATCGATTTTTATATGCTGAAAAAAAAAAATGAAAAAGTCTTCAGAAAAACAGTTTGAGAAGTTAGTTGCTCTTTGTGAATCTCCTGATATAACACTCTGTTACACTGATGATTCCTTTTCTCTTAAAATCTATATATAGGAATTTGTGTTTGAAGTTCTTATATTCAATGAAGCATTACATTGTATGATCAAACGCATTTGCCAACATGTTGTAGAGTAGATTAACCCTCATGGATAACAGCATTTAAATCAATAGTTATTCATAGATGTGAACAAATGTGGTTGTTTATTGTCTAAAGATTTGAGAATCATACACTGACTAGAGAATTTAATGCACAAATGAGTGGTGTACTCAGTTTATGTTCATCATTTATCCAGTCGATTTTTCAAAGACTATCATCTTCGATATCATCATTTTACTCAATTGTTTACAAATTAACTTTTCTTTTTAACTATTTAAGCTTCTTATGGTTGTAGTGTTGGCTTCATTTGTCTATTGTATAACATAGGCTGGTATTTGTTCCTCATATAGATTTATCCAAGTTGTCACCATTATTATTATGATTACTATTATTTATCAAACTTTTAAACTGCAACAATACCTCATTTTACTCACATTGTGCCTGGTATATGGAACCGACAAAGTTCATTCGTCCTATTAATGGCTGGTTGGTTGGATGTGTCTGTACCAGTTCTCGACACTACGTCATTTCGTAGTAAACCTTACTGAGTTTACCAATAGGCATAATTTTACAACCAGTATGTTAATATAATTTAATGGTATTCGCATCTTACTGTTGATTTGTTAATCATTTTCTGTTGTCATGTATGCATCAGTAGATGATTGCTTCTATCCAGTGGTAGTTCAGAAGAATAATGACATTAGACTGACTAAATTAACTGGAATATGCAAATATCTTTGAATTATGATACGTAACCTTTTTATTTCTACACACTTTCTATACATTATATAGTCCAACTTACTTTCTATTTTTCAAAAGATTAATATTTCTAAATTGACGGGGGTTTGGGAAGATCGAGTTTCTAGCTGTTTGAATCCGTCATAGATTGATATTGATATAACACTATTGAAAACAGAAAGCAATGAATAGCTATTTCATCCTATCATGGGATTACTCAACAGTGTGCACTCTAGATCCAACCCCAGGCGCTTCAGTTTGGCTAGTATCTAACTCTTTACACCATTACTTCGATATCCACTGGAATAATAATATCCAGTGTGAATAATTTATGATATTGGGCAATAACCATCCATTATCATTGATGATAACTGTCTTACTCTTCACAAGTCTGAATTCTATCAGTTATAACCAGAACTTCTGGAAATATCATTGAAGATATTCATTGATAAACTTGTCATTGTAAATTATTTATTACTACATCATTAAACCTACTTATCTACTATTAATAGATACCTTTAAAAGTAGTTAATCTTCATTGAACTATCATTATTTCCTTTACAATTGATACACTGCAACTCTTTCATTACCATAAGTTCATTTCTTATTTTCTATTTTTAGTAACATTCAAATGAATAAAGAAAAATAAACCACAAAAAAAAAAAACTATTGTGAATATCAAAGTGAAAATACAAAAAAGTAATCGTGATTTTCTTTTTCTTTTTCTTTTTCTTTTTCTTTCTTCTCTCATTTATCTCATTTAACTTACCATAAGTGAATTCATCATCATACATTGTCTTATTTAACATAATAGAATTCGAATAAATTTCATTGTTAATTAACCATATTACTACTGAAAATATAAAAGTAGTTAAATGAATTTTGTTATGTTTCCATTCACAATTAAACTTCTATGTTGTTTTAATTCAATTAATTATAGATAAATAAAAAAAAAAAAGAAAAGGAAAAAAAGTGTTTAAGAAGTAAAAAAGAAAAGTCAACTGTTTACCAAGTTAATGAAAATAAATATGAATCAGGTAGATTAGATTCATCACAAATTGTTGTTAGTAGGATACCATTGAATACCAACAGGAATAGGATAGTTGATTCAGCTTAGTATGGGATTCTTTAGTAGTGACTAGTGAAGTTCAGACTTATAGGGGATGAGAATGAATGACAATGTACGATGACCGTGCTGTATCATAAATTGATGAAAGTGGGGATTATTTCACTGGATGTTGGTTGATTGCCCTACTGATACGTTAGTCGTAGGAGACTTGATGGCTCAGGTTCTGATCGCCCCCCACCCTCGATTTGTAATCGAGGTTTCAAAGTGTTGAAGAGTCTTATAATAACAAGAAGAAAAGGAAAAGTACTCCATGGTTTTTAATGGCACCATGCCAACATCAGTCTGTGATGAATCCAATTAACCAAATTTAATACCAATCTCTACAAAACCCCTTTAATTCAATATTCTAGAAGGATACATACTAATAAGTTCAATTACATAAGTGAAGACAATTAAACTAATGAAAATGTTTACATCTTAAAAATAATTGTAGGTATTAAGGAAATTAAATGGATTACTGTTGGAAGTACTTGTCAGTAGAAATCAACAGAATGTTTTATGTTGATAAATTATATTTAGCTATCACCAGCGTGGAATTAACTCCGCCTGGAGCCCCTCTAAGGTTACTGCCGGTCCCAAGCCCCGATAATGGAGGAGGTTTTGGCATAGGGTTCGCAACCTCACCTCGTAAAGCAACAACTTTGCTATAAAAAAACGCTAACCAGCGGGAAATAGTGTTTATTATCTTTTAGAGATAAGCTTCCACGCTTTGTCACCCATATCTGTATTTATCAGTTTACCTTCTTCTGCTTAGCATAGTACACCTGCAGTAGTCAGAGTTGACTTTTAACATGATCACGAGAACATATCCTAGCTTGGTTCTATAAGGGCAAAAGAAAGGCTATTATAAGTACTATCCTTGAACATTAAATCGAGTATGATCACTCAAATAATCTTCAGGTTAATTTTAAGGTTGTTTACTGAATACTTTCCAATCTACTAAGATTTTATGGTATTCGATGCCTTAAGATAACACAAACCTTAGCTATTCATGATATGAAGTCGGAACTTTGAGTACTAAAGAAGTATGTCTTATCAGTGTATTTAACGCAGGCTTAAACGTAGTTCTAATGTTATTACTACTATTAATATTTACTACTATTAATAATAATTAGTAGTATTGCCTATACCAATTACAGTTACTTTAATTATCATCACTTACGTAATTGAATTTGTCAGCTTATATGTCTGTTAAATGATTCTGGTATACGGAATTGAAGAGGTTTTGTAGAAATTATACATAATTGAATTCATCACAGATTGATATCAGTGGGATACCGCTGAAAACCAGGGAGCACTGGACAGTTGTCTTATCTTGGTGACACATTGAATTAAATGTTCGCCAATCAAAAAGCCTTGGATTTAATCCCCCTGACGGAATCAGAATTGGACACTGCTTAAGATTTTCTAGTATATGTATATTCATGTTTATTCATTGTTCGTTTGTTCCCCACGATACTGTTTTGTAAACATTTCCTATACGATTGTTCAATTTGATAATGAATTAGCTGAAAAGAGACCCCTCTGACTGATATTTATGTTTTTAAATAACTACTAAGTAATGTGCAAAAGTGTACAAGATATTTTTGAGAATGCGATAAGAAAACAAAGTTTATCAGAGTACTATGTAATGTATATTCTGCCCAATACACATTCCGAATAATCTAACTGTTAAATTTGCTAAATTGACGCAAGATCCAACTTTATCTGCTTCGGGTAACCCCAGTCTAAATCTGCACAGCAACTTGAACACAGAGAAAAGACGTAAAACGAAAGTTACACTTTTTGTTTTACGGTAACTTTTCTGAGCAGAAAAATGCGGGTATTTATGAATTTACCAATAACTTTGAGTTTCCGAAAACCCTCCTAAATTTAGTAGCGGTAGGATCAAATATTCAATCGGAATAGTGGTACCTGATTCTGTATTTTCCGGATGTTTCTGCAAAGGTTGCATTGATAACTGTTTAGACGAAACGTTTCCAGGCGTTTCTGGATATCCATAGAGTTTTCTGAGGGACATTTCAGGACTCCTTAACTGCAACCACACATAAATTCGTCAAGATATCTCCATACAAAAAACAATGGTCAAAGAGACAATCGTAAGATAAGAAAGAAAAACTAAGTTAGTGTGAATCACACTCTACTGCGTATACAATATCATAATTACCAGGGTAGATTTAGCTTAAATACAAATTGTTTTTGTACAAATAAGGAAAGGGGATGAAACTTTCGTGTTACCAAGACTTTAATAAACATTAGTAAACTCCTTAAACAACTCGATTACAACACAATAAAAGATGACTTGATATCAATTTCGTGATCTGTTTCAATTAAATGTTTGTCAATAGATAATGGTTATTTATCCTGGCATTCGAAGTCATTTGTTTCTGAAGCCACTTACACACAAACCAACGTTAGTCCTCCGTATGTATGTGTGTATATACATACTCACAAATCGATAAACACTTTGGGATATGATGCAATCATTAAAGTGCTGTTTGAGAACGTTGGTAATCATAGATCTGGGAACTTTCAATGAAGATGAAATTAGTAGAATAATATACTCGGTTGATAATTGATTTAAGCAAACCTTTTAAACATTAGGCTATTTGAGTCACCCCTGAATGTTAAGGTGATATAGATAGGTTTCTTAGTTGATAGAAATATAATAGGTTTCATCCTACTACTAATATTACCTTTCCTACGTTTAATAAACTTCTCTGGGTATCCATTCTAAACTAATGTTTGAACTAGCAGATTTTCATTTAGTTCAAACACTCTTGATCTTATTAAAATAAACTCTTTACTAAACTTCATTTTTACTGTACCGGAAAATAATTATGAAACTTTACATATTGCCAATTCCATGTAGGTTATTTTTTTGTAGATACAACGTCATTTGAGTGAACTGCCCTACATCTAATTCATTATTATATCTAGGAAGAGAAGTTGGTTGCTTACCTCTTCTTTATATTTATAATGTAATAGGAACTTAGAAATATATTAATAAACATTAAGCGATGATTCAGTGGTTAGTTGGCAATCAGTTGTTATACGTTTATTCTAACAAAATTACCAACTTCTATGTTATCAGTAGTATCGATATAGTCAGCCTCTCATAATAAGTTACTTACACTCTTATTACTAATTCATAAATGAAATCTCATTACATGAATCATATATCTCATAATCTATTTGTATAATTATGGTAGTAATTATGTTGTCATGTTGTTAAGTTATTCAAATGTTCAATTGGGATGGTAATTTTTGTGAAGATTGATATTGACTAGGTACTATTGAAATCCAAGGAGTACTGGACAACTGTTTCATTCTTGTGTGGAACTCCTTAAATGTATTATGGGAATAAAAGTGTCTAAATTCTAGTGTTTAAATAACTTGACAACTAACTGGATAATCAAATGTTTAACATAAACATTAGTTGTGCATGAATGAGTAGTAGTATTTACATTTTCTTTTTATTTTATAATTCACAGTTGTCAATCCCTATTTAACTCTACTTGAAATGAATAAATTTAATTCAAGTGTAAAACATGAATAATTATTATGACTGTTAGAAGGTGTTGTTATGTTCGATTTGTATAATGAAGTGGGTGATGTAATCTTGCAAGTACGAAGTCACAATAACCAGCATCAATAAGAGTTTCTAG
Source organism: Schistosoma japonicum (assembly GCA_025215515.1). NCBI lineage: Eukaryota > Metazoa > Platyhelminthes > Trematoda > Strigeidida > Schistosomatidae > Schistosoma > Schistosoma japonicum. The sequence goes on along the minus strand of CM046069.1, from coordinate 84,431,225 downwards.
CTTGTCACTGCATGTCAGCCCGATGACTACTTAGTCCTAAGCGGAAAATACAGAACACGAATTAATGAACTAACCTGATAGAATCATATTATATGTCAAATATTCCTTTACATATACACAAAATCAGACCATTCTATCAACCAATTAAGAAATTAACATTAATATAAAACAAACCAGATTATGACAGTGAATTTAGGTAACTTGTACGCAACCGATTAACTGCATTTGATGATAAGAAATAATGTAGAAACAGCAAATGTACTAGACGAAAGGATAGGATAAGAGGAATGCAAAAGCGATAGAAATGAAATATTTACACTACCCATAGTTAAACTAATTCTGAGAGCTCGTTACTGTTCTTTAGTCATCCTACATAGGAATAATAAATTAGTCTAACTGATTTCTGTGGTTCATTATTCTATCAGTGAATATAGTGTAATTAGTGTAATTAAGATATGTTTGAATCTGTCCGTTGATTTGTCATGCAATGAAATTGATCAGTCTCTGAGTTCGAGCCAAAGGTATGAACATCAACGCTGGGTAGCAGATACATTCAGCTGACGAGTGTCAAATAAGGCGAAGCGTCTGTGTTTGATTCCACTTACCAGTCACAATCCAACTAAAACACTAAGCATTAATGTGTTTTTTTCATTATTGAATAATGCAGATGTTAGACAAGTATTAAGTAAGTAGTTCAACTCCACTTAACTCGATTAGAATGATATAGAGCTGCCTTACTTACTTAAACTTATACTAAACTATATGATGTTTCTCTATAGCCTCCTTATCTCACCCAATCATAGTAGTCAGGCTTTCGATTTATCTTCAAAATGTGTAATAGAAGAGAGTTCCACCAGATTAGAATTTATTTAAAAGGATGGTAACGTAGATAAATAGTCAGATTATAACCCATAAAGCAGGAAGTATGAATCTAATCAGCATACTACACTATGACCTCCATCTCACTCACTTATTCGTTTTGTCTACATCTGTGAAGTTATCACTAGAAGTATTATTTATTATTGAAGGCAAATTACACTTATCTATTGCAGTGAAGTTTATAATTGTAAAACGACATATAATTTTATGTGTAAAGCGTAGAAGAATTAGACCAATTGATTACCATGTTTATTGTTGTTGTTTGAATTGGATTATGATTGGTAAGTGAAATCTACAACACGTGTTTCGTTCCACTTGGAACTCATCAGATTAATTTATCTACATCCTAATGTTGTTGTTCATAACAGGACTTAGATTCAATTTATCTCATGCTAAACACAACCATATTCATTACTAGACTACTGAATCTAACTATCTACACTTATACAACAAACATGTGTATACAACCATATTGATTTATCATGGATTGAAATTGATCAATGTCTATTGTATTTTTGTTCTTTGAAGGTTGTTTCGTAACAAAACAGTCATCATCAGAATAAACTAGATAAAATTATTCTTGTTATTGTTGAAATATTTAACAGTTTTTCATGTTGTTTCCATTAAACCATAAAATAAACTTTTAACTTTTAATTATTTTTATCATTCAAATTAAATTAATTCAAAAAAAAATTTAAATAAACGAAAATACCGCGCAAAAAAATGCAACCGCGAAAAATAAAAATGTCAACAACTAAACAAAATAAACAAAGTTATTTTTTTCATGGAAATTATCAAAGAAAACTGATGATTTTCTCTTTAAATTCCTTTTTTGTTATTTTATAAAATTTTCTTCTTTTCTCTCTTTTTTTTCTTCTTAACTGAAAAACAATCTTTGAATTGATTTCGTATACATTGAACATTGAATACAAACTGTTGTGCATTGATCATTAGAATCCTTTTTTTTTTTACATGTTTTCAATGAAAATCAACATTAAATTGAAAAGAAAGAAAAGTAAGAAAAGTTTCTTTTATCTTATTCTTCTTTCTCTTTTTTTTTTGGATTATTTTGTTTGTTTACTTATTTAAAGAACAACAACAACAATAACGAAGTAGATTTTAAGTAGAAATAATTCAATTCATATTAGAATGATATAAATCAGATTATCATAATGACAATAATAAATAGTCAGTGAAATGAAATGAAAGCTTAAATCCCATTATATTGAATGGATACATGATGTTCATGAAGAGATTTTAATGAATTCTCTTTATCAACTTCATGTTAATACTTCATACATTTGATTGTCATTTATTACTTCTGTCATGACGAGAGAAGATGGGGGGGGGTGAGTGGGGTTGGCTGAGTGCAAATCGCTAGTGCCTAGTTGGTAATTGCGCGTCTGCTCTGTGCCCACTTAGTCCCAAGCCGAAATAAGAAGAATACGAGCCAATAGGTCAGCCAGACAGAATCGAATCTATATTTCAAGCAATCTTTTATATATACATAGAATCAGACCACACAGCAACCCAATTAGAAAATTAACATGAATACAAAACGAGGAAAATAGTGGTAGTGAATAGGAGCAACTTGTACACAACTAATTAACTGTAGTCCATAACAAGAAACAATATAATAACAGTAATTATGCTAAACGGGAGAATAGGGCAAGCGGAGCGTAACAATAATGGAAACAAAATGTTTACATTACAGACAGTTAGAATAAATGAAATAGTGTTCTCAAAACACAGTTGTGAAAGTTTGTTACGCTTCTTTGTGGTCCAACCTAACAACTTCCAATAGGGTCATAGATGCGCACTGCTGAAGAGTCCTATACTAGGACGAAACAGCTATCTAGTGCTTCTAGGTGATTAATGGTTGTCTGGTTCAGATCAATTCGTGATATCAGCATTGACAAAAATAATAGTTGAAACCAAATTTAACATACTTATGAGAATGTATTGACATGATTGAAATCAAAATTATGTAGAACATGTTACACATGTGAACATAACTAAAATGTTGACTAGACTGATGTAATCATCTACATTTATACGATACACAAAAGAAGAAGGTCAAATACAGATCAGAGTTCATGTGATTACATAATAAGACTTGGTTGGAAATATTTCAGAATAATATGAATTAAGCTTAGTTAGTAAACTTAAAATAATTATCTAATTAAACACAAAAGTTGAACATAACCATCTAAAAAATGATGATGTAACGAAAAGGTTAAATCTGACCTAAAGAGAAAAGATATTGACGTAATAATTCAAATTCGGAGAAAGAATAATAACGATGAAGTAATGACATATAAGTTAAGTTACTAAAGTAAACAAAAGCGGCCAATAATAATTGTACGACGACTACTACTTGATTATGTGAACGCTGACTGGTTGAAATATTTATAAGATCACCGAAAGACTTCCCCAAAAAAGCAGAAAGCGAGTGAACAACACAAGCAAACAGGAAATACTGTCAAGTCATTTGCTGAGTAAGAACGATGGCTTTTATGTATCACACATTGAAGCACTTAATAATCAGAAATATCACATACAAAAGAGACTGAATCTAGGCGGGGTTGGGGCGATTGTGCACTGAACTTGAGATAATAGGTTCACAGTAAACTTACAATAACAACTGATAAAAACCACTTTTAATAGAACATTATCCCATATGTACTGCTACGGGTGTCCTCACATTTTGAGTGGATTCATTATTCTGAAAATAATCAATCAGCTTTCACTTATATCTCATGATAAAATACCGGGTATGTACAGTCGATGGGATACCTAATCCTACCACATGTATAGTCCTCCATCTCTAATGCCCATTGGTAATTCTATTATTTGAGGGCTAAGAGAAAAAAGATAATGCTAAGAATGGCGTAATAATATTTATACGTCGTCGAATTCATGGTGACACACTGTATGTTGTTGTATTTATAACTCTTCCTATTATTGTTGTCTTAAATACAACTTAACCATTAACTAGTTTTGCATTGATCATGAAGCCTGGTCGTCACGATTATGGTGCGACAGGAAAAAAAATCCATTACACGGTATACAAGAGGCAACGTTAAACATCTGCAAAGCTCCACTTATTATACAATCGGAATAATGGTCAAGTTAAACGATCAGGGCAAGTCAACTAATTGTAGATCATGACAGAAACGATTATGCCTATTTCTATAAGTATTCACCTGTTAGATTAAGAATAAAATTTACTCATTTCGTTGCGATATCTACGAGTAACTGACAATTAAATTAAATGGTAGGAATACGTCACAGATTCATGTTGGCAGGTTACCATTGAGAACCAGGGAGCATCGGTTATCTGTTTCATCCTAGTAGGGGACTCCTAATTTCTTTCAACATTACACTTCAATCCTTAGTTTTTAGTGTATTTTGTTTTTCATCTGACATATCTGACTGAGCTATAATGATGTTTTCATTGGAAACTATTGAATAGAACGTAGAACGAGACCTTAAGTGGGAATCTTCCTCCACTATATGTACAGACGGACGATTATGAATCAACAATACACAACAGTAGTGTTAGGTAGTCAGTCAGTTACAACGTAGAACTTTGTACATGCGTACATCAGTTCAAGTTGCCATGCCTCAATAAGCTGATAGAGATTAAATTGTCGGGACAAATCCCAGAGTAGGGGAGGTAGTATCAGAGTAAGTACTAATGGAAAGGCATAGGGATCAGAGATGAGATTTGAGATAAAAAGTGATTCAGTAAAGAGTAGATTATAATAAGCTCAAAAATTAGAATTTGGAGGAAGACAAGGAGTGGATGCACCTGAGCCACTGCCAACGATTTTCAGCCATATCACCTAAAGTCTCTAACCATTTCTTACGATCATCGTAGTGTTAGGTAGTAAGAACATTAAGGATAACCTCAGCCCTTCTGCATCATTCTTTCTTCTTTGTGCTAAATGACACCTCTACATCCACAACAACTTTGTTAATTAGTTAATTTGTCAAAAGAATACTATAAGGATTTTGATGAATAAAACTAATAAGAATTATTTTTAATTAAATGACAAAATGTTTCATACTACTAACAATTTGTCAGTAGCCTTATAGCTTTATTTAATTTTAATTTGCACAAGATGACAAACGAAATAGAAGCAGGCTCAATGATCCAATGGTTATACGTTCTTCGCGAAGCCTGAAGGTATTTTGCTCAATAATGGCCGTAAATGCACACTGCTAAAGAGTCTCACACTAGAATGAAACAACTGCAATGCTTCATGGTTATCAATGATTGTCTACCTAATACCAATTCTTAATATCTAGATAAATGCACTAATTTCGTCAGAAAACATGAAGTTAAATTAGATTCACTGCATTAAAATTATCATCGAATAACAGCATGAGACCCTTCAATGTAATCTGGTTTACAGAATGTTTAAAAAACCAGAGATTTCTTAGATTTGTTGATTATTAACAACTTCATAGATTATTTTTGGTAGATAGGCACTAATTGACCTTTTTGTAGTGAATGAAGATTGTTCGATTTCATAGGTGTCTATACTGTATTTACCTGATTATGTTTAACGATCCTAAATGTTTCCATCGCTGCAGACTGGCTAAAGTGAAATCATAATTGAGTTACAATAGATTTATGGAATGTGTATTTTAATTAACCAGTTGCATAAGATCACAATAGTAGAATATTTGAAACATGTAGAAAGTAGATATTACATTTCCACACAAACAAACATCTCTAGAAGATCTGTAGAGGCTATGATTACCTTTAATGTAAATTAGGTTTCACATTGTACCTCCCTCTGTTAGTATCCATATTCAAAATATGATAAGACATCATTGAAAAAATACACTTCTTAGTGAACCTTTTTTCTTCATATCGATTGTTGGATTAATTTGGTTCCAAATGAATTCTTATCAACACTGAAATACAGATACATTCAGCTGACGAGTCACAAGGGGGGACAAAACGTGCATTATAGATTCACTTGCAAATCATAATCGAACTTAGATCATACTTATGAACTACCACTAAGTCTAGGCAACCCATACAGGATGTACATATGGCAAAAGTGACTGATCATTTACAGTCCATAACAAATCAACTGAAAGATTAAAATGCATTTCTATCCAATTCGTCATTACGACTTCTTAATTTACATGCATTTGATCATGCGTAGACAATACGTAAACGTAAAAGTTACATTTCTTTAAAATCTCATCAATTTTATCTACAGAAAGTAACATTAAATCTTCACTAGGACAACAGTAGTATTCAATTATCGAAACTATGTAACTCATGACAAATGGATCTTATAGAAGTACCAATTACTAAAAAAAGAGGAATAATTGAGCAAATTAACAGAAAAATAAAATCAATTATAGTAATGGGAACTCCTGGAAATCTTCAAGATGAAAACATTGAAGTAAATTAGATGGTAGAATTTCAGAGGAACTGACCATTAAATATATATAAAACACAGACTATTTAGTAGAAGACACAATTTAAATAATAAGGTTATAGAAATAGCTATCATGGAACAACCAGAAAACCATGTACACAGTCTACTATATGAACTACAAATGTTGGATTCTAATTGTATTAGATTCAACTAAATATAAATCGTATGTACATGTAATTCTTGCATATCAATTAGCTCTGTGCATATATATGATGAATGTAAGTAAAATGTCGTTACGAATAACTACATAGGAATGTATTTTGGGACCTAAACAATCCAACAAATGCCCAAGATTTAAACAATCTGGAAGGGAAGAAGTTTAATTACAATTCGGACTTAAACACACAAAGAAATGTTCAATTTCAAAAGTTGATATATTCACAGGATAATCTAAGCCTCTACAAGGTTATCACTGAAGTGATTACTTATAAATCATAAGCATCAAATTATACTTAACTCATAATTGTTAATCTAGTAAATAGGTCAACTAATACCACTGTGAAATTATGTACACGTTAGAAATATTGTAAACTAATCATGTCAAATCTATATTCCAGCCATTCCATTCCACTATATATATATATATATCAATGCCTGTTATCCCATGGGAAGCATAGGCCGCTGACCAGTATTCTCCAACCATCTCTTTCGAAAACCTTTCCTTTCCAGCTCTTCCCAAGAGCTTTTCATTCTTTTCATATCTGTCTCCCATTCCAACAACTAATGTGTTCTTGAGTCTTCCTCTTTACCTTTGACCTTCAGGGTTCTATGTTAATGCTTGTCTTGTGACATAGTTTGGTAATTTCCTCAATGTATGTCCTATCCACCTACAGTGTTTTTTTCCTAATTTCTTCCTTGGCTGGAAGTTGATTTATTCTCTGTCGTAGGAAGTTGTTGTTAATGGTATCTGGCCAATGGGTCCGAAGTATCCTACGCAGACAATTGTTTACAAATACTTGTATCTTTTGAATAATACTTTTCATAGTTTTTCCTGCAAGTTTCAACTCCATACAACAGAACTGTCTTCATATTTGTATTGAAAATGTTGATTTTAATGTTGACTGACAGTTGGTTTGTGTTATGTTGCGAGAAATTCGGGGTTGGGTGGCCGAATGCCAAATGAAGTGTGCCTAGTCGATAATTGCGCGTCTGCCCTATGCCTACTGAGTCTCAAGCCGGAATAAGAAATAACACAAGCCAACCAGATAATACTAGCAAAATGCGAATTGTATTTACATAAATACATCGATTTTTGTATCAATTAATTTACAGGTGATCATTCAGCAAAACGGAATCATCAACATTTAATTAATACAATGAAATACTGTCAAACTGTACTCAGAAGTAGGAGTCACATTAAAATCAAATTACAAATGAAGCTTACAAAAAATCAATACAACTTCTTTCGTTTGTATCTTTGAAGATTAGGAACCCCCAACAGTTTGAATTCCAGATGTTTTTTATTTGTAGAAATGCTGTTCTTGCCTTTTCAATTGGTACCTTCATATCTACTACAGATCAGACCCTCCTTGTTTATCGATGATTCTCCCAAGGTGTATATAGGTTTTTAGATCTTCCAGAATTTCTCCACCAAGTGAAATTAGTTTAGTGTCCGTTGTTTAGTATCGAAGGATCTTGCTTTTTCCGTTGTGTATGCTGAGGATTACTGCTACAGATGATGTTGCTGCATAGTCCGTCTTCATCTGCATTTGTTACTGTGTTTGGTATAGGAAAGCTAGATCATCTGGGAAGTTCAAGTCATCTAGTTGCATCGATGTTGTCTACTCTACTACAAGATTGCTTTGAGACGTTGCAGTTTTCATGATCCAGTCAACCACTAACAGGAAAAAGAAGGATGACAGTAAAGAACCATGTGTAACACTACTCTTTACTTCGAATGAATCTGTGAACTGACCTCCATGCACAATTTTTCAATGTAGTTCGTTGTAAGAATTTCGTATGATGTTGACTATCTTCTCCGGTACACCATAATGTCGTAGAAGGCTCCATAATATTCTCCTATTCACGCTGTCGAATGCTTTTCAGTAGTCGAGAAAGTTGACGTGAAGAGGTGAAATCCATCCAACTGATTGTTCAACAATGAACCGTACAGTAGCGTTTTGGTCGGTACACGATCGATCTTTACCAGATCCGGCCTGTTGATCTCGAAGTCGGGCGTCTATTGGATTTTTCATTCAGTTCAATAACATTCTTTTGAAGACTTTTCGTATTACCTAAAGTAGGGTGATACCTCTGTAGTTCTCAAAATTGCTAAGATCACCTTTCTTTGGTATCTTCATTAGGTATCCTTCTTTCCAGTCTGCAGACACTTGTTCTTTCGCCCAAATCTTCATAAAGAGAATGTGGAATATCTTTACAGTTGCTTCTATATCTGTCTTCAGTGCCTCACACAGCTGATATATTATGTGGCCCAGCTGACTTGCCATTCACTCTTGATTTGTCGTAAGCCATTTTGATTTCTTCGACTGTTTGTGGGTCATGTTTATAGGGAGATCTGTGGGTGCTACTCCGATGACTAGTGAGTTCAGTGGGGCTGGTCTATTCAAGAGTTCCTCGAAGTGTTCTACTCACCTGTTTCGTTGTTCATAAATTTCAGAGACTGGTTTGACAGCCTTGTTCTTGACTGGTCGTTCCGGTTAACGGCATTGTACATCTAGCTATTCTGTTGTTTCATATAGGTGTCTCAACGATCCCTTCTATTACAGATCTTTCCGCCGTCATTACTAGGTCCTCAACATATTTTCGTTCATTCGACATAATACTCCTATTTATTTGGTTGCTGTCTTCCGTGTTTTCGGCCTGTGCATTGGCTCTCTATGTTCTTGTCAGACTGTTATTAATTGTTAACATTTCGCTCTTCCATTCTTCAATCTTGTCCAGAGTACCGACAGAAATCCATTCTTTATGGTGATGCTCCTTCCAACTTAAAATCTCCTGACATTTAAAAGTTACTGTTTCTTTAAACTATTTCCAGTTGTCCTCCACACTAGTTCCTACGTCTTCTAATAGATCGTGAAATGCATGGAATATATAGTTGACAGATATTTTGAATTCGTTGCGTTTGTTAGCATATCCATAATAGGCTGTGAAAAACTTTTATAATACTGCTGCACCAGATATCCAATAATTCATCAGCTTCAGTTTCATTTTAGTCACCAACAGATGATGATCTGAAGTAATGTCAGGTCCTTTCCTTGCTATTAAGTCTTCCATGGTGCATCTAAACTTCTAATTGATGAAGATGTAGTCGATTAGGGTTCTTCGTAATGTGGTCCAATGAAACCTATGCAGTTTAGTTTATAGGTTTGTGAGATAATATAGTGCCATCTATAATCATTTTGTTGCAAACGTATGGATAAGTAAATATTTCACCGTGTCCGTTAAATTCTGCAATACCATATATACACATGATGACGAAATAATCAGTAATGCGCATTCAAAAAATAAAGTCAACATAATACATCGAAATGAAAAACAAAATGGCAAAGTGACACTTGGTACTACACCTACGAGATACGTGAACACAAATGGGAGGTCATACGAAAGGTTGTTCTGTATGGTTGCATTCGGTTCGTGAAATGTGCTCCTACTACTACAATGCGTAGAAGCAAATCTAAACGGGAAGAGGACATATCCGGAATCAATGTAGTTACTACCTAACTGTCTACATCATCACAATCCACACAGTTATTACTCAAAGTAACTAGTGCCAAATTCAATATCATATTGGCTTACATGTTAACAATTTGATATCTTCTGGTGAAACGTGATCATTGATCAATTAAGTGCAATTATGTACTGACATCAGATTTCGTGAAACATCAGGGGATTCGCAAATGAAGTTGAATGAAATGGCAATCATGTTTACGAGCTATTACAACTTGTTCCAATTGTTCACTGGTAGGAGATTAGAATATGTGTATATGAGTGTATAACACCACTTGACTACAGCATGTAATCATATCGCATCTCCTGTATGTGATTACCGTTTGATCGATTAGGGATGTGAGAGTTGATGAGATTATGGTGTTTGACTGACGACGTTTCTATGCTTATAGTGAGATGATAACCATCCTTGCAAATACACCAAGATACACTATGACTGTAATTTATCGTAGATGATTAGTTTAAATGTCAACTGGGCTGATCTCATGTGGGAGAGACCAGCGGAGCAGTTAGGCAGCTACCATCTACCCGCTCACCAGAACCATAGTCCAACTGAATAGACTGAACTGTTACCAACTCGATGGACACAAGTGAAGTCGCCACACACCAAACAATCCCCACTAGACATCTCAGTCAGTGACACATGTCGAACCCAACGGACAACCGACATATCAAGCATCCACACCTAGCACTCCCCCCCCCTGCCATCACCCAGAGTCACAACACGCCAGGAAGGCGGAATCGAACCACTCCGACGCCAGTCGGCTGCAGGTTTGAAGCCTGCACCCCGGACCACCGAGGTTCATCCTGGCGATTGTGAACTTCACTGAAAACCCCTTTAACAACTTCGTATCTACCTATATGATACAGCCTTCATTTGTATACTTTCAACCAATTTACACACCATTCTTCAAACTATGCTTTATTCAACAACATTATTTTTATACATAGTAAATTCTTGCAATTCATGAACTACACTCATCCTCTACAATCCATGAAACACTTCAATTATCCAGACCAATTCAGTAGTATATTGAAAATACTTAAAATATCCCACCAATCTACTGTTTCAATTTTAATAATAAATATTGATACCTAACTTCTATCTATTTCTGCTATCAAACGACACCCTGATCCTACGAATATAATTCAAACTTTTATAAATTAGATTGCAGTCGGCTAATATTCATAGCTTGGAACTCTGTGGTCGGGGTGTAGACTTCAAACCTATAAACCGACTGGCGTCGGAATGGTTCGATTCGGCTTCCTGGTGTGTTGTGAGCCTAGGTGTAGGGGTTGTTAGGTGGAGTGATCGACAGGTTATCTGTTTGTTGGGACGGCGCATGTCACCGAGATGGTATAGTAAGGGTTTTACGGTGGTTTCACTGGTGTCCAATTACTTATAGTTCACTCCACCCAGTCGGACTGGTAGATGGTGGCCGGTGATCTCTCCCACGTGAGGTCGACCTAATCGACGGTGGCCTGTTCTCGTCATCGTCGGAGAGTTAGGAAGAATTCCCAATGACACTTGGTACTACACCTACGAGATACGTGAACACAAATGGGAGGTCATACGAAAGGTTGTTCTGTATGGTTGCATTCGGTTCGTGAAATGTGCTCCTACTACTACAATGCGTAGAAGCAAATCTAAACGGGAAGAGGACATATCCGGAATCAATGTAGTTACTACCTAACTGTCTACATCATCACAATCACACAGTTATTACTCAAAGTAACTAGTGCCAAATTCAATATCATATTGGCTTACATGTTAACAATTTGATATCTTCTGGTGAAACGTGATCATTGATCAATTAAGTGCAATTATGTACTGACATCAGATTTCGTGAAACATCAGGGGATTCGCAAATGAAGTTGAATGAAATGGCAATCATGTTTACGAGCTATTACAACTTGTTCCAATTGTTCACTGGTAGGAGATTAGAATATGTGTATATGAGTGTATAACACCACTTGACTACAGCATGTAATCATATCGCATCTCCTGTATGTGATTACCGTTTGATCGATTAGGGATGTGAGAGTTGATGAGATTATGGTGTTTGACTGACGACGTTTCTATGCTTATAGTGAGACGATAACCATCCTTGCAAATACGCTAAAATATACTCTGAGCGTAATTTTATTTGGTGATTTTATTTTTCATAGACTTTTTCCGATTCAAGCGTTTTTGGACGCAACTGAATGTTTTCAGCGTTTATTCCGACACCTGATTTTTCATTGATAATATAATTAAATTTGCTTTATTTTCATATGTAGGTCATTTCTGATTAGTTTGGCGCCTGAATGATTTCGCCTTGTGTGTCGTTTTAATGTGATTTAATTTTGAACCTCAGTTTCGTCTAGTGTATTGTGAGGGAAGCATTTAAACCATCGATTCTGTTGAGTTGATTAATGTGGTTAGTTCGATACTTCGTAATTTGGACCCACCTATAGCAAGAATAATAATGATAATTTACGTATTTTATGTTGATTACGTAAACAGGCTCAACAGACTTGTCATTTCACGTGATCGTATCTATTTAATCTGTAGTCTAATATAGAGATGAATACTTCTTGACTGAAACACTCGTTTGAGAATATTAATTCACTGAAATTACCTACAATAATTAAATAGATTATTCACTGTCGATTCCTATTCTACGCCTTTGCTACTGAATGTGAGCCGTTCGATTTTACATTTTGTTATATAATGTGTAACTTTTACATACACAAATACTAATATTTATTATTAATGTTTACACTTATCTGATATTGCTTATTGATACTTTCTATTCCACCGATCCATCTATCTTTTGAGTGGCTACAATCTACTTCTTACTAATGGCCCTCATACAAACAACGTAGCAATAAAATCATATGACATAGGTTTACGTTGCATATCATATCTGTTATGACGAGGAGAAAAATGGGGGGTGATGGGGGTTGGATGGCCGAGTGCCAGTTGCTAGTGCCTAGTTGGTTATTGCGCGTCTGCCCTGTTCCCACTTAGTCCCAAGCCGAAATAAGAAGAATGCGAGCCAATAGGTCAGCCAGACAGAATGGAATTTATATTTTAAGCATTCTTTTATATATACATTAAATCAGACCACACAGCAAACCAATTAGAAAATTAGCATGAATACAAAACGAGGGAAATAGTAGTAGTGAGTAGGAACAACTTGTACACAACTAATTGACTGTAGTCCATAACAAGAGACAATATAATAACAGTAATTATGCTAAACGGGAGAATAGGGCAAGCGGAGCGTAACAATAATAGAAACAAAATGTTTACATTACAGACAGTTCGAATAAATGAGATAGTGTTCTCAAACACAGCTCTGAAAGTTTGTTACACTTCTTTGTGGTCCGACCTAACAATATCAGCACGATGAGATAAAATTTACCGGATTAATACATCACTATAATCGAAGAGGAAGAAATGATGTGAACGTATGTACGAAATAAACAGGAAATTTCAGACCTTGAGAAAGAGTGAATTCATACTCATCACGTCACCTAATGTCTCTAGCCTCAACCAAGTAGTCTGCATCTACAAACTGGAAAAAACTTTATGCACACCTATGTTTGGTCGCTTGGAGCCTTTTCTAATCTACTACTACACTAGCCAAAACCGCATGGTAGGATAAGCGATGCTTGCACATACACCAAACGTGTCACAATCACCTCAGTTGATCAAGATTCACAAACTTACCAAAGGATTCGCCATCTCCTAATACCAGATACCTAACGTAAGTATTGCTTGCCTCATCATTCCACGATATTCAGTCAGTACTTCGAAGACTTTTATGGCCAACTACTTAAACCATACATATATATGCTATTTTCAAAGCCCATGATTCGCATCCATAGGTTAAAAACAGATAGGACTACTGTACAGTATACTCGGCCTTCCATTAAGTTACAGTGGTCTTGCCTACGCTACAACTTAGTAAAAGACAAAGAAGTTTTCTAAATTCGACCTGAGACTTGGTCAGGCATCAACTCACCAAAGTTAATGAAATTCTCAAAATAAGTGAAGTAATCAACGCATTCAACTACTTCGCTTCCTATCATCAATATAGGCAGTTGTGCAGATCAGTCCTGAAGAAACACCTTGCATTTCGAGGAAAAGAAATCCATCCCAAATATGCTTCGAATGTTACTCAAGATGTGCAGGAGACTCTGAACATTATCAGCGTCCTCATTGTCAGTCAGTTACAACGTAGAACTTGGTACATGCGTACATCATTTCGGGTTGCCATGCCTCAATAAGCAGTTAGAGATTAAATTGTCAGACAAAATCCCAGAGTAAAGGAGGATAGTAACAGAGTAAGTACTAATGAGAAGATATAGAGATCAGAGATGAGATTTGAAATAAAAAGTGATTCAGTACAAAGAAAACTATAAAAAGCTCAAAAGCTACAACTCGGAGGAAGACAAGGAGTGGATGCACCTGCGCCATCGCCAACGATTTTGAGTCATATCACCTAAAGTCTCTAACCATTTGTTACGATCATCGCGTGGACCCCAACCAGGTAGTCTACATCTATTAACATGGCTCAGCCCAATTGTAAATGACTTCATGGATTGGTGCCATATTTTCGTTTGGCCACCCATAGCTTTCTTCCAGCCTACTCCCACAACAGACAACATTGCTCGTCGAGGTAGACGGTGGTCAGGTATACGTGACACATGTCCTAACCAACCCAGCTGGCGAAGATTCACTATTTCATTAAGAGACCTACCTTATTTACGCAGTACTCTATTCCTAACCCACGCATTGCTTACTAGGTGGTCACAGCAAACACAAGCAATGTTTCAGAGACATCTATGATCAAATACTAGAAGCCTACGAATATCCTTCAACCTTAATGGCCATGTTTCACATCCATAAAGTAAAACGGGTGTGACTGCTGCGCAGTGAACGCATCCTTTCGTCAGTAGACGGATGTCTCGCCTACGCCACAAGTGACGCAAATTGGTAAAATGCCGATCGGGCCTTATGTTTACGAGCCGAGACTTTCATCAGACACCAAACCGTCAGGACTGATGAAGCTCCCGAGATAAGTAAAGCGGTCAACACATTCAACAGTTTCGCTCCCTATCACTAACTTTGGTGCCGAATTAAGCCAGTCCTGAAGTAATATTTTCCATTTGGATGGGGAGAATCGCATCCCAAACATGCTTACGTTCATGTTTAAGGTTACCGAAAAAATTCTGCATTTTATCAACATCTTCACTCAGTAGAACTATATCATTGGCATATTCTAAGTCAGTAAGTTTATCTCCTGGAATGGGGTCAACCCCAGAGAAATCAGACGATGACAATGTTAACTCTAAAAGTATGTCCATGATAAAATTAAATAAAAATGGAGTGAGCGGACAACCTTGATGAACACCAATAGAGGTGATCAATTCCGAAGACAATCTGCCATAAGCTCTAACACGACATGTGGTGTTCGAGTAGAGAGCTTGTATAAGGTTAATGTACTTCTCCGGTACGCCTTTCAATGACAGACATTGCCACATAACCTTACGATCAATAGAGTCAAACGCCGCCTTAAGGTCAAAGAATACAGCTATTGTTGGGCATCTGAAAGTGTGCTCATGTTCCAAAACCTACCTAAGTGTGAATATTTGGTCTATACAACCACGTCCGGATCTGAAATCACCTTAGTTTTCTCGAGTTTGCTTTGCACGAGCTTTAGTTAGACGTTGAAGTATTATTGAAGCTAATATTTTAGACACTATATTCGTTAAACTGATCTCTCGGTAATTGGCGTCCTTACTGAATAGAACTATATCGTCTACATATTGTAAA
Organism: Schistosoma japonicum; assembly: GCA_025215515.1. NCBI lineage: Eukaryota > Metazoa > Platyhelminthes > Trematoda > Strigeidida > Schistosomatidae > Schistosoma > Schistosoma japonicum. The sequence continues at coordinate 84,415,364 of CM046069.1, read as the reverse complement.
TCGACAAGTGGGTTTCCTGAGAGGTTATTTCCTGAAAATGTAGTGATAAAATCTATAACAAAATTTAATGAAAGCGATGTAGAGGGGAGGGGAGCAACATTGTCGAACCCCACTAAAGTCTGACAATTCTCGTAATAGTTCGCATAAGCTCTAACCTGATCAGAGAGCCTTAATGAAGTTTATGTACTTTTGAGGTACAACTTTTCATGATAAAGACTACGAAAGAACCTGTTGATCTACACAGTCAAGAACTGCCTTCAAATCAAGAAACATTACTATTGTTGGATGTTGGTAAATATGCCTATGTTCTAGAAGGTGACACAAAATGAGTATTTGATTAATAGATTCCCGTCCACGTCTAAAACCAACCTGGTTTTCTCAAATCTGATGTCTCCTAACTTCAGATAAGTGTCGGATGATTACAGATAATACCATAAACACCATATTGGTAAAACTAATTCCTATGTGGTTGTGTTAAGAGGACTTTTTTTTATCGCTTTCTGTGAATCGGGACGATAAGAGATTAATATCATTCAGATAGGATTTACAGATTTCAAACTTTAGCTAATTTTAATGAAGTAAAATTGAATTATGATTATTTAGTCACCTTATTTTATCTGGAATACAACCTTTGCACTTTTTAGCTTTCCATTTTATCCTCCTTATTGTAAACTTCGGATCATTTCGATTCATTGTATTCAGAATCTTCTACAATTAAGATTATTAACTATTTACTGTAATGATACTTGATAATTGTCAACATTGAATATGTGATTTAGAGATTTTCTTATCTGAATTCATTCATTTAAACAAAACATCAAAAATTACTGATAACAATGTTTGAAATAAACACATGCATAACTTCTGCTTAATTGTAACAGAATTTAAGTGTAAAACAAAACAAAACAAAACAAATCACTTAATAGAAATACTTTATTTTCGTTGCATTCATATTTCCCACATTCTACATTACATCGTTTGTAACTCATAAAGTAGAACTAAGTAGTTTAACATTGTGAAGTCAATACGTATGTTTTGCAATCATATCAACTACTTAATTGTCCCAATCTATAATCTGATTCATCATGTATATGATGTGTATGAGACTAATTGAAATGTACAAATCCAAAACAATGTGATCAAATTAATTTCATCTGTTCTTATCATCTATTAAGTAAAGAAGTATTCAACAGACTAACTAATGAAATATGATGACTGTTCAGTCAATTGTTGTATCATTCAATCACTAACGAGTTTAAATGTCACTAACTAACATGAGATCATTATCAGCATATAGTTAAGTTAAGGATATGTCAAAAGAGTCGATACTAACTATAACTATTCTACATCTGTTCAACAGGAAGACATTACTTATGTCACTTATGTACATGTATAAAAAAAAAATGCAAATTTCTAAAACTCAATTCAAGCCGAATAAAACAATGTAAACATGAAAAATATTGAAAAAAGATAAAACTTATGATGAAGAACTGATGATGCAATGATATTACTATAGATCAAAAAATATATATAAAAGCATCTCATAGAATAAAAGAAGTGAAGATAATCGATGTGACAATTGTTTTTGTTTCTTCTGTAGAATTGATTTTCTCCTACTCTGAATAAATTGGAATTAGATACTGGTTGATAAACTTTTAGGAGCTGCAGCAGTATACAGTGATGTTAATTCTTTAATATCAGGTGCTTGGCCTACAGAATATAGTAGCTGATAGATTAAACTTTGGACCCACAAGCATAAAGCTTCATATCTAGAAAGCAAGAAAACAGATAACAGTATAATTGGAACATGCTTCATTCACAATGCGCTATATATATATATATATATATATATATATATATATATAAGCTTTATAGAATTATGAAACTAACAATAAACTAGCCGAACAAACGAACGCCACTATATCTACCATGGTTTGAACGGTAAAGTACTGTGATCCATCAGAATTATTGGTACCTGTGTAGTTGCATCACATTATGAAGCTATTCTGTTCCGATTGTAAACAATGCCAAGTTCCCCTGAAAAATAACTAAAATTACTCACACTACGAGGTATATTTGTTAGTGATTAAGGCATTCGGACTTAAGCTACTAAGTCGTTGGTTAGAACCGCGCCCCACTAATTTCGGTTGAGACAAGCAGGTAGCATTACTAAAGAAAATGAAAAGTGATGAACAGCCAATCCATTGTAGAACAGTAAACCTGTTTAGCATACTAGGTATCTTGAAAGTAATTGTAAATTCTATAATATAACAAGGGTGATTAAGAACCACAAGCACCGCTTATCTTGTTGTACGATCTTAGTTGGAGTTGGAGTAGGATGGAAAAAACTAGGTGTGGCCAAACCAAGACATGATATCAGTCTGTGACGTTTCTGACTGTTTGTTTAAGCCATGTTGGTAGACCTAGTTGGGGTCTGCGTAATAATCGCAGTCAATGAATGAAGGTACTCAGTACATGGCTTCAAATCCATTACAGTTTTGCAAATGTATTCACTCTTTATACACACCCTTATTTTCATTCTCTATCACATTCTATTGTCGTGTTATTCTTGTAAATTTGATCTTGTCGTGCTAATATGATATGGAGGCCTGAACCTATGCGCATATATGCTAGGTTCTATGTTGTTAATGACTGAATGATACATTACAGAATAAGTGGACGACAAAGAAACACTTCGTAAATATAAAAAAGGCCTACTTTAATTTCCAACGATACTGTCCCAGCTTAATATTCACTTCTAATTTATCTTTCCACGATAAAGGGATCAATTTTCCAGAATATGAAGTTGTGATTTTACTACCAAGAACAGCACTATCAATCATTAAAGAATGACGATCAATGGGATCACCATGAGAACGACAAATAGAACGAATAAGATTTAAATTTCTACAATTAAAAATGCGATTAGAAAAATTGTATCAATATAATAACTATGTAAAAACTAATAATGATTGAGAATGGTAACTAGGTACTTTTAATTTAATTGGTAAATATATTGATTGAAAATAGTAAATATCATGAATTTGAACTAAGGACGCCCAAATCGAAACATAACATCAGTACATGAAATCATTGACTGTTGATGTGAAGAATGCTAGCAGGGGTAAATTACCTGGCTAAGGCCTGGGGTCATAAAATCAATCACTGATGTAGGTTTATTCATTCAATGTCTTCCTCCGAATTTGAGTTTCAGTGTTCATTTATACATATATTTATAACTCCGTCGTCCCGAAATATAGTCTTACAGGAATAATCCCCCCCCCTATCATTATCCGTACTAAATAATTTCAATTCTACTGGTATTCATCTTGCTAATTTCGTCTTGTCGTTTTAATATGGTAAGACAACTTGAGCTAACAGACAATTTTGTCAGCCTCTACGTTGATCACGATTAATAACTGAGTGAATGATTTTGGAGTTGATTTCGAACTAGCGGCATCAGAATAAGCGTAACCTAATAAATTATGAAATTTAATCCTCCATCCAAGTATCGATTCTAATTTGGTTACTGAGTAATGTATTAAGCACTCAAACGACAATGAATAACCAATGTGATATCATTATAGTAGAACCTATAATCCTTGTGTCGTTCGTACAAATTCTACCATAACTTGAGTTGGCATTATTGAGGGAACCATATATTCGTCTAAGAAATATGAGAGTAAATGAAAGTTACCATTTCTTGCTTTATGGTTGAATCTATGAAGGTCAGACAAATTATGGTGTTACTGATAGAACTAAATAAGTTAGTGCGGAGTTGTGATCATGGTTTGTGTGGTTGTATACAAGTGGTGTGGGGTTTTTCTGAACGTTTCATTGCAACATTGAAGTACAAAATGGTTGATTTAACTTACTGAAAAAAGTCTATCTACTCCAAATCGAGCAATTTTTACGGAGAATCAATTACTTCATCTTAGTATGATAAAAGACTTGCCTAATAAACAAAAGCATTGGACGTGGCATTTGTTCAAGAACTGACATGACTCGATCGAAATGCTCCATTGCTGTAGCTCGTAAATAAGCTTTATCTGCTTCAGAAAGCTGTGATGGTAATCTGATGGTTTGGCGACGCCATGGTCTTTGAAGAATGATTTCTCCAAAAGTAGACCAATCTATGCAAAATTATAAAAAAACAAGAATTTGAGAAAAAAATAACCTACTAACCTTCCAAAAGGTTTGAGTGTAATATCAACAAATTAGTTTGCCAATAGTCGAAGCAACGTTACTTTTCAATAGGTAAAATTATACACACGCATAAATGTAGTATGAGGGCGGTAGCTTTCAGTATCAGAAACTGAAGGGTTATATAATGTAAGAAAACGACAGTCACAATGCATTGACTTAGCACTGAGTACTGAACAATGTGACGTTTGTATAGTCCTGTGCTGATCGAATTCTGTAGTACAGGACGAAATGTATATACTATTTCAAATGACTTAAACACCATATGCACTAGGATTTGATGTTAAGTGGCCAAAGATAGTCAGCAAAAAACTTTGTTTCGACTAGGGAGGTTCGTCAGCAGAAGTATACCCAAGATTGTTGGGAAATTAATGTCATCTGTTAGATTCCCATCCGAGTTATCTAGATCAACAGTCTCAGACGATAACAATCAGCTATTTGGGCCATAACATAACTTTACACCATTAACAACGATAAACAGGACATGCATCAACGTAAAAATGAATCGCAAGAAGTCGTAATATGTTAATCCAAACATTGGTTGCAGATTCGAGGTTCGTCTCATTAAATATGATTTGGCCAGGTGATCACTGTCTCCAGCTCTCGTAACATATACGGTTCGAACCGAAGTTTATGAAAAAGTCGAACTCAATATGAAATCGGGAACTTAGTGGCATCAGCATATCGAAAAAAATTAAACTTATTCACTCCGAAAGTCTGGAGAAAGGTTACTATAATTCAGTAACTAAGTACAAGGTTGCTTATAATTCTGAACTACACTTATTGTGTGATGGTTTCGAATGTACCATCTCCCTACATCGGATAGTCAAAAAGACTGGATCCTTTTACGAGTGATCTAGAGTTCCACACTTCCTTAATGCTACAGTATTTACAACCTGATTTTGAAGTGTATCGGATAACTGTAGTAGTGTACAAATAATCGACATATAAATACAATATATACAAGAAACGAGGTAACAATAAACTATACTAAATGATCAGTTCACTCAAGTAACAAGTACAAATCTATGCACTCCACTTTGAGCCAAACTTCAGCTGTCATACAGTTCAAAAAAACATCTCAATAGCACCCTGTTGCTCAAATTGATGAGTCCGGGTTCGGATTCAAACCTACGACCTATCAATCAGGTCCAAGTACTTTGACTATAAAACGATGTGCCTGCTCGTACCACTAAGTGTAGTGTAACTTAAAAATAAGTTCAAAGCAATTAAATTATGAAAATTATCTCACCTTCAACGCCCAGAAGTGAAGAAGCTTCTTTCATCATGACTTCATTTGAATCCAATATAGCTTGATACATTTTACACAGAGCTTTTCGTTTATCACATGGTAGCGTATCATACAAGCCATGGTCTAAAAGCACTAATTGAATTTCAGTAGCATGTCGATGACTTGTGGTTGGATACTTAAATAGTTTGTAGTTAGGATCTTTCAATTTCCGTAAAACACTCACAGGAAAATAACACAAGTAGCCAATCCATATGATTGTATCCATTATAAGATATGGCACAACGTGAATCGACGATTTGATTTTTTGAAAAATATTTAGTTTTCTTTGAGGTCTACGTCGTACCAGTAAATTGCCTGGATGAGGATCAGCATGTACAAAACCCGTACAAAATACTTGGTGACTAAATGCACGTACTAATAAACTGTCTAGTTCGGCTAAAGAGAATCCAGCATCACGTAGTGAAGATACCTAGGCAGATAAAGAAGAACTATTAAAACCACCATTGTTTATAAGTGAGACAAGAATTACCAATAAATCTCTTGGGATTTTAAGAAGTAAGCTATGAACTTAAATTTTAACCATACTTTGTCTATGATGTCTAGCGATACTGCTTGACTCACCAAACCAAAGTAGGCAAAATAGAGTTCAAACTCGAGGCCTGGTGGTTAAAAATTCAACCCTTTAACCCCCAAGTTACTGATCCAGAGTAAGGTATTCTAAATTAAGTGACGATGATCTATGCCTAAAAGGTTTCACATTTTAAAAATTAAATAAATTTACATTTTATGCAGTTTATCACTTCTAGAAACAACTGACTTGCAAATAAGATATACTGAGTAAACTAAACAAGTTAAGCCATATCTCAATGATGCTCAATCATATGCTTCAAAATAGAATAAATAATGCAAGAACTGAACTTGTGACTTGGTGATTGGACAATAAGTGTTTCGACCGTAAGGCCAAGTAGTAACTAGTAGGTAGTTAAGCAATTTTAACTACAGTCCTTATTTCGTTATTATTAATTCGCCTGCATTTATTCATTCTAAAATATCGCCATTTACCTTGAAAACAAGTTTCGTTTAACTGGATCTAAATCATGAACTGAAGAGGATGTAGTACTAGTGTTATTATGTTCTATTTTTATGAAACAGTAAAAAACAGTAAACAATTTTTTAAACATAAGCAATAAACTATTATTGTTACATTAGACATCGTATAGTTGTTGCATTTATAAATACATTGACCACCATACATACCCTAGTAACCTCTTGAACTTTCAAACCCCCGTCCATTGGTCGTTACATTAACAAACGTCTCATTTACGATACGTCCTGACTTCTAGTGTACGTTGATTATTGACTGCATCCCGTCAGTGTGACCCGATTCGGTAACGAAACGTATAGTGTTTAATATATATCGTTCGGATTACGCAGCCTGGACACTTACGCTAAGAGAATAGCATACCCCCGACCTCCACAATAAGAGTTTATTTAGAATTCATGATGACGGACTGGTGCGCGTAGATGAATGTAGTTAAACAATAACTCCCAAATAAGTGGAACATTACTGGTGCCTATTATGAACATAAGATATTATAAACGTGTTAAAATTTAAATCCGTTTCTTCTAAGAGGAGAAACTACTTGGTTTTCTTCTATAGTTTTTGATATGCTAACACAAAGGTTTCTGACGCATCAACTAAATTGATAAATAATCTAAACCTTGATATTTTTGTTGTATCTTACTTGTCAACTTCCTTGCTTAGTATTACACTTTCGTACAAAGCAAAAGCTAAGAAGTTAGAAGCTTAACATTGATTAGTGGAATACTAAGGTGTCATATAGGTCTGTTTTTCAAACAGGTGGTGAGTAAAACATTTAGCACTTCTTGGCAAAATGAAGCGTTAAGCCAACTCGTTATTTAGACTCATGAGCCATGAGATAATAAATCATTAACATCACTTAACCTTTTGGCATGTTTTATGCTCGATTTCATTACACTCGGTAAAGTTTAAGTAATAAGTTAAAGAATAAGCTTTGAAAATTACTCACCTGATTAATCTTAATACCATCAATGAATTCAGCAGTAAGAACACGCTTACTGGTAAGTTTACGATTAACCCAAGGCACATGAACACATCCATTTTTATCTAGGGTCCCAAGGTCTGATAAATCGACAGAACATCGGGCAGCATTATTTGCCTCATTTTCAAAGTCAAGTTCTTTGGCTAGTGTTTCCTGCAACAGAAACAAGAGATAATGATTTTATGAAAATAAGAAGTTATATTCGAAAAATTATGCTTAACAATCCTATAAAAAATAATACAATGGAACAGATTAAAATCAGTCCGTAAAATCAAAATGCGAGTTTGATCGTGTCACGTCAAGTCATTTGGTTTAAGGTGGTTTGAAGTGAGACATGTATGCACATGTTAGTGTGCTGTGAAAGGAAATTATGTGAATATGTGAGAATAAAATTGTATTTTTACGTGAAACCTGATGTATTTTAATTGTGGTCAGTTGGATAGAAAGTCCGCGTTGGGTGGATAGAAAGGCCTTCCCTTTTGTTAAGTGCAGTTGGATTTAACAAAATGTGAAGTGCTTCAGCTATTTGTCTTTCCTTATAAGTGGGAAAACTTTTTTAATAATTTGGATATTTTTAATATCGATTTTATGGTTGTGGTAGATAGAATTCATTGTTATTGCTGATTTAATTTGTAATTTTTTTAAGTTCAACAGGGTTATTAGGAGGTCGTTTAGTGTAGCTTTCATGTTCTTCGGCATGAGCTTTGATTTCTCGAGACTTCAATATAGAAAGCACTATAATCAACATAACCTAGCCTGTAGACACAATTCTGTGTAGAGATGAAAGAGGTCTTGTCCTTTATTTTAACTGATACTTCTCGAATAGTGTTGGTAGTCATGTAGAATGCTTGGATTTCATATTGTTTTAGAATTCTCTGTAATTCATCTGTTCTGTCATGGCGGCAAGATAGAACTGCGGCTTCTCGGAAGAAGTGACTTGCACTAAACCGCGAAACGTCAGAAATTTTAATTTCTAATCATCGGAATTTTACAAATATATACCACTTATTTTTATAAACAACCTATTTAATGCTCAATTTATTTGAAATTATCAAATTTAACCTTGGTAATGATATATATAAACCAATTCCTCTATAGTTATAGCAAGTCCTTGGTCTAAATGCTTTTACGCAGTATACACTACAAGGATTATGTATTTAACAGATGAGCACATTCTTTTCCTAGATATGAAATTTAAAAACTTACGCGCATATCTTGTAAAACCCAAGCAAATCCGAAATTGGGATGCATTTTTTCAATTAATTTCAGAAGTAACTCAAGGGTTTTTAAGTCGCCGTCAAATCGATCACGTAGATCTTCATACTGAACTTTCACCGCAACTTGTTCACCATCATGTGTGACAGCACGATGAACTTGAGCTAAACTAGCGGCAGCCAAGGGCTCATATTCAAAGGTAGCAAACAATTCGGAAGGTGATTTGCCAAAATCTTCCATAAATATTCGATATATCTGTTGGCGAAAATGAGCTGATCAAATTCCAAATATTGTCAAGAATATTACAATCACTACCAATAGTGAAAGGATCCTCACGCACAACAGAGAGTAACAAAGTCAACAAAATACCCATGCACGTCTGTGAACATAAAAACAGACCAGAGTGGTGACCTGTCACATAACACCAACATACCAAGTTGCAATGTAACCAGTAGTCTAAGTGACTCGATCAAAGTGGTAGATACTACCTTAAAGATAGAGTCTACTGAAGTAAAATATAGGATCAAGTAGTCACAGGAAAATTCCTCCATTATGTTTAAGTGAATAACAGTGGAAACCAAAAACAATTCTTAAACGTATGAACTGGTGCCGTAAATTTTAATGTCCGGACAAATTATTTAGGACTGGTGACAACATAGCTATAAAAACAAAATATATAGCTAGAAACCGATCGCATTCTTTATTGATAATTGCCACTTAGAATATTGACTTAAGTACGTAGATGTGTGAAACTTGCTAACTTTGCATTGTTATGGGTTACGCTATTTTCCGCAACTGATATGAACAATAGGCACTTTTTCGTAATAAGGGTGAAATATATTATTTAGAAAAGCAACCTGAAGATCGATTATCTATAGCAATTCGGTCACTTAATTGACTTGTGCTCGAGTCATTACTATTAATACAGGATAAGATTTAAGAACGACATATATGGCAAGACGTGTAGTAACTTACCAAAACATGGAAGTCTTATTAACGTACCTCATCCCCTGAACGCGCAAGCGCCCGGTCATGCAACTTTTCTAATGTTTCAGTATACTGTACAGGTAAGACATGGTTCATACTTGCCAAACCCTGTCCCATCTTGATATACAAACCCCCGTTATAAAGACAGCCTTGTAATATCCTGTCTGCTGCCCTTTGATGACATTTTCGCAGTTCATCATAGTATTTCTCAGAACCCTAAAAACCAGAACACGAAAATACATATTCACGGGCTCTACTTGCATATGGAAACATAGTCATAGTCCACTTGTAGTCCACAGAAATTACAGCCCCAGTGTAAATAGCCCTAGTATTAAAATAAGCAGTAGTTTTAGCCACTTCGATTAATACCTTAGGAATCTTTTGGTTGTCAAAACATGCCTGTAAACAGTTTGTCTGCTTTGGTTGTGTGAGTAAAAATAGTAGATGATAGAACCAAATACCGGAACAGAAATGGCTAGACCCGAAAAACCACTCAGTCTATTAGTTAGACCAGTCAGACGGGGCATATCTGTTCAGTAAAATCTCTATTCGCACCGCGTGTTTTGTCAAGGTCATACGGTACAGCTGTAGAGCCTGGATTCACTCTTCAAACTAATACCCAATATCCAGCTTGTTCAAAGTAATTGATATTTTTGCTCCCGCGTCTTGTGTGTTTTGGCTTAAGTTCCAGGACTTTGGTTTCTTTCGATAATAGGCTGGCTGGTCCTAGTGGTTTCAGCTGGTTTTTATCTCATTCTTTATTTCAAGATGTATCTTTTTGTTTTTAACCCTTGCGGATTTATGCATTCATCTCGAACCTTTCGTCCCACTTTAAGTAGTCTGGTCTGTGAGTAATACTAGGAAAATTACCAAAGAAAGGGTGAGAAGAGGGGGCACTAGAGTACGTGGTTAGGTACAATTATCAAGTTTTCAGCTCCAGTTCTAGGTGGCTGTAGGCATGCTGTGGTGGCTAACAAGATGTTAGCCCTCACTTGTGTTTGTGATCACTAATGGACAATAGTCCATGGATTTCTCCGGGATATATGAGCATGCGTAGCGGCCAGCGTGTTTTTATTTGGGTGTCCAGGTGTACTCGATTTGATGTACACGGTAAGTAGGCCTCCTCTCAATCGTCTGTGGCTCAGAGTAGACATCCCCAGCTGGCGTAGCCAGTTGGTGTATTGTTTTTTCCTGTGTCCTCGCACACATTTTGTCATCTTCCTCTGTACCCTCACCAGGATGTCAGCTTCCATTTCGACAGTAGATGAAGCGATAATGCTATAATTTGTGCATTGCAGTCGTATGTATGTCTTAAATATTGTTATAAACAGGTCTTATGTCAGTATACCCAGTTGCCCACTAACTTGGTGCAACATAGCATATACTTTTGTGACATCCACTTGATGATTTTCTCAAGTTTTCAACCTGCTAGTGGAATTTAAACCTATGTCTCATTCCTTGGAGGTATTGGTTATTAAGTGACTAGCTAGGTGATGGTCCCAAAGAGTACCACGGATATTTATTTCTGCTGAATTACGGGTCGTTGACTTAAAGACAGTGTTTGGACTGAAATAAGTCTTATTACAGTGCCTGTTTGTCGTTGTCGTGGTGCGTAACTCTCCACGTCATCAAGTCGTTCGCATAGATCGAAACCAATGATATGAATTCGCTGTGGAAGTTATTGGTGAAAAAAGTATGGCACCAGGATGACCTTCCATGAAACACCCTGCGGTAATTTTCTCCACACTGACCGTATTGTTTTTTATTCCTCAACCATGTGAGTAGCAAGTTAGATAAGCCTATAGCTTAGTCTTTTTTAGCAAAACATGGTGTTGCATTGCGTCGAATGCCCTAACGAAGTCAAGGGATTCTAAATAAGTAGTAATTTTCTGGTCCCAGGAGTTTGTTTGTTTATTCCATGCTTGAAGAGCATTCTTGGTACAGATCCACCCTTTAAGAAGCTGTGCTTTGCTTCGTAGAATATTCAGTGTTCAGCTTTTAGACTACCTGGTTTGTGTTGTGTCTTAATTCCATACAAGTACTTCAAGTTCTGTATTTTCTTGACTAAGTTGGCTTGGTTAAACCTCTTATCATCCCTAACCTGGGTATAACATTTGTTATGCAAAGCTAAGTAGGTGGCTTGTTTTGCTTTTTTGAGGGAGATCTTCCATTCGTGCCTTGCTTTTTCTCCCGAAGTAGTCGTATTATGACCCTCTTCAACCAGGAGGTTCTCTTGGCAGGTCTGTTCAAACATTTGGGGATGTTTCGAAGTATGACTTTCAAACATATTTTGTTAATGGATCCACATTCATCGTCAACTGACAGATGTTTAATGTGTGATTTATCTCGATAAGCGCAACAAACTAATTACATAAAAGACTGGTGGATTTGTTTTATTGTTAAATTTGTCGGGTTCAAAATACATTCGTATTCAAATTTTCACAAAGAATTTCGTTATATAGGTGAATATGTATATATGTTAGCATGACTTATAAGAAATTATACGTGCCCAGGTTGTATATATGATTGACGAAGATGAACGTAGGTGCGAACCAGAGAAATGACGGTAAATACAACCGTAAATGCAGTAACATTCAAACTTTGTCTGCAGAGAAAGTAAACTGTCCGATACTTTGGGTTGGCATCCAGATGGTAGGTCAAAGTCTTTGCAGAGGTTTCGTTCATAAGTTTATTTCGGCTTCACACTTAATCATTCGATACTTAGACCGTTGGATTCATCATAAGAAGCAAAACATTAGGTGTGCTTACTGAGTCACCAGCCGTAGAAACAATGTCAACGAAATTCATCTATTTGGTCGAAAAGATATTAGGCCATTTTTCAAAAAATTCGAGGTAAAGACTAATAACAACAAGCCTCCTTAGCGTATATCTGTACCAGCTACTATTGTAATTATGCACCTAGCTCTTATATTTTTACCAAAACTCAAACGTACTTTTGGGGGTCTTTAAAATTTTGTCTAATAAGTTTCCCTATGTTCTGTAAAACTACGCTTATTACACCAAATTGACAACACATCTAAAAATAGGGTGTATATGTTTTCGGGAATGGATATTTATAATTGCTACAGAGTAAAACACTCTATATACAGATGGATGCCCAAACAATAGCTCTAACCAAAAGCAATATATATATATATATGATCAAAGAATTGCTGACATAATACTGTCCCTTAATACCTTCCGGTTGTGTTTTTGTAAGATTTTGTTAGAGTATCAATCGCTATCTCATCAAGAAAAAAGCCTCACAATTTTATGATACCGACTACTAAAAAGTTGACGAAAACCTTATCGAGAGCTCTTAGTATAATATCCTTTCGGGTTTCGTTTAGGTATGAATCTTATTAATGGTTTTCTGGGGCAGTATCCTCCCCAAAGTGAGGGGCACAGTATATAAGACTTCTTCTGAGATTGTGTTTTTAAGTAGGTACTACAAGCAGAGGCAAATAGTTCCGGCGTCGGGCTTTTTAAGACTCTGCAGTGAGTCTCCTTAACAGGGCAGGTTTTATCCACTGTAGAATGCCGATGAAAAAACCATGGGGTCATACAATCGGTCGCCCTTACCCACTCTACCATCATGGAGACAAGCCCATAGGTCAAGTTATGTTTATTTTGCGATAAATGTTCACCATTAACATTTTCCATGTACTGGTATTATGTGGCAGGAGTTGGCAATACGGACATGTGTCTTGGTCTAGTTTGCAGTACGAATCAAACTAACAGAGGTAACCTGAAATTTCTCCCAATCTCCCTACCTTCCGTGATATGCTTTACGCTTGGTTACTGATAATATTACGTACAACGCTTCAGCAAGCAAACTTTTTGGGGCGTAAGTAAGATAACTTTGGAAAACAGAGGAATGCTCATCCGATGAGTGCCATATATGTAGAAAATAAATAAGGTATTTACAGATGTTATAAATCCTCTAATCAGAAAGTATGTGTTTTGAATATTATTTAATCGAGTTATCCCACGATTTTAGAAAATCCTATCAAGATGAGACCGTATGAGGCATTTTCAGCTCTTTTAGTGGTTCTAAAGTCCTGGTCAATATTTCTGGAAGACAATCTAACACCTTTATTTTTTTGAGTTTCTGAAATGCGGATCAGCCTATTAGCTAATCACCGTTGATGTCTGACTACTTGTAATGATTAAGTTGTTTCGTTTTCGCGTTTTTTAAATCTTTTGTTGTCTGCCTCATTATAGTTTTCTGAAAGGTGGCTATGGACATTTTAAAAGTTTGCCCTACTTAGTTACTGGGATTGGCTTTAAAACAATGCCAGTGGCTTGATTAGCTTATTTGCCTTGATCGTTTACGTAATCTAATTCCTATTGTATAAGCAGTTGGATAATGCAAACGTTTAACTAATACGATGTCCCATGTAAGTTGAACCATTTAAAGGCTTCCTTAGCCCGTCCTAACCATAGTGGCAAGGCTCCTTGGTTAATACAAAACTGGATAGTGGTGAAATTTTATTTGAAGCATTAATAATGGGAGAAGTTATAACGACAATAATACGCACAGCGTTGTAGCGGAATCTACGGTACAGATGCTTTATAGAGCAGTTCCTGGTAGTTACGATGCTTTAAATTTCGACAGAGGGTTATCAATGGTGCGTAGACTCGGTGGGAACACGAACGTGCCAAAGGGAGTACAGGGTTATTTGTATAGGTGTAGTAAGCCTTTTGAACAGGGTTCATAGATGCCTTGTGGGTATTTAACGCCTTGGTATGTACCGTTCTATTTGACAAAAGAAACCAGATTATTAAGGAATAAGTTTTTATTTTGTTATCATTGGCAGGAGACAGTGGAGCAGGAAATAATATGATCCCTATAAAGAATAAGGAAGTAAATAAATATATGATCTTTAGGTTTGAAGTTCACTCCTAACTAGTCAACCTAAGTTGCTACAGGTATATCCAACTTGATTCTCGTATTTTTGTTACGTAGTGACAAGGAATCCAAACACATCTGATTTCGGTTCAAGCCACATGCAGATCAAGTTCTTTTAAAGCCAAAAGTCTTGTTCCCCAGAAGTGTTAAGGGCTTAGAAACGTGTTTTGTTTTACGTGAAAATACAGTGTTTAAAGTTACCGAAAGTGCCTTTGGTAGTGTTTAGCTGGGATAAGAGTTCATGTGTTGCAGGAAGCGTTTCTTTAGGGTTTGATGCTAGACACCAGACGTTTGTCTGCTTAGAACGACCTCGCTGCCTTGTTATTGTACTTTTATCTTTAGGTACTCTTACAAAGCCCTTGTGACGGGTAACTGTATCTGATATTTTGCTTATCACAGGTGGGCGATGTTATCTCAAAAAACTAGGGAAAGTCATTCTGACCATTATTAGAATACTGCACTTTTATTCTCAGTAATGTTTGCATTAAAGATAAACTCAGACTGACGTCTGTCTAACGTCCCTTTAGTCATCGTATTCTTAGGGCTGATTGTACTCTGAACTACAAAGTTAGATGCGTTAAGTTAAAACTAGACCCTCTATGGAGGCGTCAGCTGAACCTGTATGCTGAAAATTAATATTGCAATAAACATACTACTGAATAAAGCTATTATTATTATTTCTTTTACAAGATACTGAACAATTTTGCTTTTCAATGTCTAATGAAATTTAGCTCGTGGAATCTTCTTGCTATAACCTGCGTAATTCGGCTTCGAAAATAAAAATGTCACATTCTAAATGTATTCTTTATATGAATTATTTTACGAATAAATTCTAAAGAATCCTGAACAATTTGTTCCAGTCCACTAGGGAAACAGATTTGCTTTCTTTACTTGTACGACACATTGATACTTTCATTACTTCTGATGTCACATTAAAACTGTTTACACCAACTATTGTTTCTTACTCCACTAACAAAATAATAAGGAATCTGAACTTGTGAGCACCACTCGATTCACTCACCAGTCTTAGTCACGTGCTAGTGTTCTTTTCATTTAGTCCAGATATAAACTTATGTGGTATGTCGTGTCTCTCGATGCCCGTATAACCACTGATTTACGCCCGTTCGTTTACAGATACTGCTGCTGTATTGTGTTCTCTCTACTTTCGTCTTCTCTCCAGTTGTAGATAATAATGCATAAAGTAAGTGTGGAACCTAGAGGGACAGTATTATTTACTTTTTTCTACGCATCGGGGCATGCTAGCCACCATGCAGATGAATCACACATTAAAGCTCACTCGAAAACTCTCATGATGTTATACCTCTGAGACTTCAATAAGTACAACCGTGAGCTGATAAGATATTATTGGCTGATATCATGAGAAAATGGTCATGTTTAAGCAATTTTATCCCAACGCTGGTAAGCAGCATACTTAATACATCAATAATCCATCATTCAAAATGAATGTACTTGGATTTCCCCATTTTGGCGGAATACTTACTTACTTACGCCTGTTACCCCTCTCAGAGGAGCATAGGCCGCTCACCAGTATTCTCCATTCAACTCTGTCCTGAGCAATCGTCTCCAGCTGTCGCCAGTTACTATTTTGGCGGAATACTCTTATATATATGTTAAATTGGGGCCTCTATCCAAGTTTCAAATACTCTTAGTCTTATTCTGTATCCAGATATGCTTCGTGATCCATTCTGCCCACTCTCAGCCGTTTTCCGGAATCGCAACGTCCTGGTCGAGAAGGGCGCCGTTGTCGACCATAAATGCACCATGATACAATATGTATGTTTAATGTCCTAGTAATGTAAATTTTGATTTTGTTTTGTTTACAATTCATGTCTTCATATATTATGAATATTCTGACAGTAATTTTTTATCGAAATCCTTGTATGTATGTAAACCCATATCATTCTGATTGTGCCTGTAAACTAGTTTACACTCATGTACAAAATTATACTTGATGATGCTACTTATTTATTTTATCTCTGATGATAAGGGTATCTCAGATGTCTCGACCTATATCCGTTGACTAGATCACGCAAGTTTAAATACTATGTAACCATCAGCCTTTAAGTAACTACGCACAGTCTAGTTGTTTATTGTTCATATAGGCCCCTGTTCCAGAGAAAACAACTAAATCGTAGTAATACATTTGTATTTGTATAGTAATTACACATACCTGCTTGCTGTTGGGTAACAAATTTGATGAAACCAAACTAGACAGCGTATGGTACGTGTAGACAGTACATTTATAAAAATACCTTTTAGGGTTAAATGCATATCAGAAGCTATCAGAAACCTAAAGTCTACGAGAAGTTAAGGAACCGACGGCCTTCCATCAATCTTTCTTAAAGGATGTAACAAGAGCATGCCACTTCTTCTCCTTAAATTGTTCACCTTGTCGCTAGACGAAGAAGAATACCCAAACACTGTGTAAACTAGCTACATCACCCTTCCCCTCCCCAAATACAAGGTCACTGATAGAGCATGTGTAAGTAGTTACAGGCACATAAATATCACCCCGTTCTTTCACAAATCATGCGAAGAATAAAAAATGGCATTTTAGAATACTTGCTAGCTCGAGCTAATGTCTAAATCCCAATATGGTTTTATAAGAAGTCGATCGTGTTTAACCTGTCACTTTATCTACTTTAAACACATTACATCTTGCTGCGACCTACGCAAAGTAGTTTTAGTCCAATACCTTCGATATGTTTAGGACCCACGACAAAGTATCACAGCGAACTCTGTCAGAAGATATACTGTATACGAATTTTCACCCTTTTCTGGCTTAAATCATTCCTAAGTAATCGATATCAGATGGCCAAACTAAACTCAACATAATCGGGATGAATTGTGGACTAACCTACGCTACACCACACTACTTTAGCCTTAGAACCACTTTAGCAAAAACGAGTTAACCTCAACCAGACATTCAACTTTGATGTTGCACACCGTTTAGCATACTCCCCCCTGACCCTATATTAAGATTCATCGAAGCATCTAATTATAGCCTCAGAAACCACACAGGTAAAGTGTGGGTGAAACATCGTAAGACTAGAATACGATATAAATTTTGTGTGCACAAGTTCGCTGCCAATCGGAATAGTTCACCTGCAGAAATCCGTACGTTAGATAGCATTGTTCATTTTACATGAACGACAAACCAACTATTTAGTAACTCTAAGGCACTGAATGAACTATCGATTTATTTTAACTCTAGCATAACATGCAATGTACTCGGCCATCTCATTATGTAACTCGCGTATATAAACTAGAAACTACCGATCAGTACTTGAAATGGAGGGCTGTTTATTACCTAACGAGCTATTAATAGCTCCATACATTCTAGTAGATCTGGAGTAAGGGTTTAGGATTAAGATCAGTTTGGGGTGGTATTACTACGTATTTCCATGTTTTTTTGGTTTCAGTGGAAGTGTGTAGATCATATGGTGACGTGTTGGTTGTGGGCAAATGTAAGTTAACACAAATATTTTTCATAGATTTGCTTCGTTTTGTATAAGAAGGTGAATATTTGTCCCTTCGTATAACGCTATTATTAGTACGCGGTAAAGTATTTGATATGTTTTGTTGAGACTAAAACGTAAGGTTATGCTTTATTTACAAATAAGTTTATGATTATGCGTAACTTTATTACCGTGGTCAACCGTCCTTTTTTGCAGAGTCAGTTTGTATTAAACTCCCTTATACATGCTTAAGACTAGTAATAGGTCTAATGTCATCTACAGGCTTAATAAAAAGCTTGAGTCAAAAGTTAACGTGAAGTGAGACAGAACTAGACATCTATTTCTTCTTGGTCTTCTACAACTTAATGAAACACGTGATATATTTTCGTCTTTCAAGGTGATTATCTTTGCTTCACTTAAAGGAAATCATCCACGTGCATTATACACTATCACTTTGTGATGTGAATTCAACTAGCCCACAATTTCATCAGCTGTAAAGTTAAAAAAGTCCATATAAGTACTGAAGTCGTCTTGTTTACGTGACGGTTAGGACACAGGCTCCATGTCTTAAAAAATACAACTAATTATACCAAGCGTAGAGTTCGCCTACACGGATCCCGTCATGTAATTCATGTAGTTGTTCCGATTCGTCAACATATCCATAAGTCTAGCAAGCTGTGATGATTGTTGTGGTGATTCGAGATCAAGAAGGGAGAGATAATCCGAGGATGCACCACTTTACCTTGATGAATTTTTGTTGGGTCTCGAGTGATTAACTTCATCGAATGCTATTATTAGTGGACTCGATATACTTATGAGTAGAAGACGATAAAAGTGTTGTTAGCTGTAATACGTGTAGAGTTTGAATGAAAGTAAAGGCAACAAACAGCACGCAAAAAGTTATAACTTTCAAAACCTGCACCAGTATTATCGTTTACTGGCAATAAATACCAGGTGGAATTAATCGAAAGAATACGAGGATAATATACAAACAAGTCTGAAATAATAGGCTGACAAATAATATTCTGTCCTACTGAACGTATGTTGGCTGTCACTTCATCTCACGAGCATAATACAGACCTTCTGATTTGTTAGTTAGAATAGACCCGTTGAATTACGCATCACAGGTTGATGGGGGCAGGAACTCAGGATGCAAACAAAATTCCACAATCACGTCCATACATACCGCAGTACACATAAGCTCGGTTAGCAGGATTTCGCTAATCATGACATTCATCGCTTAATCTTTTCCCGGTGTATGACATGTTGCGCGTTTCTCTCTTGGTATATAGGTATGCAACAGTGTGCTTGTGAGCCGCCTATCATAAACTCCGACCAAACTTTAGATGAAGTACCATATTATTCCGAACCATGTCAATGTGTTTTATCTATTGCCGTAATAATTTATTAAGTTGTAAAATTATCAACCTCATATTTTCTAGTCTGATATTTGTCTAAATCTTCTGGAAGGCATAATTTTCTCATGTCTCTGGTCATCAGCTCCATTTTATTCTCCTACATCAACTACCCTTACTAAATTACCTTTATTTGTATGGGCAGTGTCCACTACGCATAGTGGCTAATCGTTGAAAGTTGACTTGGAAGCTAAAAGCACTACATTTACTCAGAAACTCCCACTCGGCCTTCTGCATATATTTCACATCTGTAGGGTTACTACATATTCTTTTAACCATTTATTCCAAAAGGCGTTCGCTAAGTGTCTGGCCTGTCTTTACCTTCAGGCGAAATGATATTTCTGAGAACTATTTTATAGAAACACTTCGTCAGCTGCTAGTAAAGATAACTTATTTGGCTTGAGGATATCAAAATCTATGGCACCATCCCTTACGAGTTTTAACAGTATATTGTTTAAAAATTTGTTTGCTCTACCAACAAACATTCCTAAAGCTTCATTCCTTAAACATTAACCTTTAGTCATTACTTTCAGTAATAGTTTCATAATACCGGTGAGTCACTCCCAAAACCCCCCACGACGAATAGCCTATAGCCGATTAAATCTCCATTTCATGTCCGTGCTCAATAGCCCTTCGTAGATTTTATCTTCAAAATCCTTCAAGTATTTTATATCTTAGAGTGGCCATTTATTTGATTAGTATTTCTTTTGCCAAATGTTACTTTTGGTATCCGTCTGCGATCAATATATTTCAACAATGCTAGGATGAATGTATCGTTCGATCGACAGTGGACCACTCAAAGGTAGAGGCTTTCTTTTATGGCGAATAAACAAACAACTGTGTCATTTGTATGCTTCGCTGCAACTTTTGGCAATTAACGGCTTCAAACATATCCACTCAGACACAACTGAACTTGGTGGCTACCTTTCTCTGGCTTCCAAGCTGAGAGGAGTGCCACCATTTGTTAACTCGGCTGTGTATTCGTTCTAAATCTTGTATATTTATTGATCAAGCTTCTAATGGCTGCTCCTATATTTTTTTCTTACACTTTAATAATTGAGTTGTCCGTAAACGACCTTCAGCCATGTGGTGGCATCTAGTGACCTTTCTGCAAGGTGGTTGGATGTCTATCCTCAGACGACATAGTTAAGGTCTATACGTCCACCCGTCCTAAGCATTTTGTATATGACAACGGGATTTTGGCTCTTAATGAACTACCCTCATTTCTAGAGAATTTTAGGTATATCACAAATGTTACACCTCCTCAAGCCTTTCATTGTGTAGCCTTATAGGTAATGTTCTTCGCTAGTTGTATATCATAGACTTTTTTCGTCCGACATCATGACTGTCGCTGTAATGACCTTAAATTAATTTCAGGTATTAAAAGAATCTCAACAGTCCAAGCTCTGGCTCCCCCCAACCTATACTAACTAGAACAGTGGCCGAATAAAAGTCGCAATTCACAGTAATATATGGCAGTTTGAATCAGAAATACATTGCGTGTACTTTTGCATACTGTGAGATTTCCCTTTTAGGGGGAACCAAACTACTCACTGGTCATCGTAAACAAACTAACTGCCAGAGTAACAGCACTTAACTCTAAACGTAGGGTAGTAAAAATTTTTTAATGGGAGGCAAATTTCGCCTTTCCGGTCACTATTCCTACAACGATTTTGTTGCTTAACTCTACATGGATACTAGGTGGATAATACAGCGTCAGATTTGCTTTCAGATGCGCAGCTGAATACATATAAGTCTGCTAACTGGCGTCTTGTAATTGCCTCCTAGGATCGGGGCGTCTATATTTGAGGTAAATGATGCATGCCCTTCCTCCACTTCATTCACTTATCAGGTGACGTACCACCTAATGGTGCATCCCAAACCTAATTCACTTTCTGTGTTTAATGAAACATATGCTTAGCGCAGCGTACAAATAATTCCAAAAAACCTACTATGTCCATTAGTAAAGACAAATGAGACAGCATGTCTCATCGGATCATAGGCTTGTTAGTTACCTTCAACATGAAATCTATTGTATTATACGCAACATTCCTTCTTAGCCCTATGACATGTTCTTTAAGCATAAAATCCGTTAACAAGTCTCTTATCATTGGAGCCTTGTCTTCCAGTTCAATGCCCTTTAATATTTCTTTGTTACTGGATATGAATTATCTGGAAATCTGTTTTCAAAAATATACTTTTAATTGCTTATACAAAAGATCTGTTTGTGATAACTTTGCTAAATAATGCTAAACAGTCATCAAAATAAAGTAGCTTATCAATTGTTTTTCATCAATATTTAATGAGTCTGAGCTGAAAGTCATCACTGTTTAAAAGGATGAATAATTATCACGAAAAGGGATATTATGTGATAGCAAACGGATGAACTGTCATTTCAATCTCAGACACTTTCCCCTACGGTGGTCCTCTCACCAAAATAACTTCAGATAAACCTGATTCTCCTGGAGAATCTTGGCCTATGGAAACACTTCCTTAATACCTGCCGTTGTTATGTTTACATGACTGTTTTACCAACTTGACTACTGCAACGTTGTCGCGTGACCATGAGCTAATGCCGTGTATGTGTACATATAATTCATCGTCATTTCAGAATCTCAGTTGAACCACGCGTCTTGGTAGAGTAAAGTGTAATGCTATTCCCAAACCTCCGTTTTGTAACTCTGTGTGCATCAATAATGTCACATCTATCCTGGAGCTTAGGAACATGCGAATTAGACACGTAAGACCTGACACTGAGCAAGTCATCATCGGGTAGTGATGCGTCTTATAACTTCAATTTTAATGTTGTGTAGGCAGATAACTTCCTAATCCTAATTTCATCAATTAAGGGTTCTATGACAAAAAACAGCTTATTCCTAAGGCCACGCTTCCGGTAATTTCATCATAATTATCACCTAATCGTCCTCATTACTCTTGATATATGAGCATTAAACTAGACTAGTTGTAATGAAAGTTGCATCTAAAATGATTATCGAGCAATTCAAAAGTATTATCAAAACGGCTAGGCGGATTTAACTCTGCCTGTAACCCCCCTAAGGTTGCTGCCTACTCCAAGCCAGGATAAAGCAGAAGGGTTGGGCATAAGGTTAGAAACCCCATCCCGTAAAACAACAACGTTGCTTAAAAAAGCCAATCAATAAAAATCTTTGTAACCATTTTAAATTTCCCCTGAGAGTTAGAAGGTCTTCATTTCTACGAGTCATGATGCCGCATGGTAAAAACCGAGTTTCTTCTGAAGCTACGAGTCCGATGCCTTTTCTGACAACCGGAGCAACAATTAGTATAGGTACGTGGAATGTTCTATTATGTGGGAGACAGGGAGAATCATGCAAACAGCTGAAGAAATGAAACGATACGACCTGTAGATACTTCGAATAAGCAGAACCCATTGGTAACAAGCTGGACAGCAAAGATTATCCTTAGGAAAATTGCTTTTATACTCAGCCAAGAGAAAAAAAACGCCACATACATACGAGGAGTAGCTGAATGTTGTCACAAGAAGCATAAAAGGCTCTCATAGAATGGAAATCTCATGAACCTAGGATCATATAGGCATCCTTCATGACGAAGAAGGAAGGGATTACAATGAATGTCATCCAGTGCTATGCTCCCACCAACGACAAACACGAAGACGATGGAGAACATTTTTATGCGGGCTGTAGTCAACCATCGATAACTGTTCAGCCGAGGACCTGACCATTCCGATAGAAGACTTCAATCATCAAGTTTGGAATGGATAACACAGGATATGAAGACATCATGAGACGACATAGACTGGGAGAAAGAAACGGGCACGGTGAGAGGTTTACTAACCTATGTGCCTTCAACAGAATGATTTTAGGTGCACTGTATTCTTCCACAAACGTATACACAAAACTACAAGGGTTTCACCAGATCACATTACAGAAAACAGAATAGACTACATCTTTAGCAATAAGAAGTTTAGAAGGCCAATGAAGGACGTACGAGCAAAGAGAGGAGATGACATAACTTCAGATCATCATCTGGTGATGGCTAAAATGAAACTGGAGCTGAAAAAGCACTGGACAACTGGAAGCAGCAGTAGTTACAAAAGTTTAACAGAGTCCGTCTCCAGGATACTAACAAACGCAACGAATTCAAAATAACTCTCAACAATGAGTTCTAGGTGTTTCAGTATCTACTAGAAGAGGGTAAAATTACTATGGAAAGCAACAGGGAAGAGATTATGGAAACAATAACTTCAACATGTCAGGAGGTTTTAGGTTGGAAGGAACAACACCATAAAGAATGGATTTCTGTCGGTACTCTGGACAAGATTGAAGAAAGGAGGAGCGAAATGTTAACAATTAATAACAGCCGGACAAGAACATAGAGAGCTAATGCACAGGCCGGAAAACACAGAAGACAGCAACCAAATAAATAGGAGTATTATGTTGAATGAACGAAAATATGTTGAGGACCTAGTAATGACGGCGGAAAGATCTGTAATAGAAGGGATCGTTGAGACACCTATATAAAACAACAAAATAGCTAGATGTAAAATGCCGTTAACCAGAACGACCAGTCAAGAACAAGGCTGTCAAACCAAGTCTCTGAAATTTATGAACAACGAAACAGGTGAGTAGAACACTTCGAGGAACTCTTGAATAGACCAGCCCCACTGAACTCACCAGTCATCGGAGTAGCACCCACAGATCTCCCTATAAACACCGACCCACAAACAGTCGAAGAAATTAAAATGGCTTACGACAAATCAAGAGTGAGTGGCAAGTCAGCTGGGCCACACAATATACCAGCTTTGTGAAGCACTGAAGACAGATATAGAAGCAACCGTAAAGATATTCCACATCATCTTGATGAATATTTGGGCGAAAGAACAAGTGCCTGCAGACTGGAAAGAGGGATACCTAATCAAGATACCAAAGAAAGGTGATCTTAGCAATTTTGAGAACTACAGAGGTATCACCCTACTTTAGGTAATGCGAAAAGTCTTCAACAGAATTTTATTGAACTGAGTGAGAGGTCCATTCGCGCTTAACTTCGAGATCATTAGGCCGGATTCTGTAAGGATTGGTCATATATCAACTAAGTCAAGACTCTTCAGTTTATTGTTGAACAATCAATCGAATGAAATTCACCCTATTACATAAACTTCCTCGACAATGAAAAAGCATTGGACAATGTGGATAGGTAAGTAATATGGAGCCTTCTATGACATTATGGTGTACTCGAGAAGATAGTCAACAGCATAAGTAACTCCTATTGTGAAAAGAACAATTGGGTAAGCAATGTTTATTTGGCGAAAACAGAGTAGGTCATAAAATATTACATACATTACTTCCAAGCATCAATTTGCACATTCTCCGCGTTGTCTGGACTCTATCGTTTATCAGCCTGCTTCTCTTGATTGTTCTCGATTGTCCTCTATATTTTAATCATGCTTCACTTCTTGCCCTCTCGCAACTCGTCTCGTCTGTTGTTTACTGATTCTTCCCAATTTCCTTTGACGCTCTGCTACCTCCTACTTATTGATGACTTATAAGTAGTATCCACCACACTCGCCCCTCCATTTAACTGCTGTGCTCGTATGCGCGCCGACCTTCTTGCCTCTGTGGTCGCTGGATGTTTCTGCGTATTTGCCCCATCATTCCAACACATCCATCTTTGCAATTGACTTATGTTTACACGCTTCTCTTTGTTGTCCTTCTTGATGGTGTATACCGGTCCACGCCTAGCGATGATTGTATACGGGCCCTCCCATTTGGAAAGTACTTTCTTCGGGCCTAGTCCACTACCCGTTATGCTCCTCCGTCCTCTACACTTCACTAGATCTCCCACTGAATAGTGTCTCAGTTGATTCCCCCGATGCTGTTCTGATCGTTTAACGTCCATTTCCTGTTTCCGTTGTATGTTTTCCATCGCTTGTTTCCGCTCTTCCTTCCATTTCCATCATTCCACTTTGTGGCTAAGGCCAGGCGATGTTGCTGTCTGGCAGTCGTGGTCTCCTTCCGTACATCAACTGAAATGATGACTTTTTGTTGTTCCTTGATTCGAGGCTCGATGTGCTAATAATATCATCGGTAAATCCGTCTCCCAGTTACCCCCGTTTGCTGCCAACCACTCTTTTAGAATGTGATTATTTCGTTCCGTTAGTCCGTTGGTCTGCGAATGATACGGTGTTGTTCTGACTCTTTTGATACCTAACTGCCCAAGGCGAGATGTGAACTCCTCGCTCTCGAAACATGAACCCTGGTTGGTCATTATCATTCTCGGGACTCCGTGGTCGGCCACGATGTGCCACATCACTGCTTCGGTCACCGTCTTTCCTCGTTGATCAGGAATCGCCACAGCCTCTACCCAACGCGTAGCATGCTCGGTCATCACCAACACGTACTGGTTACCGCTCGATGCCTGAGGAAATGGACCTATTACGTCCACTGACCACAGATCGCCTACTGTCGTTACGGGAATGGGCTGTAACGAAGTGCGTATGCATTTATCCCCTTTCATTAACTGACATTGGGGGCAGGCGAGGTTTTTTTTTCTCATCACGTCTTCTTGCATTCCTAGCCAGTAGGCACTCTGTCTCAGGAGGTCAGTGGTTCTTGCGACGCCTGTGTGTGCTAGTTGGCGGCATTCGCTGATTAGTTCATGTCGTAATGGCTTTGGAATTACAGTTATCCAGCTTCCATCGTTGTCTTTCCATGTTAACACTCCAGCTGCATTTAATCTTAATCTGTCTTTTTGGCTTAACAACGTCTTTACCTCTCTGCTAAAGTGCATTGATTCGTCATCCACTACTTCATTTACGCTCGTCTCACCGTCCTAAGCGTTGGATCTGCTTTCTGGCAACGAAGTAGTCTTTCTAGGTCTGTTCGCACTCTGTTGACTCCACAGGCTACTTCCGGTAAGCCAGCGTCCTCACAGGGTCTTGACAGGTAGTCAGCTATTACGTTTCGACTTCCTGGTATGTGACCAATCGTGAAATCATATTCTTGCAGGCGTAGTGTTCATCGTGACAATTTTCCTCGAGGGTCTCTTGCCGTCTTTAACCATTGTAGTGGCTTGTAGTCGGTCTCGATGTGAAATGGCTGGCCCAGCAGATACGGTCTCCACTTATCTATTGCCCAAACGATCGCTAGACACTCTTTCTCGATGGTCAAGTGCCTTCTGTTCTGTTGGCGTTAAAACGCGGCTGGCATATTCCATTACGCCGTCATCCTGCCGAAGTACTGCACCAATGCCAAAATCACTGGCATCTGTGGCCACTGTGAACTGTTTTCCACGGACCGGTAAGTCTCAATGTCATCTGCTTTGCGTTTAATAGCTGCTTTATCTGGTCAAAAGGTTTTCTGAGCCTCCTCTGTCCATATAAATTTTCCACTGCTTAGTAGTTTATACAGTGGTGCAGCGATCTCATTGAAGTTCTTTATAAAGCGGCTGTAGAATGCTGCTCTTCCTATAAACTGCCTGAGTTTCCTTTTCGAAGTGGGTGCCATTATGTTATGGATCGTCAAAATTTTTTCGGGTAACTGCTTCATTTCACCATCTCCTACTTTATACCCCAGCAGTGTAACGTTACATTTGGCTATCTGTGACTTCTTCTTATTGATGCGCAACCCAAATTCCTCGATTCATTTGAGTACTGCTTCTAGATGTCTTACGTGGTCATCTCTCTGTTTTACTGTAAACCACCAAATCGTCCCCGTACACCTCCACATTCTCAAGATTTCGTAACAATAAGTTCATTAATCTTCTAAATGTGAACGGCGCTCCCGCCAGCCCAAATGGCATTCTTCTAAAGTGCTACTGTTTGTGATCCACAGTGGAAGGCTGTCTAGTACCTGTCATCCGCTTTTATCGGTAGCTGCAAATACCCGTGACCTGAGGTCCAGTACAGTAAACAAACTTGTTTGTTGTAAGCGATCCAGGGTTTCGGCTACAGTTGGCATTCGGCATGGCTTCAACTCAGTTATGCTGTTTAGCTCTCTGAAGTCGACGCAGAATCTATATTTTCCATTGGATTTCTTTACTAGCAGCACAGGTGAGTTGTAACGACTATCAGCCTCTTCAATTATTCCGTTCCACAACATCTCTTCCACCTTCTTGATATTTTCTATGTTCTCCTGCGATAGGATCGCGGCGTGTGTCTTAGCTATCTCGCTGTTCTCATGTACGCTAAAATGCCCATACTTAGTGTTTACTGTCTTGTTCTTTGTGTCGATTACCGCCTCCACCTGTCTAAGGAAGTCCGCCCCCAGTGTTGTTTGCTGTATGCCTTTAGTTACTACAAATGGATATCGTACGACGCAATCCCCAACTTCGACACAACAGTCTGAGACTCCTAAAATTTTCAGTGCAGTGCCAGCATCACTGTTTGTACTGCTAGTGAACACGCCCTGATCTGCCGACACAATCCTACATCTATTAAGGATATAGCAGCGCCCGTATCAACTTAACGAACCAGCACTCTTCCGTTTATACGCACTCTTGTATACAATGCACCCTTATTAACCAACCCCACAAGCCCGAAAAGACGTTTCAAAGAAAGAAGGCTGTGTGTAACGTTTAACATGTCTTAATCGTCGTTTCCTCGAGCAGTTTCTTCTGTAATGTCCGAACTCTCCACACTGAAAGCACCTACTTCCCCTTCTCCGCACGGATTCGGACCGCAGCGACTTTCTCCTCCAGCTCGGCGATCCGTTTCTCCATAGGCGCCGTCCTGCTGTCTTCGTTTATCGAAGAGACCGAAGTGCTAGCCAGCTGTCTGCATAATCGCGCCACCTCCATAACATCCGATGGCTGCACCGAATGCGCCAGTCGAAGTTGTCTGGCTACGTCACCCGGAACACATTCCAAGAACTGGGACGTCAGCAGCTGCTCTCTCGAGTTGTCATCCAACGATGGTAAAGCACGACACAGCAGACTCGTTAGAGTGGTGGCCAACACCGACGGATCACCGTCCGGGGCCAGACGCACGGCCCTGAACTGCTGCAACGCCAACTCCCTATCTACCGGACTATCGAACTCAGACACCAACCTGGTCACCACATCCTCCCTACGTGGCCCCACCGCTAGCCAGCTCCGCACCTTCAAACGCCGCCTTCGCACGCCCCCGCAGCAGGGTCCCGAGGACTGTCACCTTCGCCTTCTGTCCTCGCACGCTGACCAGCTCTGCGATGGCTTCGAACTGCTGCAAGGAATGCTCCGTCGTCTCCATTCTCGAACAGTTATGGCCACGGCACCTTCATCTCGTCCGGAGGTCAGCGACACCAATTGTGAATCCTTTATAGAGGTCAACTCACGAATTCATTCGAAGGGAAGACCAGTGTTAGACAACGCTGCGTAATCTCGCCCTTTCCACCTCTCTTTCGGCTGGTGGTTGACTGGATCATGAAGACCGCAACATCTCAAGGCAATCTCGGAATACAGTGGACAATATCGATACAACTAAATGATTTAGACTTTGCAGATGATCTAACTATCCTATCCCACACACAACAGCAAATGCAGATGAAGACGGATAGTATAGCAGCAACCTGGGCAGCAGTAGATTTTAACATACTCAAAAGAAAATGCAAGATCCATTGATGCAAGACAATGAACACTGACTTGACGGAGAAATTCTGGAAGACATAGAAACTTTTATATACTTGGGCAGCATCACTGATAAACAAGGAGGGTCTGATCTGTGGCAGATGTAAAGGCGCTGATAAAAAAAGGCAAGGAGAACATTTCTACAACTGAAGAACATCTAGAACTCAAACCAACTGTCAGTCAACATTAAAACCAAAATTTTCAATACAAATGTGAAGACAATTGTTTTGTTGTATGGAACTGAAACTTGTATTGAGAACTACGTAAATCATTATTCAAAAGACACAAGTATTTATAAACAACAATCTGCGTAAGATACTTCGGATCTGTTGGCCAAATACTATCAACAACAACCTTCTGTGGCAGAGTGGAAATTAACTTCCAGCAGAGGAAGAAATTGGGAAAAGACGATAGAGGTGGATAGAACACACATTATAGAAATCATCAGACTGTGTCACAAGATAACACTAGCTTATAATCCTGAAGGCTAAATGAAGAGAGGGCGAATTAAGAACACGTCGTTGTTGGAATTGGAGACAGACATGAAGAGAGTGAAAAGCAGTTGGGAAGAGCTGGAACGGAAAACCCAGGACAGAGTTAGATGTAGAATGCTGGTCGGTGGCCTATGCTCCACATGGAGTAACAGGTATTGATTAATTTGTTGTTTATAAATGATCTTCCTTGTAACTTACAGTTACAAACCCTCCTATGAGCAGATGGTCTTCAGACCTGGAAGAAGATCCACGGTCCTTCTAAACTTAAGGTTCTTCAGGATGACTTGAATAGGATGCACGAGTGGTCTTCAAGCATCTCTCTCCCCTCTCAATGCTATCACGTCCATGTTGCCAACGCTGTAGGGTACATATTTATCCCTGCACTTCAGAAAAGGATTCAGGCGCAACCCTGAGTGATACTTCTGG
Organism: Schistosoma japonicum; assembly: GCA_025215515.1. NCBI lineage: Eukaryota > Metazoa > Platyhelminthes > Trematoda > Strigeidida > Schistosomatidae > Schistosoma > Schistosoma japonicum. The sequence continues at coordinate 84,385,297 of CM046069.1, read as the reverse complement.
GGGAGGGGTTGTAGCAACCTAGGTTGACTATTTAAGAGTTGACTTCCAAACTTAAGCATAAGCTATAACAATAAAGCTTAAGTATTCATTTACTTTCTTATTCTTCATAGGGATTAGATTTCCTATTATCTTATATTGAATGTTGCGAAGCATTGTGTGTTTGAATGACAAGAATCCCGCTTCACTGTCTCCTACACTCGATACTGAAATAAAGACTTATTACCTCTTAAACTGGTTTCTTCTGTTTAATAGAACCGGACGTACCGAGACGTTAAAGGGTATCCCATTGGGATATTGTAGCCAAAAAATACCACTCAGTCTTGGAGTAGGTAGTCTGGCTTCTGATCTATTCACCTATGTCTTCAGTACTTACCTTGGACCTCACATTGTAAAAATTCATATACCATGTTCCTCTATATTAAGATAGAGTATACGGCCACACAGGGACGAGCCCAATGAAGATAAATCGGAAAAGTAGTGGGACTAAAAAGTAAACCTTACTCATCTTGACTTAAAGCTTTAAATTCACACTCTGTATGATACAGGATGGTCAAAAGGGATATGATCTTAATGTTTTATATAACCCATAGCCCTCTTCACCCTCATCTGTCACTGGTAAAATTCAGTCCCAAACTAAATTTAGAATGATGGCCTTTGAGACAGAGCACAAAAGAGCTCACGAAAGTTGTGCTGACATTTTTCGTGGTTGGCACTAGCAAACTGTGCAGGTTTTTAATTACTAAGGTTACGTTGGCACCTTCTGCCTTGTCTTTCAGAAGAAAGCTTATAGTATATCTGGACTAGAAAGAGGGACTGAGAGCCACTAGTGTAGGAGCAACACCTTGGTTAGTTTATCCTTAACTCTCATTTTAATTTATTTCCTCTATAATCTAGCTGCAATATAGCTAGTACTGAACTCTACGAAACCAAGAACACACCTGACACCTGAACGTAGATCATACGGAACGATAGTTCACTAATTTCGCCAAGCAAAACTGAAATTAACAGAAATATTTTTCTGTACGATCCACAAGTATTAGAATGTCCTTAAATAAATGAACCCTAAAATAGTTATCGGGCTTACTAGGACCTTTGTTGAATTGTAGCTGGACCAACGTCATTAGAGGATTTGAAAGATCTAAATGTCTCTTGACAGTGATGTGAATGTAAAGAGAAATTAATAGATTTATTGTGGCTTGTCTCGGAAATAATAAATAATGAAGGCTCAAAACCGAAACCAAGACACTTAAGACAGCAGAGCAAAGAAATCAACCAGTTCACAGTATATCGTCTAACAGATACTGGATACTAGAGACCGGGCAATACAATTACTTTCGTTACGGCAGTTCAGCATTATGTCTGAGCACGACTTGACGAGAAAAATAAGTGGCTTTCTGGATAAACATTTAATTTTACCACTGTTAGAATACATATGTGTCAAAAATGTAAGTCATTTGAGTGCTTTTATCGTTAGATATATGATGAAAAAAGTATCCTGAAGACAAAGTGGGAAGTACTTTTGGGGACATCCATGGTTGACTATGCTGCAGACACCTATAAAAGTATTTACGACACAGAGCCTCCTCCAGGTTTGATCAGTTAATTTTTCTATGTTCTAGGACTACTTGACAGAGAAAAAGTCTTGGAGAGCATTCAGGAAACCGAGCTTAAGTTGAAACCCGTGAAGGTGATATTTAGTCAGGAAACAATGAAGGAGGTTGCCCAATGTAAAAACACAAAGGATTTGTTAGCTAGTTTAGAAACTAAGTACAACTTCAAGACAGAGATGCTCAATGATATGTTTGATGCCGCACGTGTGAGTTCATAACATAGATTCTATTTAGCTCAATTTTTTTATGATGCTAATTAAGATTTGGCCATTCGTTTATTTGTAGGTATTTTATGACGCTGGAAATTACAGTTTGGCATCTGAGTATCTTAGAATTGTCCGTCAGCTTCTAACTCCTGGGACACGAAGGCATTTAGATGCTAGTTGGGGCCGCTTAGCTAGTGAGATTTTAGTCCAAAATTGGGATGAGGCATTGGAAGATTTAGAAAAGTTAAAGGATGCAATAGATTGTCAAAATGAAGACAAAGTAAGTGTCATCAGTTTTGTTATTGTACTAAATCTTGGGTTTCTTAAATCTTATTGTCAACTTCTGCTTATTCGTTCGTTGAATGTATTTCTTGCCGGCACTGAAACCCACGATGCAAGCGACAATATTGAGTATGAGTAAGAAGCTTTCATGATCAGCCGAACTGTTTACATACTATCGTAATTGATATATTTGTACGTCATCATCTCTTGTATTTCTGTATCATAGACTTCATTCTTCTCGACGAGTAGTCCACTGACACCAGTAACCTTCAGCTTTGTTCTTCCCTTACCATACTCATTAACACAAACCCGGAACGTGACCTCTCTATTTGCTTGTCATTACCTCACTGTACTGGTGTTGCGTGACAGCCTAAGCGAATTCACATGTGCTGAGTCCTACGTTTCTTATAACTGACGGACTGACTTACTGTGGTCTGGTCATCAGCTAAACAGTGCTTATAAAAATTCCCCCAGATTTAGGTAAGCGAAGGCTGATCGATATAAAGCAGACTCTACAGGAAAATCGTTGGCTGTATATATGCATCGAAAATTCAAAGCCAAAATAAATATGACTTACTAAGCAGAGGTTTTGTGTATTTGATTTTCAATACTACTTTTGTCTAGAGAGAAGTGTATAGATTGAAGTAGTTGGAAGCAGCATTCAAACTTACAATCGTGTAAAAATCGAGGCTCTAGGTCGAAATGATGTATCGAAAGAGAATCAGTCTATCATCAAGGTTAACCAAACAATATTTATAAACGAGAGCGATTCCTGTCGTACCGAATATCATTAGATACATTATTTCATAGTATTTATTCGAATGAATATCTGTAAGTAATGTCACAAGTAAATTTATTTTACTTCTATCCAGTTAAAGTGAAGGAAGATAAACCACAGTGATTGTATCCTTCAAGTTTACTTTCGATCACATGGCTAAATGTACTCCCTTCAAGTTATTTTTGTCTGTCCATCTATCTGTAGTTTCAAAAAGCGTACCTAAATTCCCATAAAACATGAATTCAGTCAGTCACTTATGATCAGCATACGTCTCGATAAAAATGTAGATTTGTCAAGGTTGACACTTTGCATCAACACGAGTTTAAATTAACAAAATAAATTATCAAGCAACCGAACTCATCATGGTAGTATCAATGTGCCAAAACTATAGTCAGTCAGTCAGTCACAACGTAGAACTTTGTACATGCGTACATCAGTTCAAGTTGCCATGCCTCAATTAGCAGATAAAGATTAAATTGTCGGACCAAATCCCAGAGTAGGGGAAAGTAGTAACAAAGTAAGTACTAATGGAAAGGCATAGAGATCAGAGATGAGATTTGAGATAAAAAGTGATTCAGTAAAGAGAAAATTATAATAAGCTCAGAAATTAGAATTCGGAGGAAGACAAGGAATAGATGCACCTGCACCATTGCAATCGATTTTGAGCCATATCACCTAAAGTCTAACCATTTGTTACGCTCATCGTGTGGGCCCCAACCAGGTAGTCTACATCTATTAACATGGCTCAGCCCAATTGTAAATGATTTCATGGATTGGTGCCATGTTTTCGTTTGGCCACCCCTAACTTTCTTCCAGCCTACTCCCACACCAGACAACATTGCTCGTTTCGGTAGACGGTGGTCAGGCATACGTAACACATGTCCTAACCACCTCAGCCGGTGAAGATTCACTGCTTCATCAATAGGCTTACCGTATTTTCCTAGTACTCTATTCCTAACCCATGCAGTGCTTACTCGGTTGTCCCAGCAAACACCAGCAATGTTTCGGAGACATCTATGATCGAATACTAGGAGCCTATGAATATCCCCTATCCTTAAAGGCCATGTTTCACATCCATAAAGTAAAACGGATCTGACTGCTGCACAGTAAACGCGTCATTTTGTCATTAAACGAATGTCCGCCTACGCCACAAGTGACGCAGGTTGGCAAAAGCCGATCGGGCCTTATGTATACGGGCCGAGATTTCATCGGACACCAGACCGTTAGGACTGATGAGGCTCCCGAGATAAGTAAAACGGTTAACACATTCAATAGTTTCACTCCGTATCACTAACTTTGGTGCCGAATTAAGTCAGTCCTGAAGTAACATTTTACATTTGGATGGGGAGAATCGCATCCCAAACATGCTTACGTTCAAGTTTAAGGTAGTCGAAAAAATTCTGCATTTTATCAACATCTTCACTCAGTAGAACTATATCATTGGCATATTCTAAGTCAGTAAGTTTATCTCCTGGGAGGAGGTCAACCCCAGAGAAATCAGACGATGACAATGTTAACTCCAAAAGTATGTCCATGATAAAATTAAATAAAAATGGAGAAAGCGGACAACCTTGACGAACACTACTAGAAGTGATCAATTCCGACGACAATCTGCCATAAGCTCTAACACGACATGTGGTGTTCGAGTAGAGAGCTTGTATAAGGTTAATGTTCTTCTCCAGTACGCCTTTCAATGACAGACATTGCCACATAACCTTACGATCAATAGAGTCAAACGCCGCCTTAAGGTCAAAGAATACAGCTATTGTCGGGCGTCTGGAAGTGTGCCTATGTTCCAGAACCTACCTAAGTGTGAATATTTGGTCTATACAACCACGTCCGGGTCTGAAGCCACCTTGGTTTTCTCGAGTTTGTTCTTCACGAGCTTTAGTTAGACATCGAAGTATTATTGAAGCTAGTATTTTAGACACTATATTCGTTAAACTGATTCCTCGGTAATTGTCACACGAGGACTTATGTCCTTTCTTAAAGACCGGAATGGTTAGTGTTCGAGACCAGTCAGATGGGATTACGTCTAATTCCCAAATTCTAGCCAAGATCTCAGTTAATCTGGCTGCTAAGACTGGACCACCTTCCTTAAATATCTCAGGGGTCAATCCATCTGGTCCTGCCGCTCTCCCTCGCTTTAAGTAACCAATAGCCTTCACAACCTTCACTGAGACTTGGGGGACCAATGTTAATTTGCCATTCAGATTGTTTGGGGATGGTGGGCAACTGGGATGACGACGTGGGCCAGTTGAACTGTTCCCTAAAGTGTTCTGCCCATCGGTCTAATCTTCCTGGATTGACAGTGAATAATGGAACCATCTTTTTCGGAGATAGTTTCACTTACAGTTGGGTTCCTGATACCCGTGATAAGTCTGAATAGTTGCCTACTGTTACCTATTGCCACTGCCTTTCCATCTGTTTAGCTTTCGCCACCCACCACTGCTCACGATCATTGCGTAAGCTTTTGATTAGTTTGTGTTTAAGTTGCCTACGTTGCTCATCATGTTCAGCACCAGACGGGATGTGTTGCCGAGTATCTATCAGTTCAGTAGATGCAGCTGAAATCCACTGAGTTTTCCTAACCTTTAGGTCTAGTTTATTAGTAGATATTACTGCTCTTTCAACAGCTTTTTGGATATCATTCCAGGCTAGCTCAGGTTGAGAACAGTTTACGCCGTTTGCTAATTGGTTTTTTAGTTGTTCCTGGAATGTATTCTCGACTTTTTCATCATTAAGTTGAACTCTGAGGGGGGTCCTTGTCGTGGATCTTTTACGTCCAGTGAGTCGCAGACTAATACGCGCTCGTACTAAGGCATGATCTGAGTCTAAACATGTGCTCCAAAACGAGCGGCAGTCTTCTATTGAGCCTCTCCAACGATGGCTAATAGCAATGTGGTCTATTTGAGTCCAGCGTTGGGTTGATTTCGTAGGCCGCCATGTCAACCGATGTCTTTCCTTATGCTTAAAGTTGGTGTTTGCGAGAAATAAACGCTTATCTAAACAAAGTTGTAGTAACCGGTCGCCATTGTCTGTTCGTTGAGCCTCAACACCATATGATCCACCTAGGTGCTTTTCGGTTTCATCTAGTCTACCTACTTGGGCATTAAAATCACCCGCCACTATTACTACATCAGTGCGCTTAGCTTTACATAGAAGGTCAGAAAGCTTTCTGTAAAATTCATCTTTTACTTCATCTGAGCTGCAGTCAGTGGGAGCATAGGCAGAGACAACGGCGTGTGTCACTATCTTTACGAGTCCTTACCGTTCCATTTAGACGTTCTGCGCATAAGCGACTGTCTATTGGAATCCAGTCGAGGAGAGCCTGTTCAGCTTTTAAACTTAGTGCTATACCTACACCAGCAAGGCTTCGAGTGGTAGCAGTGGGGTCCCCAGAAACACGAAGAGTGAACCGAGCAGATTCCTTATTTTCACAAGGTGAGGTCAAGCGAATGACTGTGCTTGGATCCTGTACACGCGTTTCAGAGATGCAGCAGATATCGATGGAGCGGGATTCTAGAGTCATGGCTAAGGATGCCTGTTGTCCTATTTGACATAACGTTCGAACGTTGAAAGCTCCAATATACAACTTAGTGCGCGGTTTTAGGAGACCAGGGATAACGTTTCGTGAACTCAAACCAATAGCATTAGAGACGCGAGGTGATAAAATTATGTTAGAAGGATTAGGCATGGTGATAAGAGAGTTATTAAGAGTTGAAGATGGGATTTGACTTCAAACAAGATGATTTCGTGTGCTGTTAGAGGTATGAGGGCGGTTTTCACTTCCTGGCTGCCCACACCATGGAAGGGTGTTTCTTGAGGGACCTGAAAAAGAAGGTAGATTTGTGTTGGTCTTAGAGACCTGAGAGCGTGACCGCAGAGCCCAAGGGACAACTGCTTGAGGCCTGTCACGCACGGCCTTTTTATGAAAAGTTTTTTGAGTATTAGCTCCGCACTTAAAAGCCCTTAGTGAGCACCCTTACCGCCGGAGACGGAAATCCGTGAGGTGTGACATTTTTAGGGCTGACCTTTTCTAACCCTTCCTTCATTGTGAGAAGGCAGCATCGCTGCAGATGCTGGTTGTTCGAGGGAAACACCTTACTGCTGTCACACCCCTCTGCAATCAGCAGTACGACTTCGCTCTCAGACCTTGACTAGCTGCTTATAGTCTCATCGTTCTCCAATCGACCTGCCTGGCATGGTAGAACCTACAGGAACATATGTTCCATCCAGTATAGCTCGGTTGGGTCATCACGATAGGCAAGCCCGACCACCACGTCAAGGTAGCAGCTACGGTCGGGGCCAAAACTATATAGTTCGAATAAAAGGAATGATTTTACTGAACTGAAGTGTGCTATAATACTGATGTGGGATTTAGAGGAAGTTTATGAATGATTGCATCTACTAATCTGTGACCGATTTCTAGTAGTGTTATCTGGAGTCGCCAACAATTCGTCACAATTATCATGCAGACGCTAACCAATTAAGTTGCACTTATTAATACATTTAAGACCAACAGTTGATGGCTCCATAGTTTGTAACCTCTTGTTTTGATTTGTAGTAGCCTTATTCTAACCTGGGGTCAATTTGGATGTTACAAAATTGCAGCTCTGATGTACTCATCTTGTGCTATCAAGTTGCCCTGCTAAATATGTATTTTTATTCACTGCGATTATAATCTTGCAATTTTATGGTGTTCAGACTGATGAATTCGTTTTATGACCCGTTTCATTTTTACACATAGCCTGCATCTCACACATACCTAATACAGTTGCAACAGCGCACATGGATGCTGCATTGGTCACTTTTCGTTTTCTTCAATCATCCACAAGGAAAAGAAAGTTGATTGAGTGGTTTATGCAAAACACAACGTAAGCTCTTGAGTCATATTATTTTCACTTACATATACAACACCAGAATCTACAATCACAAGTTTATTGTTTCAATTAAATTTTACAGATTTTAACGGTTATTACATAGCCATGTACTTATTTTAGATATCCACTTGTTGTTAATATGACAAGTAATCGATGAAAATTTCAAGTTATATCCTGACTATACTATGGATTAAATACTTAAATAAACTGTCAGGTGCTGATTAACATATTTTGTATATTTGGATTTAACTAACGTATCCTCCATACGTAATGCCGTATAATTTTTATGATTCTACTGTTACTACTATTAGTAGCTCAAGTAATTCCACTTAAATTTAGTTTAGCAAACGAATTATGCGGTTATCCATTTATGTTTTCTGCTTGTAATTAGGGTTTTTTTTGTTACTCCCTACTACTGGAGTTTTTAATCAAGTCAATAATGCATACATTTTACATACATGTATATCAGTCAGTCATTAACAACATAGAAGCTAACATATAATACGTCAGCTCATGTCGCCATACCACATTACCACGACAAGATCAAATGAATACGAATAGCACTAAAAGTAATAATGAAGTATATATCAACAATAGAAAAACTTAAGATCTGTTTTAAACCATATTGCTCACTAAATCCAACTTTTGATAGCAATTGTTACTCGGACTCTATCTAGGTAGACAGCATCTATCAGGATGGGTCAGATCATTAGTCAGCGATTTCATGAACTTATTCTATTTACTGGTTTGATTGCCTTTTGTCTTCTTCCATCCTACTACTGCAGCAGGTAATATCACGTGTCGATTTAGACGTTGTAGGGGCATGGGTAATGCATACTTCAACCACCGTACACTTAGTGTGTTTCATTCTTACGACTAACTTGATGTTTGAAAGTAACCAAGCGAAAACTGGATAGATGTATTATCCATGGTGTTTGGTTTCTGTTTGCTTCTTATAAGGCCTAATTATGCGTCCTTTTAATATTATATGCTTTCATTTCTTGGTTTTGTAAAAAATCACATACTGGCTATCATTTGGTTACCTTTCATTATTCTTTATTTTCAGTAATTTTTGGCAAAACATTCTAATTTATCGTTCTCAAATTTTATTTTCTTTCTATATAGACACTTAAATGCTATTCAAACTCTAGCACCACATTTGCTGCGTTACCTCACAGTATGCGTCATTACTAGTACTGATAAGAAAAAGAAAAATCTTATTCGAGACTTAGTGAATCTTATTCAGCAAGAAAGTTATTCTTATCGAGATCCTGTCACAGAATTCTTAGAATGCTTATTTGTAAATTTGATTTTGATGGAACTCAACAAAAGCTACGAGTTTGTGAAACGGTAAGTTTTCATTAAATGCTAGTTCAAATCGACCTCAGACAGTTGATACTTTCCACTACCGAGGAGTGGGAGCTCTTATTGAAATGTTTAAATTTCAGTTTAAAAAGGATTCGAACGTCAGTTAAGTATGTATTGAAAAAACACTGTATTAACTAGTGCTATGTTTAACTGCTCTTAATCAGTTTGCAGTGTGGTCACTAATGTGTGGGGATTAATCATATAACTTGACTACCCAAACTGAAGTGTATCGCGATTTTGAATTTCAACCTGGTGTTTGAAAGACGTATACTTTAAGCACTATACCACTGTCCTATACTATGGTTTTATAAATTAACACCCTCAAAGTGAATGACTTCCCCTTTAAGACTAAAGGTTGTGAATTCTGCGTAAAACGTAATTTATGAGTTTTTATTGATGTCATTGTGTTTTGATCAAGAAGATTAAAAAGATTGTGAAATAATCTATGTTGTAGTGTTATTTATAATTCTAGTATAGAAAAAACAACTACGTTCACTGTAGTTATATGAAAACAAGTCTTCATATTCTCTTATGTAGACTGTTAGTAACTAAAGCAGAGGACTTTCGATAATCGGGCTGCCAATTTGAGGTCTACATAATTTGATTTAATTTGGGCATGTTGGTTGTACTACCAATCCTTCATACAACATAGTTGTTTTACATTTCAACAGGAATTTATTGTCTATTACATTTTACTCGTAGCAGTTTTTGTACTCATATGTTTTCCTGGGATAAAGTACAACATATATAATTTAATTCTTCAAATATATTTTTTAAAGGTTTTACCAAACGATTTCTTCTTAACTGGATGTTATGATGAGTTTATGGAAAATGCTCGTTTGCTTATGTTTGAATCATTTTGTCGGATACATCACAGTGTTGGAATAAGGTGTGTCAAGCTGTCAACTAACTTATTGTTTTAATCTGATTTGTTTGTTTGTATTTACATCACTAATCACTGAGTAGTCATGATTGTCTAGTTCTCAGTGTGATGATAGAATTCTATCGATCAAGTTTTAATATGGTCAGTAATCTATATCACGTGCATTGTGTTTTCATGTAAAGTGACTGGAGAGAGTCGACAGAATATCGTGGACCTAAACTTTAGTGGAATATGATGCTACCACGTCAACCTCAACCTTACAGTTTGAGATATTATATAGCACTAAGCTATTTGCCCAAATAGTGGCCTCCTATAGTACTGTATTTTATTAGGTTTGCTTAGAAAATCGGAGTATTCTCTTTATAATCTTTGATTTAGTTGTTTTATGGAGAAATTCGTTTCTTTGTGGTCACTATTCTTTTTCAAACCACCAATCGAGTAATTATAATCGAGATAAGACTATGTTTTACAACTATAGCATAAGCAGATGCGAATCTTCATTTCATATTAAGCATGGACCATCTAAATCTCGGTTTTGTGCCAGTTAATACTTGCCAATAAATTATATTTAATACTTCCTATGAGGTTCTAGTTTATATCACAATCAGTAACATTATCACTGAGTCATTCGGTTTAGGATAGACTTTAAGTATGCCATATGTTTGGACCAATTGATCTAACTGAACTCTAACCAGAATGACATGTTTAGTCTTATAAACTAATCGGATTCTGTTATATTCTTAACAGTTGTAGGGGTTGAAGATTATTTTAAATATCATGTTTTCTGATTGACTTTCAAATTTTGTTATTCCTTTTGTAACTAAGTGTACTCGCTGAAAAGCTAAATATGGATGTGGACGACGCTGAGAAATGGATTGTAAATCTAATACGTAACTGCTCGTATGGATGCAAAAATAGATTCACAGAAGGTAAAGCAACTATTCGCCATGTTTTTATCGTGTATTTATTATTGTCTTCCACTTATATGTAATGGCTATGAGATAACATTGTCTCGTTGCTTTAAAATGTAATACATAAATTTATCAGTGTAACTTAAATATCGAGATGATCAACTATTCAGTCATTGGTGTGAAATGTGACTAGCCATTTGGTTTGAACAGGATTGAGATAATGTGAACTACTCATATATAATCTCACGTTTCACAACATTACAGCAAGCGTAGATTAGCTATAGACGAAGTTGTGACTATCCCGTCTGTAATGTATGTGTAATAGCTTGTACCGAGAACAAAGTCTTAAAAGATCTGTGGATTAGATATTGGAACGAACTGCATGTTGGACACACTGATGTGCTTCTCGATATTCGACAATAAGGTATAACAGTCCAATGACCCATCTAGAAATCACGTTTGGTCACAGATCTCTGTCACCATAAATATAGTACTATAAAAAGAGACGTCTAGTAGCAGTGACATTTATCATGGACTTGAACCATAAAGTTAGGAATAAGCGGTGAATTATGGCGATGTCTATTGAAGTTGATCGACTTTCGTAAACTTATCCCGTTAGGCTCTGAATATGACGACGAGCGAAGACAACTTAGATGTAGACTGGCAAATAGTCCATAGAATGATCGTGAGCAGTAGTGGGCAACAAAAACAAAGGATATTGAGAAATACAGCGCTATAAGTACTTATTTATTCATGCACAAAATTACACGATAAATATATGCGCCACACAAGTACAAAACAACGTGGAGAAAATACAAAAAAAAAGACAACCAAGGAGAAAATGTGAAATTTACTAGGAAAACAACAGAATTGCAAAGCAGGAGATACAGTTCAGATAGAGACAAAAACATTTCTATTAAAAGAAGCCATTGTACTTTTATGTTGATTGTAATAGAAGCTGCAGCTTGACCTCCACTGGCTTCTATTCTGTGCCATATCTAATAGGGTCTCAAGCCACTGATTCAAGAAGTCGCGATGGACCGACAGAGCCCAGTCTTATGCAGTTTTCTTTCATTCCAGGGTTCCAGTGTCATAAACTGATCACCTCCACTTTTTCCAACCAGTCCCAGCGTCGACAAATAATACTCGAAATGAAAGTCACTGGGATGATATTCGTAAAACATGATCAAACTACTGAAGCGGTTATTTCAAGATGGTGATACCAGTGGAGTTGTCATCATTGCACCTGAAAACACAATGTCGAACCTCAGTATTACTAACACGATATTCCCACTAAAGGCCAACAACTCTTCGGAGACGATGATCGATCACGGAGAAATACCGAACATCCCTAGCTTATGGAGACTAGGTTTTGCAAGCAGAACCGTTTTCACCGAAGAGTTATAAACTTGGTGTTTTACAACCAGACTCTTATCACAAGTGTTAAACATAGCCCAGTTCGGTATAAGCCAATCTGGCTATCATTATGTCCAAATTGACCTCATCTGACACCGCCACCAAAAATTACACAACTAGCTAGATATATGAACTTTGTGACTACTTTTAGCTGTTCATTACAAACAGTGAGAGCAGGTACACACTCTTACCAGTCTTGCAGAAGTACTTTACACGTGGAAGGCTGTAAGTACGTGCCATTACTTACGGGAACTAATTTACAACTGATTAAGAGGGGTTTGGATGGCCTGTGTGCTGTTGCACAGTAAGACAATATCATACGCGCACTCAAGATCAAAGTTTTTCTCCAGGTAACAACTCCACACCACCAACATACACTTTCTTCAGGGTTGTTTCTAGGATGTCATCGATGGCAACATTGAAGAGGAAAGGTGAAATTGGGCAACCCTGCCTAACCCCACTACTGGATCGTAACAGTAGAGAAAGGTGTTTGTATGCCCTCACTCTACCTGAGGTGTTTGTATACAAAGCCTTTAAGATGCTAATAAACTTTTCAGACACCACTATCCAGCAGACAATTTTAGTGCACAGTTCTGTCCAACGAATTTAAGATGAGCCTCATCAAGAAACGCAACAATTGTTGACCTTGAATACCTGTAACGGTGTTCCAACATTTTTGAAGGGTGAACATGTGATCAATACATCCTTGACGTGATTAAAACCTGCCTACTCCTCGCGAGGATAGAGGATATCCGTAGTCTCCTAGTATTCGATCATAGATGTCTCCGAAACATTGCTCATGTTTGCTGGGACAACCGAGTAAGCAATGCATGGGTTAGGAATAAAGTACTAGGTAAATACGGTAAGCCTATTGATGAAGTTGTGAATCTTCACCGGCTGAGGTGGTTAGGACATGTGTTGCGTATGCCTGACCACCGTCTACCTCGACGAGCAATGTTGTCTGGTGTGGGAGTAGGCTGGAAGAAAGCTAGGGGTGGCCAAACGAAAGCATGGCACCAATCCATGAAGTCATTTACAATTGGGCTGAGCCATGTTAATAGATGTAGACTACCTGGTTGGTGCCCACACGATGAGCGTAACAAATGGTTAGAGACTTTAGGTGATATGGCTCAAAATCGATTGCAATGGCGCAGGTGCATCCACTCCTTGTCTTCCTCCAAATTCTAATTTTTGAGCTTATTATAATTTTCTCTTTACTGAATCACTTTTTATCTCAAATCTCATTTCTGATCTCTATGCCTTTCCATTAGTACTTACTCTTTTACTACCTTCCCCTACTCTGGGATTTGGTCCGACAATTTAATCTTTATCTGCTAATTGAGGCATGGCAACTTGAACTGATGTACGTATGTACCAAGTTCTACGTTGTAACTGACTGACTGACTCCTCGCGAGTTAGCCTTTTATGAATTTTGGACAATCTGCGAAGTATAATGAGACAATAATTTAGAAGCAGTCGACAGTAGACTTATCTCTCCCATAGTTGTTACATTCGTTGCGTAAACCCTTTCTAAAGTTGGGGACGATGATCGTCTCATTCCAAGACCATAGAATTCTCTCAGTTCTCCAAACCTTTTCGAACAGCCTTGTCAGATCCCTTATCAGAAGTCCACCACCATATTTAAAAAGGCAGGCGAGTGGCACGTCGTTCGGATCTATTGATTTGTTTCGATTCATAAGATGTAGTTTTTTGGGAGCTTCCTCTTTGTTAGGTGGGTCAGTCGTTACCGGCCATGGGAAGCTGGGTAACTTGATCGAAGTTATTAGGGCAACATACCAGCTGCACCGACTCTCAAAAAGCTATCCCATCGTCTAAGACTATCCTGGATGTTAGTTATTGATGTGCCATCAGTTTCTCAGACTGTTTCACTGACACCAGGCTTCTTGCTGCTAGTGGCTCTGATGAATTGAAAGAGCTTCCGGACAATTATCAGATGCAGATGCTGTTTTTGACTCCTTGACACGCTCAGACCACCAGGTTTTCCGGTCCTCATTCAATATTTTCATGATTTCCTGAAGTAAGAATCTACGTTTATTGCCAACCTCATGAGTAATCGGAATGTAACCAACTTACTTCAATAAGCTGTGAGTAACTTTCAATAACCGAATGCTAATAAGCAGAACGTTTCGTAAAATCGCATGGGACATGACTTGCCATTTTCATAGCGTTACGCAAATATAACCAGTGCTCACCTATGCTATCCGGTAAACTAACATTTAGCCTAGAACCCAACTTGGATTGATATTCGGTTACAGCAGAAGCTGAAACCAACTTACCAGTTTTAATCCGTTTAGACTAAGACGATTGCTGTCCACTGAAATGTAAGACAAGTGTGGCGCAAACCAAATCATAGAGTCCAGATTGGTGTTCCAAAAGGAATGACAGTCTTGAACACAACCACGCCAATGGTAACTGATTACGATATGATCAATCTGTGTCGATGCTTGGGTTACATAGGCTGTTTGTTATCCCCATTTTTGTTTAATTTTAGCATACATTTACTACTGGAAATAAGACTGTCGTCATCTGAATCTTTTTCTCCGTGCGTCATATTACATATATTTACACTTTCCTTACTGCGATTGACGTCCCTACTACTTCTACTAATTTGATGTTCATGCTTTGTTCGTGAAGTGTGGAAACTTGGAGTGGTACACATATGTTCTACGTTGATATACTTACATACTAGTCAGTCAGTCAGTTGCAACGTAGAACTTAGTACTTACGTACATCAGCTCAAGTTGCCATGCCCCAATTAGCACGTAGAGGTTAAATTATCGGACCGAATCCTATACATACTAATAGAGTATCTGCGACTCAAATCCATGTTGTGATCTCCTTTGTCTGATTTCATATATGAGCCTGTAATGATACTAAGTGCTGCGAACCACGAGGACGGTTTTGACAAGTAGGAAACATGATTGACAGATACGGTTGGCAAACAGACATTATGTCTGTGCTACAAATGATGCAAGTTGGCAACAACCAGAAAGCTCTCTGAATCCATACCATTTTTCATTAGACGCCACAGTTAATGAGATTTTTAAGTGAAGCGGTCAACGCACTCAATAAATTTACTTCCTATGATCAATCTGGATAATAATACTGACCAGTTAAAGGGATTTTGTAAATTGTTAGCTTCTCTGAATAGAACTACATCATGTGTGTTTCTAAGTCAATAAGGAAGAGTCTTGGTGGGAGATTATTCCCTGAAAAGTTAGAAAATCTAATTTTCATTATTTCTTGTTCAACAGTCTTATTCTAAAAGATAGAAGTTATGTAAATCACCTAACTTTTTCGTCATTGTATACATTTTACGCAAAAAAAAATTGTTAAGTCAGTTTTAAGTTGTATTATTATTTTAAATGTAGGGTGTTATTGTTATGGGAACACAGAATGTTTCACCCTATCAACAAGTAATAGAACGAACTAAAACTAGTGGAACTTGTGCTCATAAACTTTTTGAGAGATTACGTTGGGAGAAATCAATCGATACAGAATTGGTAAGCATATTGATTAATTATTAACTTAATAATAATAATAATAATAATAATAATAATAATAATAATAATAATAATAATAATAATATCGCTAATTACATCAGGTGATTGTTTCCCTTTTAATTAACTTCTTTTAAAGATTACTGAAGTTAGGACATAGATTCTGCATGTTTTAGGCATAGTCCGTGTGTCTATTTTTTTCTTCTTCTTGTAGATCCGTATGTTTATTTGTTTGTCGTAACATCGTGTTTTTCTTTGAGTTACTTCCATTAGGTTTTAGATATCAGTTTGTTTGTTACATATTAAATCAATTTACCTTGTTTATCCTAATCACATTGAATTATATTGCTCTGCTTAGAAATATTATTCACATACGCACACACAAAAAGAGAAAGAAAATGTACGGGATCTATGACATTTGAATGTGACATCGTTTTTAGAATAATTGGTCGATATCAGGCAATTGTTATTATTCTCATTAGTGTAGGTGGATATGTATGTATACTGACAACAATGCCTAAATGTAGCAAACATTTCACTGTTTCCTATATTCTACCATATGTATATGAAACCTAACCTTTAAGACTAGATAAAATACGTTGGCTGCTAGTTTTTAATGGTTGGCCCCTTTTCAAATAATTTGTACCCATTTATTGGGACAATCGGGTGATCAATGCTGAGATTAAACACAGGATACTAATGAGAAATAGTAAATCACTTGATCTGGTTGTGGTTCTTTACCTAATTCGGTAGTTGGTATTACGTATTCCAAAGAATAGCCTACCTGGCCAATCAATGGTGACTAGTGTTGTAGTTATATGGGAATAAGCTAAGATCAGCCATATCATGAAATCATTGACTGTCGATTTTAGCCATTGTAGTAGATGCAGACTACCTGGTTGAGATTGGCACGATTGTCGTAACCAGTAGTTGGCGACTGAGTGATACTACTCAGAATCGGTTCGAATCAGGGAGATGGATTCACTCTTTGTATTCTCCTAGTTCCTGGGCACTGAAATCTTTGTATATCTTAACATGAACTAAATGTTTTTGTTTTTGAATTGTATTTTCTATATCTATTCATTTTTACTATCGATGATGTTACTTCTACTGTCACCTTGTTACAAATCTTCCTGTACTGTTTGGAGGTGTAGCAACTTAAGTGCAAGTATATCTCAAGTTCCGTGTTATAGATGACCGATAACTTGCAAGCCTCAATACTTCAAGTTGGCGCTGCCTTATTACCTAAATGTTTCATTTTAACTTAAGGTTGGGATTTTGTTGAATAACTAATTTCATTAATCTTGGTGATTTTTTAATAAGTTCTCATTTAAATTGTCGTTGAGATATTGGAATACATATTGTTGTTTTGAGTTTGACAGTTGTGTGAGCAAGATAGGCCAGAGTTAGCTTATTCATGTTGTGGATAACCGACTGATGGATTTAGTTGATCAAAATTAATATATGAGAATTCTTGGTACATTTTCAGCTGTATTATAAAATGTGCTGCTCTGATTGTAAAGAGCCTAGATCTAGTGTTCAGCACTCTAAAAAACCACTGTTTTGGTAAACTACCCTATTACAGGGTGTAGGAAAGGAAGTAAATATTTTGTAAACATCAATATGTATACGTAAAACGGTAATTCTTTAGTTGACTCCTCATTTGCTTAGGAACGTTGAAATGTAAAGAGGCGAATTGTAGAAACCCAGGCGAAACTTGGTATACCTTGCGCTTGACTTACTGCAAAGACCGCATGTAAACTTCTACATCCAAACACGTAGAACCCTAAAGTCTCAAATTTAAAGACTGAATAAAAACAGGAGAAGAATGCTTACTCTACTAGGTGTTGGATATTTATAGGGAAACACGGGTAAGTATATTTTCGTATGCAACTGAAATCGTCATTACAGTTCATCCTATTTACGAGCAGAAGGCTTAGGCTATTACCTACTTGAAGTATTCGACGCTAAGATTCTAGAAATCCTATCGGAACGGTGATCGAACGAAATGTCTTTGGCCACTTCAGAACTTTTAGAAACTTCGTCGAAATTTCCGGGAACCATCCCAACAACATCAAAATACAATAAGCATTGTGTTTGATATATCTATGCCAATAGAGCTTTGGATACATTTGTGAAGCCTTTGATCCACAACCATTAAGTTTCCCATTCTACCCTTAGATAATGAGCTAGCTTTACTAGCCTTCATGATCACTTTTCCATTATTTATGGCTAATTTGCTTAACGACACACATCTTGCAGTCCATTAAATTAAGTGTTGAGTTCTAACATTTTTTTACTAATTAGCTGCGGTAACTTGGAACTTGGATGTCGTTCGTAGTCTTCACTTCTTTTTGACTGTCACGTTTTCAGTACCGCTTTGTTTGTGTCAACTAGTTTACCTTTATTCATTATTAATTAAATGTATTCACAACTATTGCTTTTTTGATGCATATTTATTTCACTCTTTCATACTTATCTTGTAGTGGACCTCTACAAATCTACACGTATATTGATTGGATAATTGCATGGTTGACTGTCATAATGAATTGCCCTTTCAATCATCTACGCATCTGTTATCTTTCTATCGACGTGTATCTGTGGTGTATGTATTATTTTATACTTGGGAGATTGATTGTTCCTTTACAAATTGTAATACAATTCTATTCCTGGAAATAGTTATTGTTTTCTATCACTTATTTCTAAGATTAACCTAATATACAGTTAGATCGATCAGATTTGGGGTTTCCGGTTATCGATGTTAAGTGCTACAATCAATCATGTTAAAGATGCGGAGTGCCCGATTAAACTTTAGAGCTACTTGTGTTGGTAATTGGGTAGCTAGCAACTAATCCCAACCATACCTCAGTAGTTCACAGGTACGT
Organism: Schistosoma japonicum; assembly: GCA_025215515.1. Classification (NCBI taxonomy): domain Eukaryota; kingdom Metazoa; phylum Platyhelminthes; class Trematoda; order Strigeidida; family Schistosomatidae; genus Schistosoma; species Schistosoma japonicum. The sequence goes on along the minus strand of CM046069.1, from coordinate 84,366,554 downwards.
AAGTTTCCGATTAGACGATAACGAACCAGATGCCTAAAACAGGTTGTGTAATATAAGCTTGTTGAGATAGCTCCCAGAAATCTCGATGAAGCTTTCAGAATCTCTGAGGGAGCCGAAGATATTCCTTCCGATCACCGATAGAATCATCCATAGTATTGGAGTGGAGTATTCCAGTTGGATAAAAGCTGAAACTACTACTTGCAGAATAGATGAATTGTAATTATTTTAGTTTCACAGAAACTAAATACCCGAATTATTTTGTGCATACTGGATAATTGTCACAAAAAAAACATTTCTCATTGATGACTTGTAGGGTTCGTGTGCTGAAGTTGTACACATTGTAATTAGTTATCAAGCGCAATACATATCGAAACGTGTATAACAAGTAATGTAAGAAATATGTACTCTAGATACGTCCATATTTTCTTTGACGTGTTTACCTACTTCGATCATATATCTTCCAGATATATCAGTTTCCACTGATATATGCGCTTCCTGGGCAGATCACTTCGATTTTCTCTGTGATATTTTTCTATGTTATTACGGGCGTTTACATAAAGCTGGACTGTGATTAACAGTGAAATTCGGCATTTACGTTTCTTTCTACTTCGGATTCATTAGTTGGAAGCATCTAGATCATGATGTTGATAAAGACACTGGGACGCGAACCCAGTAACTATCACTTTAAATAACAATGCGTCCCACGGAGGACAAAGTGCTAGCCTTCTACTAGCATTCAAAAGATTGGTCAACTGCATACATCGACTGAGCAGTGACTATGAGTTGTCTGGCCCTGGTTTTTACAGATCGGATTTCATCGATTAAGCTGCAGCGTGATTCGACGTTGCGAACTGAATGGTAACGGTTACAGGATGGAAGCGGGTTACTTAAGATCGAATCCATTACAGCATCAATCTCCTCAAGATTGAATATAGATAGCTTGCTGTTAAGTGTTAAGTATCCAGCGTTTTTTGACGATTCCGTGCAACAAACTTAAGATTCATCAGATGTTTACGTCTGATGAGATTATCACCTCTACGAGAGTTACTGTCATTCGTAGTTTAATGTAAATCTGTGTGTCAAGTATTGACTCCTTACTTGCTATGTAGTTAGTGTCGTGAAACATAGTACCTTGAATGTTATTCAATTTCAAATAATGTATCATTGAAAATTACTCAATGTCGAATTCGATCATTGCGAGCATGCTGTTTATTTTTGTTACAGTAAGTCAAGCTGGATTCAACTTATTGATTAAAGTGATATTCATTTAATTGCTATTTAGGTAATTTGAAACTTGTATTTTCTCCATTTGAAGTGTATTTGTTGCTAGCATATCTGTCGGTTGTGTCATTCACAGGCAACAGAAACCATGACATAAGTATGTTTAACTGTATATTGTGTTAATTGACATTAAAAAGAATGAAGAAAGTGGAAGGATGACAATCATATAAAAGAGATATTATTGTGTTTCTTTCATTTGGTTTGTAACGTTAAGCAATTTATATCAAATTGAATATATACAATGGTTGGATAAAAACCAAAACATGACACGTAGTTAATTTGTTTTACACAAGGTCTCTAGCCATTGTTAATGAATACTGCTAAGTTGGTGGGCGATAAATTTACTTGTAACTGAGCAGTTAAGACCAGTAAACAGTTGCATCGTGAATTATTGTCATATCTCTGCTTGACTGACCTTTTCTTGCCACCTACTTCTATACTGCCCAGTATTATCAAGAAGTGGCAATAAAGTTTTACCATCACCCAAAGTTTTGAACCGAATCTCAACATTACTCATTAAATAGTTGCATTTTACGCAATGAACCCTTCTAAGTACTTGGAACCAAATGCATATCATTTACTTTTATTGGTGTCAGTTCATATCCCTTTAGCAGTATGGTGGTAAACGCCTCGTGGTATACTGGCTTTCGGAGATTCATACAGATGTTATTTAGACTATATCAGTGTGATGTGATGTACTTTGATAGAGAAAATATTCATTCATTTTGTCTATTCATAAAAAGATGGTGGTTTACGCAAATGCCATTCAGTGTGTGAAATGACTTTTAAAACATTGTTTCGTTAGTAATACGGTTCCAATCGTTCATTATTCTTGGTTTAATTTATTCTAACTAAAAGTAATCAGTTGTAAACACTCTATCTTTGTTTGAATCATCATCATCAATCAATCCCTGTTACCCCACTTGGAGCATAGGTCGCCAATCAGCATTCTCCAACAAACTCTGCGCTTTGTCCTCCTTTCCACTTCTTCCATAAGGCTGTTGATTCTTTCCAAGTCCGCCTCCATTACCCAAAGCAATATGTTCTTCGGCCTTCCACTTTTCCTTTGACCTTTAGGATTCCATGTTAACGTTTGTCTTGTGATACAGTTTAATGATTTTCTCAATGTATGTCCTATACACCTCCAATATCTTTTCCTAATTTCTTTATCAAATGGATTTTGGTTGGTTTGTTCTTTGTCACAAAAGGTTACTGTTGATAATGTCCGGCTAACAAATTCAAACTATCTTGCATCCTGGATTCCACCTGCCAGTCACAATCTGACTTAAATAATACTTACGATTTATAGCTATATCGAGGCAATCCGCTCAGGATGCACATATAGCAACAGAGACTGACCAGCTTCAATCCTTACCAAATCAACAGGAAGATACAAGTTCATCCTAATTATTGTATAGTGATAGAAAGAACAAACAAATCAATAAGTTAATTTATTATTTCCCAAAGTGAATTTGACCTTATTTTTGATAGATATTTAAAAAAATCAATAAGATGAGAATAGAAATGGGAACATTTTATTTGTTGAATCAGTGACCTTATAAGGTCTTTTCCTACATTCATTCTTCATCATTTCATTTTGATTCTTGTAGGACTTTAACTTTTAACTTTCACTCAAGCAGGTTAACTAACTGTGATTGGTCAGTTCTTGTACTGTTGAAAAATCTAGAGTATGTATATCAAATGTTTTAGAATGTGTAATGTGCATCTAGCAATGGAATTCATTACTCATATCTTATTCTATACTTTTCATCTGGGTGTAAATAAATCCCCAATGTTGATGTTTTCATCTAAATGATGCTGCTTAGTGAATAATGTATTGGTGTTTTAAGTGAAATGTACTAGATTTAAGCCTGATTACGAACATCAACACTTAGATATAGTTACATTCAACTGAAGAATCCTGAATATTACGCTAATAACTTCCTGGATTCCAGTGCTAGTCACATATTAAGAATATTAAAACTTTTGACTGCGTGCTATATCCAGGTTAATTTGTTTAAGATGAACATATTGAAGCAGAAATTGATAAGTTGCAGTCCCCAATACCAACCTCAGGTATTTACTAATCCATACTCGTATACATCACACTTTCAGAATTATAAGAATCAGTGGATACTGGTGATATTTTATTTCTCATGTACAAGCGAGAACTAAATACGCATTTGGAAGATGTGTCACGGCTATAGACTGTGTCACAGATGTACATTAGTTAAAGTTATCCCACATATACGGTTAGTGTGAATACTCTAAACCCTAACGAAGTTATACTGTACATATTGGTCACTGGACGATCAATGAAGTTTTACAACTATTCAAGGTCGATAACATTCACGAGGACTATCGAGATTCGAAGTAGACACGGCAGTTGATGTGTATGGTTGTAATCCATTTAATGCAACTTCCTTTCCCTCTTATATAATGTCAATTGGTAAGACTGATCTTTATATAGCAAGTATTGAAGGAACAAGAAAGCCTAGCCACTATAGTTACGGTGACTAAGGCTAAGGAGTCATTGGATGGAGCGACTTTAGCTCAAGTTCATTATCTCAATTTAATCGAGTAGGGTTGGACCATTAATTGACGTTAGTTCAGCATCTACGCACCACATACGCATAGAAAGAATAGAATAAAGGTGAAATTCATACTATTAAAAGTGATAATTCTCAATGATAATAGAGATCATGTATAAAGAACAGTTAAGAGGATGTTTAACTCAGATAGGTTAAGATTAGTGTTTACCACGCGTTCGATAGTGACATCGAAACTGAAAGACGAATTACCTAGGTTGGCCACCTTTTTTGCATTTATCGGTTCAATTGTTCCTATGAAGCAAGTTACATTGACCATTGTTCTAGGAACATCTTTCAACGTGGCGAAGCGCAGCATGATAAAAACAGTTAATAGCTCAGTACTTAAGCATTTAGTTGAAACAGAACATACTGCATGCACCAGCCAGTCATTTTTAATAATAATTGTCTACCGAAGTCTGTAAGATTCAAAGTTCCTCAAACGGCAGAGGTAATTGTTATTTGGACTAAAAAGCTGGAGCTCTACGTTTAGAAGAAATATATATCCAATCGCTTCTTTTATCATGGCCAACAACAGACCAAAGAAATCAATAATCTTAAGTTAATTCAGTTTGCTTAGTGTATATAAAAAATATTAATTTGAAACAACAAATGGAAACTGGAAAAAAGAAATTTTGTTCTACTGCTAGAACTTAATGTATGGGAGAAAATTGGGAATAAGTATGAATATTGGCTATCTTCCACATATTTTCGTTTCTCACTTCTAATGTTTCTCTTCACTTGCTTGTTGGCTTCTGTGTATTCGACCCCTGCTTTAGTTCTCTTTGATCTTGCCTAGCTATCATGGATTATTGTTTTTTTGTTCTTCCTTTCTTAAATCTTGTTCAGAGTAACAACACAGATCCATTCCACATGATGGTACTTCTTGCGGTCCACAACCTCTTGACACTTGAAGTTATTGTCACTTTAATCTCTTCCCAGTTATTCTTTATTATAATTTTCTCTTAGTCTAGTAAATCATTTAAGGCTTAGAAGTTATTATGACGTGAACATAGTCATATTTTATTACTTTATTCTACTTGTATTTTGGTTTTTTCTTTTCTTTTCAAATCTTTTCTAATTTCATTTCATTGTCATATTTCTCTTTTCATAGCATCCAATGTATTCTTCATTCGTTATCATTAACCTCTATGTAATCCAGAGAACATTATTCATTAGTAACTATGGGATATTCTATGTAAATACAGTAAAGTAAACAGCCAAAAGTAAACGTAAAACAATCTATTTACAGTAGGATGAAATTGTATATTTCCATTGATTTGTTATAGACTGAAGCTGGTCAATCACTGTTGCTATATGTTCATCCTGAGCGGATTGCCTCGATACAGCGATTATTTACAAGTATTATTTAATTTGTATTGTGACTGGCAAGTGGAATCCAGGACGCGCGTTTTGTCCTATTTGGGACTCATCGGCTGAATGTACCTGTATCCCAATGTTGATGTTCACAGTGGGATTCAAACTACCAATTCGCCCATTGCACAAACATGACTATCTGGACTCAGTAGTCTAGTGGTGTACATGGTGGCGTATGACACGAACCGGACTGAGTTCGAATCCCACTTTGAACATCAACATTGGTATACAGGTACATCCAGCCGATGAGTATCAAATAGGACGAAACGCGCGTCCTGGATTCCACTTGCCAGTCATAATTCAAATTTAAAAAAATCTATTTACAGTTAGTTTGATTACGTTAAATACGTTGAATGTTTACATGAATGGTAGTTTACTAGAAGGAGCAACAAACTTTAATCAGAAAGTTGTATTCTATGTGATACACTATATTATGTCATCATCACAAAGTGAAAGTTCAGTAGACAACAGTAAATGATACATAGAATTGAGCCATCGATAAAGACGATTATAACAGGAATAATTTATGAATTTACAAGACTAATGAAGAAAACATAATGCGGCAGGGTTTATTTAGGCACTGGCAGAGAAAGTTAAGCGGACAGAACAGTAGAAAGGGTCAGTCAGTTACAACGTAGAACTTGGTACATGCGTACATTAGTTCAAGTTGCCATGCCTCAATAAGCTGATAGAGATTGAATTGTCGGACCAAATCCCAGAGTAGGGGAGGTAGTAACAGAGTACTTTAACAGCACACGAGTAGAAAGGGTACAAAGGTATTATTAATGTATTAAAACAAAACTGACAATATTTAAATTTTAAAAGCGTATTACTAAAAGTCCAGTACTTTTAAAGTTTGCGAATTAAAAATGACACTATGATATTACCTAACGAACGTATGACCAGCGGCACGATAGGAAGTAGAGCTAGTTATTACTCAACACTCCAGCCGAATTAACTAGAGGAAGAAAATTTAACATCAGCATAAAGTGATTACTTCTACAGGCAGCCCATCAGACGAATGACAAACACTTAAGCGTTGCAGGTGTCACAAGTAATATAGTAAGATAAATAACGGACCAATAAAATTTAACGTTCTACTAGGTGGGAAACAAACCAAAGGCGAAACAGACGCATTTCAGCACAAAAACGAGAAATTTAAATTTCAACAAATGAATTTAAAAAATTAATGTTAATCAAAAGAATTCTGGGGGTCCAGTATCCCTAACAAGTACAAGAATAATTTCAATCAGTTTCTTTACTGAAATCCCATGCACAGTTCTCTAAATCGTCTACAAAGTTACTGTATGTCTAATAATCAAATCATTCAGCTTAGAGTATGTAATACTTTTAAAATTCTTTAACTGAGCTGCAAATCTGTTCTATCATTTATTATATTCCTGCTGACCATTTTATCCAGTTGATCTTCAGCTATTTGTACTACCTGTTGATTAGTTTAATCTTTGTTGATATACCATATTGATAGGTGATTGGTATAAATTTTTGAAGTTTCAGACATTTTCTTTAATTCTTAGAATTCCGTTGGAATAGAATTCTACCTTTTTGTCAGTTGAATTCATATTCATTGTTATGGATGTACTTTGCTATAAGTGACAATATAAAGTGTCGTTTACTACCTGAATATGCTAATGTACACGTTAGTCAAGAGGTGGTCATCTTAGTTAAATGTGGTGTTTCTTGAAGGTGCATATTGTTATGTCTTAAACTACGAACCGACTCTGTTATACAGAATAATAAACTTGATTAAAACCAATTTAATTAGCAAAGGTACAAAGACTGATTTTCTTATATCTGCATATCTGCTTGTGTTACTGCCAGTTCTAAAGCCAGATAGGAGAATACAAAACAATTTGAGAAATCAACCAGTGTCACAATTATATTTCAAGCTTTCCTTTATGTACGCATAAAACCTGACCACATAGCCAACAACTTAAAGAAAATAGCATTAATACACAACAAAGCAAAAATGATAGAGAACTAAGGTAACATGTACACAAACAACTAATTATAGTTCATGAATGGAAACTGACAATAACAGATTAGAGATCAGATGGGAGGCTTGAGGCGATAGAAATATGTAAATATGTTCTTTGTCACAAAAGGTTGCTGTTGATAGTGTCTGGCTAACAGATTCAAACTATCTTGCACTAAACAGCTGTTTATAGATGCTTGTATCTTTTGAATGATACTTTTCGTAGTTCTCCATATAAGTCTAAAGCTCCGTATTATAGAAGTGTCGTGAAGTTTGTAATGGAGATTTTGACTTTCATGTTGATTGACAGCTATCTTGAGTTGCGGGTGATTCTTAATTGTAGAAATATTGCATTTACCTTGGCAATCCGAGCTTTCACATCTGTATCAAATCCTCCATGTTTATCAGTGATGCTGCGTCTAAGTATGTAAGGGTTTCTACATCTTTCAGAATTTCTCTGTCAAGTGTAATTAAGTTTGTGTTCCTTATTTTTTATTGAAGCATCTTGCTTTTCCCTTTGCATATGTCAAGACCTACTGCTGCAGAAGCTGTTGCAACCTTGTTCGTCTGCATAAGGTACTGCGTGTAGGGCTAGAAGAGCTAGGTCATCTGCGAAGTCCGAGTCATTTATTTACATCCATGTTATTCACATTATTCCGTGCTTTCATTGAGATTTTGAAGTCTTAATAATCCAGTCAACCATCAAACGAAAGATAGGGAGAAGTATGAGAGCAAGTATCCCTGTCTTACATCGATCTTCACGTCTGAATCATTCTGTGAGCTGACCTCCATGTAGGATTTTGCAACGTAGTCCGTCATAAGAATTATGTATGATGTTGACTATCTTTCCGGGTACGCGATGATGTCAAAGAAGGCTCTATGATGTTCTCCTTTCAAGGCTGTCAGAATGCTTTCTCGTAGTCTAGGAAATTGCATCTTTTAGTTTACTTTAGATGCAACTAAGCAACAAACTATATGATTGCATAATAGTGAAGATTTAATAAAATGAAATTTATTAAAAAGTTTGAAACAGAACAAAGACGTTTAGCAATGTGTGACCCATTAAAATATGTGACTACTTATTGTTGTGGACCGTTGGTTAACTATCGACAATTATGCCTTTGACAAGAAGATTAGTATAATAACCTGTCTTTAGGTAAACTACTGACTGACTTCAAAACAACAATCTCAACCTACATTTGTTAATCAAAAACCTATAATTAAACCTGGAATTATACTAGGAAAGGCTAGATAGCTATTCCGTATTAGTATGGGACTCTTCAACAGTGCAACCCTTCCCCTTCTTAGTTTATCTAGTTAGTCAAATCTAGAGTCTTCAGGTTGACGAATGCTTAATCGTCAACATCATTTGATAGACTGTCCAATGGTAGAATTTAAACTCTCATCAGTTTATGATGCTAATACTGTACATGATTTTCTGAATAACTGAATTTTTTAAGGAATTGAAATCTCCAACAAAGCTACTTAAAACTCATTATAAACATTAAAGTTTCTAAATGTATGTGCAAACAATTTTGCTTTTGTCATATGTTGATCACCGTTGGCTACTACGGAGAACTAGGAATCATTGAACAGCTGTTTTGTTCCAATATGGTACTGTTCACTGACAATGAATACTCTCAATTCTACCATGTGAACAAACTTACAACCTTCAGATCTTGTAGTGGAACACTTATTCATTCTCATTTTTGAACCAACCAGCTGGTTATATATTTCAATAATCAATCATATAACACATGAAGAAATAATCAAATTGCATCATATGACAACTCCCTGAGTTGATACTCTCAACGGCACAGGAAAATAGAAAGACCAGAGAACACAATAGGCAGGAAATTGGAGACAAACATGAAAAGAATGAACAGTACATAGGAAGAACTGGGAAAGAGATTTAAAGGTAGACTTAAATGGAGATTACTGATCAGTGGCCTATGTTCCACAAACGTTAACATGCACTAATTAATTGATTGATTAATAATAGATCATAGTGATTAATGATAACTATCAGTCTCCCAACAAGTTCAATCTGTATCTATCGTTACTACTCATTAGGACATGGGAAATATTTTTGAGTTTGTCACTAGTAGCTGAGTTTAGTTATGTATACATTTCAAGGAACATATGAAGATGTTTTTCAACTAATTAAACAGTTTCCTATCCAACATTCTAACATTCTACTTACTAATTAATTTCCCTTTTACTACTAAGATTCAGTTAAAATGGAAATCATGCCTAGAGACTACAAATAAATTAGTAGCTAAGCCGTAGAATTGATTAACTGTAAAAAAATCAATTTTAATTCATTACAGAACAAATTATTTTCTAGTTGAAGAATTCAGTAGACCATTAATTACATAACTTGAATTCTGTCAATTAGTTTACACTTCAGAAAATTTTTCAATGATGTAATGACGTTGATTACATAAGAAGAACAAGATTTATTTCATGCAAATCAGTACAGTATTTAAAAGGAAGAATAATATCAGTTTATTTTGTTTCGTTTTGTAATTCACAGGTCTTACACGTGAATACTGTTAGTGATGCATACGATTTAGGCACTTGGAGACAATGAACCAACCGTCATCATAAATGAAATGACACAAGTAAAACAGAATGGAATGCTAATGCTAGTAAATGGGAATTTCACTATTGGATGGAGGCCTAATGATGCAGAGGGTTAGGTGTTCATTAAACTAAAGCTCCTGGAGCAAAATCTGATGTGAACATTACTGAGGAATTCCACACTAAAATGAAACAGTTGTCAAGTACCCCTTAGTTTTCAATGGTGCTCTGCCAACATCAATCTGTGACGTATTCAGTCAATTAAAAATACCAATCTTCGCAAAAGTAACCATTTCAATTCAATTATTCTAGTAAGTATCAAATATGTAAAAAAAAAATAACTCGGGTGTTTATTGTCAAAATGAAATCATCCTTACGATTCATCCAATCTGTAAGCAAATATTTTCAGTTATTATCTAATCGGAGGATTTTATAAAGTTTAATTGGACAGTGATTAGACAGTATGTCTTCAACTCCTTCAGGGCTTCTAGGGTTTTCGTCAAAGTTCATTGGGTTATCATCCTAACGTATTACACATTACAGCTCTTTATGCATAGTTTTCCGCTTGAATCGACTAATAGTTTAGTTACTGTATTTTATTCAGTATTCATTACTTATCATGTTTGAGTTGTTTTGGTCCTGGCTCTTCTAAATCTTCTGTTTCCTTCCTCATCAAATCTCGTTTGGTAGGTGACGACCAGCATTTCAAAAGGGAGTCAGTTTCATGTAGTCACTGTTCCCTCATCTTTGCATATCTGATTGACATGTCTTATGAGTGTCGTTTAAACTTCCACGCAATTTTATACAATACTTTTTCAATCCTTCGTTCGACAATTCTGGCCCCCCATTTTCCTACACTTTGGACTATTTAACATCCTCATAAACCAAATATTTTCCTATCCTGTATCGGTCCAGCGGAATCAATGTGTATTCTTTACCAAGGAGCATATGGTTAGGACTAACATTTGGGTTCACATTTAGTTGGATTCCTTGCGGTCTGTAGAGAGCATTAACAGTTTCGACATTCCTATTCCATATCGCAGTCCACTGATAACCAGTATGCATAAATTAGAGCAAGTTACTGCATTTTACTAATCTCAGGATGCCCTCTATGAAACTGTTTCGGAACTTGATACAAAAAGTTTTTCGAATAACAATGCAATTGCTAAACAAGCTGTATGAATTGACAATTGTCAAGGAGTCTCTCCGCTAGAAGTATTGCAAAAGTTCCTTCTTTAAAACAGTAGGCTTACAATGTGGTCAGTTGTAAGAATTTCGTATTCTTTCAGAATATATATATATATATATATATATATATATATATATATATATACATATATATATATATATATATATATATATATATATTAGATAGTCTATTCGAAGTGTATTTATTTCAGATAGTTTACATGACAACTCGAAGACGAAATCATGTATAAGAAAAACATTCAATAATTGTTATGTTTTGCACTTAACTACTGATATTACCACATACGATTCCAGCACTCCAATGCATTCACCCCTCTACAATCACAAACCAAAAAAATAAAATTAAGACATTAAGATATTGCAGTAGTTTTCTGCTATTATCCAATATTTCGGAAAGTTCTATTGAGCAATGATTAGACTAAATGTCTTCAACTTCTTCAGGGTTTTTTGGAGAGCTTTATCGAGGTCTGTTTGGGGTAGCACACTAACTTCAGCAATATCTTGAGATTAGTCATCAGTGAGCTGATTATCGTAATTGAATTGTGATAGTTTTGTGGAGATAAATAATGTGTTTAGTTATTTGTATTCGTCTGACTGATGTTAGTTTGGTATTGATGAAGGCTGAAAGGATTATACAGCTAGTTCCTCGTGGTATGCTACTCTTTCTGTTCAGTGCCTCCTGGTTTGCGATAGTACTGAACCAACATCAATTTGTGATGATAACAGATATATATTCATAAGTTTATTATAGAGGCTGCTGGTGTGAAGGCAAGATAAGAGACGGTCGATATAATTGTAAAATTGACCTTTTGGCTAGACTGAACTATTGGGATCTGAGACTACAGTCTATCCAGTCTGACTACGTAGACACTGAGTGGTTGTGTTGATGTCAATGTGACTAAGCTTGTCCAGAGGTCAGTATCATGTCCTTTATTGAGTATGGACAAAGTCTTTTATATAACACATTCTGAATCAACCAGTAATAAAAAAGTACAGATTGAACTAAAAATTGAACTGGGGGGGGGGTAGGGGGATGCAGTTTCCTACCGAAAACGGAGTACTAGGTTCATAATAAAAGTACAGTAACAATTTGAGTAAGAAATAGAAATGACAATTAAAAATGAGTCTACGAAAAGCCTACAACTTAAGCAATGTACAGAACATAGTTAAATATATGATCAACTGATACAGGTGAATGAAATGAGTCCGTATAACATTTAGAATAAACTTTATAGATTGTAATTGCCGATTACTTGTACCGTTATAACATAAAGCCAGTGTCACTTTCTTTTCTTTACTAATGTAACTGTATAAGTGTTATAAAGAACATAAGATAACTAAGCCAACCATCAAACAATCAGATTATATTTTAATCATACATTTATGTCCATATAAAATCTGACAAAGCAGTGTATCTATTAGAAAGAATAACATTTGTACAAAACGAGAACAATAATGATTAGGAACTGAGAGGAGGGATACAAGATACATTATAGATTGACTATAGTTTATGATTGCCAAATCAGATGATAACAGTTTATAAGTTTAATGGGAAGTTACGGTAATGGGAATATGACAATAATAACAATAAAATAATCAATTTACATGTACACAAAATAAATGAAGATAGTCTTCTAATAAACAGTTTAGGAAAGTTAATTGTCTCTTTTAAATCACTTAATAGAATAATAAGTAGTATGAATTGTTTATTTTCTTTCCTATTCGGTTCATCATGAAGTATGTAAAGTATGCACAAGATAACATTCTACTTCATTGATAACAATAATAAGTAAATAAAATATTTTTAATCTCTACTTATGCTACAGAATAGTATTACACTAATTGTAAGTGGGCATCGTGGAGATTGTTGAATGTCAATTCGATATCATGAATCGGTCTAAATAAGATTATCATTTAACATTCGGAATTGGCATTGGACAGCTGTCTTGTCATAATATAGGACTCTTCAGCAGCACTTCCGAAGGTGCATAGGGTTAGTTGTTCGTCAACATGCACCTGCTGAAGAAGAATCTAGAGTACGTTTTGCCGAGGAGTGCCATACTAGGACGAAACAGTTATCCAGTACTCCCTGGTTTTCAGTGGAATCCTTCCAACATCAATCTGTCACTAATTCAATCAATTATTATTTTTGTTATTTTTTCTCATAACAGATTTATGTTAGTTGAATGTCACTAAAAACCAGGAAGCAAGTACAACGCTCCTCAAGAATGAATACTCTTAACTCCATCATGAAATCAAACCAATGATGTTTATGTCTCACAGCAAACGCCCAACTATCTGCAGCATTTAGTCAGTCAACTAAATTCCGATTGTATAATTCCCAACTTCAGTCATTTTGTAATATAGCTCCTTGATCATCTATTTTCAGCAGTGATTTTATCAGTCATGACTTCCTACTTAAACTGTATGTATATCTTGAAGTTAGTCACTTGTTAGCGGAATTGAGGATACATGCTGGCGTGGAGTTAAGTAAGTTCCTGATTTCTTGATGGTATCCAACAGTGTTTGATCTGTAATAAATTCATACAACTAAATTCAATACTTATCTACTTAAAACCACCTCAACTCTGTTATTATTATTATTATCACTATTACCATTCATTTCAATGTTTAAGTAGAGATATGAGTAAATTATCAAAATGACTATTTAAATATGCTCTAAGTCATTCTATTAAAAGTTGAACATTGTTGTTATCGTTAAAATAGGTCATTGTTACAGTTACATCTCGCTTCACTACTAAACAATATTTAAGTAAATAAACATCGATATTGTTGTTGACAGATGTTGATTTAAAAGCACATGATGTTTTGTATACAACCTGATGTGATAACGGAGGCAGGTCGAGTAAAGATGTGGGTGGAAGGGGAATGGATTGTGAAGGATTTTGTTAATTCGAGTCTATTGAATGTATGTTATTAGTTTGTCATTATCTTGTCAACTTATTTCATTAATTCAATTGATATTTTAATGAAATAATGAGTATGTTTTTGTTGATTGTTAATAAAAGTAATAATCAATCATCAAATCATTCCCTGTTATCCTTCATGGAGTATACACAGTCGACTAAGAAACTCTGTCCTGAACTCCCAGTTCTTCATAAGAACTTGTTATTCCTTTCATGTCTACCTCCACTTCCTAAAAAAATGTGTTCAGTAGTCCTTCTCATTTCCTTTGGCCTTCAACATTTCATGTTAATGATTATTATATGATTCAGTTTGGTAATTTTATCAATCTGTGTCCTATACACCTCTAGCGTCCTTTACTAATTCATTCCTGGGCTTAATTTCGGTTGGTTTGTTCTCCATCACAGTAGGTTATTCCTGATGCTTCCGAGCTAACGGATTCGAAGTATCTTGTGTAAACACTTGAACTAGTAGGATAGTAATAAGTGACTAAGTAATATATTAACTAAACTTAATTACAAAAACTCCATATCAAAGTGAATCATAATAAGAAGTTGAGAAGTGGTCGGTACTAAACAAGTGTCATTTATGCATTCGAACAGAACTGATCTATATATTGGTTCTTGATGCAGTAGGGTAAAGTTCATTTCAACGTAGCTGATATTACTTACATTAGTGTATACTTCATGTAATAGATGTGTCAAAAATATTCATTCTAAATTGTTTAGTGAACTGTCATATCACAGAATAGAAAGGATTCATTCAACTGTTTTAGAGAATAGTAACTAACGTAAAGGCGAATCATTTGCAGTCACATGTGAGGTCAATTGTTATGAATTCAAGTAAATTTGTGAAAAGGAAATTTACATCAAAGGAGTGTATAGTATCATTCATAATATCAGTGTCATGAAGACGGTTAAAAGTGATAGACAATATGCCTATGTGACTACAGAACTAACAAGTTTCAATTGAATTCAATAGAGGCAGGCGGTATAAAATCCTACTCATCTTTGGCAAAATACATTAATGTTGACCATAAGTCTGAACATGAAACAGTTTTCAAAGCCCTACATGGTAGAAACCATAAGGGTACTCTTAAATTTGTAAAAGTAATGGTCATTAGTAAGGATTATTTATGATAAACATAAATCTGCCCTAATGTATTGAAGTGATTGTATAGAAAAATAAGCTTCTCAATGTAGCACTGGTTAATTAAAATAAGAATCGTAGAGATGATCAATTCCAGGTTTACTTCTAGTTTCTGAATTCTTAAGAACTGTCGAACTAATGATTGTATAGTAGCGTTATTTACAGACAGATACCAGCTATAAAACTAGGACATGATCTAAGAATCAGTTTAATTAATGCTTAGATTGACCATATAGGGTGAAGTAGTTGTATAGTATGAATACTTTACTTGTTTCCGTTGTCCCATCAACTTTGTTTGATCATTATCTGACATGATCTCTACCCGGATTCAGAAAGTTCACTGTTCTTTTGCCAACTTTCATCACTTGTGGAGTAGGCGAGATAACTGTCTCTCAAGGGATGACTGATTGCACTTCTTAGTAGTCCTACCAGCATTATCCTATGAGTGCGAAACACCGCGTATGCAAAGAGTAGATACGAGTAATGTAAAGATCAATGGTCATGAAAGCCTTCGAAGTGTTGCTCTGACATCGAGTAAGAAACGCTTTTATTAGACACAGAGTACTAAGACAGAATGGCAAATCACTGAATGCGGTTATAACCTTTCACCGATTGAAATGGTTGGGATGTGTAATACGTATACCCAACTATCACCTGCTTCGCCACATAATGTTGTCTGTCTTAAAAGTAAGAAGAAAAATTCTATGGACGGCCAAACTAAAACATAACATCTGACCCTAAAGTTATTAACTAATGGTTTGGGTCCATGTATCTGTTGCAACCAATAGTGAATACGTTGTGTTAAATGAATGAAAACAATCATTGTAGTCTAAATGTCTTCACTCTATATCTTCTCAACATCTTGACTTACACTATTCTTTCATATAAACCATAGTTAAATTTCTTCTTGTGTAACTACTTTGTAGTTTTAATCTTGTTTATTTAATTTGGGTATATCAACTTGAATAAATGGTCATATATCACAGATTCTATGTATTACGTAACTAAATGACAATTTGTATAAAAGGTATTTTATAAACTAATGTCTATGAATGAACTGAAATCACACAGAATTCACTGTCATCATTCACTGACATTCATATTATACGCGATAGTTATCAGTTACTTTGTTATCATTGTTTCAACTGGTTCATGAAGGACATTCTTCAAGTGATTATAATCAATAATAAAAGGTTGATGATCATTTCAAGAGGTTAACATTTCTCAGGATCTTTTAATGAGATATTAAGTTTCAGTTATTACTGAATACTCTCGGTTAAACTTACATAGAAACAGAATGTGTAGGTAAAAATTCAACACTCCTCTCTTTCATCTAACAATCTTTTTTACTTGAGTATAATTTCTATGTGATATTTCTTAAAAATTATAGTAGAAGGCAATGATTAAAGGATTAAATACACCTGATATAAAACAAATGCAAACGACTAAATGATAATCGAATAATGATTTGATAGTAAAAGTTCAGCCTCTGATGAATGTGTACTGATAAGAGGTTATCTAACTGGTATCAATGCCCAAAGTAAATCTAAAAGTATCTAGGTCGACAGTTTTCACTACTTGCATACGTTGATCTCTGTTTACTATCACTGTTAACCAAGGAGAACTAAACAACCATTTTTCTCCTCCTAAGATAATCTTTGGAGGCAGTAAGCACGCATGGTTCCTTGTGAAGGGGGGGGGTTATGGATCTAACCCGGAAATTTTAGGTCTAATGGTGAATGCCTAACCTTCATCAATTAAAAGTATACTCTGTATAAAATTACCCAATGCCTTATTTGTTTTAAGACAATACAAAAGAGAAAAGCAATCAATATACTATTTCATTATCATCACTATCAACCTGAAATCAACTGGTATAGCTTTCTTCTTTCTATGTACTTAAATGCAACGTATTCATCGTAGTCGTCATTTACATTGCTCTATTTCATCTTCTTTACTTTATCATGACTGTATTTAACTATGACAACTATGCAGAAATTTTTTAATTTGAAGTTTTGTGGTTTCTTTCGTATAATTCAGATTTCGGATTCACATCAGCTAACAGTTCAACTCTACTCAATTCAATTAGGATGGTGTAATTGCTTAACTTGACTGGAATTACATCAAAGCTATACCATCCAATAACTTTATTACTTATCCTACCTTAATTTTGATGATCAGGAATGATTTCCTATTTCTTCACTAATCACTATATTAGAGAGTTTCACTAGGAGAGACTATATTAACAAAGATGAAAGGGAGATTGTCTAAATAAATAACAACCACTTAACAACACAAGTTATGTCCACCTTATATATCGATTGTTTGTATGAATGATGTAGGCTTCGATTAATTGAAATAATCCACCCAACTTTAAGTGATCAGTACATTCAATGTAACCTTATCAATGTTTGGGTGTATTTCACATTAACTCTACATTACAAACTTATCATCTTACATAGAATCCATGTCTATTTTTAACCTAATTAAACAACACTACTCATTATCATATGATTTCTAATGTTCTTAACATCATTATTATTATTGTTGTTGTTATTGTTTCAATTCTACTTTAACAATTCATTCATAAGACAGCTATCCTATTCTTTACAAATCGATTCCTTGCCCTCATTGTTGGCTATTCATTCTAATTAAATATTATTATTACTATTATTATTACTATTACTATCATTACTACTTTTATTATTACTATCATTATTACTATTACTGTTATTAGTACTATTATTATTAGAATGAATATGTAAATGTAACATCCTTCAAGTAGTAAGTCAATAGAGTAGAAACAATAGATGTAACTATAATTTATTTTTTCTTTTTTTCACTAAATTCAATTCATTTGTATTGTTCATTATTCACTTTTTTTTTTTTTTTTGGTAGAAGAAACTGTTTAATTGAACACCATGACAACTGTTAGATCAATTCACTAGGTTACTTAATAGAGAATGTAGACAACATATAGATCAAATGTATTCTGTAAAATAAGAGTTTTCTTTTACTTTTATTGAAATTATAATGAAGAAATTTATGGGTTAAATATGACTATAGTGTATGATAAGGAATGTAAGAATAATAGGCACTTAAACTATTCGTTGTACAAATGTGACTGTTTGAACTCAGTAGGTTAATGATGAACGCGGTGGTGTTAGGCACGAAGCAGACTGAGTTCGAATCCCAGTGTGAACATCAATATTGGGATGCAAGTACATCCAGCAGTTGAGTTCCAGGACGAAACGCATAACCTGAATTCCACTTATCAGTCACAATTCAATTTAAACATATTTGCAATGAGTTTATGAATAAAGCAATCAGCGTATTACTTCATTTGTCACTTTAAGCCAATATGAAGATAGTATTCGTAAACGACGCAATTATTTTAAAGGAGTAATAAGTACTTCACATGGTTACTAAATAGTGAATTATAGTTTTGTAGTGATGTTACTTATATGAAACCAAGGAAATGACATTCATAAAATTCATCGATGTAATTAAAATGCTGTTAGATTCAGTAAAAATTAGTACTCACTTCCTTCACTGCACCCCTTTTTACACTGCTTCGTCTGTTATACCTGTTTGGAACCAATCATTCACAACAGATGAATGAATGATCGTTTTAAAAAAAATCAAGTCGTTTTTCAAAGATTATTCAGTGAAGACTCAATATAGTAAGTGAATAATTATCTGTAAATGAATACATACAACAGTAGTTCTAACTAAAAACCATCTATCTCAGAGCATCATCTGATCTCATTTAGTAGATTACAAGTAAGACAAATTAAAAGTTCTATTCTAGCCAACTTAATCAAATCGTTCATATGAAACTTTTTAAAATTTTCATTGAATTCCATCAACGACTCATCATGGCTTACAAATCCATCCTCTGCTTACAGCGGAAGTTATTGCCATGAATAACCACAAACAGGATCTGTGTATTTAGAAAACACTCCCGTAATGATTAGCTTTACCATGGTCACTAATATGAGCCATAGTATAGTGGGGATATGGGAGGAAGAACAGGTGCCGGCAGACTGGAAAGAAGGATACCTTACCAAGATACCAAAGAAAGGGGATTTGAGCAAATGCGAGAACTACAGAGGAATCAAACTATTGTCAGTACCAGGGAAAGTCTTCAGCAGAGTGTTGTTGAATAGAATGAAAGATTCAGTGGATGCTCAACTTCGAGATCACCAGGCTGGTTTCCGTAGGGATCAGTTATGCACAGACCAAATTGCAACACTACGCATCATCGTTGAACAATCAGTTGGATGGAACTCGTCATTGTACATCAACTTCATCGACTATGAAAAGGCGTTTGACAGCGTGGACAGGAGATCATTATAGAAACTTCTTCGAACACTACGGTGTACCTCAGAAACTCGTCAACATCATCCAGAATTCTTACGACGGACTACAGTGCAAAATTGTGCATGGAGGACAGCTGACAAATGCATTCTCAGTAAGAACCGGTGTCAGACAACGCTGTCTGCTCTCGCCCTTCCTCTTCCTCCTAGTGGTCGATTGGATCATGAAAACCTCTACATCTGAGGAGAAGCACGGGATTCAATGGGCAAGTAGGATGCAACTTGATGATTTGGACTTCGCGGATGATCTAGCACTTCTATCCCATACACAACAGCAAATGCAAGTGAAGACAACCAAAGTAGCAGCAACCTCAGCATCAATAGGCCTGAACATACATAAGGGAAAGAGCAAGATCCTCTAATTCAACACAGAGAGCACGGACCTAATTGGAATTGATGGTGAAACTCTGGAAGAAGTGGATACCTTCACATACCTGGGGAGCATCATCAATGAACAAGGAGGATCCGATGCAAATGTAAGAGCGAAAATCGGCAAAGCAAGGGCAGCATTCCTACAGTTGAAAAATATATGGGACTCCAAATAACTGTCTACCAATCTCAAAGTTAGACTCTTCAACTCGAACGTCAAGTCAATTCTTCTGTATGGAGCTGAAACGTGGAGAACTACTGCAAACATCCTCAGGAGAGTACAGGTATTTATAAACAACTGTCTACGTAGAATATTGAATGTCTGTTGGCCGGAAACCATCAGCAACAGCCTACTTTGGAAAAGAATAAATCAGCTTCCAGCTGAAGAGGAAATCAGGAAACGACGTTGGGAAGTGGATAGGACATACGCTACGGAAATCATCAGACTGTATCACGAGACAAGCACTAACTTGGAATCCTGTTGGAAAACGGAAAAGAGGAAGGCCAAAGAACACTCTGCGTCGAGAACTGGAAGCAGACATTGAGAGGATGAACAGTAACTGGAGACAGCTGGAAAGGATTGGTGAGGACAGAGTTGAATGGAGAAGTACTGGTGAGCGGCCTATGCTCCTCCGAGAGGGGTAACAGGCGAAAGTAAGTAAGTAAGTATAGTGGGGTTAAAATTTAACTTTGTTTAACATGCTTTTCTACATTTAGCTTTTTTGTTTTTAATTTTTCTCCAAATCTTTTATTGTTATGTGCCTAAATCTGCATAAATAGTTATCCTTTCATTCTTGAGTAAGTTCTATTAGAATATTCTTCTAACTCCCTCTCCCACCTAAATTCTTATCTGCTGACATTTATTGTTATTGAATTGAGATAGTTTTGCGGAAATTAGTATTACGTTTAGTCGACTGAATTTATCACAGATTGATGTTTGTAGGGTACCAGTGTAAAGCAAGGATCGTCGGACAGCTATTTTGCTGTATTATAGAACTCCTCATTAGTGCGTACCATAGATTCTGCCCCAAGGGATTCATGTTAACAAACGTCTAACCCTCTACACCACTGAGTAGGCCAGCATTTTAATGGTAGAATTCTCAAATTCATCAATTTGTGATATAGTGCAACGATCATCCATTCCCATTAGTGATAAGTGTATCACTTCCGACAAGTCTAAACTTCACCAGTCACAACATATCACTGCTGATAAGTCTCATATTATAACAAAATAGCTGTTAATTGCCTCCGGGTTTTAAAAAGTACGCTTTCAACATCAATCTGTGACGAATTCAATTACCTAAATTATCGTTATTATTATTAATTTTTAAAACATTTCAGTGAATTTGAAATCTGTCTGCCTCTTTTGCGTATGTAATTCATTTGCTTTACTCCTACAGATTCCATTGAGTTAATATTCAATCTCTTATTATATCATCTTGTTTATTTTCTTACCTGATATTACGTAATCAGTCAATTTGTTTATCCATTCAAGGTTTATAATCATCGATTAGTAGTCACCTCACTCTCCTCAACTTCTAGCACTCACTACCATTTGATTGGTATCAAGTTTATTATTGTTGTCAGTTATATATAGAGTCTTAATGAAAACACTAATTGAACAGAAATTTCTTGACCCAATTACTGTTTTCACTCAATAACTTAATGGGTTATATTACACCATATTCATATGTTATTTCAATATTTTTCCAACAAAATTTCATTTATGTCAACAAATTTATCAACAATACTAGGTAAGCAAAATCCTGGATGCGTGTTTTGTCCTATTTGGGACTCGTCAGCTGGATATACCTACATCTCCATGTTGATGCGCACAATAGTGAGTGACCAGCTTCAGTTCATAACGAATCAACTGGATGATACAAGTTCATTGTAAAATATCAAACTACATTTATAAAGTTAACAATATGTTAGTAAGAATATCACTACAATAATTATGTCACTGTACCTCAGTGAATTTAGTGATGACCATTAGTTACATTGAACTGGATACCGGATTATTCAAAAGTCGGTACACTACTAGTAGTATAATTTAGCTTTAAAATGAACCTAGAACGATGAAAAACTGAATCCATTTTTATCATCTTCTTATTCAAGTAGAAATGACATCCAAAAATATTAAAAACTATCATCTTATAATTAACTTCCATCTTCATTAAACTACCACGGGTAACATTCAAAGCTTTCTGTAACAGTCCTATACTTCATAAGTGAGGAGGAATAACTTGTTCCTCCCTTTCTCATTTCAAATAACAGTAAAACTTGTTATTGCTACGTATTTCAGATTGAAACTTGTAGCGATCTTGACATTGATAACGCACTTCTGATTAAGCTGACTTAGATAATTTTACAAGATCAGTTTATATATCACTATCGCACTTTCGTATAATATACTTTAACCACTAACTTCGGTCACCATGTTGAATTCCGTTATTGGATTATTTTAGAAGTGTCGTTATTAAAGACTTTGTTAACTCCAGCGGTGTTTGTATTACAACACACAGTTTTTCTCAGAACCATAGTAAATTAGGCACGAATAAATGTATCTACTACGAGAATTGAATAGTAGTAAGTAAATGATAAGTTCCGGTGAATATGACCTTATCAAGAAATAATGATCTCATTTCTTTGTATTCGTTCACAGACTGATCCCAATTAGGCATCCGTGAAAACCAGGGAACATTGGACAATTACTTTGTCCTGATTCGCGACTATAAATTTTATTACAGCATGGAATTCTCAACATTATTCTAGGAATATTTCAAAAGATCATATAGTCAGCATGCAGTCAAATTGTAACAGTCAGTACTTACTGTCGCTTTTTAATCGTAACACATTTTCTACCAGTTCACATAATGCAAAATATTCTCCAGTTCATCATGTGTCAGATATATCCATTTCAGTGTTTCCCAACAACCGTGTTATGTATACGTGGTAATGTCATCTTGTGGTATTATATTGATATATTCTTCTGTATCATACTAATCTTAACTTTAATAATGATGACATGTATCTCTTTAATGATAATAGTAATAATAATAATAATAGTAATTATAATGTTTGTCTGTTTGCAGATAAGGAGAAATAACAAAAGATGAAATAAAATGCTGATTGGTAACGATCAAAGACCATAATCACTAGGTCCTTCTAAAACAAATTGACCAAATAGTATAAGTTCCCTCAAAGATCACAGGTTTGACATGTTGACTACTGCTAAAGAGCACAAATTCTAGGCCTATGATTTGTCGCACACTATCGCCCTAAATAACCTTTCATCTTTATTGAGTAACACTGATGTCATCTCACATGAATTAGTGGCTGCATTATAACTAGATGAATGAAAATCGGTTAGTACTGTAAAGGACTTAGTGAGCACCAAATGGATCATTGTATAGTGACCAACCAAGGTGTCCATTCTATTCTCCAAATCATATCACACTTGCCTTATTCAAATGTGTATATCGCATCAAATTGAATTAATACATCCCTGTTTATTTTAGTTAATTTAGATATAAAATTTGTATTTCATTAGTGTGAACAGGTAGTAATTGATGTGAAGTGTTGAAATATCGTCTAGTGATTTTGCTTAAGGTCAAGAAAGATTTACTGCATGAAGACAAAACTTGTATTCAGCACTACAAATATCATCATTCAAAAGAAACAAGTATTAATAAACAGTTAGATACACAGAATACTTCAGATTTACTGGCCAAACACCATCAACAACTACCTACAATATCAGAGAACAAACAAACCATAATCCATCTGACGAAGAAATTACGAAAGGCGTTGGAGGTGGATATAACACACATTGAGGAAATCACCAAACTGAGTCACAACCTATTCATTAACTTGGAACCCTTATAGCCGAAAAAAAGAAGAAGACCGAAGAACACATTGTTTCAGGAATTGGGGGCGAATATGAAAAGAATGGGTAGCACTTGGAATCATTTGCGAAAAACAGCTTGAAATAGGCTTAATTAGAAAGTTGCTGTCGTTGGCCTATTCTCCACGAGAGTTAACAAGCAATGATTGATAAATGCATATTAATGAACCACTTACTTTTAATTGTATGCAGAGCCATTCACTACATCTATATCATCAATTAACATGCTTTGAAACCCCATTTCGCTTCCAACTTCTACATAATCAAAGGACATTCATTCAACTAACACTAAGTCAGTGTTAATACTGATCTCCGACTGATAACTCATAGCTCATATCATCCTATGACTTGCGATATAACTCCATTATTTTGAAATTTCTTAAAGTTAGCGCATTTTCTGAGTACTAAGATAGGAGAATATGTACTACTTTTATCAGTGGAATGAACGTTTTCAGGGCACAAATAGGAAAATTCCAGTAGTCAGCTAGTTAAAACTAGAAATTATGATTGACGAGTTTGCCTCTGTCGTTTTTTATGTTTTTTTAGTGCATACACAATTAATTATACAGAATGAATAGACAAATAAATGATAACGTTAACCTGTTCATTCTAGTTTCTTAACATCATGATCATCAGAATTTAGTAGTATATATTGTCCCCCAGCATCACACATCCTCCTTCACATCAGTCTTTACCAAGTCAATGATTGTTGCTGGTTTCAAGTACTACCAACCCAACATTCTAATACGACCAATAAAACATTAAGAGAATTTCAACTACATTTACTTGGAATTGAAGTCAGTTATGAAAGTAATACATATCACTTAAGTAGAAGTGACAAAGAGATTTAACATTAAAGTTGATTGAAGAATGCTGGTCCTTGGCTTATACTCCTTAAGATGGTAAAAGGCATTGACTAATTGTCATCTTTTTTTTTTTTGTTTCCAATAAGATTATCATAACAATTAAATGTACAAGTGTGTGTGTGTGTGCGCGCTTTGTTATCAACAACTGATTATTCATATGAAAACATTTTAAATAATCAAATTATTTTTATTATTTAAATATTTCATCATTAAAAAGTTAAACAAATAAATAACAACAACAACAACAAAATAAGAAAAGAAAACAATGAAAAATAGAAAAAAAAGGGGGAAAAAAATTAAAGGTCAATTAATTTTCATTGGTTGATATCAACTGATCGATTGATTTTCTAAATAAAGAAAAAGAAAATTTTAGTTTTATCTTCATTAACACTTATGAATTAAGTAAAAAAAAAAAAAACAACTAGTAGCATTTAATAGTCAGTTGCTTGTAGTTTTACCTGAAGGTAGGTTATTAGCTAGAGGAAGCGTATAGAGTACGGTATATTAGAAACTAAAAGAGAGAAGTAATAGAGGAAAATGTCATTGTCATTGAGTGTTGTAGAGATAGTGATATGTCAACGCGATATCACAAATTGGTTTGTTTTGTTCTAGTGCAGGACTATTCCACAGTAAGCATCCATGACCCCACCATGAATCGAACCCAGAACTCTCTAAGTCCATGGAGAACGCTTTAGCATTAGACCACTGAGTCAGCTCCTAACAGGTGATATTTCTAATTCAGTTAATTCGTGATATGTTTGCTCGACCTCAGTCATTGTCATCGGTGGGTAGCTGCCTCATATTTATGGTCAAATTCCACTGGTTATGTCAGTGTTCTGATAATAAAGTGTTCGTCGCGAAGCTATAGGGTCCTCTGTTTGTTCTCCGATGGGGTCGTAGATGTACACTATTGAGGAGTCCCATACTAAAACAAATATAGCTGTCCATCGCTCCCCTGTTTTTAGTGGTACCCTGTCAACATCAATCTGTGAAGAATTGAATCAACTATACTTAATACTAATCTTCACAAACTATCCTTATTCAATTACATCATAAATGTGTTCGAAGATTGTGTATATTTATTTCTTGATGAATGTTTGTTCCAACTTAAATAATATGAAGAATTTCTCGTTCTTGTGTTTGAAGCGACTTACAAATATTTGTTTTCCCAATCAATCACTGAGATTATTTATTGTTATCTTTTAACTATCAAAGATCATAAACTCTCTAAGATACAAGAATATGTTACCTACTAAGATGAATACTTATTAATTTTGATTAGATTTAAGGGGGTAGGAGAAGAAACAATATAATGGATTCTAAAGAAATATTAAATGATTGTTCCTAAAAGTCTCAATCTATCAATGCCTATTACTTCACAAGGAGCATGGTCTGTAGATTAACATCCTTCAACCAACTTTGTCTTGGGCTTTCCTTTCCAATTCTTCCCAAGGGTTGTTTATTCTTTTGATGTTTACCTCTACTTCCCGGTGGAATGTGTTCTTTAGTCTTCCTCTTTTTCGTTGACCTTTAGAATTCCAAGTTAGTACATGTCTTTTGACGAAGTTTGATTGGTTTGTTCTCTGTAACAGTGGGTTGTTACTGATGGTATCTAACCAATGAATCCAATGTATCTCAAGAATACAGTTGTTTGTAAGTAATTGTATCATTTGGATGGTGTTTTTTGTAGTTCTCAGTAGAAGTTTAATCCACATACAATAGAAATGTCTTAATGTGTCTATTGAAAATTGTGACTTGGATGTTGGGTGACAGGTGTTTTAAGTTTCAGATAATTTGCAATTGTAGAAATGCTGCCTTTGAGTGAATTTCCCAGTCCTTGACTTCACATCTGCATTAGATTCTCCTTGTTTATGGACTATGTTTTTGTTTAGGTATGTTTGAGTTTTCACATTTTCTAGAGCTTCTTCATAAATTCAAGTGGGATTTTTGTTGGTATTTGCTGTGTTGCATCTTCTGATTTTGTTTCTTCTTTGTGAATGTTGGGGCTTTCTACTGGATGTGGAGTCTTCTGCCATGCTATCTTCTTGTATATTTGTTACTAGTGTAAGGGCTAGAAGTACTAGGTCATGGAAGTCGTCTAGTTGCATTCATGTTGTTTACTGTATTCCGCACTTTCCTTGAGATGTTGCAGTTTTGATACTCCATTTAACTATGAGTAGAAAGATAGAAGGGTGGGTAAAAGTAATTAGCCCTATCTGACACCGATCTTCCCTTTAAATGGGCCTGTGAGCTGCCCTCCATACAGGATTTTGTAGTGTAGCCCATCCTAAGAATTCCGAGTATACCATATTGCCGAAAAAGGCTGAAAGCCTAAAACAGGTTTAATTGTACATCGGTCTTTCCTTACACAACGATTCTATTAGTATTTTATTTATAAATTTTCGAATTTAGTATTACTAACTGTTTTGAGCTTGAGACCTATTAAGAACCAAGAAATAGCAGATGACTGTCTTGTTTGAAGATTGAAGAAGTGATTTGCACTAAGCTGCGAAACGTCAGAAGTTTTACAAGTAAATATCACTCATTTTTATATTGAACTTTTAAGTTGCGATGTACATCCAAGAACCCAACAATGAAATCAAGCCACGATCTATAAGTTTAAAGACTAACATTTAATCCTTTAAACTAATAACGTTAATGATTAATGTTTCTAACATTAGTCAATTCATGATTTGTTTAGGCAACTTCAATCATTACCATTGATGAGTAACTGGACCCAGGATAATCAAAGCAGTTTTTATGACTAAGAAGGAAGGAATTTCAAAGAATGTCATACAGTGCTATGCTCCTACCAATGACAGCCACAAAGACGACAAACACCAGTTATGCAAGGCTGAAGTCAACCACTGATTATTGCTTAGACAAGGACCAAACCATTCTAATGGAAGACATTAATAACAAGTTTGGAATGGAAAACACCGGATATAAAGGCATCATGAGACGAAGTGGACTAGGTAGAAAGGAAAGAAAACGGTGAGATGTTTGCAAACCTCTGTACCTTCAACAAAATGATTATAGGTAGCACCATATTCCCCCCACAAACATATACACAAAACTACATGGGTTTCACCGCATCACATTACAAAGAACTAAATCGGCCACATCTGCATCAGTAAGAAATTTAGAAGGTCCATGCAAGACTCACGAGGAAGGAGAAGAGCTGACACTAGGTTAAGTGCCTTAAGTATATTTGCAAATCAGAATCTAAGTAACTACAATCCAATATCGTTAATTCTCATAGCAGAAGTAACACATGATTTCCTTTTCCTCTTTTAATAGCATTTTCCACAACTATGTATTAATACAAATAAGTACTTTAATCCTGCTTGTGTGATGGTAACAACAATGTCATTCAATGTCTATATATAGTAGTTAAATTTTAATAAGAAAACATACATGACTGTTTAAGTTGCATTGTGACTGACAAGAGAAATCAAGACACGTGTTTCGTTCTATTTGGGACTGATTGGTTAAATCCACTTGCACCCCAAAGTTGATGTTCACACTGAGATTCGAATTCAATTCACTTCGTGTCAAACGCCACCGCGTTCACCACTAGGCTACTATGTTCAAATGATCACGTTTATGCAACGGGTATACGTGTAATTAGAATAAGCTTGTACCTTTCCGTTAATTTGTAATGGACTGAAACTCGGTCAGCCTCTGTTGTCATATGTACATCCTGAGCGGACACATTAGTCTGGACACAGTAGCCTAGTGATGAATGCGGTGATATTTAGTACAAATCAGACTGAGTTAGAATCCAAGTGTGAACGTCAACAATGGGATACAGGTACATCCAGCCGACGAGTCCCGAATATAAGGGAACATGCGTCCTGGATTTTGCTTACAAGTCACAATCAAAATTAAGTATTACTTGTATACTACCACTGAATCGAGGCAATCCACTCATGATGCACATATAGCAACAGAGGCAGACCGATTTCAGTCCATTACAAATCAACGGGAATATACAGGCTTATTCTAGTTATACATGATTGTATTTTATCTCTAATAAGCGTATAAATAATAACTAATGAAACTGGCAATCACATAGCTACTCCTTCTTTATATTGACATGAATTAGATCAATAAATATTAGAAAAAGAAAAACATTAGAACGTAAACATTTTTGCCAATCTTAGTAAAATCTATGGAAACATAAATTAGTATTAGTTCCATATAATACATAATGCATAATATCGAAACTCTACCTTAGAAAACACTAAGGTAAACGACTAAGGTTAGTTGAAACATATTGGAATACAGGTTTAATAGAAAGAAGTAATTTAATCCCTATTTATCATCCTTCAGAAGACATTGATAATGAGAGTTAGAGAGGTTGGATTATGGTTTCTTATGTTCATATGCATAAATATGTTTAGGGCACTTAATCTCGCCTATTACACTTTATGTTGATGCATATATAGCTGTGATCAGATTCACGTAAATGAAAGAAGTCATTACAGTAATCAGATTCAATATATTCCTATTGTAAAGCAATGACGGATGCTACTCATGTTCGTCGGGAATGAGATAGTCATCACCAGTGACAATAAATGGCCGTCGCGGAATAACACAAATTAATGAAAATATGAATTTTATCGTTGGATGCCACACTAGTAGTGTAGAGAGTTAGGCTTCTTCTAGCCTGATGATTCTGAGTTTGATTCCGTTCTATGAGAGAACGAGATAGTTGTCTAGTATTCGTTAGTTTTCAGTGGTATCCAATCATTATCCCTGTGTAACGAATGCAAACAATTAACCCTAATACCTACCTCCAAAATGAATTAACCGGTTGTCGTGAAAAGAAGGTGATAGCACAACTAATGGACATAGTGGCTGGATATCCTAGTTACATAATTATAATATTAAAGAACATGCAATACATCCATTAGAACTTATCAGTAAGGTTCACTGTAATATTTAGTCTACTAGAGAACATGAAAAGAATTCTGATTTTTACTTTCTTAACATCGACATACACAAGAGAAAATACGGCACAGTCCCATATTTGGTTTATCGAGAAAGTACATGGAATGGTCTACATTTGAGTATTAACAAATTTCGTCTATTCAATTATAAGAAAACGATAGTCAGAAGAGAGCAGCCGACAAACTAGAGGAAGAATTTACGAATATTGAAAAATGTCTTAGAGGCAAGTGTAATCCACACTGTTAATTATAAGAAATTAATAGTAGATGCAGCTGCTCAGTCTTATAGGCAACGTTGTTGTAATGACAGTCAGTCGAAGGTTTAGTACTTCAATATACAGATACCGTACTTTACGTAAACTAACAATCTAAATCAAAATATTATGTCCATTGACTCGATATAAAGTAAGCAGATTTACCTTTCTTGTCACCGCCAAATGTGTTTACATATTTACATGTAACTACCACAATATCTAAATTGAGCAAGCAGAAAGATGGGGTTATCTTAGATTTTTTGAGCACCTGAACGATCAGTCATGAACAATGCAATATCATCACATATTAGACACAGGATATAAGATAAGTCTTTTGAAGTATGTTGAAGCCTTCGCTATCAAACGGTGGAGACTTGAATTGTATGTCTGAACTGATGTAAGTATTTCTTTACCTTGATAATATAGACTTCATTTCTTTGCATCATAAACGTGTATTTAGAATTTCCTTTAACTTCTTCCTCTCATCATATTATTAGATCATTCTCGTTTCTGCTACGTTACTTCTGTTATACATCAATAATTTCATCATTCAATCGATTTGTTTAATTTTGTCAATTCGATATCACGAACTGGCCTCAACTGGACAACCACTGATCACCTGGGATCACTGGACAGCTGTTTCGTCCCTGTGTAGGATTCTTCCTCAGCACTCATCCACCACCCCATCTGGTATCGAATTTTAGAACACTCCGGCTGCTCGGCGAGTGCTTTACCATTAGATCACTGAATTAGCTTCCATCAACTGATATTTCTAATCCAGTCAATTCGTGATACGTTTACGTGACCTCATCTATTGTCATCGATGGGTAACTACCTCACATCCGACACGGTTTCATTTTGATTTATCATTAGCATTTATTCACCAAGTAATTATTTACTTCGTATCCCTACCGTTGTACTTCCTGTGACTAACATGATTTTCCAGAATATTCTTTCACATACGATTTATGATTGTGATGTCAAATTCCATCCCTTTACTTCTGTGTTAAATCATGTTATTGACATGTAACAATAACAATTTTCTGTCAAATTTCTTTCTGCAAGGACGTTCAAACTTCTTTTATAACTTTAATTATAAAATATTACAAAGATTGTAGACGATATCTAACAAGAATCATCATATTCTCCCCATATACTTATTTCGTGCTTTTATGAAATAGTGAGAAGAATACAACCCATTCTGATGGGATAGGAATTCTTGTATTCGTCTTCTGTAAGTCTTACAGACGAGTTTTATTTAGAAAACATTAGACTTGTACTGTCGATGTATTTTGATTGAAAAAAGTAAGCAAATATATAGATGTACATAGGTGTACGTAGTGAGGGGTTATCCTTACTGAAGTAAATGACTTGCTTCAGTATATTCAGTAGTCATTTAATGTATATAGTGATTTATAGATGAATGGTTTACTGATTCTGTTATTCGATTTAATGTGATCAACTTCATTCTCATCAATTATTACTTCACAATTAAAACTCTATTACCTGAATAATAAACACTAGAATTATAGGGTTTTTATGAAATCCTGATTACTGACCGGCAAATGTAGTTATATTATGTTAATGTAATTGATTATGCAAAGCATAAACCTAATTAAATGATGTTAAGATAGTCGAGTTTGAATTTGATAAGATCGTAAATGAACATAGCTAAAGTGTTCCATACTCGGATGAAACAGATATTCAATGCTAAGCCCTGGTTACAAATGGTAAGCTAACCTCAGTGAATATGTAGTTTTAAATTCAAATTCGGTAATCCCCACAACTGTCAGTTTCAATCTCTACCAAGTCAATAATGACCAACTTATGGAGATTACACGTTGAGTGTGAGGTAGCTACTCATTGTTGACAATCCTATTAATATATATATGGCGCATTGACAGAATCACCAGATCTGGAAAAATCGAGGCTATATACTGTCACTGGGGTATCCTATAAAGAATATTATACCCATGCAATGAATTAAGGTGGTTTGAGAGTTTTTTTTAAGTTGTAGTCGATTGAATTCATCATAGATTTATGTTACAGTAATCAGCTCACCAGTGACTAGCTTCATGATGTTCTTGAAGTTCTAGTGAAAAGTTATGACTGTTGAAGTTTAGACTTGTTAGTAATGATACAGTTATCATCAATGACAATGGATAATTGTCGCAATATGTCATGAACTCATGAAAGTGGGAATTATACCATTTGATGCCAACCCATTTGTGCAGAGGATTAGGCATTCACCAACCTGAATCTCTTAGGGCGGAATCCTGGGTGCACACTTCAAATAAGGCTAGCAGCTGTCTTGTGCTCCCCAGATTTCACTGGAACTCTACTAACTCCAATCTGTGATAAATTCTGTCAGTCTATTCAATACTTCTTGTTTTTTTTTTAATAGTATCCAATTAATCTGTAATGAATAGAAATAATGACATAACATGAAATGTCAAAAATTCACTTCAAATAGCTGAAATCAACTGATTCCACAAATTATATTCACTTATCATAATTTCATGTGACTGTCACTGTTGAGAAGTATGCGTGACTAATTTATAGTAAACGGAAATAGATTGACATAAAATCATTCATATTATCATCAGAATTGAATAGATTCAATAAACCAAGACGGTTCTACATTGATTACTTCTTAATATTCAATTGATGTCATTCATTATTATCGGATGTTTTTGTCTTTTATGTAATCACGTGAATCTTCATAAATGAAATCTGTAAAGTCAAGAATATTTTTTATAAATTTCATTATGAAATGAAATGAATCTTATTATTGTTTGATATATGAAATAATTTTCCGAATTAATTTCCTGCATGTAAACTTAGTTATATGATACATTGGATAGCAGTTTCGTTCTATCATAGAATTCCTTGGTGGCAGTGAGTACTCACCATTCTGCCAAGGGTGGGGGGGGGAGATTGAATTCAGTACTTTTCTGTCTGATGATGAACTCTTATGCTCCTTGTAGTACCAAATATGCTCAACTTTAGCACAGAGTTCTATACTAGGAAAAAAAAACAGCTGTCCAGTGCTTCCTGGCATCTACCGATACTCAACTAATGTCAAGGAATGGCCAGTTATATATATTTATAATATTTCAATGGGTAGAAATTAAAATATCTTGAAAGAAGACTTGACTTTATTATTTATAGGAAGCCTCTAACCACGTTGAAAATTGTACCTATTCTAGAGCCATTAATAGAAAAGTTACCTGATTAGGAAGCTCATGTTACGCATAAAAAATATCTCACATTTTGATAAAACAAGGACATCTTCCTTATAATCTGTCAAAAAGAGAATTAAAAGCTCTATATTCATTAGAAAAAGACAAATCGGTTATAATTACCAAGGCTCATAGTACTTACTTACTTAATTACGCCTGTTACCCCTCTCGGAGGAGCATAGGCCGCTTTCCAGTATTCTCCATTCAACTCTGTCCTCACCAATCCATTCCAGCTGTCTCCAGTTACTGTTCATTCTTTTAATGCCTGCTTACAATTGTCGACCTAGTTTGTTCTTTGGCCTTCCCAACAGGATTCCAAGTTAATTCTTGTCTCGTGATGCAGTCTGATGATTTCCGCAATGTATATCCTATCTATTTCCAACGTCGTTCCCTGATTTCCTCTTCAGCTGGAAGTTGGTTTTTTCTCTTCCAAAGTAGGCTGTTGCTGATGGTTACCGGCCAACAGACATTCAATATTCTACGTAGACAGTTGTTTATAAATACCTGTACTCTCCTGATGATGTTTGCAGTAGTTCTCCACGTTTCAGCTCCATACAGAAGAACTGTCTTGACATTCAAATTGAAGAGTCTGACTTTGAGGTTGGTAGACAGTTGTTTAGACTCCCATATATTTTTCAGCTGTAGGAATGCTGCCCTTGCTTTGCCGATTTTCGCTCTTACATTTGCATCGGATTCTCCTTGTTCATTGATGATGCTCCCCAGGTATGTAAAGGTATCTACTTCTTCCAAAGTTTCACCGTCAAGTTCAATTGGGTCGGTGCTCTCTGTGTTGAATTAGAGGATCTTGCTCTTTCTTTTATGTATGTTCAGGCCTATTGATACTGAGGTTGCTGCTACTTTGGCTGTCTTCACTTGCATTTATAGGTGTGTATGGGCTAAAAGAGCTTGATCATCTGCGAAGTCCAGATCATCGAGTTGCATCCTACTTGTCCATTGAATTCCGTGCTTCCCCTCAGATGTAGAGGTTTTCATGATCCAATCGAGCACTAGGAGGAAGAGGAAGGGCGAGAGCAGACAGCGTTGTCTGACACCGGTTCACACTGGGAATTCATCTGTCAGCTGTCCTCCTATGCACAATTTCGCACTGTAGTCCGTCGTAAGAATTCCGGATGATGTTGACGAGTTTCTGAGGTACACCGTAGTGTCGAAGAAGTTTCCATAGCGATCTCCTTGTCTACACTAGTCAAACGCCTTCTCATAATCGACGAAGTTGATATTAAGTGACGAGTTCCATTCAACTGCTTGTTCAACGATGATGCGTAGTGTTGCGATTTGGTCTGTGCATGACTGATCCCTACGGAAATCAAGGCTGATAGTGGTTATGAATAAACTTTATTATGATGATAAAGCCATTGAGCATTTAACCACATGACTATATCTGATCATCGATTTGAAAAATCATAGAATGATAGAAAATAGCGTGAGATCAGAGACAGACGAATTAATGAAAGAAATGAAATCATTCATTGGTATCTCTTTATAGTTTACTTTATATCCAGAAACATGCACAATTTCTTGTTTCTATGTTTTACCAAAAAAAAAATTCCTAAACCTGGTATCCTACTGAAACTGATAGTTGATTTCACTTATACTTCAACTTATGCATTGGCTAAATATCTAAGCAACATTTTGTAACCATGACGATAAAATGTCATCAGTATTATCAAAGACACAAATGATATCAAATCAAAAATTTTGGATCCAATAGTCGAAGAAATTGAAATGATGGTATGTTATGAAGTTCTATCATTATATACGAGTTATTCAATTGATACCTTTATAAATGGCTTACTAATAAATGATCATACATTATTCAGCCGTTATTTGTTAAGCATCAATTTAATCATGAAATCCTTAAAATTATGCTTGAATTCAACGCTGTTCACTTTTGAAGGGATTCTTTACAAACAGATTAACGTAGTGGTAATGAGTCCCCCTACCCCTGTCTCATCAGTGATAGAAAATCTTTTCATGGCATACATTGAATCATTAAATTTTCACCAGCTCTATTAGACCATGAATTCAGTTCAGGTATGTAGATGACATATTTATCATTATTGAAAAGATTTTTCTGAGAACTGCCTTAAAACAAATTAACATTCATTCTCAGTAAATCAAATTCACTTTAGGAAGTAAATATGAAGACAATGAATTACCATTTTTAAGACTGTCTATTCAAAAGACATTTGAATAGAGCTCTTAACCTGACTACTTACTATAAATATGCACATACAAATCAATATATCGATTATCATTCAGTACATCAATTCAGTGCCAATATTTCTCTTCCTCTTCACCTCCATTTCTAAACCTATTCAGAAGAGCCTATAAACTCGTTATATCAGATGATGTTAAGAAAACTGAATACATCAATATAATTAATATCGTACGAATGAATAATTTTCCAATCGATGTTATCAGCAATGTACAAAAACGGCACAATCTATGATTACATAATAATAAATCAACTGAAATGTCATGGACTGATACACCTGTTCTACCTTACTGCTATTACATAAGTGACTAATTGAAAAAAAAATTCTAAAACAACATAGAATCCAAACATTCTACAAGACTACCAACACTATTCGAGATGCATTAGTTAATAACGAAGAACAAAATCCCCCTCATCTCAACACAGAATGGTATTTTCATTTTAGGTTGTGTTGATTGTAATGTTATCTCTATTAGAGAGTCTTCTCGAGAAATTATAACTTGTGCCGTTGAACATGAAAGCTACACTAAACAACCTCCATATAATTCTACTGAACCAGAAAAAAATTACAATCTAGGCTATCTAGCTACTATCATCTATCTACTATCGACTACTATCTAAGCTATCTATCTATCTATCTAATACATCTATCGATACTATCTATCTATCTATCTATCTATCGATCTATCTATCTATCTACTATCTCTATCTATCTATCTATCTATCTATCTATCTATCTATCTATCTATCTATCTATCTATCTATCTATCTATCTATCTATCTCTATCTATCTATCATCTATCTATCTATCTATCTATCTATCTATCTATCTATCTATCTATCTATCTATCTATCTATCTATCTATCTATCTATCTATCTATCTATCTATCTATCTATCTATCTCTCTA
This sequence comes from Schistosoma japonicum, assembly GCA_025215515.1. Taxonomy (NCBI): domain Eukaryota; kingdom Metazoa; phylum Platyhelminthes; class Trematoda; order Strigeidida; family Schistosomatidae; genus Schistosoma; species Schistosoma japonicum. Next base: position 84,330,332 of record CM046069.1, on the reverse strand, counting down.
TCTATCTATCTATCTATCTATCTATCTATCTATCTATCTATCTATCTATCTATCTATCTATCTATCTATCTATCTATCTATCTATCTATCTATCTATCTATCTATCTATCTATCTATCTATCTATCTATCTATCTATCTATCTATCTATCTATCTATCTATCTATCTATCTATCTATCTATCTATCTATCTATCTATCTATCTATCTATCTATCTATCTTATCTATCTATCTATCTATCTATCTACTATCTATCTATCTATCTATCTATCTATCTATCTATCTATCCTATCTATCTATCTATCTATCTTCTATCTATCTATCTATCTATCTATCTATCTATCGGATCTGATCTATCTATTCTATCTTATCTATCTATCTATCTATCTGTCTATCTATCTATCTATCGTAATCATAAAATCGATATTAAAACAATCCGAAAAAGGTTTTTCCAATTATAATGGAAGGTGAATAGCTGCAGCGATTTACATATTCTTAACAAAATGGTAGGCCTTAATATTCATCGAATAGGGACTTTCTATCCAACCAACCATAATTGAAGTAACTCGAATTTCATTCATATGAACAAACATACAATTTTACCGACACCTGATTTGATATGACATGATAGAATCACACCTACATTTTAATTGTACTAACTTATTTTGATTTTTTAATTTTTATACCACTAACTGATCTCGATTTAATATTCACCTAGACAGCACTGGATAGTTATCTTGTCATCGTATAGGACACTTTAGTAATGCTCATTCACGATCCTATCGGAGACCGGACCCAGGACTTCCTGACTCCACGTCGAACGCTTTGCCACTAAACCACTGAGTTGGCTTTTAACGGCTAATAATTTGATTTGTTTGATTGTATATTATGTAATCTTGTGTTGATTTAATTCAGTTAGTTATTTATTCTCTGAAGAAGTAACTTATACGAAGGTGTGAAACGTCAGACATTTTAATTTCTACTCATCCAAATGTTACACTTATTTTTGTATAAACAACATATGTAATTGTCAATTTATTTGAATTTATCAAGTCAAACCTGTTTAATGATATAATCAATTAATGACGAATACATACAATTAATTATACTCTATATAGTAGATTGAATATATCACAGATTGATGTCGGTAGGGTACCATTTAAAACCAACGAATATTAAATAGACGTTTCGTTCTTGTGTGAAACTCCTCAGCAGTGTACACTCCTGATTCCGCACCAGGGCCTTCAGATTGACAGCAAACGCTTAACCATCTGCACCACTGTGTTAGACAGCATTCAACTTTATAACTCCCACTTTCATCAATTTGTAACATATAGCGCGACGATCATCCGATGTGACTTGGTGATAACTATTTCACTTCCGATAATTTTAAACTCTAACAGTCACAACTTCTCACATCACAGACTGATGAACATTGGGATTCTACTGTCGTATGCAGACGGTTAAACGTTCGTTAGTCAGTCTGAAGCCCCTAGTGAGGAATCTGTGGTGCACACTGCTGAGGAGTTTCACACTAGAATGAAACAGCTATCCACTTTTCCCTGGTTTTCAATGTTACCCTACCAACATCAATCTGTGATATATTCAATAAACTGAATAACTAATCTTCGTAACCATTCCAATTGAAATATACTCTATATGTTTATAAGCTAAACATTATATTAACATGAAATTCATCAAATGTATGATTAGAATTACATTGTTCAGATTATTTTACTCTGTATTGTTGATTATTGTCCCTTAGGAATAGAAAACATAATTGTCTTATATTGAATTATAACAATAAATTAAATGACTTTTCTATTTACCTACGCATATTCTACTCAAATTACATGAAAGTAATACAATGGATTGATAGTATTTTAGATTATTTTTAGAGAACTGTAAAAAACTTTTCTATAAATAGAATAGTTAACTCTGAGAATACACTAATCTAAATAACTTTAATCATTGTATAGATGAATTGATGTTTAGAAGATTATGCTTCATTATAATGATTCATTTCAATTGAGAATATCATTAGGAATAGATGTATATTCACATTATATGAACTAATATATATAATCCACATTCAATAGTTTATGTCTGCTTAGTTGAAAGTGACTGTTTATCAGTTATTATAGGATCTTTACTTTCAATAATAGAATAGATTACTTATTTAAAATGTATATTACTGATATATTGTGAACTATGGTTGATCATAATCTATGGAAACAGTAACTTTGACTAGAACCAATACTACTGAAAGAGCTAAGACATTATGAAGTATGTTCTATGCCTACATGTGTACAATGTAAGTTTTAATCCTTGAGCCGGATAGAAAAACATAAGTGAGTCAATAATCAATCAGTAAAACTATATTTCATTCATTTGTTTATATGTACACTAAACCTAATTACAAAGTGAACTAAAAGAAAAAGAAGGACAATAATGACTAAGAACTAAGGAAACAAATGCATAGTTAATTAGTTATTGTTGCTAAATAGAAAATGATATGATGCCAATTCATGGAAAACCACGGCGATGGGGACATGTGATTGGTAGAAATGAAATAAACAATTTACATGTACTCAAAACAGATGACGTAATCTTCTATGAGACACTTCTATAAGTTACTAATTATTTTCGAATCTCTCAATGAACAATGATTCTGTTTCTTAAAGCATTCTCATGAAGAAGATATCACTAAGTTGTATCTTTGAGTCGATTAGTTTGTTTTCGATAGTGATCAGCTAGTAAATGGATACATGGCTCTGATTCGTAACTTAGTAATATACCGCCTTTACCATCGACCAAACTTTCTTAACCTACTGTCAGTCTACTCCGATACACCTAACTGTAAGTTAAAGAACGTAGAATACTTGAATAAGCCAACAGTGTAGTAGTCAGGTTTATTGCTGATTTCATACAGTCGTTTATTCATGTAATCATGCAAACTCAAATGTCACTAAATAAAATCATTTAGAATAGTAACATCAATGTAAAACAAAGACATAATTGATAAGAGATTACTGTATCTGGTAGGTAATTAATAAATTACAGTTAATATAATTAGAACGCATTTGAATCTTCCCACTGATCTTTCATGGAATGAAATTAATCAGTCACCAAACACACTCTATTTATATGTACCGATTGCAAAAAGGTGGTTTTCTGGACTCAGTAACCTAGTGGTGAACGCAGTTGCATTTGGCATGGAACGACATAAGTTCGAGTCTCGATGTGAATATCAGCAATGGGATGCAGGTACATCCTGTTGACTATAGGCATAGTGTATTACGATGACGTCATTCACATATAATCGAATGTTAGAGGTGTTATTGGAGTACTCTAGAACTACAATGTTTCTGGTACAATGTATCTCTTCTTCTTATCTGTTAAATAAACAAGTTTGTTTAATTTTATGGATTCGCAAGTTGCTTTTATATTTGAATTTTATAACTGTAAGACTTGCACAACGCACTCGAGCATCAATTTAGATTCTGCATGTAAATGATTATATGTGATTTTACTGGGCGTTTGCTGATAGTTGATTGGTTACCATTTTAGCCTCGTAGATTAAGCACCTCCTGTGCAAAGATCACTTGCTTCAGTTGCTGACATCACATCATTTAGGTGATTACATAATTTTCTTTGAATTCTTTAGAGACTTAGAATTTCTGATACATAATTTCTAACCATATTATATTTAATAAATAACATGTAACAATGAACACTAGTTACATACAATTGTACATTATTTCTGTACAATATGACTGATATGAAATTCACATATACTTAATGCTTAACTTTCTATTACATAACAGATCATTAGCTACCGATGTATTGCATATTCATCATCATTAATCCCTAGGAATACTTTAAGCATCATATTACTCATTGTGTTTCCATGAGCTTTCAATGAACTTGATTAACAAGAAATGTAAGTAGCTTTAAATGCTTACATATTGCTAAACTTTACTGTATAGAGCAAAAACTACAACTGACAGAGTAATATGAATTAATTTCGTTATTTTGTCAGTTCTCTTTAGCTGCATTACAACTTTAATTTCTTATTAAATAATAACAATATCGGAACATATCGTCACAGTCATTAGCAATCAAACTGAAACGGCATGGGATATCTGTTCAATATCAATCACTGCCTACTACCCCACGTTGAACATAAGCCGCCGACCAGCATTCTTCAACTAACTCTGTCCTGGGCTTTCATTTTCAGTTCACCCCATATGCTGTTCATGCTTTATATATCTGCCTCTGTTTCTCAAGAAATGTGTTCTTTGGTCTTCCTCTGTCTATTCAATCTTCTAAATTTTAAGTTAGTGCTTGTCTCGTGAGGCTTGATGATTTCTTCAATGTGTATTCTATCCACTTTCAACGTCTTTTTTCGTTTCTTCCTCGGCCGCATTTCGATTAGGTTTGTTTTCTGCCGCAGAAAGTTGTTGTTGTTGGTATCTGTTCAACGGACACGAAATATTCTGTGCAGACAGCTGTTTTTCTTTTAAATGATGCTTTTCGTAGTTCATAATACAAGCTTTAACTCTATACAATAGAGCTACTTTGTATTTGTATTAGAAATTCTGACTTTAATGTTTGCTGACAGTTCGTTCGAGTTGTAAATGTTTTTTTCATTTGTAGAAATGCCGCTTTTGTCTTGCCGATCCGGGCCTTAACATGTGCATCGGATCCTCCATGTTTATCGATGATGCTGCCCAAGTATATAGAGGTTTTTACATCTTTTAGAATTTTCCCGTAGTGTTTTTTTGGTGCTCATTGCTTTGTATCTGAGAATCTTGCTTTTTTATATGTTTATGTTGAGACTTACTGCTGCACTAGGCTGCTTCTACACTATCCATTCTCACCTACATAGAAGTAGCATAGAAGAGCTAAGTCATCTTGGAAGTCCAAGTCGTTTACTTGCATTCATGTTGTTTATCGTATTCCTATGCTTTCTCGGAGGTGTTGAGATTTCCATAATCTAGACAACTCTCAGAAGGGAGATAGGGAGAAGGGCGAGATAAAGTAGCCCTGTCTTACACCGTTATTCACCTTTGAATGATTCTGTAAGCTAACCTCCATGTAATGTTTTGCAGCGTAGTCCATCATAAGAATTCCTAATGATATTGACTATCTTCTCGGATGCGCCATAATGCGGAAGAGAGCTCCATATTATTTGCCTATCCATACTGTCAAAAGCCTTCTCATAGTTAGGGAAATTGATGTAGAGTGGTGAGTTCCGTTCAACTGACTGTTTAATATGCATGTATGTCTATAAGCGTGTGCAAGATCACTCAAGAGGTGGAACGGTACTGAGAGTGATGCATACATAACATCATTTCATGAATGAGAAATTATAAAGGAATAGTTAAAGAGTTATTTGAGTAGTAATTACAAGAATAATAGAAACATAATATTCATTACATCATCAATCAAGACATGTAAACTAATCTTGTGAAAAAATGTTCTTAAAGACTACTCATTTGTGAGAATTCGTCCTACGTAACACTTTTACACCTATCAGAATCTGTTTGTTTCTCACTTAACACTATGAACCATAGTCTACTTTCAGGATATGTATAGAGAACTCGTGAAACACTTCGACTACGGTGAACAGTTATCTTGTTGGTTCTTTTATACAATTAAATGAGCTGAATTATCATGCAAAAATCATAACAGAAGTCTTCATTTTTTTATAGGTTAAGCTGAAATATTAACAGAACTCAGTAATATGAAGAAGAAAACTTTCTTACAGTATTAAACAAGCCCTACTAGACACACTGAATTCATACTTTCATCAGATATAATAACTGCCTCGACCTAGTTTACTATCATGATGTCACTCGTCTGTTAATTCACGTTAACAAATAACTATAAAGTAGTCACCACAAAGTAGTTTCATGTTGTATTCATTTTACTTATCGTCAACAACTATAATAGTCTAATACTACTCAGAACCAAGAAAAGATCATGATCAAAAAAGTGTAGACGTGGATTTTCTAAAAACCTTTGTAAGAAGTTCAAACTGGAACAGATGTACTAGACATGATTTTCACGAAGTTTATAACTCATATCTGGACATCAGTGAAGTTATACGGCTGACCAGTCTAATACTTCAGTCATTTTCTCTATTCTGATATCGCATTTGTTATGATTATTGTAACAATGATCACATAATCCACTATTAAAATAATAGTAATTTAATATGGGTGAACACTTTCATCACTGATTAAACTTATTTATCCTTGTTTTCTTTCATTATATTAAGCTTATATTGTAAATCCTACCGTTCAAGCCTAAACTATCCCTGCCTACTCACTCTATTACTCACTCTAGAATATCTATGTTGCCATTCTATGTACTGCATGTTTTTATTTGCCTTTGTTTTAGTTGTCGATGACTTTACTGGACTGTTTATTTATCATCGTGACAACATAGTGACTTAACTTCGAAATAAAGACGAATTATACCGTTATATCAACCAGTCGATGATCTCTATATGGATTTCATTTTCCGATATTAGTTATAATGTGCAAACCAAATTATTTTCGTAATTAATAATTGTGTAACCAATAGACTATGACGTTTGTGACTGCCATTGGTTATGATCATTATGCGGACTACAACCAGGTAGTCTGAACCTATTACCATGGCTCAGCTCATTTATCAATGACTCCATAGAATAGTTCTATATTTTGGTTTGGTAACCCCTAGCTTACATCTATACCAGATGTGAATGCTCATCAAGGAAGGCGGTGGTCGACCATACGTAACACATGTCCTAACTAACTCAACTGATGATGATTCAGCACTTCAACTCAAGTACGCGTTAGTTGGTGGTCCCTATCTGGGGAGTCTCATCAGTGATGATGGCCTGGTGACTGACGAAATCTCAGCACGGATACAGAAAGCTCGATTGGCTTTTGCCAAGTTGCGTCACTTATGGCGCAGGCGAGATATCCGCTTGTTAACCAAAGGACGAGTGTACCGTGCAGCAGTTCGCTCTGTCCTACTATACGGTAGCGAAACATGGCCGTTAAGAGTAGAGGACATTCGTTGGTTACTGGTCTTCGATCATAGGTGTCTCCGAAGCATTGCTCGAGTATCGTGGGACAACCGAATGAGCAATGCTGTCGTTAGGAAACGGGTTCTAGGAAAGGAGGGCAAATCAATAGATGAGGTATTGAAACTTCATCAGTTGAGGTGGTTGGGACATGTGTTACGCATGTCTAACTACCGACTGCCTCAACAAGCTATGTTTTGCGGTGTAGGAATAGGTTGGAAGAAAGTTAGAGGCGGCCAAACCAAAACATGGCAGAAATCGATGAAGTCACTGACAAGTGGACTAAGTCATGTTGGTAGATGTAGGCTGCGTGGTTGGGGTCCGCGAGACGAAAGTCACCAATGGTTAGAGACCTTGAACGACATGGCTCAGAATTGTTCGCAATGGCGCAGGTGCATCCACTCTTTGTGTTCTCTCAAAATCTAACCTTCCGAATTCTCTATCTTTCTCCTTTCAAATTTATCTTACTGAATTATACTTTTCGAATCATATCTTCGCTCCCTAATTCTCTGCATTACTGCTAATACTTCTACTATCGCTATCACTCTTGGATTTGAACTGACAGTTGCATCTCTGTGCTGATGTGGTATGGCAACCTGAACTGATGTACGTACGTACGAAGTTCTGCGTTGTATTTGTCTGTCTGTCACTTGGTGGTCCCAGAAAATACAAGCATTGGTTCGAGGATATCTATGGGCGAATACTAGAAGCCTACAAATATCCTCTATCTTTTAGTGGTCATGTTTCCCATCCATAAAGTAGAACAGTCGGACAGTTGAGCAGTAAAGCCATCCTTTGTTTGGTAGACAGATGTCTCACCTACGCCACAAGTGGTGCTAATCGAATTTCCAGTATACAAGCCAAGATTTCATCAGACTTCACAGATCATAAGGACTGATATGACTTTAAAGATAAGTCAAGCGGTCATCTTCGTTCTATATCACTAATCTCGGCAGCCAAGTAAACCAATCCTGAAGCAACATAGTTTTGATTGAATTCTATCGATTGACTTATAATGTAACCATTAATTTCAAATGAGTCAACATCTTTAACCCAATGTTGACACCATAGTTGACTTTGTTATCAATTTCAAAAAAATATCTCTATTATATCAATGATACTACTTAAATTGATTAAAGAATAACTTTGCTTTCAATAACAAAAAAGAAAACAACAACAACAACAACAGCAACAATAACAATAACCAACTTCATAGAAATTTCTATCAAAAATATAATTTCATACATAGTTATATAATAATAATAATAATAGTAAGTTAATCAATAAATATACAATTACATAATTCCATCATTTGACACATATTACTTTATTCAGTAATTAGTAGTAGTATGATGAAGGTAATGTACATTATACTGTTGCATTCATAACTCCATTGTTCATATTGATTTTCTTTTGTTTGTTTATTATAAAATCAATCAATTAATTCTTATTGATTATTATTTTTTTGGTTCTAGTCTTAATGATAATTGATTAATTACTCTTGGATCATCAATACATTCAAAATGTTCTAATACAAATAATTGTAATTCATTCGATACATCAAGTAATTTTTGTACTGTACTATTCATTATAGATGATGTAATCAATTTAGATCGATCATTATTGATTAATTGATTATATGGATGTAATAATTCATAACCTGATATTGAATTCACCCATAAACGTAAACAATCAGCAAGAAGTTGCATTTTTTCAAAATTAATTAAATTTTCACCATCTATTGATTTTTCATAATCTGTTTGATTAGCATCTTCACCAAAACGTAAATCTTTTAAAATTAATGCTAAAAATGGTAATTTTGGTATATTTAGAATAGTATTAGTACTACTACTAGTACTACTATTATTATTATTATTATAAGTAGTATATTTATTATTCCATAAACGTGCAGTTCTATGATTTTTAGCTGGATCTATTAATGGTAATAAATGATTATTTAATAAACGTCTCCAACGATTTGATACACGTTCCCATGTATGTGTTAAACGTGTTATAGATGAATTTTGTAAACCTAACACTATAGCAAATGAACTATATAAATCATTTAATGGTGATGTAATAAGACGATAAGCTAATTTAATAAATTTTTTTATTAAATTAACACGTTTTGTTAAATTGTAAGTTGTAATAATTTGTGTAATAGTCCATGCATGTAATAAACTAAAACGTTTAATTAATGTACGTATATGTGGACATGAATTCTCTTTAGCATTAATTACATAATCTAATAATTCTTGTGGATGAATACATATAGCTAATTGAACATGACAACATGATAAAATTGTTGCTAAGTCATCAATACTTAATTCATCTAATAATTTACTACTGGATTTTATTAAATGTTGTTGTTTCTTCATTATTATTATTGTATTATTATTATTATTATTATTATTATTATTATTATTATTATTATGTTGTTGTTGTTGTAATGATTTCATATTATCTAAATTATGTAATTCTACATAATTCATTGTTACTATTAATTGTTCTGCTAATGGAATAATTTCATGTAGATTAGTTGTATTAGTTAAAAATAATCGACTATTTGGTAACAAATTAAACATAATACCATAATCATTATCTTTATATACATGCCAATCACCTTTAGAATAGACTTCAACTAAACAATAATCATTTATATCAGTTTTAATTAGATTATTACTTAATAAACATTGTTTTATTTCATATACACTAAATTCAATTGGTGTTGTCAAAGTGATTTGTTTATGTAATTCAGTGATATAAATTTTAAATGTTACTGTATGTATTGATTGTATTAATGGTAAATTTGATGGTTTAATATCAACACCAAATAATATATTGATTATTGATTTTGATTGATCTATTTTATATTTTGTAGATATTTCATGTAATTCATTAGATTTCAATGTTCCTGTTGTCGATGTTCGTGGATGTCGTCGATGTCGTCGATGTATTTACAATCTGTTCAGTAAATGTTGATAATGATGTTTTATGTAATTTATTTATCATACGTTTATTACTGCATACAAATGGTAATGTACGTAAAAAATTATAAGAAAAATGTAAAAAATTCGGTTGTATTATTGATTGTTTTCACATTAATTGATTTATTTATCATTAATTTTTCATGATATTTCATTATTTTCTCTAAACATAATACATGTAATCGATATGTTAGATTATCCTTAGTAACTAAATTATTGATTAATTGCCAATTATTAAATGTATTTAATGCTTTAATTAATGCTAAAATAAATTGATTAATATCAATTTGTTCAATAAATTTTGCTAAACCAAGACAATAACGCCAAATATAAAATAACACAATAATACGATTAACTTTAATTACATCAAATTGTATACTACTTAAACAATCCCATTGATAATTAGTAGTATGTACATGATTATTATTATTATTATTCTTAGTTGAAGTGAATGTTGGCATAGATACTAAATATTTTTTATCACCACCTAAATATTCATATAAAAATAAAAGAATTTCATTATTAGTTGTAAATAATGAATAAGTAAGAAAAAAATTTTGCCAAATTTGATTTAAATTCATTGGTGTCTGTGGACATAAATAAGGTGGAAATAATGTTTCATTAATTAATGCATTTAATTGTTTATCATAATCATTTAAATGACTTTCTAATAAGTAGTATAATATATGATGTATTGTACCAGCTCGAATTGTATAATTATTATTATATGATGTATTCAATTGATGATTATTATGTAATAATCCATTACAATTTGTATGTAATGTTAAATGCATATCTGGTATACGTTCTAATATTAATACATTAGAATTATTCTTTTTTAAACGTACTGTATTTGCTTCAACATTGCATAGAATACGATTGAAATCATTTTTTTGTAATTTAAGAAAATGACAATTATTTTCAGCTAATAAAATTGTAGCAGCTCTTGGCTTGTCAGTAATTAATGCAAGTTTACCAAAATCATCACCTTCATATAAACGACATACATAACCTTGTCCATTAACATGTACCCATACACTACCATGATAAATAATATACCATGATAAACCTGGATCACCTTGTGAAAAGACAATATTCAATGCATTATTATGTACTTCATATTGTAAACATTTACATAATTCTTGTTTTACTGACTATAGAAAATGTTGATAAAGCTGGTATTAATAATAATTCATGATAAACATAATCTAATTCATTATCTGTACGATTTGATGGTAATTTTTGTAAAATTTTACGTAATAATGATTCTGGTGCTAAATGATATAAACGATTAATTAATACATGATAACCATCATCTACATTATTAACATCAACATTATGTAGATCAATTGGTTTATCATATGAATTTGATTGTAATAATTCATTAGGTATAATTTTCTGTATATTATGAAGTGTATTTTGATTACAATCAATTGAAGTGGAATACAATGTATTATTAGTTAATACTTCATCAATGGATAAATGTTTCTCATTTAAATGACAACATACATAGAATACATCATTACGATCATAGAATTCATTAGGATTAAATATCATATTATTATTATTATTATGTAATAATGTAATAGATTCAATAGCTTTCTCATCTAATAATACTTGCCATATACCACAGATAAGATTACGATCAGTTTTCTGTTCTGTATTCATTAAATAAGTGATTAATTCAGAACCAGATATTCCATTATGATGATTACTATCTAATTGACGTGATGATAATAATCTTGTCCATATTTCTTTGCATATTGTTATAATCCAATCTGGTGTAATTTTAGCTTTATATAATGTTGGTATTGATAATTGACAATCAGTAATACATGGAAGTTTATCGGATTCAATGGATTCATGGATTGATTTAGTTGTATTAAATAATTGACTTGGAATTACTTCCATATTCATGTAGTATATTTATTCATTATTGAATAATTATGTATTTGTATTCATTACAATATAAATGTATTACGTAATCAACTGAAATTGTTGTCAACAGATTTACCTTGACAACTATGAAAATGAGAAAAATGTCGTTTTTTCTTATGAAAAAAGTGTTTATTAAATTGTTAAAATTCAGTATAAAAATAAAATAAAAATCTAAAATTTTTCATTTTTACTTACTTCCTCAAATCCCTCCCCACCACCATCACCATAAGCATCATCACTACCACCACCACCACCCACATTGTTTATTCTCAATTTATGAATTTTTGACCAATCAACAAATAATAAATTTTCAATTGAAATTTAATTGGTTACTATGTTGAATGAAATGAAATAGATTTTAATGGTGTTTATTAAATCAGGTAACTCAGCAAAAGTAATTAACTTTTAGAACTGTTTATTATTATTATTTTATGTCTATTATTGTTATGTCATCCCCTAAGCCCAGTTTCCCATAAGACTCATGAACTGTTGTTCTATCAAATAATATTTAACTGGCAAGTGATGTTCACACTGGGATTCGAACTCAATCCGCTTCGTGTCAAACGCTACGGCGTCCGACACAACGCTACTGAGTTCAGACAGTAACATTTGTACAACGAGTATATATATGATTAGGATGAATTAATATCTTTTAGTTGTTTAGTCATGAACTGAAACTGGTCAGCAGGTACATCCAGCCGACAAGTCCCGAATACGATGGATTCCGCTTGCCATTCACAATCCAAGTTAAATATTATTTATGGTTTATGGCTATATTATAACAATCCGCTAAGAATGCACATATGGCAACAGAGGTTGACAAGTTTCAATCCATGATTAATCAACGGGAAGAAACCAATTTAACCTAATTGTTGTTCTATCATTTTACACTCAGGAATTATTACTAATTGACTGTGTAATTTTGTTCCTTAACCCAGTTTTCAGTTAATAATGTCTTCTAATAATGTTACTTTACTTAGTGGTCAACTGTGTGATCCCGTTGTGCATGCATATTGATGAATGCATAAAATATAAACTATCTCCTTGGTTGTTAGCTTAATTATCCTGTGTTGTTCAGTCTGACTTGTAGACCAGTAGTCACACAGAAAACGTACTGGCATGGAACAAGCAGTTTAGTATCTGGACTTCACTACTGGTTTTTAGAATGGTTATTTCTTTTTGTACAACACGATAGACTGAAGTTCAAGTCAAGTCAGGTCTTTTCTCTAGTTGGGGATATTCAACCGTTAAAGATACAGCATATCTTGAATGCTACTTTATTCAATTTTACGAAGTGTGTAGCTAGAATTTTGAAATCCTATGGAAACCATGTAACTCATAGCATAGAAAGTTTCTTTAAATTTAACCACCTCGGGTGTGAGAGTGTTCCCCACCGATGGAAATGAGTGAAGCGGCGACTTGGCTGAGTTATAAATGTCAGCCGTTAAGAACCGGTTCAATAGTTGGATAGTTAGGCATTCGCCTCGAAGTCTAAAAGTCCTCGGCTCCATCAACGGCGAGGTTGAAGATGCGCACTGTTGAATAGACTTATACTAGGATGAAACAGCTATTCAGTGCTTTCTAGTCGATAATTGTTGTCTAATTCAGACCAATGCGTGATATGAAATTTGTACTCAACAATCTCCACAAAAGCAGGACCATTGGAACGATTACTGATGCTTATAAAATCGTGGTAAGTTATTATGTTTCCTCCTTATTCACTAATATGTACTATCAACGCAGCTATAAATCAGTATATGACAGTAATTTAAATTTACAGTGTCATTCAGATGCTACTAAAATTATTATACATACAGAACTATGTGTAGGTTTTACTGTATTTGTCATCTGGGAAGAAGAAGAAGAGAGATTAGTATCGAATGGTAGACGGAATTGCAATGGATTCGCAAATCTTACCTATCGTACTTAATTTAGGTATGCATTATTTAGAGATAAATGCGATCATGAAATGCTCAAATCAACCAAAAGTCACTATACTGCATGTAAATGATGCTTTCCTTGTTATGAAAAATAATTGTCATGATAAGCTGTATGAAAAGATTAATCATAAGTCTACCTATCAGACTATCTCTACATTACTGCTAATACTTCTACTATCGTTATCACTCTTGGATTTGAACTGACAGTTGCGTCTCTGTGCTGATGTGGTATGGAAACCTGAACTAATGTACGTACGTACGAAGTTCTGCGTTGTATCTGTCTGTCTGTCTGTCTCTACATATAGACTAAAGATTAAATTTTCATTGTACCCACTGACAATCAGAATTACATAAACACAGAAACATACACTTAAATGACACTATTTGATCACACTTGTATACACACACATACAGTTTTACATCAGATTGGCCTCATATTAGTTTACATTACACAACTGAACAAATGAGTTATCTAATTGACTTTCTGCATAACTTTGATAATTTTGACTATGCAGAAACTCTGATCAGGTGAAACATTAGAATCTTTGAACTTGAATTATTGTGTCTATTTCAAATACAAATGACACTTCTAATGACTGCCAACGTAATCAATCTAATTTTGATAAATTTTCATCCAACTTACATTCTACTACTTATTAGTAGGAAGATTTATAGAATAATCATTTTGGCGACTCAAAATGAATTAAAAGTTTTTCATTACATTACACGTCACCTATAAATTATTACTGTCTATTTATTGTTTATTAGTACAAATAGTCAGTAGTACAATAAAACCGATTTATGATGTATCAAAAAGAAAAGTTATTATCACATATTTGTCGCCATTTTCGAAATTTAACATTTTCTTTTGTGCAATTTCGCCTACTAAGAAGTAGTATATAAATAACACTGAAAATTTGTTTTGTTCTTTAGGATCCGTTACATTTAGCAGAAATGTTCATTCACTATATTTAACATCAACAGGTTTATGTAGAAAAAGGAATTGAAATTAGAAATGTGATTGAGATTTTGATTAGCATTTTGGAATTATTGGCTTTTATTTTAGTCAGACATGTATGATGAGGTTCAAGTTTTCGACTGTTATCACAAGGATTCTTATTCTAGCAGTTTAGTTTACAAGTAGTTAGGATTCACTTAACGTTCTATTGGTCGTGTTGAAATATTGTGTTGATAGTACTTGAAACCAATAACAATCATTGATTTAGTAAAGACTATGCGAAGGTGGAGGGGGGGTTTGATGTAGGTGAACAGTATATGCCACTGAATTCAAATGATCATGGTGTTAAGAAACTAAAATGAACAGATTGACTTTATCATTTATTTATATATTTAATCAGGATGAGTAATTGTGTGTGCACTAAAAGACATAAAATACTACAGCGGCAAACTTGTAGTAACTTAGGTTGACTAGTTAAGAGTTGACTTCATAACTTATGTATACACTAAAACAATAAAACGTAAGTATTCATTTACTTCTTTATTCTTTATAGGGGTTATATTTCCTGTTATCTTATATTGAATGTTGTGAGGCATTGTGTGTTTGAATGACTAGGATCTCACATCACCGTCTCCTGTCCACAATACAGAAGCAAAGACCTATTATCAAAGATTCTTGTTTCTTCTGTTAAATAGAACGGAACGTACCTAAGTTTCTAGTTTTAACTAGCTGACTACTGGAATTTTCCTATTTGTGTCATGAAAACGTTCATTCCACTGATAAAAGTAGTACACATTCCCCAACTTAGTACTCAGAAAATGCGCTAACTTTAAGAAATTTCAAAATAATGGAGTTATATCGCAAGTCATAGGATGATATGAACTATGAGTTATCAGTCGGAGATCAGTATTAACACTGACTTAGTGTTAGTTGAATGAATGTCTTTGATTATGTAGAAGTTGGAAGCAAAATGGGGTTTCAAAGCATGTTAATTGATGATATAGATGTAGTGAATGGCTCTGCATACAATTAAAAGTAAGTGGTCCATTAATATGCATTTATCAATCATTGCTTGTTAACTCTCGTGGAGAATAGGCCGACGACAGCAACTTTCTAACTAAGCCTATCTCAAGCTATCCTTCGCAGATGATTCCAAGTGCTACCCATTCTTTTCATGTTCGCCTACAATTCCTAAAGCAATGTGTTCTTTGGTCATTTTCTTTTCTTTCGGTCATGAAGGTTCCAAGTTAATGGATAGGTTGTGACTCAGTTTGGTGATTTCCTCAATGTGTGTTATATCCACCTCCAACGCCTTTCGTAATTTCTTCGTCAGATGGATTATGGTTTGTTTGTTCTCTGTTATTGTAGGTAGTTGTTGATGGTGCTTGGCCAGTAAATCTGAAGTATTCTGTGTAACTAACTGTTTATTAATACTTGTATCCTTTGGATGAAGTTGATCATACCCCTCCAAGCTTATTTTTTACACAACAGAACTGTCTTGTCCTTAAGCACGTCAGGAGAAAATATTTTAACACTTTATTTCAGTTACTACTTGTTCACACTGACGACATGCAGATTTTATATCTTACAGAGATGGATTTATTTTGAGCTTATCATTGAAATCCCGCTGCACTCGATGATATGCCAATAGATGACCTTACTGCCTTCGCCTAGTAGGTTGAATTTTTAAGTGTTTCACCGGCTTCTTGCATTAACGTTTCCATCAACTTCTTCTTAACATCAAAAGTCTAGTGGTACTCCTACCTCTGAAAACAACTTTAGCTTAACCCTATGAGTTACCCTGTGGGTATCCTCCTATCAAATTTTGGTAGCTTTCCTTGCCTACTTGGTCTTAGGGTTTCCGCCTAAGACTAAGTTGTTGTGACTTGTCAGTCCTTCATCTATAATCACAGTACATAACTAAAACCGTAGCTATTAAATTTGCGGTGATTGTTTGTCACGACTGAAAAACTACTGGCGTTTCAGAATGCTGTTGTGACTCTCTAATCTACCAGATGGTTTTAAATCAAGCAACAACCGCGACGATGTTTTTCTGTCCCACGTGAAATAGTAGCAAATTATCATCAAATGAGCGTTTACTTCATCACTATGGGCATGAATATATATATTTCAAAGCTATATGATCAAGTATAAGCATAAGACAAAAGTTGTACTGGCAAAAACAAACCCTATGTAGCCCAATTAAGAATATTAAATTCACATCATGTGAAGTACGGGAGAGTCAGGAGAGTATGATCTTGATGTGTCGTAAAGCTGATAACCCTCTTAACACTAATAGGTAAGATTATCAATCAGTCAATCTATGCCTGTTACCCCTTATGGAGAATCGGCCTCCGAACAACCTTCTACAACCAACTCAGTCTTGTGCTTTCCTTTCCAGCTCTTTTAAAATTCTCTTTATTCGCTTTATTTCTGTCTCTAATTACCACAGCAATATATTCGTGGGTCTTCTACTTTTTCTTTGACCTTCAGGATTCTAATGTAGTGTTTATATTGTGTCACATTTTGGTGATTTTCTCGGTGTGTGTCCAATCCACCTCCGACGTCTTTACCTGATTTCTTCCTCGGTTGGATACTGGCTGATTTGTTCCCTTTCAAAGAAGGTTGTTATTAATAGTTTCTGGTCAATGGATCCGAACTATCTTACACAGACAGCTGTTTGTAAATACTTGTATCTTTTGGATGATGCTTTTCGTAGTTCTGCAAGTTTCAGCTACATACAACAGAATAACTGTCCTCACATTTGTATTGAAAAAGTTGACTTTATTGTTGGTTGACAGCTGGTTTGAGTTCCAGATGCTTTTCAGTTGCAAAAATGCTTCTCTTGCCTTTCCAACCCGTACCTTAGCATCTGCCACAGATCAAACCCTCCTCGTTTATCAATGATGCTGTCCAAATATGTAAAGGTTTCTACATTTTTGACACATTCTTCGTCAAGTGACAGTGGATTAGTGTATGTTGTTTTGTATGTAGAGATCTTACTTTTCCATTTGTGTATATTGAGACCTACTATTGGCTGTCGAGGCTGTTGCTACACTGTCCGTCTTCATCTGCATTTGTTGTTGTGTGTGAGATAGAAGAGGCAGCTAGATCATCTGAAAATTCTAAGTCACCTAGTTCCATAGATGTTGTCTAAGTACTCCGAGAGTGCCTTGAGATGTTGCAGTCTACATGATCCAGTCGATCACCATCAGGAAGAGAAAGGGCAATAATAAACTGCTTTGTCTGACACTAGTCTTCACTTCAAATAAATCTGTGAAATGACCTCTAAAACTAACCTTAAGAGAAACCTCATAAAACAGAACAAGTTAAAGCTCATACGAAGACGTGTAATACTCTTTTCTTAGTCAGGAGAAGCCAACTGTGGGACTCTCTATCTAGAGTGGCTGAGTTGATACCTTTAGCTCAATCTTTCAAGTGAAGGCCCAACACATATAGAGACTGAAAATGTTATATCCACTAGAGAAGGGAAATCGCAAAATATGCAAACCATTTACCTGAGCAGCGTTAATCAGTGCACAGGGTACCAATTGGAAGAACAACATTTATATCATACGAGAACATAAATGAATGGGACTGGGAGCAGATACAGATCCCTAATTGATTATAATATCTGAATGACAAAAGATCTGATAACAGTTGATGAGTCTAATGAGCGATTAGAGCTGTGAAAATATGAAAATAATAATGAAAACAGTATTCAGTATACATATAGTAGAAACGAATATAATAGTCTTTGAAGACAGTTCGAAACGTTGTTCACCATTCTTGGATTGCCAGATATTATAGTATTTACTAAGAAATAATGTTGTAGGTACGATACTCAGGTTAATCCTGGTTTTAATCCTTAATTTGATTAAGTTTTCGAGGTGATATAACCAGTGCCATACTTTCCAAACCATGAATACTCCTACCATGTGGTTCGCAAGGAATGTGGAAAGCATGCAATTATTACAGTACTTTATTGTACTCCATTATCAACAAGTTTCGGTTCCGGTAGAGTACCGTTCTTCAATAATCCCTGTCGTCGAGTATGCGAAAAATTCCCAATCTAAGCTTGCATTTCATCTGTAATACAGCGATTTAAAAATTTATGAAGAGTTCTTACTCAGGTACTTTAATGAAGATTATACTAGCGTTTGATGGCACTAATAATATTAGCATCATTCTGTAGTAGAATTTGTATATGAAAGGGTACCCATTTCCAGATGTGATCAGAATGATTTCTGTTTATCTATATGCAAAGATTCACTGTTAAGGAACTCACACTATATGAAGGTGTTGTTTAAAAACGAGGTTAAAGACAAGGTCAACCAACAGGTAGTCTAGTGTCGTGATCAGTCGCTCAATCCCCTCTTGCGGTAATGCGGTTTGTCATGCAGGATCATCTCTTATGGAGTACATATTGTCCTTGTGCTAACAGACTGCCAGTCACCACAAGCCGGAGCGGTTAGTCATGAAACCGAAACCTTGACAAGAATGCTAGACTGTAATTAAACACGATTTGTCTTTCTCTATTTCGCAAAATAGAGTTGAGTGTAGCATCCTTCCACTCTTTTGTAAATTAAGCTTAAAAGGTGAGGAAAGGACATGTTGGACAGCTTTAGGAGACTCTAAGGTAACATCCAAGTTGCCCACTTAAAGGAGCGCAGATATCCTGTCATTTCTTTTAGACTTTCTCTTAAAATAAGGGAACGGTCACTTTGGGTAAGTAAAGTCGTCATATCGTTATTCTCTCGTATGTAGTATATGATCGAGTTATAGCTGTGTTACATTAGTTCCTGACTTAACAGTACTCTGACGTGAATACCTCGTGTAGGACTCAAAAATATTACCTACGCCGTAGTGGTTTTACAATATTCTTGTTAATCCAGGAAGAATGATGCGATAATTCACAGGGGGTATTGGCCCTAAGATGGAGAAATTTGCAATTTCTCAAATTTTTTTATTTAAACGCTTAATACTTTTGGTGGTTAATTTACATTATTTGACAATTCAGCTGATATAAAACCCCCTGATAATCTGATTATTTGCTTGCCATATGGTTGGACCAGATAGACTAAACTTGTTTGTTACATCAGTGTCATTACTTATATCGATTCTCATAAACATTTTTAAATATCAGGCTGAGGGAAAAACTTAAGGATGAGATAGTAATTCAATACAAGTACATCGGAAGATAAAGTGATGATAATAGCTAGCACAAGTTTAACAGGAATCCTTAATAAGCAAAATATTTTAGTCCACTGTGTTCCTTACAGATTGATGTTGGACGGATACCACTGAAATCAGGGGAGTACTGGACAGTTGTTTCATCCCACCATTTAACTCACCAGCAACGCGTACCTCCCTGAGTTCCACCAGTAAGTCTAACTCTCAGCCTTCAGGTTGATAAACCATCGTCATCTCTTCATTATTAAAATTATACAAAACTATGTGTTAAGAACGGCACATACAGCTTCGATACTGCGTTAAATCACCCAAATGCCACTTTTCGAGTACCTTGAGATCTTCAGTAAAACGGAACGCAGAGCAACCAACGTTAAAAAAATTTCAAGGAAACGTCAATTGTAAATTTTAGGGGAAAAGTCAAAACTTCCCTAAAATTTTCCTAAGGAAAGGATGAGGCCTAGATTTTAAGCAAACTAACTCCCTCCTCAAAACAAATTTTTAGCCTGTTTTCCTGATTTGCACATTTTATAAAGTTTCGTTTAAGTGGACTGAAAGTTTAAAGTCATCTGTACATATATTCACTGAAATTTGGCTTTAATTTGAGTAGAAAAGTATTACTATGTTCTAAGGAATATTTACGAATGCTTAAATTTGTGCGGCAACACTAATTCATCTGTCAATTATACACTATTAGTCTTCACTGGAGTTAGTGGTATCAGACTTTTGAAGTGTGACAATAATAAGTTATTTAATCACAGGGCTAATTTAATGTCAGTAAATGGTAAATAGATTATATTACTAGATAAGACCAACTTTAAATGGCAACTTTTATTCCTCCTGTTTTATCCTATCTCCATTTCATCTTCTTTTTGACTTGCTGATTACCTGAGGCTGCTACATATCGGGCTTAAATGTTTGTGCTTACTAATTCATTGACTTACAGGTAAAAACATTTAAAACATAAAGGAAAATAATGGGGTAAAAACTTAAAATAAAGAAAACGAATTAATAAGATAAAAATAATTATAAGGAAGGAAAGCTCATTCAGTAGAAACATAGAGAAATATATATTTGTGTAGTAATGCGCTGCAAAGTTATTGGATACTAGATTGCGTCGCGCGCAATGCGAGCTTCTGTGTTTGCGCATATCAGTTTGTTCCTACGTTAGGATAATCTGGATTTCCTTGTTATATTGCAACAAGCCGACTTAAGATCTAGGCCTTATGTTTAGAAAATGGAGTTAGTTTCAGCTTTCAACACAGAGGTTAGTTGTAGCCTTACGATTTACCTTGTTCAGTTAAGATCACTGGCAGATGTACAGTTGCCGGTGTCTAGGGCAAAAATGGCTTCAATAACAAAAGCTGCTATGAAGGCTTTGAAGTTTTATAAACATGTGGTACAAAGCGTTGAGAAGTTTATTGCAAAGTGTTCACCGGAGTATAAAGTTCCTGGACTGTATGTCATCGATGCAATTGTTAGACAATCTAAGTACTTTTATCGAGAGAAGGATGTTTATGGACCAAGGTTTCTTCGTAACATAGTGCCAGTTTTTATTTCTCTTATGAATTGCGTTGAAAAGGACAGGCCGATGCTTATGCGGATGTTGTATTTATGGCAGAAAAGTTCTGTTTTCCCCGACGAAGTAATAAATGCACTGTGTAACGTAGTATCGAATCCTGAAAGTTCACAAGTTGTTGAAAAAGGTATGGTTTCATACACATTAATTATTTTTTTAGCGAAGGAAATTATCAATGAGTCACTAAGTGATTCTTTAATCAAGCAAACCATCACTAACAATTCTATTCCTTCACAAGCTGCAGAAATTCTTCCAACTGCAGAAAGTTGTGTATCGAAGACAGACAACACAATATCCGTTTCTGAGATCACTAGTGATTGCAATCAAAAGAACACAAGCGCTAAAGTTCAATTAGTTCAACTACAAGTGAGTCTTATCGTTACATTCTAAATGCATATTTTCCAAATCGTTTGAAACGATGGATATATACAGTGAACTTCGAGCTAATATAAGTGTCATTTTTTCATCAAGGCTTAATGTTTAGATCGGCGGATTTCCTAGCATTTATCTTGATAGTCACTTGTTTGTTTTTTCAATCATTATTTTGCATGAACCCAGTATACGCAACTAATAACATTTAGGAGACTATTGGCAAGGTTTAATTTTATATTAAAACTAAAAGATTCATCAACCCGCCCATTTAAATTGATGTCTGTTGAAATTCTAGCATGGAGTAAAGATGGTCATTTGACCTCTGCCTACTTACGTAATCTATTGCATAGGTGGACATCCATTTTCCAGTTAAAGTATGATTATCTTGCTCTGCAGCTCTCTCTGTTTTATCGTATGCACGAAAAACGTGGTTCTTAAAAGTGCATTGCATTCATCATCTGCTAGTGTATGACCAAGATATTTTCAAACACTAGCATTTCAAAACTAGCATTTATTGAACCGTCTCGTAACCTCACCGCGCAAGATTGACTGGAAGCTGAGCTGTCGTACTAATACGTAACATTAGTCCATGAAGTCAGCTGTCAGACAGACAGACAGATACAACGCAGAACTTCGTACGTACGTACATCAGTTCAGGTCGCCATACCACATCAGCACAGAGACGCAACTGTCAGTTCAAATCCAAGAGTGATAACGATAATAGAAGTATTAGCAGTAATGCAGAAAATTAGGGAGCGAAGATATGATTCGAAAAGTATAATTCAGTGAGATAAATTTGAAAGGAGAAAGATAGAGAATTCGGAAGGTTAGATTTTGAGAGAACACAAAGAGTGGATGCACCTGCGCCATTGCAAACGATTCTGAGCCATGTCGTTTAAGGTCTCTAACCATTGGTGACTTTCGTCTCGCGGACCCCAACCACGCAGCCAGCTGTCAGTTTGAATCTTGTTGACTTGAGTCTTCGGGATTATCGTAATCAATGATTGGAAACTGAAGTGCTGTGTTTGTGTCAATTTGGGCAGATACACGTGTTCCAGGTTCTGCGCTGTACATGATTTATGAATATCTGATAATGTTTTCGAAGGATTATTTGGCTGTAGCAGAAGGATACAGTGAGTGGTAGAGGTTAGATTCGGTTACTAGGTGAATATAGGAAATTAGTTGATTAGGGTGATTCTTTATCAACTAAGATGTTTGGGAAATGTGCTGCGCATGTTCAACCACAGTCTCCTTCGACACGCATTGTTAGTTGATGTACAGTCCGGTTTGACGAAATCCAGCTGCCATCGAGGCATAATACTATCAGTTTACAAAGTCGTTGATTGTCCCTTTTTTTATCTGCTGCTAAGTGTAGACTTTCCGTTGGGAGGTCTCAATGTAGACTAAGATTATACTGATACACTCACTTTTTTAATCTTTATCTAAGTTTGTAGGTTCATTATTACCTCATACTTTTTATTTCCTTATTTCATCCCTTTTCCGACCATACTCTCTTTTTTAGCATTACTACTACTAATGCTACCATTATATCGACTCAATCGCTATTTATCTTGTTAATTTTGACTTACTGCTGATGTAACAACGTGGACCGATGTATATTTCTACTAGACTTCATATTAACTGTATGAGTGTGTGAAGGTTTGATACTTTCACGCACTGCATAAAGACAACAGTTTTTGTCAAAATGTATTCAGGTGGCAACAGCAACTTCACAGGAATCATATTTACTTGTGGTTATAGGTGTGTTTTTCGGACCCGTGGCAATTCATTCGAAATCCAGGTCAAAAAAGATTCCTGTGGACTTTCCTTGACCACTTAGTGCCACAACGTGGTGCTTATGCTGTAAAAGCATTTATATTAGTAGCTACATTATCACCTGAGTGATATAATTCAATCAGCACTAAGAGATATATCGTTGTTCACTACTCAGTAATTGAACACAACTATCAGTATAAATTAATTGCGTGTAAAGTGATAACATCATCATCAATAACATAGAACTGGGCACATACGCCCGTAGGTTCAAGTTGCCATACCACAGCACTACGAGACTACTTTTTCAGTTGTAACATAACGACAGAATACAAGCGGGGAGAATATAGTAAAGGTGTGCAGAGAAGAATAATAGAAAGTAAGATCTAGATGAGACTAAAGAGCGGATACACTTGCGCCACTGTGACCGATTCTGATTCATGTCACCAAGTGTCTCCAGCCATTCATTGCGATTATCACTCGGACCCCGACCAAGTAACTAACTAACTTGGCTTAGACCAACAGTAAGAGACTTCATGGACTGATGCCATGTTTTGGTTTGGCAGCCTCTAGCTTTCTTCCATCCTACTTCAACTCTAGTCAACATCGCGCGATGAGGTAAGCAGTGGTCGGGCATACACAATACATGTCCCAGCCATCTCAGTCAACGAAGGTTAATGACTTCGACTGATTTAACATATTTCCCAAGAACCTTTTGTCTAACCTCTATTAATTATTCGACTGTTCCATTATATGCTAGCGATGCTACGAAGATTCCTATAGTCAATTACCTGAAGTTGACGCATATCTTGTGTTTTTAAAGTTATCACAGTCTATAAAGTCACTCATTGTTGCCATGTAATAAGGTAATAATTACCTGGTCAATATTCGTACAGTTACTGCGATCAGTAGTTAGCGGCAATGTGTGATATGACAAAGAATCAGTCACAGCTTTTGACTAACAGTTTTCTTCCCAATCACCTTTTCTTTCGTTCTTCACCCAAGAATCTCTTGCAATGTATGTAATCTCAGAAACATGCATTCTGCATCCTAGTATAATCATTCACTAAACCTCATCAAGCCAAAATGAGGAACTGATACCATATGCCCTCCGTTTATTTGATGGCTCGACGGCAACTGGGACTAGCTTTTTCAAGTATAGCACTAATTATAAGAGGAGAGCAAACACTTCTTAAATGGATCTCCGTCGACAGTCACCTATGTACCATCCGATTAAATGATTCTGTAGTGACTCGAAAAGTTGAGGACGCGTTTCATTATTGTTTCGTCATTTCCGACCAAGCCCCCAGTAAATATAGCCCGACCGTAGCTGCTACCTTGACGTAGTGATTGAGCTTGCATATCGTGATGACCCACCTGAGCTATATTGGCTGAAACACATGTTCAACTAGGTCCTACCATGCCAAGTAGGTCTATTGGAGAGCGATAAGACTAAAGGCAGCAACCTAAGATCTGAGGGCAAAGTCATACTGCTGACTGCAGCGGTGCTGCTTTTTTAACGGAAGGAAGGGGTTAGAAAAGGTTGACTCTAAAAATGTCACACCTCACCTTACTCCACGGATTTCCGTCTCCGGTAGTAAAGCCTTCTAAAGAACTGAGCTAACACTTCAAAAACTTCACATAACAAGGCCGTGCCTGATCGGTCTCAAACAGTTGTCCCTTGGGCTCTGCGATCGCGCTCCCAGGTCACTATGACCAGTACTAATCCAGTTTCCTTTTTAGGTACCTCAAGAAGTAATATCCTTTCATGGTGTGGGCAACCAGGAAGTGAATATTGCCCTCAGACCTCTAACAGCACACAAAGTCATCTTGTTCGAGGTCAAATCCTACCATCAACTCCAAATAACTCTTACCACCATGCCTATTCCTTCTGGCATAACTTTATCACCTCGCACATCTTATGCTATGATTTCAGTTCACGTAGATATAGCACTAAGTTCAAAAGCTGAACAGGCTCTCCTCGACTTGATCCCAATAGACAGTCGCTTGTGCATTGTCCGTCTAAATGGAATGGTAAGGACTCGGAAAGATAGGGACACACCCCGTTGTCTCTTTGTTATCTCTGCTTATGCTCCCACTGACTGCAGCTCAGATGAAGTAAAAGATGAATTTTACAGAAAGCTTTCTGTCCTTCTATGCAAAGCTAAGCGCACTGATGTTGTAATTGTGACTGGTGATTTTAATGCCGAAGTAGGTAGACTAAATGAAACCGAAAGTCACCCAGGTGGATCCTACGATGTTGAGGCTCAACAAACAGACGATGGTGACCGTTTACTACAACTATGTTCAGATAAGCGTTTATTTCTCGCAAACACCAACTTTAAGCATAAGGAAAGACATCGGTTGACATGGCGGCCTCCACAATCAACTCAACACTGGACTCAAACAGACCACATTGCTATCAACCACCATCGAAGAGGCTCGGTAGAAGATTGCCGCTCGTTTTGGAGCTCATGTTTAGACTCAAATCATGCCTTAGTACGAGCGCGTATTAGTCTGCGTCTCACTGGACGTAAAAGATCCAAGACAAGGATTCCCCTCAGAGTTCAACTTAATGATGAAAAAGTCAAGAATACATTCCAGAAACAACTAAAAAACCAAATTGTAAACAGCGTAAACTGTACTCATCCTGAGCTAGCCTGGAATGATATCCAGAAAGCTGTTGAAAGAGCAGTAATATCTACTAATAAACTAGACCAAAAAGTTAGGAAAACTCAGTGGATTTCAGCTGCATCTACTGAACTGATAGATGCTCGGCAACACATCGCGTCTGGTTCTGAACATGATGAGGAACGAAGACAAGTTAAACACAAGCTGGTTAAAAGCTTACGCAATGATCGTGAGCAGTGGTAAGTGGTGAATGCTAAAGAGATAGAAAAGGTAGCGGTAATAGGTAGCAGTAGGCAACTGTTCAGACTTATCAAGGAAATGGGTATCATAAATTCTACTATAAGTGAAACTGTCTCAGAAAAAAGATGGGACCACTATTCACTGTGAATCCAGAAGATTAGACCGATAGGCAGAACACTTTAGGGATCAGTTCAATTGGCCATCGGCGTCATCTCTGTTGCCAACCATCCCCAAACAATCTGATTGGCGAATTGATATTGGTCTCCCGAGTCTTAGTGAGGTTGAGAAGGCTATAGGGAACTTAAAGCGAGGGAGAGCAGCAGAACCTGGTGGATTAACCCCTGAGATATTTAAGGACGGTGCTTCAGCTGTGACAGCGAGATTAACTGAGATTTTGGCTAGTATTGTTTTTTTCGCTAATAACAACCCAGCTTCTCCTATTGCTTAGTATTCTTAGACATTGGACACTCGACAAGACCCCAAATCAGAACACGTTTGAACAGAAACGAATTGTATTTCAGAATAACAAGAATAGACAGAAGTAGGAATTCACTGTTAGAGAAACGTTAAAATATTTACTGTATTTACATAAGAAGCTTCTAGAGTTTTCTCTAATAATCTGCTAAAGCTGATTGGTTTAGAAATAGCCAATCAGCGTGGGCCACCACAATCATGCACAGAACGTGCTTTAATCCAGTCTATATCCTACTAACAGCTAGAATTTGGGAACTGGACGTAATTCCATCTGACTGGTCTCGAACACTAATCGTCCCAATCTATAAGAAAGGACAGAAGTCCTCGTGTGACAATTACCGAGGAATCAGTTTAACGAATATAGTGTCTAAAATATTGACCTCAATAATACTTCGACGTTTAATTAAAGCAAGTGAAGAGCGAGCTTGAGAAAACCAAGGTGGTTTCAGACTTGGACGTGGTTGTATAGACCAAATATTCACACTTAGGCGGGTCCTGGAACATAGGCACACTTTTAGAGGAAATTAGGTTTATTTTATTGTATGTATATTAAACGGGGCTATCGATTATTTGACCTTCGATATGTTCGAAAAGTGGCTCGCGATTGTTGGTACCAGTGGGTAATTAATGATGAAGTTGAGCACAAAGCATTAGGTACAGATTTTAAATCAGTTGATGGGTTGTGAATCTTTATGGACTGAGATGGTTCGGATTATGTTTTACCTATGTTTAGTCATCATGTATGCCAGTGGGCAATGTTGATTTAGGTTGGAGTAGGATTGAAGAAATGTAGAGACGGCCAGATGTAACGTGTAATTAGTGGATAAAGTTATGGACTATTGGTGTGATCTGTGTTGGAAATTGCGGACTGGTGAGTTGAGATTCTCACGATTGTTGTGACCATTGGTTGTGGATTTTGTGTGATATAGTTCATAATTGGCGACAGTGATGCAGGTGCATTCAGTTTTTGTTTTCCTTTTAATGTCAAAATTAGAATTATTTGATACCTTTGTTTCCACGAATTAATTCTTTCTTTGTTGATCGTTTTGTGAGTGTGCATTGTTTGTTCATTTTTACTATCATTGATGTTATTGCTACTTCCAGTACTTTGGTATTTGTCTTAATATGATGATAGGGTATGGGGACTTAAACGGACCCAGATATATCGGTTTCTACGTTGTTTATAATTAACTCATTGAATCCTAGAATCACATTTCCATTGTTTAGCTAGACTGATTGCAGTTACAGTGCCTTGAATTCTTTTCTGTTTATCCTCTTTTTATATGTATTATATCAGTTTAACCTGAGTCACATAGTTTGTCAATCCGTAGGTTGATTGTGACTAACTTAATGGATTAATGAATACGTTTAAACTATTTTGTCATCAGGTTTGTTAAATCGATGATGCTGTCAGTTTTTCCTTTAATACAGATTCGTTTTTAAGATAATTAAAAATAAAATTTTCTGTTTTGTTCCTAAGAATCTAAAAATACTAATTCTTAATTGTCCTTCATTCATCCATTATGTCTTCATAGGTAATTCCTAACGATTTCCATTGCTAGTTAAAATAATATATTTTTTTTTCGGAAACAATAATGATACGCTCTCCTGTTTTTATACGCCTTAATTTTTACTTCACATTCCTTTATAGGCTTTACAGAAAAAGATTGCTGAACAATCTACGTTACTTAATCAAGAGCAAACAATCGATCCGGAAGTACTCACTCAAATTCAGATTCTTATGTCAGAGTTAACTAGACGAGCAGAAGCAGCCGCAGCCCAACTTGCTGATGAACAAAACAACGAAGACTTAAAGTAGGTTATTATTTTGGTATGATATAATCCTTTTTTTCTACATATATTGTATAGAATTCTCTCTCATTTACAAATTGGTAACTCACTGAATCTATGACACTACTCATTCGGTTGTGATAGCTCAGATGCATTCACTCTTTGTCTTCCTTTATATGTTGAGCTTAAAAATTACTGTATTATGTTCAACGCATTAATTGTTTCTTTTCAAATCGTGTTCCCTTTGTCTAGACTCTTTTATTGCCATCGGTATTATTACTAATACGTTATTATTCATTCTGTTGTACTGATGTAGTGTAATGACTTGTGCGTTTGTGGTTCTGTGTTGTATATGTCATTTGAGAACATTATTTTGTATATTTCAAAAGGTTTATTTATGGTATTACCTATCTTCATCGAATCAATTAATTGCATTCATTATATATCTTTTTTGTGTCCTTTCGATAGTACATAATGTTTTCAAAGAGAAATTCAAAGCATAAGAGTCATTATATCATGTTCACGTTTAGTGTTCATTCGTTCTATACGATTAAAATGGTCACACTTCGTTATTGTTCTTTGTTCGCCTTTCAGTGTGATTGATCCAAATCTGTTAGCACGAATACAATCAATGGTTGATACATTGGCACATACTCGTATATTACAAGAGCAGTTAAACCAAGCACGAGCTGAACGCCAACAGCAACATTCACGGTGTCAACAACCGCATAAACAACTACCAAATACTGTTGTTCAATCTGTCAATGGTATATCTGGCCAACTTGAAGATGACATAAATCTTACTCGGGTTAGTTGTTATTATTTTGTTCCGTTTTCCCTATTCGGTCGTTTTTCTGTTCATTTAGTAGTTAAATGTTAGATAATAGAGTGTAATTTATATTTGAGGACTCATTTTGGAGTTATCAGCTGACTTTTATGAACCTATCAGTGTAGTGCAACCCAACATGCTGGATCAATAACACAAAAGTATTGTGGGTTACAGCTTTGGTGTGCTGCTTTTAATATTCAGCATTCACTTACCGAACGGACAATTCTATAACTATGGATCACTTAATTTGTATTGTGACTGGCAAGTGGAATCCAGGACGCGCGTTTCGTCCTATTTGGGACTCATCGGCTAGATGTACCTGCATCCCAATGTTGATGTTCACAGTGGGATTCGAACTCAGTCCGTTTGGTGTCATACGCCACCGCGTACACCACTAGACTACTGAGTCCAGACAGTCACGTTTGTGCAATGGGCGAATTGGTAGTAGAAGGAATTTGTATATTCCCATTGATTTGTTATAGACTGAAGCTGGTCAGTCACTGTTGATATATGTGCATCCTGTGCGGATCGCCTCGATATAGCGATTATTCAGAAGTATCCCACTGTGAACATCAACATTGGGATGCAGGTACATCTAGCCGATGAGTCCCAAATAGGACGAAACGCGCGTCCTGGATTCCACTTGCCAGTCACAATACAAATTAAATGATACTTCTGAATAATCGCTATATCGAGGCGATCCGCACAGGATGCACATATAGCAACAGTGACTGACCAGCTTCAGTCTATAACAAATCAATGGGAATATACAAATTCATTCTATAACTATGAATGTTGGGTTGTATGTTTATTAAGTATTGACAATGTCATGGATAACGTCAGTTGCAATTTTCCTGCTGTTACTTGGTTGGGACAACCTTATTGGATAATCAGTTTTGTTGTCGAGCCAATCAACACAACACTACTTAGAATGTTATCAAAAATATTTGCTAATTCTTGACAATCCTAAAGTTGTCTTCCGATATTCGGCAACTCAGTGAAGTATAAAGTTCTGGGAAGGTTGTGATGAATCATATTTTGTTGTTGATTCGTATCTTCCACGGTGTGGGCAACCGGGAAGTGATAACTGCCCTCATACCTCTGACAGCACTCAAGACCACCGTATTCAAAATCATTTACTCTCTTCAATCCCTATCATTGCTCCTACCTTGACTTTCAACTCTGAACTTCCTCTTCTAACTTTCTCTTCAAGTGTCACCACGTCCGACGATTCTAGCACTCGAAGTAATGTCCCAGGTCTACTGAAACCCCGCTCCAAACTACATATTGGAGCTTTCAACGTACGCACCCTATGTCAAATCGGTCAGCAGGCCTCCTTAGCTAAAACCCTGGAATCTCGTATGATTGATGTGTGCTGTGTCTCCGAAACACGCATACAAGATCCTAGCGTGGTCATTCACTTGACCTCACCTCGCCAAAACGGCGAGGCGACAAGATACACTCTCCGTTTATCTGGCGACTCGATAGCCAGCTCTCGTGGACTGGCGGGTGTGGGCATAGCGCTAAGCATGAGAGCAGAACAAGCACTATTAGAATGGATCCCTGTTAATAGTCGCCTATGTGCTGTTCGACTAAACGGCTCTGTAAGGACTCGGAGGAATAGGAACACTCGTCGTTATCTTTTCGTCGTTTCCGCCTACGCTCCCACTGACTACAGCCCAGACGAACTGAAGGATGAATTTTACAGAAACCTTTGTGAACTTCTTCAAAAAGCCAAGCACTCAGACATAGTAGTCGTCCCAGGTGACTTTAATGCTCAAGTAGGTAGTTTAGACCAAACAGAAAGACATTTAGGCGGGTATTTTAGTGTTCCAGCTCAGAGAATAGATAATGGTGACCGTCTGCTGCAACTTTGCTCAGACAATCGTTTATTCTTAGCGAATACTAATTTTAGGCATATGGAGAGACATCGCCTAACGTGGCGACCCCCTTCACCAAGACAACGATGGACTCAAATAGACCATATTGCCATCAGTCATCGTTGGAGAGGCTCGATAGAAGATTGCCGCTCGTTCTGGAGTACATGTTAAGACTCTGATCATGCTCTAGTACGAGCACGCATTTGCTTGCACCTCACTGGACGTAGAAAGGCCACATTAGGAAAACCCATTAGAATTGATCTGAGCGACGAGAAGGTCAAAAGTAAATTTCAAGAACAGTTAGGGTCACAATTAGGTAACTCTGAAAACCAGGCTGATCCTGATGTTGCCTGGAATGATCTAAAAACAGCTGTAGAAACAGCAGCGTCATCTACTAGTATTTTGAACAGAAGGAGCACAAAAAACCTGTGGATTTCTGCGACATCTATGGCACTGATGAGCTCTCGCCAACTAATCCCGTCAGGCTCTGAACACGATGAAGAGCGAAAACAAATCAAGTCTAAATTAAGTAGAAGTTTACGAAACGATCGTGAGCAATGGTGGGCAACGAAAGCAAAAGAGATGGAAAAGGCAGCGGCTTTAGGCAACACTAGGCAGTTTTATATACTAATCAGGGAAACCGGAATTAAGAAGTCAAGGATAAGTGAAACTATCTCCGAGAAAGATGATACTGTAATCTGCTCTCAACCCAGACGTTTACAACGATGGGCCGAACACTTCAAGGAACAGTTTAGCTGGCCTTCAGCTACTCTACAATTACCCAGCATTTCCACTCAAGCTAAATGGAACATTGAAGTAGGCCCCTCAACACTAGCTGAAGTTCAAAAAGCTATATCTAACCTGAAACGAGGAAGAGCAGCTGGTCCAGATGGGCTAACCCCAGAGGTTTTCAAAGATGGTGGTCCAGTCTTGGCGATTAGGTTGACTAGTATTTTAGCTAAAGTCTGGGAACTAGATAAATTCCATCCGACTGGTCTAAATCACTAATAGTCCCAATATATAAGAAAGGACCAAAATCATCTTGTGATAACCATAGAGGGATTAGTCTGACCAATATAGCATCTAAAATACTAGCCTCAATAATTATCGGGCGTTTAACAAAGACTCGTGAACTACAAACACGAGAAAACCAGGCTGGCTTCAGACCTGGTCGTGGTTGCATCGACCACATATTCACCATTCGTCAGGTCTTAGAACACAGGCACGCCTACCGGCATCCTACAATGGTGGTTTTCCTCGACTTAAAGGCAGCATTCGATTCAGTTGACCGTGAGGTTCTGTGGCAGTGTCTGTCATTAAAAGGTGTACCTCAGAAGTACATAAACGTTGTGAAGGCTCTTTACTCGAACACTACCAGTCGAGTGAGAGCTTATGGCGAACTGTCATCTGACTTTGCGACCTCAAGTGGTGTCCGTCAAGGCTGCCCACTATCTCCGTTTTTGTTTAATTTTATCATAGACGTGCTACTGGAAGTAACGCTTTCTTCGGCTGAATTTTCTGGGATTGATCTCCTTCCAAGAGGTCCACTCATCGACTTAGAATACGCAGACGACATAGTCCTATTTGGTGAAGACACTGATAAGATGCAGAGTCCTCTGGTCGCACTGAGCAACAATGCCAGGATGTTTGGGATGCGTTTCTCCCCCTCTAAGTGTAAATTGTTACTCCAGGACTGGCCTGCGTCAACCCCTGAACTAAGGATAGGGAGTGAAGAAGTTGAGTGCGTTGATAGCTTCACTTATCTTGGAAGTCTGATCAGCCCTAATGGGTTGGTGTCTGACGAAATTTCTGCACGAATTCGAAAGGCTCGTTTGGCTTTTGCCAACTTACGTCATCTATG
Source organism: Schistosoma japonicum (assembly GCA_025215515.1). Lineage (NCBI taxonomy): Eukaryota > Metazoa > Platyhelminthes > Trematoda > Strigeidida > Schistosomatidae > Schistosoma > Schistosoma japonicum. Next base: position 84,296,810 of record CM046069.1, on the reverse strand, counting down.
GCGTAGGCGTGATATTCGTCTATCAACTAAAGGACGAGTATATTGCACAGCAGTTCGTCCTGTTCTACTTTACGGCTGTGAAACTTGGCCATTAAGGGTAGAAGACACTCGTAAGTTACTAGCATTCGATCACAGATGTCTTAGAAATATATCTCGTACCTGCTGGGATCTCCGGGTAACTAATAATGAGGTTAGACGATGGGTATTAGGGAATAATGGTAAATCTGTTGATGAGGTTATGAAACTTCATCGACTGAGATGGTTGGGGCATGTGTTACGTATGTCCGAACACCGGTTATCACGTCGCTCAATGATAATTAGTATTGGGGTGGGTTGGAAAAGGGTTAGGGGCGGCCAAACCAAAACGTGGCATCAGTCGTTGAAGTCACTAACTTCTGGTCTGAGCCACATTGGTAGATGTCGACTACCTGGTTGGGCTCCGCGTGACTTCCGTACTCAGTGGTTGAAGACTCTTGGTGACATGGCTCAGAATCGATCACAATGGCGTAGGTGTATACATTCTCTGTCTTCACGTACACCTTGAGACTAAAATTACTCTACCTTTCTTTCTACAAACTAATTTTTTTTCTCTCTACATATTATATCCTTATATGCAATCTTCCTCTTATATATTACTACCATTAAAGTAACTGATTCTATGAATTCGGTGATCATCTTGCTATGCTGTTAAGGTGTGGCAACTTGGACCGATGCACTTATGTGCCTGGTCCTACGTTGTATCTGTCTGACTGTCTGTTAATTCGTATGTTATGAGTACCGACCTGTTTCAATTATTACACTAAATTGTCTTTACTATATTATCATGGATTAGGTTTTTTGGTAGGCTAGTAAGCAAATTTTCTCAATAAACACTTATTTAGTTTCTTCTTTATCTAGTATTCTATGACAATAATTTCAACAAAATACATTCCGTTTATAAGAAGAGCAAAATCCAGTAATGGCAAATATTAAGGTTTACATAAAGTGTGCACAAATCGCTTCGCCTTCTCGATTGGTTACTAGCGCTGATTGATTGGAATTAGCCAATCAGTGAGTTACAACATAAGTATTATCCAAGTGTGCGTTAGTCAGTATTACATCCTGCTAACATCTCGTTAAACAGATTCGTAAGACCGCTATTAGGACCGAATTGCATCAGGCTTACTAGTCTGCGATTCCTGTCCGTCCATTTTCTTGTTAGTAAAGATGTAGTTCCTTTTTTGTGTTCAGGGACGGTCTCCACTATTTCGGGTTGTTCGATCTTGTAGGTATCTGAAAGACTCGAACAGTATTTTATGTTGATTCTCACCAATGCAGGCAGAAATGGAATTCAGTTGATTTACATATCTCATTCAACTTGATGAAACGACTTATACTTCGTAAATAGCTTTACCTTTTCTCCACGAAATTTGGTGGACTACACATCTGAGGAGGAGACATCTACCACAGTAATCCCTGGAAGTTACTCTTCGATCAGTAGTAAGATGTATACTAGGTTCTATGAGTGAATTACGATTTTCCTGTCTTTTTCTTGTTTTCGACTGAATGTAAACTAATATTTCCAAATAATTTTGATGTTGATTGTATGTAAGACATTTAAATGCAGAGTGAATTAATAACGTAAACAAAATAGTTCTTCTCTCAGCTTACTTTTCTTATCAGTTTGGCTGTACGTACGTCAGAATTCAAATACCAATCAGTTCTTTAGGTGAACTTTCTTTTGTAATGTAGCCACATTTATAAACGTCTTTTCAATTCACATTAGTATTAATAGTAGTCAAATAGTTTCACATTCATGTTAGTTAATTAAAGACTTACTAGTACTTCTTCCAAGCTTTAAATTTTACACTAGTTAGCATTTGGTGTATCGATATTCTTGTGATGAGCTATTAATTTGCTTAAATGTATCAACTATAACAAAATCTAGTTCAGAAGAGGTGTTTCTTATTGATCACATTCCTTTCTACCTGATATTGAAATAATAAAATATATCTCATATATTTATTTATTTTACTTTTCTAGCCTACAGATAGTCGTGGTGGTTTAGTTACTTCAAGTAAAATAAAATCTGATCTGTGTGTTAGAAATGATTCAAAAAATAGACTTATCCGACCTACAACACCTCCATGTTCATCAGATGCTGAAGATGAACCTGAAATTTCACAATCCTATGAAAGAAAACTTCATCTATCAAAAAAGAACAAAGTCGCAAATAAAACTACTTCAAAGCATTTAGACTCCAAGGTATGTTATTTCGAATCGTAATTTTCATGTGTTTTTTTTCATACTATTTCATTAATTTTCTAGCTACAGATTCGTGTATTCGGTTCCGAATCACAGTATTAGGATTACTGGTACTACTTAATCATTCAAACCAAAGTAGATGGACCAGGATTCAAACTCACTACCTAGTGATTGAGAGTTGAAAGTCTTAACTATTTAGTCACCGATCCGCTCATATAATATATATTCACTTGCTAAATATCAGGCGATAAACCAAACTAATAGCATTTATCTTGCCCTACTAACCTGTTTACCTTGAAAATTGTTCTCGTTGTCGTTTCTGTCTTAGAGTTGTAAATACATGTTTGTGAGTATTTTAGTGTTACGTAATATTACCCTAGATATTCTTCTGAAAGCTATCAAACTATTGTTACTTCAAAATGCTGATTAGTATCTTTTTAACGTGCTCATAATCACTGTAATGGTTTATGAGTCACAATGTTACACTACGCCTCCAACCATCACCAATCACGATTATCACTCTGATCCCAACCAGATAATCTGGACTCTAACATCACAATTCACACCAAAAGTTAATAACATATTGAACTGATGTCATGTTTCGGTTTATTCGCTCCTCCTTTCATTCCATTCTGCTTCTGCAACAACTAATATTGCGATTCTGGGCACACAGATAATACATTTTCCAACTAATGCAGTCGATCAGTATTCACAACCTCATCAACCGATTTGTCACCATTGTTTAACACTCTGTGCCTCTGTCGTTTTACTGTAACCAAGCAGTGATTCGATGTCACCTGTAACTATCTGTGATCTTTTGTAGCTAGTTCAGTAATTATATATGTTCTAAATATTTCGTATTTTAACAACTTTATACAGTTTTGGTCAAATGAATGGTAACTCACGTATTACTAATTGTCAAATGGTATCTCTCATCACCTGTTTCTTTTCGCTGTTATTGAACATGTATTACTATATATACGTAAAATTTAACGCAAATTGATAATCGGACGTAACAATAAATAATTTAAAATAATAATGTTTACTAATCAGAACGTTGATTGCAACTGGAATTGTTCATGATATTGCGTAAAACCCTCAATTTTAAAGCGTTTTTTTTTATTATCAGCCACTTATGATAGCATTTTCTGACTGTCAGATCCAGCTTAGCACTAAGTCGACTGATCTTAGTTGTTTCTATCAAAATTCTTACATTTTTCAATATATGTGTTGGAATCATTCGACCCTACACATAACTTACTGTTATACTTTTTTTTCTTAAGCCTTTAGATGCTTCTGCTTTACGTGATTTCAACGCCTATCAGGGTGCACGTAAGCATCATCTTTACGACTCTCATTCGGTGCATAATTTCGATAAAGAAGCTAGTCATGTGGATGGATTCCTAACGTCAGATAACTCTTCATTTTCTGATCGACATAATATTAACAATAATGACCAGAGTTATCAATTCCGTGATCATACAAATCGGCTTGTTCATGAATATGAAAGTTGCGAAGATTGGAACGCTTCATCAGGTCATAGAGCTCGTAATAAATATAGTCGGTAAGTCTGTTTTTACTATTATCTAATTCTCTCCTGATAAAATTAATGATATTTACTCGTAAATACTAGTGTGTTTATGAAAGTTTGAGGTGTTTTTGCGAATCAACAACTGAAAATGAGACTTTTAAGACCATTAGACTGAAATCTACACGGTGGTTCAGTTGTTTAGGCATTCAACACTAAGCAATCAGGTCAGCGTTGTAAATTAAACCTTTAGATCAAAGGGAGTTGCAGAGAGTTGTCCTCTAAGAAAACCACCTGCTTCTGCTTCAACATCAGTCAGTATTTGAGTTCATTTACAGTTATGAAAGTCAACGATTATGAAGAATTTGAACCACTCCACATGTCACTTAATTAGTTGGCAATTAGTTCGCATAAATTCGGCATGTAATTTGCCCCTTTTAAATGCAAAGTGGTTGCATCAATGAAATGAGTCTTTGACTACTCTCACACTTTGTCGTCGATGGAAGTAGTCGAACAGTTAGTGTATGTAGGTTTTTGTGTGAGTGCTAGTAGTTGTGTAACAGAGAAAATTGGTCTAAACGTAATTGAAGCCAGATTGGCTTTTGCCATTCTGGGTCATTTTTGGCGCCATCGTGAGTCTAGCTATTAATAATCGAGTTTACAATGCATCAGCAAAAGCGGTTTTACTTTAAATTGTGAAACAGTGTCTCCAGGCTGATGTTCGAAAACTCTTTGTGCTGTATCACTGTTGTCCTTACAATAGTTGGCGCCCAGTAGCAGCAACACTTTGTTAGTGATACTGGTGTTCGGCAATGTTTGTTTTGACACATTAAAGATAATTCAGTATGTTTCACAATCTTGAAACATTGGCTTCTGTTGCTTGGTCATACCTTACAAATTTCATCACAGTGGCTTCCACATCATATATTTTTTGTTGACACCGGGACTGAGTAGAAAAAGTGGAGATGTGATCTTGTTATGTGATACCATAGTATGGATGAAGGCTGCGTGGTGCTGGCTTATGTCACTCTATCATAACTCCCTGGCAGGGGTCCTAGATGTTGTACGACCCAGTGGCTTGGAACTTTATCAGATATGACGCAGAACAAAAGCCAGTAGCTATCCTTCTGTTGGTTTATATTAAAATCTTCATAAGAGTGAAATGACCTTCCTTAATTGAAAAAAACCTCTCTTGGTTGTTTCTCTAATTGTGTGGCGCATACAGTTTTTAGTACCCATTAATGTAAGATTTTGTGTTTAAGTAAATAAATTATAAAGTCTCAGCTTCGATCTTCTCCCCATCTACTTTAGCTGTAACAGTGGACTGTATTACTGATTTTAGCACTTGAAGTATTGCTCAGTGCCAAGCAAATTATTCTGTATGTGGCAAATGAGTGAATCTAATTATTAATAGGTCGTTTGTTTTATATTTTTCTTCTGCTCATAGTATTGTCACATTTGAATGAAACATAAACTCTAAAGGAAAACTAATTGGTTGTGCTTTAAAAAGTTTCTTATTTTACTAACTCTTTAATTCACTAAATAATCTTTATCCCAACAAATTAGTCACTAAAAACATTTCACTTTTACCCACCTCTAGATATAAATTGTTACTTCAGGGCTTGTGTGTATCAACATATGACATGATCATAGATGTTAGAGTAATCGAGTGTATTGATTACCTCATCTCATCAAGCTTGATTGAATGTTGGTTAATGAAATACTGGCGTAATTTCAGTAAAATAAATATTGACAGATGTGATGTTTGCCGTATCTGTTACCTTACGAAATAGCAAGTATTCTGCGTTGCATTCCGTTTTATGAAATATGACATGTGAGATATTCGTAGGTTACTAGTATTTGATTATATATCTCTTAGAAACATTGCTTCCGTGTAGAGTGGAACAACGAACTCATAAGTACTAAGGTTTGATGCATGCTGTTCGACAACGACAAATAGGTTATTAAGATTGTGAGTCTTCAACTGAGTTGTCTAAGACATGCATGCCTAAACACCCTTCCACGGTGTGGGCAGCCGGGAAGTGACAACTGCCCTTATACTCGCAAAAGCACGAGAGTCCAAATTGCTGATGACCTGGTGACTAACGAAATCTCAGCACGGATACAGAAAGCTCGATTGGCTTTTGCCAAGTTGCGTCACTTATGGCGCAGGCGAGATATCCGCTTGTTAACCAAAGGACGAGTGTACCGTGCAGCAGTTCGCTCTGTCCTACTATACGGTAGCGAAACATGGCCGTTAAGAGTAGAGGACATTCGTAGGTTACTGGTCTTCGATCATAGGTGTCTCCGAAGCATTGCTCGAGTATCGTGGGACAACCGAATGAGCAATGCTGTCGTTAGGAAACGGGTTCTAGGAAAGGAGGGCAAATCAATAGATGAGGTATTGAAACTTCATCAGTTGAGGTGGTTGGGACATGTGTTACGCATGTCTAACTACCGACTGCCTCAACAAGCTATGTTTTGCAGTGTAGGAATAGGTTGGAAGAAAGTTAGAGGCGGCCAAACGAAAACATGGCAGAAATCGATGAAGTCACTGACAAGTGGACTAAGTCATGTTGGTAGATGTAGGCTGCGTGGTTGGGGTCCGCGAGACGAAAGTCACCAATGGTTAGAGACCTTGAACTACATGGCTCAGAATTGTTCGCAATGGCGCAGGTGCATCCACTCTTTGTGTTCTCTCAAAATCTAACCTTCCGAATTCTCTATCTTTCTCCTTTCAAATTTATCTTACTGAATTATACTTTCCGAATCATATCTTCGCTCCCTAATTCTCTGCATTACTGCTAATACTTCTACTATCGCTATCACTCTTGGATTTGAACTGACAGTTGCATCTCTGTGCTGATGTGGTATGGCAACCTGAACTGATGTACGTACGTACGAAGTTCTGCGTTGTATCTGTCTGCATGCCTAAACTCTGCCTACCTACTTTCTTGATAATAACTGGTGTGGAATTCTGCTAAGAGTAGCACTTTACCGTTGCTACTACCTGGTAGTGATGACCCAATTTGGCTGGACTAGCTGAAATAGCCATTCCCCAAGGCTTTATCATACCAGGCAGGTCGGTTAAAGAGCGATGAGACTGAAATCAGCAAGCCGCAGGCCCGAAGGACAATGCTGAATATACGATGTGTGACGCAGTAAGGAAGGATGGGGTTAGAAAAGGTCAGTCCTAAAATTACAAGCCTCACCTTACACTACAGATTTCCGTTTCTTGCTGTAAAAACAATAATAAGTGCAAAACTAATATGAAGAAAGCTGCCCACAAAAAGGCCATGTGATTGGCCTCAAGAAGCTGCCTTTCAGGTCATCAAGACTAATTCTAATCCAGCTTCTCCTTCAGGTACCTCGAGAAGAAAAACCCTTCCACGATATTTGTAATCAAGGAGTGAAAACTGCCCTCATACTTCTAACAACATTTTGAATTACTGTGGTCATAATTGTATTCCTTTTTCAGTTCCCAATGTTTCTTGTACTTTGACTATAAACCCTAAATTTTCACTATCGACCTTCTCCTCATGAACCACCACCAACGGTTATAGTTCACGAATTTCTGTCCTGTGTCTACTGGAACCACGCTTCAAACTACACATTGGAGCTATCAATACATTAATCTAATGTCAAATCTGGCAACAGCCTTAAGAATCTCGTGCCACCAGTTTACGCTATGTATTAGTAATACATACTCAGGTTCTTAGTGTATGATTAGAGACTTCAGGTGATATGGCTCAAAATCGTTCGCAATGGTGTAGATGCATCCACTCCTTGTCTTCCTCCAAGTTTCTGCATTCCTCATAATCTCCTTTTTACTGAATCATATTTTTTAGAATCTTATCTTCGATCTCTAGTTCTTTCCATTAATACTGACTCTGTTACTACCTCCCCTACTCTAGAGTTTGATCCGATAATTGAATCTTTATCTGATAATCGAGGCATGGTAACTTGAACTGATGTACGCAAGTACTAAGTTCTACGTTGTAACTGACTGACTAACTAAAGTTCTTAGTGTGGTCACTAACTTTACACCACCTAACCAGTATGGAGAGCCGACGTAATATTCCCTCCATTTATTTAGCTACCCGATGGCAACTCATGGGCTGATCGGTGTACGTACAACACTAAGTATGAAAACAGAACAAACACTTCTTGGATGGACCCCTGCCAACACTTCCCGACGTACTGTCTGATTAAATGATTCTGTGGGAACTCGAAAAGTTGAGGGCATTTGTCATTATTGTTTAGTTAGTTCTGTCTACACTCTCACTAATTAGCCCGAATGAAGTGATGTATGAATTTTACAGAAAGCTTTGTGAACTCCGTGTCATTGGAAAACGGTGAAATTATAATGATAGTTGAAAAAATTCGATAAGGATTTTATTCGAGGAACAATAGGTTTGAAGTAACTTTGGAACACAGAATCTGACGTAAATAAATAATAAACGGCCTATTCTCAACCAAGAACATTGTGTCGAAGTTGTCTCGACCTATGTCCCTTGACCAGAGCCCTCGAATTAGAATACTTTGTTGCCACCAGCCCTTGAGTTATTACGCACTATCTAATTATCCACGCAACCCTTGTGTCAATAAAAGTAAGCTAATTATCGTAACACGCTTATATATGCACAACAGTTACAAATATCAGCAGCTTGCTGATCAACAGCAAAGTTTAATAAAATAGAACTATCAATGAATTACAAGATACTTCTAGTGTTATTCTTCCTGGATCTGTCTCATGGGGCAACCAGTAAAGTCCATTATGGTTGCTGCAACGAACGGAACTAGATTGAGCCACATGGAACAACTAATCAGTGGTACTAATAGGCAATCAACATTGACACTCAGGTCACTAATCACTGGTCATAATAACTGCTCAGATCCCAATCAGGTTACCACTACCTACCAAGATTGCTCAGTTTAACATTCACCAACTCTATATACCGATACTTCGTTTTGTTTTGTCCTTCGTATGTCTGAATAATTCAGTGGTGACGGTCGCAGAGTGTGAAACCGGATGAACTGGAGTTCAATCCTCCAGAGAGGTATTTATTTTTTTAACACTTCAAATATGCCTTGCTTGTGTTAAGTTTAGGGAAGGTCGATCAAACGTCATAAATACTTCCAATCACTTCAGTTGGCGAATATCTACAAGGTGATCAATTAATTTAGTCTTTTTCTAGTCTCGTCGTCCAGTGTTAGGATTGCTTATTTGACGGTCCAAATAAATGTAGGCCATGCTTCGTAGGCATCTGCTATCAATTATTAAAAGCTTATGGATATCATTTACTCAATCAATTTATATTCATCAATTTATATTCATATAGTAAAAAAGAGATAACTGCTGCTCAGTATATTCGTTCTTTGATTGACAGACGGATATCCCATCTGCCTCATAGGTGATAAGTTGAGGTGGGGGGAACCAAAATAATTTTCGATTCCTATTTGAATGTTCACTGATGAGGAGTCACATTAGTTAGAGTGTAACAGTCCTCAAAAATAAATGTTGATCAAATTTAAAGTGGTTTCAAAACGCTTGGGGGGGGGTGTTGATAGGCAATCCCTTTTTTACATTGCTTTTATTCTGTTTATCACTAGTCTTCAAGGCGTATCTAAAATCTTGAGAGAGCTGGTACTCTTTGGCGTATTTTTATCTCTTGTCACTCAGTTTTCGTATCTGTAACCATCATTTTTGTACTATATGGTCAGCGACTGATCTATGGGAGCAAAGTATAAAACTTATTTAGTACTTACTATTACGAAATCTAACTTGACAAGGTTTTCTGTTGTTTACTATCAAACCACATTCTGTCATCTACCTATTGTACGTGATATCAAGTCAGTTTAATTACCACATTTGAACTTTATCACTATTCAGTAATCAACCAATATGGTCCCACTCCTATGTCAGTCAACATTGCTCATTGAGTTAGCTAGTCTTTAAACAAAATCCCATCGTCCAACCACCTCAGTCCATGTAGGTCCATAGTTTTATCAATCAAGGTTTCTTCGCTCAGTTTCTTAAGTCTAATCTCAGAGAGTTTAGGCTTTCTGACTGTCATTCACGAGTTAATCGTTTCATTTTAAGCTGAAATTAATTCCTTTTTTTCTGCTTCTTTTCATGCCAATTTTCGTAGTGGCATTTTCAGCTTTCGAACATTTTATCCGAGACTCCACCTTGATGGTCACGACTGTCATTCTATTAACTCACATTTATCATTTCTTTTGTTTTTAATAGTCTGGATCCATACGATGATCGTATTGCGGTTCATTCTAATCAACACCAACGATCTGTTTTCCTTGAATCTCATAAGCCTAATCTATCTGATTATGAACATGAACATTCAAATCAATTCGTGGATGATTATGCTTCAGATTCACCTATTTTAAGTCCTATTCGTCGGCGCTTCGACGATAGTCTTTTTCAAAATACGTCTGTTTCACCAACTGAGTCCGGTGGGAAACATCGTGAACGTCGTAGAAAACATCTTGGCTTACCTACATTGAAACCAGATCATGTTGGCATTTTATCACATACAGTATTTATTGGTCATTTGCATAAACAACTTGCAGAAAGTAAATTAACAGCCTTATGTTCTGAAGTTACTGAAGGTCAAGTAATGGAATGTAATTTTATTCCACCACGCGGTTGTGCATTCGTTACATTTGCTACTCGACGAGCTGCACATCGTGCAGTCATACAAATGGATCAGTCATCAATGAGTGGTCGGGAAATTAAAGTTGCTTGGGCTCCTAATCTTGGTATCAAATCAAGAGAAGATTATCTCACTCAATATTGGGATGCTGACGAAGGTTGTACTTATTTACCAGTTGAAGAAGTAGTCAAATTAACGCGTCCTCAATTTGATGATCTTTTAGCTGGTTGTGGTGAGGTAGATGAAGAGTCTCTTGTGGATCCTCGACTTAGAGGTTTAATTATGAGCAATAGTGATAGAAGTAAAACACTATCGATCGATTCACCCAATGTAAAGTCTGTTAAGAAGCTGCAAACAACATTGGCATCTCAAAAGTCTACAATAAGTAACATTTCAACAAATGTATCCGTGTCTGTCTATTCTCCTGTTATTGTCCCGCCTCCACCTGTCCCACTGACACTAACCCGTTCTGTACCGATACAGCCTATGGTTCCTCAATCAGTACCAGTGATGTTACCTCTAGTATCAGGTACGTTTTTTCTTGTTTATGTTTTGATACATTTATAGTTGTCTTAGAATGAAATCATTTGTGCATGAACTAAGAAATATTGAATGTATCAGTAGTTTGTATAACACCATTCTCTGCACGATCTGATTATTTCCTCTCGATTCATATTCTCTGAGTTACTTTTTTACCACCATTTATGTTAGCATTGCTCCTACTACTTTGGTATTCGTCTTCCTTTAGTGATATGGTGCATCAAATTGGATCAATGTACATAGGTATCAGGTTCGGTGTTGTACACGACAGATTGTGAAACGAATGAATATCAGTTTTGTTGTAGTATAGGGCGTCTCAATACTGTGCATTCACCACTTGACTATCAATCGAATCCTGGAACTTCAGGTCTTATAGTGAGCGCTTAACATTTATACTAGTGAGTTGATATCCGATGGTGCAATCTATTGCCAGGAAGTGTAAGAATCCATTACCACTAAGGCCCTCATCATTTTTGTTGCTTTGAATGTTCGTTATTGACTTTGTTGAGTTTTGTTATTTTTACTTTTAATCCACGAATTGTTTGTATGATGATAAGCTTAGATTTACAGAATTTTAGTGGTCTTGTGAATTATTTTTTTTTCTAAGTATATTCTCCAGTAAATTGTATGAAGCTAGTTCAGTCTCAAGTGCTGTTTGGGGTATAAGAGCAGTTGTCACTTCCCGGAAAAGTGGGTACTTGAAAATAAAACTGACTTGGTAGTTAGTGGTGGTCATGATGACCTAGAAGCGTTACCACAGAGCCCATTCGAAAGTTACTCGAGTTCAATCATAAATGGCCATTTTGTGAGTAATTTTTGATTAGTCAGCTTTATACTTTTAAGGGCCATGGGATCACTTGAGGTGTGCATTTTCCGGTGGACTTTCTAACGGCTTTTTTCTGTTATGAAAAATTATGCACATCATTGTAAGTATTGTTTGTATGGTCAAAGTGTTTTGCTGCCATGAAACCCTTGTGCAGTCACCAGTAAGAATTCGTGCCTCGAACCTTGAGTTTCGTTGCTTTTCGATTCACTGCTTAACATCTAACCTGTCTTGCATCGTATGATTTGATAATCTAATGCCTCGACCAGTATGGGTCGTTTAGGTCATCGCGTTAGGCAATCCTGACCGCTTCATCAAGGTAGCAGCTGTGGTTTTTTATGGAGCAGGCTAGTTGACATATGATCCTTATTCACAGATAATCATTTATAAAAAACCATACATAAATAAACAGTAGAGTGTTGATGGTTAGAGGTTAAATCTTTAATCTCCTAACCAGTAGGTCTTAGGTTCGAATCACATTTTATCTACTTCAATCTAGACAGTCGGGTACGATTATATGCGTTTTGACAAATAGTGTAATTGAAAGCCGAATACATAAAGCTTTATTTGATTCAAGAGGTTTTGTTATTGGACAAGTCTTTCGTTGCAGATTTATACTCACTGGGTTCTATTATGCTCATATTTATCTTATCTCCCACTCCACCATTGTCACTCGTAGTTCAACACAGTGACATCAGTTACAAACTCTCACGTCCTTCAAAAATATGTATTTAGAGTCAAAAGGTACATACCATACTTACGGGCATTTGAGCGAGTTTATTTTAAAAAATTTGTGGCTGATACGGGTTGAATTATCATTCCTCCACATAGCCACTCAATAAGTGTCGTTTCAGTTTCGTTAAATTACTGTTTATCTGTTATTATTTTTATTAAAGGATCAGTCCCACGTTTATCAGTTCCAACACAGCCATTGTATTTTCAACAAAACAATACGGCTGCTACTACTTCTCGGGCGCCTCCACCTCCACCACCTCCTCCTCCACCTCCGCCACCTCCACCCCCACCTCCTCCGCCCCCGCCGCCGCAACCGCCTACCACTCCTCCTCTTGCTTCTACTACTATATCTTCTCAATCTTATTCCACAGCGACTACATCTGGACAACAATGGAATCCTGGAGTGGATACACATTATAATCAACATTTAAGCCAACATTTATTGTTACAACAAGTTCGAAAACCAGAGTATTCAAATGTTGTTCCTGCTGGGTTCAGAACAAATAGACCACCATTATTGTCACATACACTTCTTCCATGTAGGTATACTTATTATTATTATTAGTTAAGTGTCTAAATTAATTGATAAAATGTGATACACTAATATGAAAATGTACATCTACTGTTGTAGTAATACTAGTGACGGTAATAAAACTTAAGGATAAGGAATAGGACTGAAGAATAAATAGTGAAGTCATAGAAATATTTATAAAACTCAGGATTTTCGAACCAAATCTTATAACTTTTCCAGAAACTGAATGCAGTTATTGTACTTATCCTTACCAAACAGTCTTGGTCTACCAAGATGGTTCTAACCAACAGTCAGTTGTTTTTCGAACTGACATCACATCTTAGTCTGTCAGTCTCTTCTATCATACTCCTACTCCAATCAACATCTCGCGTCGATTTAAGCTGCAGTCAGTCAGTCAGTAGCAACGTAGAACTTAGTACGTGTGTATATTAGTTCAAGTTGCCATGCCTCGATTATCAGATAAAGATTCAATTATCGGATCAAATCCCAGAGTAGTGGAGGTAGTAACAGAGTCAGTATTAATGGAAAGAACTAGAGATCGAAGATAAGATTCTAAAAAATATGATTCAGTAAAAAGGAGATTATGAGGAATGCAGAAACTTGGAGGAAGACAAGGAGCGGATGCATCTACACCATTGCGAACGATTTTGAGCTATATCACCATTTGTTACGATCATCACGCGGACGCCAACTAGGTAGTCTGCACCTATTAACATGGCTTAGCCTAATGGTCAATGACTTCATGGACCGGTGCCATGTTCTGGTTTAGTCGCCTCTATCTTTCTTCCATCCTACACCTACACCAGATAGCATTACTCATCGGTGTAGGCTGTGGTTGGGTATACTTAACACATGTCCTAACCACCTCAACTGATAATTTGTTACTTCATCAACATATTTACGATGCTTACGTAGTACTTTATTCCCAACCCACGTATTACTTACTCCGTGGTCCCAGAAAATACGAGCAATGCTTCGAAGACATCTGTGATCGAATTCTCGAAGCCTACGAATATCCTTTATCCTTAATGGCATTGTTTCACATCCATAAGGTAAAACGGATCGAACTACTGCTCAGTAAACGAATGTCTCGCCTACACCACAAATGATTCGAATTTGCAAAAGCCAATCGAGCCTTCAGCATACAAGCCAAGATTTCATCAGACACCAAACCATTAGGGCTGATGAGGCTCTCAAGACAAGTGAAGCGGTCAACACATTCAGTTACTTCACCCCCTATCACTAATTTCACTACCGAAGCAAGCCAATTCAGAAGGGACATTTTGCACTTAGATAGGGAGAATCGCATCTCAAACATGCTTACATTTATACTTAAGGTAGTCATAAAATTTTACATTCTATTAGCATCTGCACCCAATTAAACTATATCACCTGTATATTCTAAGTCAACAAGTTTATATCCTAGAAGGTGATCAACCCCGATAAGGTCAGACGATGAAAATGTTAACTTTACAAGCATATCAATGGTAAAATTATATAAACTTGCCATTTTAAGTGATAGGTTGAGCATATGTCCAAACTATCTCCAACTATGAAGATTTACAATCTTATCAATCAATTCACCTAGTTCTTAGCTTCTGCATCTACGTTTGAACTAATGGTATGGTGTATTGTTTTCGAAGACGTCCACCACTTCACCTTGAGTTCTACATGGGAAGGTAGCATTACTCGACATCCTGGCTATCCTGTCTCTATACTCCAATGAAGTCGACTTCATCCTCTAGCCACTTCACTTATCTTTGTAGTCTCATTAGCTCTAGTGGATTGGTGTTGGATAAAATCTCTACACAGATTCAAAAAACTCATTTGGCTTCTGCTAACTTATATTACCTGTAATGTAGACTCAATATTTGTCTTCCAACAAAGGGCGAGTATATTGTACAGCAGTTCGTCCTGTTTTATAATATGGATGTGAAATGTAGCTTTTACAAGCTGATGTTATTCATTGGTTACTAATATTTGATTATAATCACCTTTGAAACTGCTGGTGTTTGTTGAGACCATCGGGAAAATTAAAACAAACACTTTTTAACTGGCATTCTATCGACATTCGCCTATCCACTGTCTGTCTAAACAGTTCCGTCAGAACTCGGGAGAATATGGACACACATAGTTGTCTTTCTGTCGTGTTTGCTCATATTAGACCCTTTTTTTCTAATCCACTTTACCGATGTATGTAACACGATATATATTTGAAAGGTGGTTCGCGATTGTTGGTACCAATGAGTAATTAATGACGAGGTTAAGCACAAAACATTAGGTACAGATGGTAAATCAGTTGATGGGTTGTGAATCTTTATGGACTGAGATGGTTCGGATTATGTTTTACCTATGTTTAGTCATCATGTATGCCAGTGGGCAATTTTGATTTAGGTTGGAGTAGGATTGAAGAAATGTAGAGACGGCCAGATGTAACGTGTAATTAGTGGATAAAGTTATTGACTATTGGTGTGATCTGTGTTGGAAATTGCGGACTGGTGAGTTGAGATTCTCACGATTGTTGTGACGATTGGTTGTGGATTTTGTGTGATATAGTTCATAATTAGCGACAGTGATGCAGGTGCGTTCAGTCCTTGTTTTCCTTTTTAATGTCAAAATTAGAATTATTTGATACCTTTGTTTCCACGACTTAATTCTTTCTTTGTTGATCGTTTTGTGAGTGTGCATTGTTTGTTCATTTTTACTATCATTGATGTTATTGCTACTTTCAGTACTTTGGTATTCGTCTTAATATGATGATAGGGTATAGGGACTTAAACGGATGTACATGTATCAAGTTGTATATTGTACGTTACTAACCGAATTGTGAATTTTGATAAAGAGCACCTGTCATACCGTTGATTGCTGACTTAGGTTATTGGATTCATGTTTGATGTATCATCAATCGCTGTTTATCTTAACTTTCAATGTTGTAGGGATCAGGAGTTGTGTTCGACTATACTTGTGTAGCAACCGAATTTTAACATTTTTTATAAAGTCGTTGACCATTTGCCTGAATCTAGTTAATTGACTTAGGCTTCCTATTTGTTGTCTTCGCTATCGTCATAACTATATGTTCCACGATTTGTTTCTTCCCGGATTATTTTATTTTTGTTCTATTCTTATTTGTGATTCTGTTAAAATAGAATGATTTATTGTTTTGTATTCTTCTTAATACTTTTTCTTTGATACTCACCTCTGCTATTCATTTTTATCAGCCAATAATCAAATTAGACCTCAACAGTCTTATATAAATTCAGTTAACCAACAACGAAATCAATTTCCTGGCAATATGTTATTCCCTCGTGGTCTTCAAAACACCAATAATAATAATAATAATAATTTATCTATACCGCCTGGTCCTACTGCAATGCTTCCACCAAATTCTTCATCGTGGTTAGATATTCGTTTTTCTGAACCATCCAATTCAAATAATCCCACTGGTATGTAAAGTATTTTCCTTTTTATATTTTATTTTAAGGAAAAAATTATACCATACATGATTTTGCTATTTTCCTCCTATTTCATATTGTTTATCTTTTATATTCACTGTTATGCATAGTGACCTAGTGCTGTTTGCTAATTGACTTAATCTTCTTGTTCTCTAGTACATGTTTAGACTCTGATCATGCTCTAACAAGAGCTTACATTTTGATGCGTTTTACAGGACGTCCAAAATTCACAATAGGAAGACTCTTTTGGATGTCGATTCGCGAGCACAAACGTTATGAATGTATCTAGAAAAAAAGTTAGCTAGGAACTTAGTTGATTATTGAAAAAATAATCGTCCAATAGACGCTTGAAACAATATTTAGAGAACTTTAAATGCAGCACTGATATCTGCCTCTCATCATCAATGTAGAACCGGGCAAATACGCCCATACGTTCAAGTTGCCATACCACATTAGCACTACGAGATTGCAGAGATAAAATAATAACAGAATACAAGAAAGGAAAGTGAAGTTAAGTTGTGCAGAAGCTAATAATAGGATTCAAGGTTTAGATGAAGTTAAAGAGTGAATACACTTGCGCCACTGTGACCGATTCTGAGCCATGTCACCAAGTGTCTCCAGCCATTTATTGTGACTATCACGCGGACCCCAACCTGGTAATCTGCATTTACCAACATGGCTTAAACCAACAGTCATAGACTTCATGGACTGACGTCATGTTTTGGGTTAGCCGCCCCTACCCTTCTTCTACCCTACTTCAACCCTAACCAACACCTCGCTACGAGGCAGGCGGTAGTCATGCATGCACAATACATGTCCCAGCCATCTCAGTCGATGAAGGTTAATGACTTCTTCCCAAGAACCTTTTGTCTAACCTCCATATTATTTATTTTACTGTCCCATGATATCTGCCTCTAACTTAAGTCAATTGGTTAATAACGATCCTTAGATCTCGTAAGCTTCCACTGTACTGACATCTTTTCTAAAACTCATCCTGTCAAACTCTATGATTGGTAATTAAAGATAACAACTACAACTTTAATTAATAAAAAGTCAAGGTTGCCCCTTATTTCCGTTTTTACTTATTTACGTCTGAGATGCCTTCTTAGAAACTACGCTTTCTTCGTCTGTTATCAAGAGCTGTTTTATTGGTTTGTGATATGCAGACAATACATCCCTATTCAGTGAAGACGCTCATTGCAACTTCATTATATAGAGTCTTCTTGATGCATTGAGTAACAGTCCAATCATGTTTGGGACTACTTCGCTTATTTTTGAAGTCGGTGGCTTGCGAAATCTAGAAGCCTATTTAGAAAGCTCCTTTAATTTTTCATAACTCCACCACTTGTGACTTAGTTGACACATTCGTCTGGTGATCTGTAGGAGTAGGCTGGAAAGAAGCTAGAGGCGGCTAAACCAAAACATGGCACCGGTTCATGAAGTCATTGACTATATATATATATATATATATATATATATTTTTTCGACCTCTAATTTTTTGCATTAAAACTAACTCTGTTACTACCTCCACTACTCCGTGATCTGTTCCGATAATTTAATCTCTATTTGCTAATTAAGGCATAGCAACTTGAACTGGTGTACGCATATACCAAATCCTACGTTGCAACTGACTGACTAGCGATCAAAAGGCGAATGTACTCCATAGTAATTCATTCTGTATTGGGCTATGAAAATATAGGACACACATATGCTACAGGTTTTTTATCATCACCGTCTTCAAATTTTCATGCACGCCTAATTCAGCTCACAGTTCTGGCTGTTCCATGAGTTGGATGAAAGAAAAGTTGGGTTGGCCAAGTCATAACGTGAGATCAGTCGATGATATCTTTAACTTTTTGGTCTGACTAAAAGTTAACGACCTCGTTGACGGATGTTATTCTTTCATCTTTCTTCCACATCAGCCGAAATCGTGAGTTTTAGTAGACAGTGTTTGACCATGAGTATTACGTATCCTAAACACATTAGTCGACGAACATTCACAATCTCATCAACCAATTTAACAATGTTCCCTAGTACTTTTTGCTTCATTTTAGAATTGCTAACTAAGTCTTGGCAATGGAAAATTGGAAACAATAAACTCAGAATACACATTCTCAAGCTTTTTTTATTAAGCTTTTTCTTATGAGGTCTGTATTCTTCCAATATTTCCGGCCATTTTTCCCGTCTATTTTATTGATACACAAAATTTGGCACAAACAGGTAGATGTGTTCAAAAATGTAAAAATTTAGCAAGTGAAAGAAACATTTGCATGGCATAATTGCTACTTGTCTCTACTGTGTGAGCCATATCTGACAGCATCTATAACTACTGAGTTGCACCGTATTTAAAACTCAAACTAAAGAATCATAATGACTGCGATGCCATTTTATGTACCAACAAGGAGGACAGTTTCAATGGCAAACGAAGTTTCATAAAAAGCCTATCGGACTGATAATATTCATTTTATTGACCTTCAGCGATCTGTAACTATAGTTGGGACCGAACTTTCAAATAGGACTAACAGCTGGATCAGTTGTTTAATACATTTTAATATTTCAATGAATAGAATGGTAAAGGAACGTATAGTTTAAATAACCAAGCTGGTTGTTTTCTCAGACGACCGTCTGCCGAACCTCTGATCTTGAAGATACAATCCCAATGTTGTATATTGCAGTTTAGAGTAGTGCACAAATGTCATGTATAGACTGTCATTGTTGCGTGGCCAGGTATACTGAATGAAAAGATACAAATATCGTAAAAGCTCCACTTGAAAATTAAATTATTTGTGAAACGATGTTTTAATATGCAACACTCACATACTAAATGATCGAAGATCTGGTCAAAATCGATGGATGCGTAATACTTTTTGAACATTTGAAACTTTAAGAATAACGCCAGGCATTATCAGTAACAATGTTATTGTTATGTCAACTTTTATATAGTCCTATATCTTTTTATGTTTGCTTTGAAGGTCGTTTTGTTCAGTCTAACCTTCATCCTCCTATGCCATCCAATTCAAACAATATCAACAACAATGCCGGCTCATCATCGTTAAATTTGTATGAAATGCAACTACTTGAGAAGTCATTTGTACCTCCTCGTCCATCTGGTCCAATGTTCAATTTCCCATCTATACCACCACCTCAGCAAATGCAACAACAACAACAACTTCCAACACGATTACCACCACAACAACATCCTCTTCGTCACCATCAGTTACCAATGGAGCCTGGATTTAATCCAATGAATTGTAGAATGCCAATGATGAATGATGGTAATCTCGGTAGTGCCAACATTCGTGGAGGAGGCCCCAGCGGTAATTTTATGCCTATGCAGTGGTCCAATAACCAACCACCTATTTCATCGACGCCTTGTAACAATCTTAACAATTTTATGCTCAATTCGAACCAGTTAAAAACATTTAATCGACCAATGTTTCCACCACGTGTTATTGGTGGAGCAGTCGGTGTTGCCCCTGGTGGTGCTGTTGTTACTCAACCATTTAGACATCGGAATTTTATAAGGGGCTTTCCTGGACGATGATAATAATGCCTAGTTGCATGTTTGTATATCTGTATGTATAGGTTTGTTTGTATGCGGAATTACGTATGTTTTTTACAATCTACAATTGTTTGTGTACATAACTATTTTAAAATATTAAAAGAGAGAGAGAAGTGAGATGAAATTACAATGAGATTGAATGCTACAATGAAATAGAGTAGTAGTTACTTTGTCAACACAACTTTTCTTCTGTAACCACTTTCTTAATGCCTGTGTATATAATTTTATAACGTAGAGAGAAATTATCTTTTCAATCAATTAATTCCGATGTTTCTATATTTTAATGAATTGTTTTGTTTTCCTTCATTAAAAGTCAAGGAACGGGGCTCTAATTCCTGTCTGAAACTATATAGCTAAGAGTGTTTATGCATTACTTACTTTCCTCTCTGTTAATTTTGAAGTACTTACAATCATCAAGAGTTTGTGAGTTATAAACAACGTAGAGCTTAGTATATATGTGCGTTGTCTTACCGCATTAACATGGTGAGAATCTCAGTCACTGTGATAGATTCTGTTGTGTCGCTAGATTTTTGAGGGTTTGGTGAGCGAACGCTATTACCGATACTTGTACCACAGACGTATACCGCAACTTGTTCCCTTCCCAACCAGCAGCTATTACAAAAGACTAAGCTAGTAGGAAGATTATATTGTGGAGCAAAAGTGAGATGAGAGAATAGTCAACTAGTAAACCAGAGAATTTGTATTTTCAAATACATCGATTTTTATATCAATCAATTTACAATGATTATTCATTAAGTGAAATCAATAACATTTAATTAATACAATCAAATACTGTTAACTGTATTTTTAGGGATTATGAATCCCTAACAGATTCCCAGCTAGGACGTCACAGTGTCTCCAAACGCGGTTCACGATTACCACGCTAACCTCAGCCTGGTAGTCTTCACTCACCATTACCACAGTTTCTGACTAACTCTATATGGTTCCTTTCATTCTCTTGCAACAAACAGCGTCGAGACATGCAGTGATTAGGTATTCGTAATACGTGTCCTAATTACCTTAGTGAGTAAAGAACTACAACTTGATGAACTGATTTACCATCTTGTCTAGTATTTTATATCTAACTTCAGTACTGCTTACTTGGTCGTTCCACGATATGTGAGCGAGTTCGAAGTCACGTATAACTGAACACCCAAAACCTAGGTATGTTAACTGATGAGGAGTCACATATGTTAGAATTAAAGTCTCCAAAAAACAGTGCTAATCAGATTTAAGGTTGTTTCAAAAAGAGTTTGGGGGGAGGGTCATAGTCAACCTGCGAAACTTTTTTATATAAGTTTTATCCTATTTACCACTCGTCGGCAAGGCATATATGCGATCTTGAGGGGACTGGTACTCCGTGTCACATTGTTCACTAATCTACTATTTATAATGGTTGGTCTATTAGTAATTAACATTATCGTATTTGTCTAGTTATCTGCACTACTGACCGAATTCTGTCATTCAATGTTATGTTGTTAGTGATATTTATCAGGAGACTGCTTAATCTACGTTATGTGCCAACCGACTTTCGCCATCAGGAAGTAAACTAACCATTATCGTGGATTTCTGGATGTTGTTTCATCTTAGTATAGAACTGAGTACAGAGTCGACCTCATCTGAGAATTAGATCTAGGGCCTACATTGTTTCGCGAAAAACGATAAACCACCAGCAACACTAGGCTAGTTATCCGGCATCCAATGATAGAATTCCCACTTCAGTCGGTCAATGTCTTTAATGATAACAGTCTCACCACCGACATGTCTGAACTCCTCTAGCTACATCACAAATCGCTATTAGACGCCAGGATGCCTGGTTCTGTGTTGTTGATAGTTTAGCATTTTCCAAAAGGCTCGTAGGTCTTGGGTTCAATTCCTCAACAGACTGGAGAGTGCGCGTTGCTGATTCCCATACTAAGATGAAAAAGATCACTTGTTCTCAGGGGTACTCAACTGAAGTCAATCCGTAATGAATATTAATAAATACCCTTAAGATCAGCGATTATACACTTGGTTTCAATGATAAATTCCTACTATAAAATGATTGAATTCTTAGGTATCTTATCAGTCCGTTCGTTTAGCACTTCGCTAACCTGAAGCCCCTTGGTCGGAATCTAGGATACTCACTGCTGACGAGTCTCATACTAAGATGAAACATTTATCTAGTGTTCCTTAGTTTTTTTAATACCACCTTGCCAATATCACTGACAAATTCATCAAGTAAAACTGCATACCAATCTCTACAAACCGCTTCAATTCATTTACTTTTCAATATATTTAAGTATAAATTATCTATATTCCTTAAATTTGTATTCAATCCAATCTAGTTACTAATCATTCTGTAATTGATCTTCTAATAGATTAATAATTAATTGAATAAATGAAATATCAATAACTCATAGTAGAATGAATTTGTATATTCCCATTTGTACGCGGTGGCGTATGACACGAACCCGACTGAGTTCGAATCCCACTGTGAACATCAACATTGGGATGCAGGTACATCCAGCCGATGAGTCCCAAATAGGACGAAACGCGCGTCCTGGATTCCACTTGCCAGTCACATTACAAATTAAATCAATAACTCATATTTACTGCCATTAAGTGGTTAATTAGAATAGTGCAATTTAGTTAATAAAATCCAAGTCGGCAGAAATCAACTTGATAGTCTAATGAACAAACTTACTTGTACCGGTTAGATTCGTCTTTGAATTGCCTTATTTTATAATGTAGACGGTATTCAAGAGATCATTGAAGTTTTTGTTAAAAAATAATTAAACAAAGAATAGATTAATGAATTATTTATGATCGTTAGTTTTCGGTAGTTGTTTGTGAAGAATGACAAGCTCGATGGAATACAGTTGGGACACGTATGACGTATACTCCAGCACTAGTTACCTCGATGCATGACGTTGGACGAGGTATAATTAGAATGAAGTTAACTAGAGGTATGTTGTGTGCATGAGTTGATCAATGAATCCTCGATCACCCCCCCCCCTTTAGGCAATGTGTAGATGACCAAATAATATACAACCGTTAATACGACCAGGCATTTTCAGTCTATTGTCAGTTTGTCTCTAGCCAGAGAAAGAAGATTTGATTGGACCAAACAATTCTGATGGGGATTAAGGAACAGGGTCACAATCTTTTAATTCAAACACTCGTCTATATGTGTGCATGGAAATCCACACAACACAGGAGATCTATTAAAATAATAATATCAATACAAAACAAAGGGAGTGGTAATTGGAAACTGGGGTAATACGTACGCGATTAGCTGATTTTCTAGTTCAATCGATCAGTGTCTCCAACCAACTCTGTCCTGGGCTTCCCTTACTATTTCTTCCTAATTGCTGTTTATCCACTTCAATTTCCAAAGTAATGAGTTCTTTAGTCATCCTCATTTCGTTCGGCCTTCAACATTCGAAGTTAGCGCTTGTCTTGTGAAACAGTTTGATGATTTTCTCAATGTGTCCTATCCACTACCAGCGTCTTTTCCTAATTTCTTTATTGGATGGATTTTGGTTAGTTTGTTCTTTACTACTGACTGTGGTTGTTGTTGATTGTGTCTGGCCAACGGATTCAAAGTATCTTGCGCAGACAGCTGTTTATCTTTTGAAAGATCCTTCCCGTTGTTCTCCATGTTAGCTTCAGCTCCATATGATAGAACTGTGTTGACACTCTTATCGAAAATTGTGACTTTGGTGTTGGCTGACAGATGGTTTGAGTTTCAGATGTTTTATAATTGTAGAAATTCTGCCCTTGACATTCCTCTGTCATCCCCCCCCCTTAGGTCACTACTGGTCCCAAACCCGGACAAAGGTGAACACGAGGTTACTAACCCCTTCCTCTTAAATAAGACAATAACAGTTAGTAGGTCGAATTCGAAGTTAGGACAAAAGGAATATGAAAAAAGTAAAAGTGAAATGTTTAATACATATGCAACCAAAAAATATATGAAAAAATCTTTTGTACAAAGTTTTCTTCAAGTCTATTTATTCTTCTTGACTAGTACATTATACTTAGAATGGCTGGAGCAAAATTTGGTATCAGTTTATGAAGTCGCTGACTGTTGGTGTAAATCTTGTTAGTAGATGTTGACTACCTAGTTGAAGTCATAACTGTCATTACTATTTAGAGATATCATAATTTACGGCACTAGATAAGCATCAGCCTGGTTTAATTTGCCGCAAAATGACATTTTTGTGACCTTAAGCGGTTAGATGAATGGCGGCAGTCCCACATTTGCAGCATGGCAGACTGATCATCCTTTATTAACTCTCACAAATCTCAACTACATTATTTTTACGGAGAAATATTACTAATAATAGGTGAGTTTGTAGTTTTTATGTATCTACTTATTAAATCATAGTTGTTTGGCCTGTTCCTCACGAGAAATAAGTGTTGATCTGAAAGCAGCCTTTGAAAATATAGTGCTTAGCCGATGATTTTTCAGTTGGGCGGATGTAGAGCAAGCAGTTGGAGAGTTCCAGTCTGTAAGTTAATAAATTTAATGCAATCGTAGATTACCTTCACTCATTATATTCATTCACAAAGTCAAAGTGCCTCGTTTTCGTCTTTTAAATACATTTTCGTTGTTTTTAAATGTGCATTTGGTAATAAAAGGAAATTTCATGGGATTGGTCAGAGAAACAAACCGTAAGTTGAACTGTATTTATCACATCTTTAGGTCTAAATGCATGGATTGTAAATCTATGTTTCATGTAGTGCTGAATGTCAAAGAGTATATCGTTCGTTCATACATCATGACGCACAACCATCCCTGCACGAAATCTTTTATGAGGTGCAATCCTTCGTTTAGACGCTTGTCAGAAGAGGAAAAAGAAAATATAAATCCAGTTCTCCAACAGTCAACTTCATCTGATGCAGTTATGGAACATGTAAGAAATACATATCAGAAAGAGCTTATTTCTGATGACATACTGTTGGGTAGAGCCAAAAAACCCCTTGCAACAAGTTCAGAAAGGCGTAGAAATCAATAGAGAAAATTGTGTCCAATCAGCACGCAGATAGCTTTTACCAGAAAATTCTAGACCGATGAGAAGTCACGTGATATGTCTCTGATTGGACAGTTATCTTACTACTACTCTGTCTAGTAGGATATAGAAATCTCTAGAAGCCTGAAGGACATTTATGATAATATAAAAATACCCTAGTTTTTGTACACCTTGCCGTAAAGTGTTGTTTTGCCATATTTCGTATCTTCTCTCTCGTGTTCACGTTGAAGTGTAGTTCTAGCCTGGGGGTCGAGTCAAAGCTTAGGAGTCAAATCAAGCGGTCCACTTAGACGAGATTAATAATTGATGACAGAGATTTCGCGGTCGAATAAGAATCAAAACGACGCGTCACAACACATAATAAAGTTTTATATCAATTAAAAAAAGTTAGAAACCGGTATGTCAGTTTAGCTACTCAAAACTACATGTAAACACCTAAGCTGACGGATAAGCAGCCGCTAGTTGACAATCACTCTTAATGGAATAGGTATACGTTAACTGATTATCTTCGTCTAGTCAGTAAATTACACTATTTCTTCTGATTCTATCTTATTAAATTATAGTTTGACATTAATCATATTAGTTGCATTGAATTGTACTAATGTGGCAAGGCAATATAAGCTAATACACATATGTGTATTCAAGACTCTACATTGAACATTATGACTGATTGATTAAGTTGATAATTTAAGATGAACTTCTGATCCTATGCTACTAGAATAACAGTTAATAAGCAACTGATCTAACCAGTTTATCAATAATTTATGTATTCTTATATTGACAAATTGAATTACTTCTGTTAAAGTAGATTTAAATTTTAAGTCACTTGGAGAAGTTCTGTTAGTTGTGTTGGAATAGCGCAGCTCTAAGATCCACCTTCCATTAGGATTGTATCTCTTAATGTTATTCAATTGCTTTGTGGATAAGAACTTTAAAGTCAATAATTCAAGGATATCCATGACCAATTTTCAATAGTTCTACATTGATATAATTAATAGCTACAATCATACATCGATCTACTGATACTTCTAAAATAAAACACAATTGATTTCATTTAATCCAACTAATACCAATGAAGCTAATCAAATACGCTTTTATCATTACAAAACATAAATGTTCTGATGACAGTTGTCTTTATATTCTAAAATACTACTACATTCTATATTCATGTAGTTTATAGTAGGCTCTATTAGTTTAAGAGTCATTAAAGCCCAGTAGAAACACTAGTCTATGAAGAATAATCTTCAGAGGAGGAGTGGGCTTCTATATGGTCTAAAATAATTGATTATTTAATCTATTCCATATTCTTACCACTGTAATTTATTATTATTATTAACTCCTCCTATCGTAACATACATTCCCATTTTGGATACATTATCTAAGTAAATTTAATATGTAACGTGATTATAGTCTATTTCTCTGTAATACATTGAAGTATAAGAACTACTTTCCATAATCAGTAACTTATTAGATAATGCACTATTCATACTTCGGTCCATAAAAAATCAACAAAAAGATCTAAACACATTCGAATTATGTATACATACCCATTGCACAAGTGCAATTGTTTGGACTTAGTATCCTAATGGTGAACGCGGTAGAGTTTGGTACGAAACGGAATGAGTTCAAATCCCACTGTGAACATCAAAAATTGGATGCAAGTACATCCAGTCAACGAATCCCAAATAGGACGGAATGCCTATCCTAGATTCCTCTTGCCAGTCACAAACTAACTTAAACGATACTTGTGTACAACTGCTTTATTAAGACAATCCACTCAGGATGCACATATGACACCAGAGTCTGTTTAGTTTCAGTCTATAGCAAATCAACGGAAAGATCCAAATACTCTCGAATTATTAATCTCATTGTTAATAATCGTACGGCTACATGAGTATCTTGACGAAGAATATGGCAATAAACTAAGCAGATATAATATAGCTACCTTTATTTACTTCATAAGTTGCTAAAAGGTCTTAAACAGACGTTTGTTATAAAAGAAATTTATCCAATAAATCAAACTCCTTTTAACGAATTCATCATCATGCTTCACGAATGATATAAATAGACAGGTGGATGGCATAGCAATAGGTATGCAATCGGAGTCAATACTAGTCGATTTCATCAAGGCCAACATTGAAACTAGTATTTTAAAGTCTATAATCAAGAAACCAGTATCGTATAGAAGGTATTTCGATGACATATTGATAATGTGTGGTGAAAATATTGACATTTAGGTTATTCTTAGATCCTTTAATAGTCGTCATCCATCACCACAAATTATAATTCAACATGAATGTTATTCACAGCTACGATTCCCAGAGGTTTTGCTTACTAGAAAACAAAAGAAAGGTCTTTACAAAGATCAACCTACGTGGAATGGGACAACTGACCAATTTTCACAGTGAAGTTCTAATAATGCGAAACTTTATGCTCTCCTATCTTCAACATAATGAAGAATGTATTCAGTAAATTGCATAGATAAAGAGCTAATCATTCTTAGGTTTATTTTCTTATAAAATGGGTACCCTATACCATATATTAACTCCGCCCGCAGCTCTTCTAGGGTTGTTGCTGGTCCCAAGCCCGGGTAAAGGAGGAGGGTTGGGCAGAGGGCTAGCACCCCTATCCCGTTAAACACAAGTTTGCTAAAAAAAACGCTAACCAAAATAAACAAACTTAACCAGCTGAAAAATATATGGGACTCCAAACAACTGTCTACCAATCTCAAAGTTAGACTCTTCAACTCGAACGTCAAGTCAGTTCTTCTGTATGGAGCTGAAACGTGGAGAACTACTGCAAACATCCTCAGGAGAGTACAGGTATTTATCAACAATTGTCTACGTAGAATATTGAATGTCTGTTGGCCGGAAACCATCAGCAACAGCCTATTTTGGAAAAGAACAAACCAGCTTCCAGCTGAAGAGGAAATCAGGAAACGACGTTGGAAATGGATAGGACATACGCTGCGGAAATCATCAGACTGTATCACGAGACAAGCACTGACTTGGAACCCTGTTGGGGAACGGAAAAGAGGAGGGCCAAAGAACACACTGCGTCGAGAGCTGTAAGCAGACATAAAAAGGATGAACAGTAACTGGAGACAGCTGGAAAGGATTGCTCAGGACAGAGTTGAATGGAGAAGACTGGTGAGCGGCCTATGCTTCTCCGAGACGGGTAACAGGCGTAAGTAAGTAAGTAAAAGTAAAATACCATATATTGGAGGAAGAAGAAGCAGCCCCCGAAGACAAAGCACACTGTCCCAAAGAAAGTACTACATATAAACTTCAAATTTAAAGGCGGTATTTAAAACAATATACTTAAAAGTCGTTTGAAAGGATCAATTAAGAAAACTCTTCCTGTAGTATATCTTCGTATAACGTTCAGGAGCTGTCCACTTATCTACTAAATGACAGCCTGTCACGACTGACCAATTATACATGCATTTACCACTCAACCTGATTATGTGGAGCTAAGTACGTAGGTCATTAATCAAGGCTGTTTCTTTATCTTATCCGACGGCATCTTCCTATATGGCTGAACAACACACAGCTCATATAAATCACGTCTTCTAATTATAATATTACTATTCCTGTTCATCATTATCATGATAACAATTATTACTATCAAATTATTATCATCACAAAGACTGTTTCCATTCAGATTTCGTCGGTTTACATTTAAACATCTTCACCTTTAATCTAATGATAAACAAAATTCCAGAATCTCCACCCTATTGATTATGTGATTTTCATGTTTTACAAACCGCCAAACTTTCAATTACTAATTGATTATTTAAAGAGAAACTAGGAATTTGATAAAATCTTACTTAACAACTACTTAAATTCTTAGTTATTTTAGTTGATTGTATTCATTATAGATTGATGTTAGCTAATTACCATTGAAAACAAAGGAGTACTAGACAATTGTTTTACATTAGTATGAGACTCGTCAGTAGTTAATGTTAGGCTGGATGACATAGAAGTGTAACAAACTTTCAGAACTGTGTTTTGATAACACTATTTCATTTATTCTAACTATCTGTAATGTAAACATTTTGTTTCTATTATTGTTACGCTCCGCTTGCCCTATCCTCCCGTTTAGCATAATTACTGTGATTATATTGTCTCTTATTATGGACTACAGTTAATTAGTTGTGTACAAGTTGTTCCTATTCACTACCCCTTTTCCCCTCCTTCTGTATCCATGTTAATTTTCTAATTGGTTTGCTGTGTGGTCTGATGCTCGAAATACAATTGTATTCTGTCTGGTTGGTCTATTGGCTCGCATTCTTCCCATTTCAGTTTGGGACTAAGTGAGCACAGGGCAGATGCACAGTTGTCGACTAGGCAATAGTAATTGGCACTCGGCCAAACCAACACCCATTTTTCTCGCGTCATAACAGTTAATACCATAGATTAAACCCCAGGAGCTTCAGAATACTGGTATTCAATCATTGATGTTTTTGAAACTCTGTTTGCATTTGTTAGGACTACTGGATAGATAATAGTGAGGTTAGACTCAGGGTATTAGGTAACGACGGTAAATTAGTCGATGAAATTGTCAATGTTCATTAACTGAGGTAATTGGGATTAGTATTACTTATGCCTGACTATCGCCTACATCAATGCGCAATGCTGATAACGGAGTAGGACTGAAGAAACGTAGAGGTGGCCAAACTGAAATCAGCTTATGAAGTCACTGACTATTGATCGAAGCCATGTTGGCAGGTGCAGACTACATGGTTGAGATCTGTGATTGTAGTAACCAATAGTTAAGGATTCGAAATGATATGACTCAGAATTGGTCACAGTGGGGCAGATTCTTCATAATTTATTTTCCATTCAACTGTGAGATTAAAACTATCGTATGCCTTTCTTCCAGATAAAATAAATCTTTCTATGTATATCATATTCTATATGTCTACACTTTCTCTTAATACTATTTCTACTTATTTAGTATTCATCTTGTTGTGGTATTTTAGACTGATCCACGAATGTTGCATGTTCTGTGTTGTACATGCATATAAACACACACACACAGGTCATCTCTCAATGTGAACCAGTAGCTGACAAATTAGAAAGCAAGTATGTCATCAGAAAAAAAAATTGAATTATGTCCTTGTCATGATCTTTATCTGGATCAACATGAACAGAATGTATAAATAACTTCATTTAGCTATTAAATCTTTATACTCATATTCAGTAATCTCACCTTAAATAGTGATGGTGTAGTGGATGGTACTCATAATATGTCGTTCATAAGTAGTAGATAGCGGAATGTTGCGTGATAGTGAAAAGAATCAGTTAACAGCATATGAGGTTGTAAGTTGTAAGGTGACAAGGAGCAAATCATGATTAGCATACATAAAAGAATTGAGGACAACCAATGAAAGTAAGCCTACAACTGACACAAATCGAAGTATGCGAAGTATGTACAAACTGATGATTAAAAGTAATGTACATAATATTAGTGATGTTCTCTGTTTTTATGAAATTAACACTTTCTTCATCCAATTGGTTTTCTTACAATGGTGTAACTAAATTACCTATTAGTTATAAGTGAATTGCTTTTAACTGTTAGATAGTAGATAATAAGTTCTTAAAGACAATATACAAATAGAAATTGTAACATAAAAATGGCGAGTTATATTTAAGTTGGATTGTGACTGGCAAGTGGAATCCAGGACGCGCGTTTCGTCCTATTTGGGACTCATCGGCTGGATGTACATGCATCCCAATGTTGATGTTCACACTGGGATTCGAACTCAACGGGAAAATACAAGCCTATTCTGAATAAAAATGGCGGTTTATTGAAAATTGAAATAAGTAAAAAAAAAAAAGAAAACATAATGAATTGTACATTGAAATCATAAGTTACTATGTAGAAACACATGAACATACAAAAAGGAGAAGAGGAACAATAATTGAATATAATTAAGCAGCTAACATTGTCATCTTTTGCCAAAATGTATTATCTAAACAATCTAAAAATGAATTAACACGTTGTTGATGAGCTTCATTTTCTTTATGTGAATAGATCATACTCTGTAGATTGTCATTCACCTCCTGTTCGTCGTCATCATCATCATCATGATTGTTAATTGATTGAATAGAAGTTGTTTGTTTAGAATTAATTAAAGTCTATAAGAACGAAAACATTTAAAAAAAAAAAGGTAGATTTGTAACTCAAATGAATAAAACTGTGATGATGATGATGTTGATACACTAAGGTAGATTAGTTCAATTATGAAATATTGTCATTAAAGCCTAATTCATGCAGAAGGGAGCTTTTCTTTCTTTCAATTATTACATGAACGATAAGAAATCGATTTATTTCATCAGCTCTAAGAGGCTAGTAATTCATGAGATTGATGCATCGATGTGTACTAATTGTAACAAAGGTGTGATATATATGTGCTAGTCAAATGATGACTACATTTAGCAGTAGTTCACTAGTCAGTCAGTTACAACGTAGAACTTGCTACATGCGTACATTAGCTCAAGCTACTATGCCTCAATAAGCAGATAGAGCTTAAATTATCGGACCGAATCCCAAAGTAGAGGAGGTAGTAACAGAGTAAGTACTAATGGAAAGGTATAGAGATCAGAGATAAGATTTGAAACAAAGAAAAAATGATTCCGTAGAAAGGAAATTATGATAAGCTCAAAAACTTCGAATCTGGAGGAAGACAAGGAGTGGATGCACCTGCGCCATTGCAAACGATTTTGAGCCACATCACCTAAAGTCTCTAACCATTTGTTACGATCATCGTGTGGACCCCAACCAGGTAGTCTGCATCTATTAACGTGGCTCAGCCCAATTGTCAATGACTTCATGAATTGATGCCATGTTTTTATTCGGCCACACCTAGCTTTCTTCCAGCCTACTCCTACAACAGACAAGTTCACTACTCTACATTCAATCTATGATTGTAAAACATAGACTATGGAAATAGATGACTTCAATTCATTTCATTTTGTAGTTTATCATTAGCTGTATACAATCTTCAATTAATTAGTAACATTAAAGATAAAATCGACTTATGTACATACTTTACATAAAAACAATCTTCAATAATTTTATACTGGATTAATGTATTTGTTATGACTGGAAAGGATATGACTAATTAATTGATATGATATTGTCGACACGAAGTTACAACAACAAATACCGATGAAAATGACAAATCATATCCTGCACGTCTGTTTGATGCCTTCTCAGTTCCAAGCCAGAACTGGAAGAATATAAGATTGATTAATAAACTAGACAAAAAGCAAACTATATTTCAAATAATCCTTTATATATACATCAAACCTGACCCATTGAGTTAAACAATTAAGAAAATTACACTAATACAAAATAAGAGTAACAGCAACTGTGAACTGAAGTAACGTATGTATAAATGAATAACCCTAGTTCATCAATAGAAAATGATATTGCTGAAGATAGTAGGTCCCGAGAATTTTTTTTCGATAAATCTATTATTTTTGTGATACGTTAGTGGGAATTTTAATTTAGCGTCAAAATGCGCCCTTCTCATCTTTAGTTTGTGTTTCTCAACTAGTAGGACACTAAATCTCATTGGTCCGTTCCTTATTTTAGTACGCTATTTATGACATTTCCAAGAACGTTTTCTTTTCATGTATATATACGCATAAATTGAGAGCTTATTGTTTGTCTAACGAGCTGTCTGTTGGACTTTTTCCTCCAGTTAGCTGGGCTGGGGTGAAAAAGAATAGCTACCTCTTCTTGGTTATACGTTCGTTAGCTGGCATTGTAGTGTCATTTTAATTAGCAAACCCTAGCCGATACACTAACAATTATTAAGGTAAACGGCAGGATAGGACAAGAGGAACGTAATAGTAAGAGGAATAACATATCCACTCTGTATCCAACCAAAATAAGTGAAATAGATTACTGAAAAACAGTTTTAGAAGATAATCAATCTTCTTCAACCAGTTTAACAACTTTGACTAGTAGTTTGTGTCGAGCTGCGGAATCGCAAAGGAAAAGTGAGGATAATAAACTCAGGATAATTCCTCGTATGAGAAATCAACACATTTCAATCTGCATTTATTAAACACTTAGCTTATAAAACCTTTATATTCACCTGATTGTAAGCTTTCAGTTGACTTATTAACTGTTACTAATCATATTTTCATTCTCCAGTTTTACAATTTTAGTCTCTAGTCCTTACATATATATATTTTTTAAAACAATGCAAAATATCAACGAAGAACATTTCTCTCAATAAATTTCCAAGAAGTTTTTGAGAAGTTCTATGACAGTGTCTTTCATTGAAAGACATACAATAGAAGTACATAAATCTTGTGAAGGCTCTGTACTCAAACACTATTAGTTGTGTCAGAGCTTACAGCAAATTGTCATCTTAACTTATAACCTCAAGTGGTGTTCATCAAGGCTGCCACCCATCTCCATTCCCCTTCAATTTCATAATCGATTTACTGTTGAAAATTACACTCTCATAGAATAATTTTTTTAGGAATTGATCCCCTACCAGGAAATCGACTTATATTGATGACATAGTCCTGTTTGACGAAGACGTTAATAAGATGCAGAATCTTTTGACAACAATGAGCATCAATAAAATCATGTTCGGAATCCATTCAACCCCCTCTAAATGAAAACCATTACTCCAGGACTGGTCTTCGTCGATACCTGAGTTAAAGATGAAGAGTGAAATAGTTGAACACGTCGACCACTTCACTTATCTTGGAAGTTTGATTAGCACTAATGGGTTGATCTAAAGCTCGTTTGGCTTTTGTGAACTTGCATCACTTATGGCATAGACGAGATATTCGTCTCTCAGCGAAGTGTACTGCGCATCCATTCGCTGTCTTACTGTATGGATGTGAGACGTGGACATTAAGGGTAGACGACACTCGTAGGTTATTAGTTTTTGACTATTGATGTCTTCGAAACATCTCTCGCGTTAGCTGGGATCACTAAGTAAGTAATAACGAGGTAAAACGCTGGGTATTAGGCAAAGGTGTTGAATCGATCGATTCGGTTGTGATTATTAATCTACTGAGGTGGTTGGGATATATATTACGTATGTCCAACTACCGTCTGACACGACGAGTGATGTTGGCTGATATAGGAGTAGGATGGAAGAGATATAGAGACGGCCAAACTAAAACACGGCATCAGTCCATGAAGTTGCTGACTGCTTGTTCGAGTCGTATCGGTAGATGCAGACTACCTGGTTGGGGTCCGAGTAAATCCCGCAACCAGTGGTTGGAAACGTTGGGTGACATGACTCAGACAGAGTCGGTCACAGCAGCGCAGATGTAACCACTCATTATCCTCTTTTAAATTGTGAGCTTAAAATTATTTCATAACTTTCTTCCCACGTTACATCTCTTTCTCCCTGAACTATATGTTCACTATGTTCACTCTTCTTTGTTTGTATTATTACTATCATTGCAGTAACATCTACTTCAACTAATGTAATGTTAATCTTCCTGTGCTTTAGAGATATGGCAACTTGTATCGATCCACATATATGTGTCAAGTTCTATATTAATCATACATACATGTAAACCAATTCTCATTAAGTTTAACATAGTTATACATTCAATATGAATATACGCCAAGTATACAGGAGAAATATCTTTTAACTTAGATTACAATTTATGGAATTATTTAATTGCTATTTAAAGTAAAATAATAAGTTGTTGATATCAATTCAAATCAGTTTATACTTCATGAATTGATCTTGTCAGTATGATCTTGATCATTATCAACATTATGAAAAATACACATTAAAGTGAAATATAGATAAACAAACTAAATTAAATATTCGAATGAAGACTAATTGGAATGCATAAAAATAGTATGAAATAGGATGTGTGTGTGTGTG
Source organism: Schistosoma japonicum (assembly GCA_025215515.1). NCBI lineage: Eukaryota > Metazoa > Platyhelminthes > Trematoda > Strigeidida > Schistosomatidae > Schistosoma > Schistosoma japonicum. The sequence goes on along the minus strand of CM046069.1, from coordinate 84,261,819 downwards.
TGTGTGGTTATCAAAACTGTTCATATGATTACAAGACGAATAGTGATATGAGCATTTATGTATGTATGTATATATAAGTGTATGCATAACATAGAAACTAGCACATACGTGCATCAGTCCAATTTGACACACCTCAGCAGTACAAGAAGATTAACACCGAATTAGTAAGAGTAGTAGTTAATTCATTAATAATAATGATAAAACGGTAGATATATAGAATGTGGAACAGGGAGAAAGAAAACAAAGCTCATAATTTAATGGAGGATAAAGAGTGAATGTATCAGCGCCATTGTGACCAATTCTAGGTCATGTCACCAAAAATCTTCAACCGTCGATTACGGTATTCACAGGAACCTCAATCAAGTAGCCTGCATCTACCAACACGGCTCAGACTAGCGGTCAGTGACTTAATGGATTGATGCCATGTTTTTGACTACCATTTACCTTTCTTCCATTTTACTCTTACCCCAGTCAACATCATGCAACGAGGTAGGCAGTGATCGGGCATACGCAACACATATCCCGATAATCTCACTTTACGACCACTCTGACTGATTTTTATGTTTTTCTCGTACTTGTATCTGACATCAATATTAGTTATTCAATCATCCCGTAATATACGGGAGATATTTCGAATATCTATATGATCAAACACCTAAAACGTATGCATATCTTCTAGTCCCATGATCTATGTTTTGCAAACATAAGTTTAAACAGAGAGGACTGTTGTGCAGTATACTCGGTCTTTCGTTGAGAGACGGATATCTAGCTAGGGAAAGTCAAATGAGCTCATTGAAGCCGTGCAAAGATTTTGTCTGACACCGAACCATTAAAGTTGATCAGACTATCAAGATAAATGCAGCGGTCAACGCGCCTAACTACTTTACTCCCTATATTTAGTTCAGGTGTAGACAGAGATTAGTCCTCGAATAACAGTTTGAAATTAGAGGGGGAGAATCCCACCCCACACATGCTTGTATTTTTGCTTAATGCTATTAGAAACACTGTATTTTATCAACGTTTTCAACAAGCAGGACTATGTCATCTGCATATTCTAGGTCAGTTAGTAGACTTCTAACAGCATTCAAGATCACAATGATATGAGTAGTACTAATAATAATATTTGATAAAAGAAAGCGAAAGTTAGGAAGATACAAAAAAGGATGGTCGATATGCATGTTAAATTAATGTAGCTATCTCATCATTAAAAAGAATTAAGACTTCCTTAGTCTGATGATGGCCATGGTAAAGGAAGTGGTTGCACATATTTATTTAGCTCTGGCTTTTTAAACCCAATAGATATTGCTACTGCGGTTCCCAGAAATGTGAGCTTGATAGATTTCAGTACAGTTAATAACACTAGATACTATTAAAAACGACTAAACGATGCTCACAGTATGATACTGACGCAACAGCAGACGAGAATTTACCGAAGTGTTCTTCGTTGATGATTGCCTTGTTTTAATATAAATGGGAATTTGTAAATACATTATTTTGCTATTCATCCTACGTAGTTGTCTATCATATGATCTAGATAATCTCCTAGTTATTAACGTCATCGGTTAGCTGAAGTCATAAGTATTATTAACCGAGAGAAGGAAATAATATCTACCAACATGATTCAAACTAGCAATCGATTACTTCATAAACTGATACCATAATTAGGTTTGTTAGATTTTAGCTTTCTACCAACTAACCTGTCAGTGAAAATATGTGGCAGAAAATAATTCTTGTATTTTGTTGTTTATATTCATCATAAATTGATCTCAGTTGGGTACCACTGAAAACCAGAAGCACTGAACAGTTGATTCGCTCTGAAGTGGGACTCCTCACTATTGCACACCCACGACCTGATTGTGTTATATCACAAACTGATTGGAGCAGGAGTCATACCTTTGGACACCTGCCAGCCGACCCAGAAATGCTGATAGTTAGGCACTCACTGTGACATCTGAAGGTCTTGGACTCCAATTCTAAGGAGGCCATGAGTGCGTATTACCACTAGGAAACTCCATACTAGGACAAAACTGCTCATTAGCCATCACTGGTATTCAACTGAGACAAATATGTGAAGCATGTAAACAACAATTTAAAAAAAACCCCAACTTTCTGGAAAGCATCTCAATTTAATTCTCTTCATCGTTTACTACCAACCTTAGATCTCTGTTGTATTGGATTGAGTTCATATGATATTACTTCACATTATTTGCATCCTATCGACAAGTGAAAACTTTCTAGTTACGGTTCAATAAATAATTGTAATCGATATTTGATGATATTAGGCAACATGATTCGAAACCGATTACAATGATGAAGACGCATTCTGTGGTTTTTCTTTCCACAATTTTATTCGCTCTCCTTAAATTATATTCTTTATTTGACCTTTTAAATTAGAGCAACTTGAAACAATGGAAATTTCAGCCAGATATTATTTTATTAATCACTGACTGAAATCGAACTCAGAGAATGTATAGTGACGGCTTAGTAGGTAACGCTTGCTATTTTCAACTACTGGGTTGAGAAATCTAGTCTCTCCAACCTACTTCATTTAGAACAGGTGGAAATTATCAACATCTTCCATAAACAGTGTATCTCAAAGTCGAGTAAATTTTTAATTGAATGATATCATGAACTCTATAAGTTACAATGTGAAATTAAGTAGTGTATTACATAAACAAAAGAATCAGATTCATTTTTACACTTACTGATAATTGTAAATATGACATTTGATAATGAAAAATTGATGAAAGAAAATCCCACCATGAAAATTCTGGCCAATAATTACCAATAAATTTATAAATTGTACCATTTTCTGATGCTTGCCATGTTAGAAAATCACTTAGACGAATTTCACCAGAAGTACGAATTAATAAATCCAATGGTTTCGATAGACGTGTATATAAGCACTTTGATAAAAGTTCTCGAGTGATATCACTGAAACAATCATGACAGGAATCACAAAATACTAGTGATATTAAGTTAAAAGAATTGATTTCTTGGTAAATACACAATACACAGTCTATCCAACAAATAAATGACATGAACGATTTAGACAGCTTAGTGGTAATGTTTCAGACTGTGGAACTAGGAAACTGACATATCAGTCTGGAAAGTTGTGATTGGCTTGGTAACAGCGAAGACAGATAGGAGATTGTCACATTCCAATTTACAGGGCACTGTGATCTATATAGTTTTTTTTTTCACTTCGTATATGTAATTTTTTCCCTAAAATTGCTTGTGACTGCGTTACTTTAATAATATACGAATCGTGCCTGACTCACCTAGTTCGTAATCATTCAGTCGGATTATCGTGAGTTTGAGTAGAACTATGAAGGTAAGGTTGGGATAAGTTGTTTGCAGATAGAGTCACGCATACAAGTAGCTCGAAAGTTCAGTCGGCTACACCTCAACTTTAACAGAAATGTAGGTTTGAATTTGTTGGAAATTGGTAGATCTCCAAAGGATGAATCATTCAGAAAATCATGTAAGAGACCTTGTACTGATCTTTGATCGACTTCATCACAATCAATTTAATCCAGTGTAATAACTTTACTTGTAATCAATTGTATTAATTCAATGTATTTTTGCATAATAATCATTTATGTCACCTTTGTGATACATATTCGATTGATGATTTTTTTAACAATTCACTATAATTTCATTGATATGTATAAATTGTGTGGCGATTCGTCCATTTCCCGGGCTGCTAGCAAGTTTTCTTGCTCACATAGGACTACCTATTCTAGTTAGCTGATTGAAGAGTAAAGGATAGTTCAGCTTGTTATGCGTCAATGTGTCGCTGGTCACCAGTTGTGACTCTTCTATGTAAAGGTAATGTCGCAAATTCAGAAACCTAGCAGAATTACACAGTTACCATCAGTTTCCTCAAGACTATATGTACACCTCCTGATGGGTGTCAACTAGTATAAAACTGAATTCCAAAAACTGTATCAAGGAACTAGATCATTATGGTGGTGACTTAGTGTTTGCATTTCACCTGATGGATCAGATGCTCAAGTTGAACTCCATCTACTTCGGTTTGAGCAGCAGAGTACATAAAGGTGTGCTTAGTAAATGATCAACAACACATTACAAAAAATCAGCTGGTTTTATTCAATCAGTCATTCATAAACAACGTAGAGACAGGCATATATGTGCATGAGCTCAAATTCCCACACCACACAAACACAACTGCATCAGATTAAGAAAATGAATTGCACAATACAGTTCAACTACAGGAAATCAAAAAAGAGTATGTCTAGAACAATAATAAGACTTATGCTCTAGAAGATAAAGAATAAATATACTTTTGCTATTCTGACTGATTCCCAACTATGTCTATAATTGCCGATCACAATTAGTAGGCAGTTTATAACCACTAATAGTTAACTACGGGTACCATGTTTTCGTTTAGCTATTTTCAGTTATTTCCCACCTTAGTCCTTTAACAATTAACATCGTGTCGAGGTAGGGAGTTTGACCATATGTATTACATGTGTCATTCACTCCAGTCGACCAACACTTATAACCTTATTAAGTAATTTGTCAACTTTGTCTAGTACTCTACGACTAACTAATATTACCTACTCGGTCGCTCCACGATATATGGGGAACCGAATCTCCGAAATCCCCTACGATCGGAGGTCAGAATCTAATGTATACTTTATACTTTTACAGACCATGTTTTGCAGTCATAGAATGATAAAAAATGAACCACAACTCTGGAAACTCATCCTTTGATTGATGAATATGTTGCCTTCGTCACACGTGTCACAAGTTAACAAAGGCTAAATGAGTTTTCTGAATCTGAGCGGAACATCTGTCAGTATGCATTTCGTCCTTATAGACAGAAGTAAATGTTGTGGAGGTTCTCAAGTACTTGCCAGATCGTTCGCAATCGATTTGTGATATTGACCGATCGACAAACGCGACACCATGATAAAGTGTTTACATATTAAACAGCGATTTTTTGCGTGTTTTGTCGATAACTCGTAAACCCTCTCTCCCAATCACTTTTTTCGAAATGTGAGACGTCATATAGGGACAAAGAAGACTGTAAAGAGACAAACAAACGTCAAACAACAAGGTAGATGAAAGGTGCGAATTTGGAGGACTTCTATGAATGCTTTGAACAATGAAAGCAAAGATTAAATAAATGAATTAACATAAATGTGAAATGCTTCAAAAAAGTTAGGATTGATATACCCTAAATTTCATAGAATATAATTAATGATATCACTTTTTGTATTTACAAGTTGAAAGGCACCACGAAGATGAAAGAATGTATGGTAAGATCTTAATTACGAGGAACGAAATGAGTATGGTAAGACATAGAGTACAACAAATGAATTCATTGGTGCAATAAAACAAACAAATGTACAAAAGTGTAATGAAACCTGAAAAATGAAAAGGAATGGATTCATTACTTACCTGGGTATAATTTTTCCTTCTTTTACACCTAAACGTACAGTTTCCATTGCATTTGTAATATCATTTCGACTATTATATGCCATGCATATATTTAAGATAGATCTAAAAATATAAAAATACCATGAGGAAAAACACTCGACTGGTAATTATGGTTTATTAGTTAATAAGGAAGGACCTAACACAAATGTATATTAGCCCAAGTTGCCATCAGCTGGTCATGATCATAATAAAGCCAAGTTCAAGCTACCGTACATCAGTATCTTGAGATGTAATGAACGATATGAATAACAAAGAAGTTGAAATAGTAGAAGTAGCTGTGATAATAAGAAAGACTGGATGTGTACATTTCGAAAACAATGATTAATTTACTCATGTACCAAAGTACAAATGTATATCCTCAGCTGATATCCAGATTGTAGTTGTGACAGGGCTAGTGATACTACTTAATTGCTTAATCCGAGGTAAGTAGAGATCGGCTAGAACCTGTGACCGACCGGTTGGAAGCCAAGTCCTCAAATTGATTATCCGCTGATTTGTTCGAGAAGCAAAAGCACGAGAGTTGTTCGAGAAGGTATGCACTAGAGAATAATGAAACTTGAGATCTAGACAACAAAATGTGGATCCGCCTGTTCTACTATAACTGTTTTTCCGTTATGCCACCTCCTCAACCAGCTAGCAGAGATCGCACCAAGATTGTAGAAAAGTGGAGTAAGAGTAACATGTTTCACCTCAGTTGATGAAGACTCAGTCCTGCCAACCGGTTTCTCATCTGGTTAGTACCCTGAGTACCCCTTAACCACCAGATACGAGCAGTGCTTTGAAGACATCTATGATCAAATAATAGTAACTTACAAATGCCTCTTCCAAAAGCTACGTAATAGGCTATCATTCAAGTGAGTGAGATGGTATGCTCTTATAACCAATATCCAGTGAAGCAGTGCGACTTAGTGGTATCCGACGTTCAGCCACTATGTTGTAGGTTCGAACCCCACCCCATCTACTTCGGTTTGAACAGTGAAGTACTGGTATAGCCAGCCCTTATACTTAGAGTATAACTCTAACCGAAGTACACAAATACATACCTGGTGAGTTAAGAATAATATCCGATATAAATAGTGCATACCTGCTAATCGTTACTAAATACAGCGATAATATTATGAGTATAGTGTTGTTGGATTTGAAATTTCGCGTCACGAGTTGAATTTGTTTAGACAAGGATTGAAACCTGGAGGTTCAGCAACTCATTTATAAATAAGATCTGAAGGGCCCGAGTTCGACCTCTGATAGAATTGTGGATGCACACTACGGAGTCATAGATTGGGGAAAAACAGCTGTTCAACGCTATGTAATTTTTACTAAATGTCCAATCAAAATAAGTTCATGATGTGAAGATTTGAAAATGAAAATATTAATAATAACTAAAGTCGCTAAAATGCCTACATACTACTGACCTTGAATGATTTCTGGTAACAAGCATCAATTGTGCGGCTAAACTCTGAATTTTTGTCGGTAATAAACCCAAACTGCCAATGACACGTATGCAGATATCATCCGCTTTTAGTTCTTCTCTAAAAAGAAGGTAGTATATCGAGTGGCAAGTACTACTTCTTACATATTATCTAATAACTCTTGGAGTTTTTCTTCTGCTAAATTCATTAGAAATGAAACTTCTTCAGGAGATCTATTGAAATTATCTATACTAAAAGTAAATATTGATACTTCCTCAACGCCTACATCACGACACCACTGTAAAGTCTGAAACCAAGATGTATTTAGGTCTAATTAAATTCAAGAAACATACGTCAGAAAGTTTAGAAAAACCATATAAATGACCATCTGACTGTTTCAGCATTTTACTATCAGCGAAACGTCTATTTCCATCCATGATAAATGCGACATGTTTTGGAATTGGTCCATATTTGATGGCACGTATACATATCTTTTGCAATATCCCATACTGTACTTTGGAACGAGTCCAAGTCATTTTAATACTGTGAAATAAAAACAATAATTTTGATGACATTAGTTTCCATGATAGACTTTTTTTCCAAAACAAAACAAACGTAAAATCATTAAGTCATAATTAGCCTGTCACAAATGTGCGTTAAGATTAATGCTAAAGCAGATATAATAAGATGGTAGTTGTAGTAAGGACTAAACATTGAAGATATAGTTAGAGAAGATAAAATAGAAAGCAAAGCAAGAAGAGAAACCAGAAATCCCGATCGAGATGAAGATAGAAAGTAAATATACCTGAGTTAATTAGACCGATCCTAAGTTATACCAGCCATCATCTCTAACCCGATGGTCGCGGTTACGCTCAGACCCCAACCAAGTGATCTTTATCTATCAACATGGTTCAAACCAACAACCACTGACTTTACAGACTAATTCCACACCAGTCTGACCGCTCCTAGCTTTCTTGTAATCAACACTTACTTCAGCTAACACTGGATACCAAGCTAGGCAGAGAGTAAGCAAAATTTACTTGAGTAAATTTGCTTTAAATCTTTCACGTGCGTTCAATAGTTTTTTACGTGTAATATTCAGGTCACTTGATTCACTAGTAAAGAATAATTGTAATGACTTTTCATATTCAAACGAGTTCAATTTGGAGACAATAAGAATAAGCGACAGGCGATGACATAATCTAGTACACGTAGCATGTGTGAACTCTTATGGTTAATGTAGCCAAAACAAAAATAATCATAACAGTAGTGACGATAAGTGTGTGAAATCTCGAGTACTGTTAGAGGTATGAGGAAGATTATCACTTTTTGGCTGCCCAGACCATGGAAGCATATTACTTCTTGAGGTACCTGAAATTGGGTTATCGTTAGTCTTGGTGAGCAATCGCAGAGCCAATGCAATGGATAAGGGTTTAGTAGCTACAACTTTTCAAGGTCCCTGTAGGTGTTGATTTCCTAAATACCAAGTTATGTGTTTGCTAGTAAATAACATTTCTAGGTGTAACAGACTTAAGTTCAAGTATGAGAATGGTGAACAAGAAGCTGGGAAATTCATCACAGACAAATATATGCGACCAATCAAAAACTCCAAGTCAACTTATGATACTACGAATGGTCGAAAATCCAGGAAGATCAGAACAGAGATAGCAGTTACTGACTATTAGGGGGGATTAAAATGATGATATCGGATTAGTATTAAGCTAAGGATTTATAATTTCAGTTAGAATTACCACTTCCTGTAGAGGAATAATTTGTGAGGGAAAATATTATTAATTTGGACTAGCACTAATTTTATCAATATGATTGTAAATGAAAGTCAAAAATGGTATTTTCACTATGGACTAAGATTAGAAAAGCAACGGGCGAGTTTGAGTAAATAAAATGAAGATTAAAATGGAACATCGTGAAAAAACTACAAAAATCATGTGAACAAGACAAGACAGATCTATCAAACTCTTGAGATTTTTTTAGTTTTAAAATTTTTCAGATGACCAGTATCATAATCCACAGTGAATATGAAAATATTATAATGACAAGACAAAAATAGTGGGAAGTGAAAGAAAAATCTGTAAGCATCATTTGAATAGAAAGTCCAGTAAAATTGTAAAACATACTTACAGCGTTAAGGCAAAGACCAGATGCCACTGGAAGGATAAACAGTAAGCAACAATTACCAACGTCACAGTGACGCACAAAACTAAGAAGAGCGCCTAAAAATTTGAAGTTTTCTTCTATTCAATATTTGCGATGAGAATAGCAGAAACCTCACAGGAAGCACTTAAAAGAGTACTAAATATATGCTAAGTTTTTAAGGTGTTGCTCAGTGATCTATCTCCCTATTTGTGTTCATTTTGTAAATTAAGTATACTTTCGGTTGCTAGCTTAACTTGAACGTCACTGTTATATTTTTGTAAAAATTTCTTCTTTCAGTCTGAAACAAAATTAACGTCACTCCAAATAAAGTGTTAAATAGAGCACTATTTTCGGAAGTGACTTCTACTGCACTAGTTTTGCAGATACATATAGAGGATATCCAGGCGATTGTGGAGGGGTTATAGAATGCTTTTGATTGTTGAGCACTTGCTTTTAGATTTGGTAGATCAATGAACCTTCACCTAGAGACCCAGGTACGCGAAGCATGAAGGTATAGAAGAGGTTTTCAGAAAAAACGACACTTACTACGATGGTTTAATCGTATATTCTCCACAGTATATTCTTCTATAAAATACAATAGCATGTCACATTACTAAACATATTGCCCGAAATTATTCAAAAATCGTAACATAATAGTATGACACGATTAATAAATTGAAAAAGCAGGTACTAGATAGCGAAATTCCAAACGTAGTGAGCAGTGAATACGCTTTGACAGTGTCTCAACCATAGTTTGACTAAAGGATTCATTCTAACCGCCCACAAGTGGTAAACCAAGACATAGTGACTTTAGCTGCGGGAACTTAGAAGTTCTGCAAACTTCCTTCTGAAATAGATGGCCATGGATCTGTCAAATATCATCCGAAAACTTTCTCATAAAGAGAGCGATAGTAGGCTGAGCTCAGATAAAACAACTAATTTGTAGAGGAGTCGATAAAGTTAGTAAAACCAGAACTTGTAACATTAAGTTTTACAACATATAACTAGAAAGAGATTGTCTAGAAGTTAAGTTTGATAGACAAAGTATAAAATCGGAGAATATCAAATATCGAGATTTGTGTTCGGCATTACCCCTGTAAGTCGTGAAATAGGTTTGTGACTTAATTTCATGTACACGAGATATTGAGTTATTTTTCATTGTTAAACAGTCAACAGATACAAAGGCTGTTTCAAGGAAAAACCCTAGATTACAACACAATAGGAGAGGTGATCCTGGAACAAAAATAGATGTAAGCCCTCCCAAACCATGTTTGAATCTACAAGATTCAGAAAGCACCATATTACGGTTAGTCAACATAGCAGATAGAACCATGGGGATAGAGATCCTGGATGGTTCACACACCATCTACCATACTAAAGTAGTGAGACACTTAACAACTTCACTATGATAGCTAGTGTGAAAGTCTCATAGAGACTATTGTGCAAATGCAACTACAAAATAGATGATGAAATAAGCCACCTCGGAGATCTGGACCAAATAGCAGGTCACAGTAGCCAAGAAAATTTTGCTGGTACCACTGGAATCTTAGTGTTCGATCAACGAGGTGCACTGATACATGCATCTGGTCTAACAAGATACCCGGATATAGAGGAATGAATGATCTGTTCACAGATGAAGATAGCCTAAGTAGTCACTTATTTCATGTCAGGAATAAGAATTCTGGGATAAGCTTACTGGTAATGCCAGTGTAGCACTCAGTATGATACCCCAAAACAAAGCCAAGCATATACGTCAGATATATTCATTTACACTTCAAGCTGCCAATTAAACGAAAATAGTGACTTTGGACAGTTTACTTTAACACTGAATTTAGGATTTAAATGACAATTTCTTTTGGTTATACAATCGCTAACTTGGATCTCACAATACCAAGAATGGACTTTTAGAAAGATACGAATTTCTAGTTGATGCAAATAAACAACAGTTAACACTGATGAGACGTTGATTCATACTATAGGCATACAGGGTATATTCTGTTCCTTTAATTAAGCACAAACTCCCACAGTATCAATTGATACATCGTATAATACACTTAGAGAATTTTGAAAATTAACCCGAATAACCCTCATTTTTTAAAATATCAGCGTAAAGTATTGCACACGATAAAATCTTAGGGGACGTTAGTGTGTGCAAGACCTAAGAGTTTAGCTTTTGGTAAGCTCAAAATCGATGAAGCCGAATTTGACTTTTTTTCGCAGTTGAGCATAGTTCGGCCTTCCGATAACCATTTGGCCTCACCGTTGTATGTGGTCCTAAAGAAAAATGTAGGTGATTAAAGACTATGGATTACTTGACGTGAGTGCGATTCCAAATAGGTACCAAGTACCTCACATATAGGCTTTCTTAAACGGCCTAAGGAGTGCAAAAACATTTACTTAGATTGATCTGGTCAGAGCGTACCATAATATCCCCATAGATGAGGCAGATATTCCTGAAACAGCAACCATATCTCTTTAATTGTTTGAGTCAGTGCAAATGTTATTTCGCCTACAGAGCATAGCAAAGAGATTCTAAGATTGATGGGTAAGATGCTTCGAGACACGCCCTTCGAGAACACGCATTTACTGTTATTTCTAATTTGGAATCAGATGAACATCATGTAGGAACGGTGCTACAACGACTGAGTGAAAATGAAATAAGTGCTCATCTAGGTAATATATTTGTGGAGTGGAAACCTTGGAATTATTAGTTTACACAATAGGTAAAAATGGGATTACACGAACACGTAAGGAGGTAGGTAGTGTCTAGCAACATTACATGTCAGGCTCCATAACACAACTTAGGAGTTTTTTTAGGTATAGTAAACTTTTATCGTCGATTTATACCGGGCTGTGGACATCAAATCCAACTGCTAACGTATGTACATATGGAGGACCAAAGTGACTTTAAGCTGACACCAGAAGCGGTTGAAGCCATTAACGAACAAAAAGATAAATTAGTACATGCGATCCAATTGAAATACCTAGACTCTAGCTCATTAGCCCTAATGGTTACAGCTTTAGAGAAGGTAGTAAACGGGATCCTTTACCAAGTGGGTCCTTGACCAGCTAGTGCAGAACGGATATCTACCATCTCATTTGTCTCGAAACATCTAGCTACCAAGGAAACTGAATATTCTAACTTTGGAAAAGAGCTTTTAGTGATTTGCTAGGCCATTAAGCATTTCTGACACATGTTGTAAAGCAAGAATTTTGTAATTTATGAGGATCATGAATCATTAACGCATTCCCTGAATGCTAAGTCCAATAAATATTCTCCACAAGAAATACCCCACTTCAATTTCATAACGCAGCATTATATACGACCACTTGAATTCAACCTTATAGGTAGGAATTACGCTAGGATAGAGTCTCTTTAATTTCGCAGATCATAGGTCCAGCCAGTTACTATTTGCAACGCTCCCTTTCCACCCCTGAGCTGGTCCTAACTTATGAAGGCAATATTACCCGAATTTCTCACCCACTGAGGAAAGTGACCATTTCAGTATTAGAGTTGTATGGCTTATCTGACGGCAAACAGCCTGTGAAGCTAGATTTTTACGTCTTGTTTTACCTAAAGTTAGCAGTTGATTTTTTCGTGACGTGAAGAAAACTGTAAAATGGTTTTGGTCCTAATCCATCCTCATCTTCAAATAAATCCCACAATCTCGTAGTGCATAGGAGGTGAATTCAGTTTAAAAAGGAGAATGAAACTTCAGTAGGGTATAGGTTTTCTTAATGAGTAATCAAATTTCCAAACCATCTACCGGAAGAATTGGCATCTGTTCCTTTAAATGACCTAAAAAACGAATAGCCACTCGAAGTGGCTAATTCAGAAAGGACTTACACAGGTTTCTGACTTCTTTCTTAAAACACAAATCTTAATTTGATAGAAACCATTATATTTACGTATATCTGATAAAACCGACTGTTATCTTGCAAGATATAAAACCATTAATTTTGTAGGACTGGAGAGCCTTTGGGAGACTAAATTATTAGAAATGTATTTGGAGAGCTACATGCTTACCATAAAACTACTTCCCATTTGTGCCAGATCTAGAGTAAACTTAGGGAGGTTAATACCTTTAAACAGTATTGGTATAGGTTTTATATTCTAAATATATCTAAAGTGAAGAAATGCCAAATGACTTTAAGTGATGAGCTGAACAAACAAACATTTTTGACGATAGTTATTTATGCTTAAGTGTACATGAAATAAGATGGGACTGTGAAACTTGTCCTTGTCAAAACAAAGAGGACCCTATTTGTTCTGTAATCTAAAGCCAGGAAAGTCACCGGATACTAACCAGTTGTGCAGTAGGTTGCCGTCATCCATCAAGGAAATTTTTCAGAATGATTTGCGCCTTTCTTAATCGCAACTTTCAGGGGATCGGAAGGTTAGGATCTCTATTCCAGACTTTCAGAATATAAATAGACAGTGATCATCTGACAAAACGTTTGCCAATTAGGTCAGTAACGTAGCTAAAATATTAAGAAACTTAGTTTACGATAATTTAGTGGGTCGCATACTTTCAAGAAACTTACTGATTCCAGAGCAACATAAGATTTTCTAGTGATATTCCTGTTTTACTAACACATTAATTGCTTGATCGAACTAGACTGTAGCTTCAGTCTTTAATCTTCATTGATAAGGATAGTAAGTCTGGTGACTTGAATTAGTCCTTGCAGTAATCTTCCTAGTGTAGATCCAGTTTCTCCTTGGGAGAGTCTGTAGCGACTTAAGTTAACTAGATAAGAGTTGATTTCACAACTTATGTATACACGTAGATAAGAAAGCTTAAGTATCCATTTACTTCCTTATTCTTTATAGGGATTATATTTCCTATTATCTTATATTGAATGTTGAGAACATTGTGTGTTTGAATGATTAGCAATTCCGCTCCAACTGTCTCCTGTGCCCGCCTTAAAATAAATACCTATTACCAAAGATTATTGTTTCTTCTGTTAAAATAGAACGGAACGTACCTAATTCTTAAACTGGTGGTGCTTTTACTTTGTCACATCTTATCCAGACATGTGAACAGTTGCTTAGATCCTTAGGTAAAAATGTCGCTCGTGACTGTTCACGAGTGTTAATTGGCTTAAGCTTAGACATTTGGTCCCTTAGTTGGTCTGCATAAGTAAATCAAAACAGCTTCCATCACCTATGGAAGGTGTTCTGATTTACTGTGACACAACGAAGGCGGTACCCCGACCTTTCGTTCCTAAAAGTCCACTTATGAAGTTGATACCATATGTTTGAGTACCATGTTCCATTCGTTGACCACTCGATGTGGGAGACAGATGCCCACTCTGAGTTTATCCGATCTACGTTTTCCAAACATTTTGAGGTGGCTTTTGAGATTATTAGTTTTGAAGGGCGAAAACGTTAAGATAAGTTAACACATAAGTCATTATTTAAGGTACGGAATACCAATATACGATCATCTCGTATTCTACGATAAGATAAAGAGAAAGGATTCAGACCTTCCAAATACTTATCGTGAGGGAAGTTTGAAAGGCCTTTTACTAGCTTAGTACCTACTCGTTGAATCCACTCATGTTTCTTAACATCCTTAATAAAATAAGGACACACCGCTTGGATACAGTATTCGAGATGATGTCCCAAGTATATGAGAAATGAAATCCATGACATGTCCTCATCAAAACGTTCGAATGCTTCGCTCAATGACCATAATACTCAAAACCCTTTAGTTGCTGTTGCGTTGAAGTATGCAGTGGTTCTTAAGTCATGACTTACAGTTACTTTTGAATATTCAAAAACTTCTGCTTGTTGAAGTATTACAGTAGCCATGGTGTATTGGTGGCCGTAAACCATGCTGATGAGATTTAGTGTACCCTTACTTCAATTAATTTCTTACTCTTAACTATGAGACCATCGAGCCAATTCGTTCAAGTCAAATTGCTCTGCTCAGTACAGGATTCTATTCAGAGAGTGTTCCTTTAACTGGGACCCTGTCTTCCCTAGCACAGGAAATAGTTTATTAAGCCCCGAATCGGCCCTATTATCCCAAAGTTTGGTAGTTTTAGTATAAGGCTGACATATGACATTTTATCAAATGCTTTGGTGGAGTCAATAAATACCACATTCACAGACAATTATTTATCAATAGCTCCTACCTATTCCTCATTTGCAATTACGAAGTTAGTAGGACATGAAATACACCTGCGGAAACCATACTATTATAAAAGTCAAGCTGATAGGCATATAGCTAGATGCCAATTGTCTATTGCCACCCTTTAAAACAAAGCTGACTACTACATACTTCTAATCTCTTTTGAAAGTTGACCTTATTAAAATGACATCCTGGTTTTGAAATAATACTCACGAGTGATAAGAACAGCCTAGGATGCACCCCATCAAGTCTCGGTGACTTACCTGGTTTTAGATGGCTAAGCCAATAGAAAACCTTCTCCGTAGTAATGAGGACTGATTCCATTGCAACTACTTTAGGTGTATTTATTGAATACACATTAAAAATTAGCGTCCTAAGAGAAAATTTTGTTGAAATATTCAGATAATTTTTCAGCTTTGCTCAAATCTGAGTCACCTAACACAGTTTGGTTATCATGTACTATTAGTGACGGGATCCAAACATTTCTCTTACTTCGTCTTCGTGAGAGTAATTATATAGTGATCGATTTCTCCTACTAATATACTTAACTTAGTCATTTTGTTTCTTAGGCTTCAGGCGTTATTATGCAATACATCCAGAATAACTGGGTTGATACCTGCCAACCGAAAACCCTGAATTTTTAGGTTTTTCCTCTATTCTACAACCTTGTTTCTAGTTCGGTGCGAGCTTCTGTTCTCCCAGAAGATTGTGTTGATAATATTCTGGTTGTAGACGCAATAATAAATTATTTCTTTTAGGCAATTAACAAAGTGACTCACATAACTTTTATATGAAGTCTTCAAAATTCGACATAATGGAGTTAATTGGATAAGAAACTTTCTATGTTACCAAAGATATATTGTTCAGGTTAATAGAATGTTACTTAAATGAAAGCCTGTATTAAGTAGCTCCTCATAAAGTGCAATCTCGAAACAACTTTTGTTATTTTTATAAATTAGCAAACTGCTAAACCACCAAAGTCATCGATAATTTTGTGTATTGATGACCCAAAGTTTTAAAATTCGATAAAGAGTGATGCTGATAGGCTTGATCTCCATTCTGATCTACAAAAGATAATTAGATGGCTCGAAATTGGAAGTGTTGCATATCGATCAACATCATAGACACTAACACATATTTAACAATTCATCAACTCTACAAATAGGAGAACAACAGGATCTAAGAGTAAACTTTGGTCACTGCACACTATAAAGCACCAGCTGATAAAAGTTTTCTAGTGCTTGCTCATGTTTTAGAAAGCATTCAGATTATTTGATGAAGATATATTTCAAATATTATATTCTAGGTACATGATATCAAATAGCGAATACTATGCTCAATCATCATGTCCTTATTTAACTTAATCATTTAAACAAGTAAGTAAATCTATCTATCTACAAGTGGGCATTAAAGCTTCATGCGCCACACAGTTGTGTGTATGATAATTTGAAGAAATGTAAAACGAAGGGCGACCATACTCATTAGGTATCATTTTACAATGGAACAAGAAAGTTAAATAAAGGAAGATAATTCGGTGAAAAATACGACCAGAAGACCTAACTAAGTAAGATAATTCTATGTTTGTGAAGTCCATGATGGTAAACTACAGCAGGCTTTTATTTCAAGTTATATTTGATAGGGTGTAAAGCCACTAAATTGTATCGTTCCTTGGTTCGCAGTCAGAGGGCTGTACTGATTGGAGGCCAGTCATATAAAGTTTTATTTCCAATCATGGCCACCCTACTTTATAAAAGGTGTGGACACATTTAAATAGGTTTAACGGGTAGTAACTAGTCTTTTAAACCTTCCTTATGATCAACAATTAAGACGCTCAAATTATTTCACTTGGTTTATCGTAGAGCGTGGAGTTACATCATATCGGCATTTCGTATCGTAAACAGCCATTTTTTGCTCAGTTTAGTACTAGCGAATTCGACGGCAACCACGAATGTGTTCGAAGAGCGAGATAGAATAATATCAAGATAGGATTCTGTTTCACTCAAGTTTGTCGCTTATCCAACATATATTCGAGTAAGCGGAAGAGGATAGTGAATGCAGCACATTTATTTAAGGTTGACTCTTTTCATAGTCTCCAAACGACTAGTAACCAAATGGATTTGAGTAGTTACCAAACAAATTTTCAAATCTGTAAATTTATTTACATAGACATGTGAAAACTATTACTGAATACACCAAAAACAACTTGAGATTTATTCTTACTACATTACTATTTGGATGTTTATAGTTATGGTACACTATTGAAGTAATTATGTAATTACTCGTATCAATAGATGTGGTCAGGTTAACACAGAAACATCATTTATGAATATTGTTAGCATCTGAATATCAACTATTGTAGTCGAGCTATTTCAGTTTTGTATCCAATATGTGTATAGAAGAGTTTATACGCCAAGAATATTGATCATGATGAATACAAAAGTTCCTTAGTATAACAAGGAAAGTATACGATGGTATTTTCAATGCTCTTATTATTAATGGATGAGAGTAACTGGGACAAAATTCGTTGTGAAAGAAATTTTCAATCAGTGAAATTGGATAAGTTGGTAATTTAAATCTAGTGGAAATACTTATTATATGAACAACCTGTAAATTAAAAATAGTGGTAACAATTGATTTAACATATACACTGATTGGATATCGTGTTGACGTAACTCACCAATGATTAAATAACTTTCTGCTTGTCCATAATATAAGAGTATGGTCTTGGTTGAACTTGATTGTATGCTTTACTTCTGTCACAATCGATAAGCTGATGTTTATATCTGTCCCAAGTGTAAAAAGTTGTATGTATTTAGTAACTATACTCATATTATAAGATTATAATTTACAATGCGTTTTCTCCTACCCTAAGAAGAGACTGTAACAACAATCAAATCACTAAAAAATAACTTCAGGATATTCCTGAAGTTGAGAGAACTCATGGCTGGTAAAGTTCAAACTTATCTGGAGTAAGACAATTATCGCTAGCGATAATTGATGATTGTTGTCGTATAATATTAATTGATAAAAACAGAAATTCTATTATTGGATGCTGGACGGCACAGTGGTACATCTGAAGGTACTGGGCTGGATTTCATAATCGAATCAAAGATATGCAATGCTTTAAGGTCCAGCACTACGAAGAAATAGATGTATAGTGTCCCCCAGTTTTCAGTGGTACCCAGCCAACATCAATCTGTGACGAACACAAACAACTAAACTTTATACGTATCTCCAAACAACCACGTCAAATGGAAACCATTACAAACACATTACAACTAAGTAAAATTTCCCTTTAGTCTTAAAAAGGATGTGTATGTATGTATAACGATCAAAATTCGAAAGTTCTTGACAACAGCTTAAGCCTAATAGAATCTCAATGAAGTTATAACCTAAAATTCATGCCTTTCTGATTAGTTTAATCAGTGTAAGCGAGCAACTCGTAGTTATTTCAAAAAGTAATTGAAAGTAAATCATTGATGGCAACTATAGTACTGTGTTCAATACATGACATAAATAAAAATTGTATAGGCCTCAAGGTTAGGACTGACAGTTGGTTTGAGTTCCAGATGTCTTTCAGTTTCAGAACGGCTGCTCTCGTCTTACCGATTCGCTTCCTCACATCTTCACCAGACCTTCCTTGTTTATCAATGATGCTGCTAAAGTATGTAAAGGTTTCTACATTTTCGTGAATTTCACCACCAAGTGTAATTGGGTTGGTGTTCGTTGTTTTGTATCGAAGGATCTTGCTTTTTCATTTGTGTATGTTGAGACCTCCTGTTGGTTTTAGAGGCTGCTGCTACACTGTTTGTCTTCACCTGCATTTGTTGCTGTGTAAGGGATAGAAGAGCTAGGTCGTCTTGGAAGTCATCTAGCTGCATCCATGTTGTCCACCCTCCCCGTTTATCCGAGCTTGGGACCGTCAGCGACCCTAGGGGGATTCCAGGCAGAGTTACATTTAACAAATATTACAATGAAATTGTGTTATCGCCATTATCAGCTTCATATTTTCAAATATTTTAACATATACCTTCTTCATGTCATTTACTTTTAATCAACAGTATTTAGTGCTTAAATTCATTCAAAAAAGGCACTAATTTGTTGTTTGAATTCTTCATATATTGAATTTATCTGAGTAACATTAAAAACCACAGTTGCTTTATCGTTACATTGGTTTTCTGTGCAGTTCACATCCTTGATCCCAAAAAGAAATCAAAGCCTTCATGTTATAATTATAATAAACAACTCACTAGTGACTAATTTCAAGATGCGTCAATAGTTTCAGTTAGAAACCGTGGCTATTTGCCTTTCAGATATGTCGTGAATGTGACAGTTATCAACAATAGTATTGACTGACCATCACCATTAGACGCTAGTCAGGTAACTGAGTCGTACTGACGGTTATGCTGTGGGTTAGACTCCATTGTGATATCAAATATATGCACTGACTAGTTGCATCATACTAAGATGAAACAATTATCCAGTATTTCTATGGTTGAAGCAATAAAGTGAACTATCATTCTCTGTTAAACTACTACAACTCATCTAGTTATTATCTATTTATCTCATTTATAAGCATATTGTGTTTACGTAAATGTTTTCTTTCAATTAACAATGTTGTTACTTCTTTCGTTTTTCATCTTATTATTGTTATTGCCTTTTTTTTTCTTTTCAGCGTTACATTTCATTTTCATCTTCATCTCGTTTTCTTTTCATTTTCTTCTTCTTCTTCTCCTTATTATTATTGTGTAATCTTTCTTTTTTTGTATAAATGTAATTATGTTTTCTTCAATGATAATACATGTAATGTACATTAATTGAATAAGTAGAATTGTTTAAATTAATCATTTTTTTCAAATAAATATTCAACGCGTAAAATATAAAAAAAATACAAACACACACAGATACTCAACGAGAGGGAGACTGAGTGTGAGAGGGGGGGGTTGAAGTGATAGAAACAATAAACGAATAAGTAAAACAAAAGAAAAAAATAAATGAAAACAAAAGTAATGCATTCACCTGTTTACTCAAATATAAAATAAAAGAAGATAATTAATTAAGTAATTAATTAAATATATAAATAAGTGAAATGAAAAACTCATCGAAATGTAATGAAGTAAGAGATGAAGTCATTTGGAAGATAAAGAAGAAGACGAATGATAGTGAGAGTTCGAGAGAGAGAGAAAGAGAGTGAGAATAACTGTGAAGCTTAATGAAGCATCATCTTAGTTACAATAACAATTTAATAGAAGTTAAACATCAACAACATGTGAACATTGAAGTAATGAAGAAATAATTCAACAAAGTAGGAAGATGAAGAAGATAAAGTAGAAGAATAGGAAATGTGGATCTGTATGTGTGTGTGTGTGTGTTTCATAAACTTTTAACTGTTGTTTACTTCTAGAATTCAACTGATAATTACTTAATATGGCTTTACAGTTTATTATTTTACAGTATAATAAATTAATCTTAACTTAATTATACTGTTTATATATTACTCATTAGAGGAATCAAGAAGGAGAAATGGGATGGTCGGTGGGGGGGGGTAGGAAAGGAGGTTGAGTAGATAAAGAAATCAAATGAACTATAAACTAGTTAACGAGTAAAGTGTGATTATTCAATAAACGATATAAATGTATTCATATGTACTTATTATGTGAATGAACTAACTGAATTAAGTAGTATGGAAACTGTATATACATGAAAGAGTTTGTGTATTCTAGTTGTTTATATAGTGGATTGAGTAATTTGTAATTTGTATTAACATATAATTGGGAAATATTTATATCTTCTAGTTAATTTATTATAGGCTGAAGTTAATCAGTTTCTGTTACCATATGTTTATAATGAGCAGAATATCTCTATACAAATAGGATAAAAAGTACATCTTGAATTCTACTTGCTAGACACAATCTGACTTATCTTATACTTGTGAACAATCAATGTTTCTAAGCAGTCAACTCAGGATGAACATATGACAACACAGATAAATCAATATCATTTCATAACATATCAACATATCACATTTGTTTGATACTAAATGAACTAGGTTCAAGCTCACTGTAAACATCAACACTAAAATATAGCTATATATAGCTGATAGGTCTTAAGTAGGGCTAAACATGTGTACGAGATTCTACTTGCCAGTCACAGTCCAACCTAATTCATGCATTGACATGAGTTTGTACGAGTTGAAAATACACTATCGCGGCAACATTCTTCGTTCTGAATTGAGTCTTATTCACTGATTGCTTAGATTAATAATTGATCCCCTTTACAGCATCAGAACTAGACACTCAACGTCTCTGCCGCTCCCCGCCGCCGAACTAACTGGAACAAAAGCTACACTGGACGTTCGGGTTTATATATATCGTGTGGTGGTCATTTGGAGAATCCATCGATCGCCTAAAACAGTGCAGTTGATCCATGTAAACTAATTCTGATAGACATTGAACTTATTATCTGTACTTGCATAAACTGTTAATATAGTATTTATTCTTATCTGACTGTTTGTAAGGCGTTATTGACTCGGTAGTTTTCCGCGGCCGTCACAAGTTTATTCTATGGGATTACTTGGATAACATTTGTAGTTATAAGTCCTAAACGAAAATGATTATAACTAGTATTAACACGATTCGCTTAGAGTTTGTACATGGTATTCAAGATTAGTCAATATCATAGACAATAAAGCATAACTAACACCTTTATATCCATTTTACAAGTAAGTGATTATTTGAGCTCAGTTAGTGTATGGACAATGAGCTGGATTCTTGAAGCAAAGGATACTGGGCTTAGAGTGAAGATCATCACTGAGATGTGGATATTACAATTAGTCACTTACAATTTATATGATAGCATCATGATGGTACACTCACATAAACACATAACTGTGCATTTAAGGAAATACATGTCAATGTATTGAATCACAGAATCGTTCAGTAAACAAAGTGGCCTTTCTATATTACTTTCATTCTAAAATCAAGGTTACACTACATTCATTACGCTCAAATGATAATGCTGTTTTTATCAATCACAGGTTAATTTCACTTGGGTACCGTTCACAATGAGGGAGTACTGTATAGATGATTTGTCCTGTATTACGATTCCACTGCAGTATACATCCACGACTCCACCATGGAACGAGACAGGCATCTTCAGGTCTAGTGTATAGCGATTAACTAAAAACACCACTCAACCAAACGACTGAAGTCCAAACTTTTCATATCTCATGACGACCATGCGATTCCGTTGAAACTAACTTTCACACTTCTGAGATGATTGAATTCCATTAATCATTAATTATCAATATAATCTAAATGAATCTGTGAAGAGTACGTAGAACAAACCTACTACCACTCAGCAAAACATTAACTTAAACTAATTATAACAAACAGCTCATTAGTGACCCACTAAAAGATTCGCATAAAGATCTGATGATATATTGTTATTCATAGAAATCAGATAAGCCTAGAGTGAGACAGTTAACATGAATTCCATGCTATGTGACAAATTGACTGAAATGGAAATCTTTCCATTAGTCTCCGGTAGGCTAACGGTGTGGTATTAGTTATTAAATGTTTACCATCTGATCCGAAGTTCATTGATTCAATCTGTGATGAAATTCTAGGAATTATACTAGAACGAAACAGTCATTCGGTGCACATTAACTGTTTTTAATAATACTGAACTGAGATCATTCTGTAATGACTATAACTAGTCAATTAGAAACTATAATTGACTATTAACTAACTGTTTTTTTTTGCATATTTACGTTCTTGTATGGATACATTCGTAAGAAATAAATTGATTAAATTGTTTCAATTAAACTTAATTTCTATTCAATTATCTAAAGTTACTATGCACTTGATTATATCTAATAGGTATCTGTTTCTAAGTAAATCATATCAATAAAAATAGGCGGGGAGTAGTAGTGATGATGGGAGGGGGGAGGAGGAGGGTATAGAATTTTTTTTTTCGATAAAATTGTTTTTTAACCATATTTCTAAGGTATCTTGCTTATTGATCAACTTTCTTTTTCTCTTTGATATACTTTATTCTTAGCTAATTTCTTCTTTCTCTTTCTTCTGTTTTTCTTTCTTTCTTTTTTTCTATCTCTTTATTCTAATTGTTGATTGTTCTTATCATTCAATGTATCTTATCAGATGATATTTACCTGAATATTGTTTTTTTCTTTAGTTTTTACAGTTTTATTTCATGTGAATTATTTGATATTTTATTTCAATAAAATGATGATTATCTTCATTTCTGATAGATTTCCTCTTTCTTCATCTCGACCTCTCTTTCTGAGTGTTTGTGGTGTGTGTGTGCTTATAACTTTCCGTTACATCATTTAATTTGTATTGTGACTGGCGAGTGGAATCCAGGATGCGCGTTTCGTCCTATTTGGGACTCATCGGCTGGATGTACCTGCATCCCAATGTTGATGTTCACAGTGGGATACTTCTGAATAATCGCTATATCGAGGCGATCCGCACAGGATGCACATATAGCAACAGTGACTGACCAGCTTCAGTCTATAACAAATCAATGGGAATATACAAATTCATTCTACTATTTCCGTTACATGTTCCAATCGATCAAGTAAATAAGAAGGTAGGATATTATCAGTTTAATTAGTTTAATCATCGTATCTCATGATTGAAGATGTTGTCTAGTTTACCAATAGGTTAGAAGAAAGTTATGATCTATTAAATGGAAATATGCTTTCATTTCATACAGTCATTGATTAATGACTTGAGTCAAATTATCAGAGCATAGTTTATATGAGAAAGATGTGAAGAAATGATTTCTACGAAGTTAGACATAATCAGTTTCAATGGCTTTGATAGTGCTAAGGTCTTAAGCTTAAAAGATAATCAAATTGAAATGTGGTCAGTCTTTTTTGTAGATAAGCTGTTTGAGTTCAGCGTAGATTGATGTTGGTTTAGTACCACAAAACACTAGAGAGGGTACTAGACAGTTGTGTTATTCCAGTAAGAAACTTCTCGTTTGCTGAGTGTACCCTTTATTTTTCAAGAGAATGTAAGCCAAAGCTTTCAGATTAACAAATGCTTAACTATCTGCATAATTTGCCCAGCTGGTTTCCAATGTTAGAATGGTCACTTACATCAATTCGTGATACAGCGTGACTATCAACCAATGGTCAATAAGTAAACTTAAAATCAATTTCCATAAAACCACTTCAATTCAAATCTTCAAAGAGTTAGACAGTCATCACTGCTCAACTAATGTTTGGTTAGAATTGGAATTTACTAATGAGAAGACAAAGTGCCTCATAACATTGATCACTAAACTGAAAACTAAACTGAAATGGCCACTATATACAATTTTATAGTATCATACTTGTGAATTGAAGGAGAAACTTGATTCATTTTTTGTCTTCAAGAGCCAGATATATCTGCATTGAGAATAAAGTGAACAGTCTAAGTCCAGAAACGATTTAATCCTCTTCATGAATACTGGATTTCATGAAAATAAGGCTGCTGAGTTTCGGTGAAATAGAATTCCAAAAGCTGTACAAAAACGTTTTACTCTGCTCAGCCACGTGTTGCAGTTACAGACAGGACTGTGGTTGTATTGAAGGCAAGCTTATGACTGGGGTAACAAGAAGATGCTTCCCTATTGAGTATATAATATTAATTTTATTGGTCTCCCTGAATCAAGAGGAGTTAGTGTACTTGAAATTTGTTGAACAGAAGACGCATTGATCGACCAAAATAGCTATCCACACAGATATAAATGAACTTAAAGGCGTACTCTGAAAAGGGTAAGTGTGATACTTTGTTGTCGTAGGTGTTGATAACTAATAGTGGGTTAGATAGCCCTATTCTCCTACTGGCTGTAAAGAAGGTAATTTTAATGGAGATTGAAGTGCTTTTCTTCAGGCTGTCAGACAGTAAGTCACTGATGAAATTAACAGTTAGGTAGTTTTTTCCTCGATTCAGATATTATGGGTTATCTTGGAGAGGGGAATTTGGATGGTGCTTCTTGTCAATAAGTCCTACAGTAAAGAAATTTTTTAAATAACGTCTTTATTTTTGAGGAAAGTTAACTCGTTATCCAAAAGAATCCGAAGTAGATATTCGTCGCATTCTTGAGGTGAGAAATTCAATCAGGTTTCCCATTTTACTGATAGGTACTATACATTCACTATTCCTCCCCTTCTATTCTCCTCTTCTAAATGCAAAATGTTACTTAGTGGGTCGGTGTCAAACGGAATCTCAGCGCGTATTGAGAAAGCCTGATCGGCATTCGCCAATTTACGCCACTTGTGGCACAGGTGAGATATCCGTCTCTCAACTAAAGGCAGGGTGTACTTCACCGCAATCCTCGCCGTCCTAACATATTGCTGCAAAACGTGGGCCATGAAAGCACAAGATATGCGTCAACTTAAAGTGTTTGACCATAGAAATCTTCGTAGCATTTCTCGTATATCATTGAAGAGTAGAATAAGTAATATGGAGGTTAGATAAAGGGGAAATATGCTAAATCAGTAGGAGAGGTCATTAACCTTCATCGATTGAGATGGCTAAGACACGTGTTGCGCATGCCTGACTACCGCCTGCCTCGTCGCGCTATGTTGGATAGGGTTGAAGTAGGATGCACGAAGCGTAGGGGCGGCCAAACCAAAACATGACATCAGTCCATGGAGCCTTTGACTGTTGATCTATGGCATGTTGGTAGATGCAGATTACCTGGTTGGGGTGCGTGTGATAGTCACAATAAATGGCTAGAGACACTTGGTGACATGGCTCAGAATCGGTTACAGTGGCGCAAGTGTATTCACTCTTTAACTTCATCTAAATCTTGAATTCTATTATTAGTTTCTGTACAACTTTACTTCACTCTCCTTTCTTGTATTCTATTATTATGTTACCGCTGTAATCTCATAGTGCCAATGTGGTATGGCGACTTGAAACCATGGGCGTATTTCCATGATTCTACGTTGATGATGATGATGATGAT
This sequence comes from Schistosoma japonicum, assembly GCA_025215515.1. Classification (NCBI taxonomy): domain Eukaryota; kingdom Metazoa; phylum Platyhelminthes; class Trematoda; order Strigeidida; family Schistosomatidae; genus Schistosoma; species Schistosoma japonicum. The sequence goes on along the minus strand of CM046069.1, from coordinate 84,235,664 downwards.
GATGATGTATACATCGAAAATGAAATGGTTGACGGATGAATCTGTTCATTGGAAGAAAATCTTGCTTCTTTTTTTACCATTCTGTTATTTCTTCACTAGTCGTTAACTAACACATAGATGCCCATCTAATATCAACTTCTCTAATTTATTCAATTTTTATTCTTTTTTAATCTTCTTATTGGATATCTCAACAGTGTTGTTGTTGCTAGTTCTTCTTTATCTTCGAATTTCTCTCATTGAAATCACTTCTTATTTTTGCATGTCTACAATTAGGTCAATGTATTTTCCAGTGCATAATTCATTTTTATCGGCAACATCTATGTGTTGTTAGTCAGTTAGTTAGTTAGTTAGTTAGTTGAATAAATTAAAGTGAATTCATGAAAATTAATATTTATTATAATAAATTATTATACAATTACATATTTACATAGTTACATACACATATACATAGATACATAGATAGATATGTTCCCCACCCCTTCAGCCCCATCATTCCCCTCCCCCCTCTCACCGTCTGGACTCCACCCCTCCATCTTTTTATAGTAATCATCATTTATACTTCGCAAAAATTAATGTAATCATTACATAGTAACAGTAATTATACATTCTATTGTAGTTAGGCAATATTGATTGAATGTTGAATATTTTTTTATTCTTTGTCAGCTGTTGATAAATATTCTTATCAGAAATTGATGTATAGAATGATGATATTATGCATAATTCCCTTACATTATAATCTAATCAATATTGAATGATATACATGGTAGGTCGAGTTACTGGGGTGGGGGGCGGAGGGGTGTGTGTGATTGAGGTGAAAGATGGAAAGATGGATAGGTGATGAAATGAAACACAAAATACTAAAATGTCCGTCACTTGAATATACATTTATTATCGGAATTATTAAATGTGACCTAAGGATAGAAACAGTGAACAGATTGATTAAATAAAATTATGTTTATCTATTTATTTAGGTTATAGATGTTAAGATGGAGATTGATTTTTTCTTTCTGTTTTATTTTTTGCTTTTAATTTATAATCTCTACATGGTATAGATTGATTACAGTTAGATACTACTGAATACTTCAGTAGATTGGATAAATGTTTCAGTTAAGTATAAAAAATTATCAACTATCTCATCAGGAAATATAATTCAAAACTTTTAGTTGAATTGAAATGATTTGTGAAGATTGATATTATGTTTTAATTAAATGAATTTGTCACAGATTGATATTGGCAGGGTACCATAACTGTTGTGGTATATCACAATTCAATAGAAGTGGGATGTCTGTCATTGAGTTCCGGCTATCCATGGGGTGTAGAGAGTTAGGTGTTCGTCAACCTGAAGGTTGTGGGACGGAAACTAGGTGATGTACTGTTGAAGAGTATCACACTAAGACAAAGTCCTCTGTTTTCCGATGATACTCTACCAACATTAATATATGACAAATTTAATCACGACCTTTAACAACGAATGCTTAATTGTGAACATTACTGGTTCTAGCTAATTAGTGGTATAACTATCCAAAGTGATGGGTGGTTAATATTTCATGTTTGTCATGTCTGAATTCTAACATTTGGGGTTTCACACTAGAACTTCGAAAAAGGATAGCGTACTAGGAAGAAACAAATGTCCAGTACTTTTCGGATTTCATGTGACAGCAATTAAAAAAAAAACATATTTAGTTGAATTTCTCATGGAAACTGCTGGGATGGCTCCCAGAAAACTCAAAGAAGCCTCCAGATCCCTTGAAGGAGCCATAGACATTCCATCCAATCACTGATCGATAGAACCTTCCAGAATCTTGACGTGTTCCGTTCTGATTGGGTAACAGTTGAGACTTCTTAATTCGGATTTGATGGATTATAACACTGATTTTTGTTGTTCAGAAAACAATAAATGCACGAATATTTTGTATCTAACTTACTCTCCATCTCACTGGAATAAAGTTCCTGTCTACTCGTCTTGTGTCTTCTGATTTGCGATCAGGAGGGTTCAAGCGTTCGGGGTGCTAAGGTAGTCCGTGACTAGTCAAGCATCAAGTACGAGACATAACAGAAACTTAATGGGTTTTCTACACATACATTTCTTAATAATCACATGTGTCTATGTTATGATATGGACCATGGCCGATCACGATATAGAGAGACAGTAACCTTGGTAGAAACGAATTAGAGAAAACTTAAACACCAACGGCATCCTTCTGTGCCTACATGTCTTCCCCATAAGTTTTAGTCCGCATGCCAGATTGATTAGCACAAGACAGCGAAACTATTCGTTCACAAATACACAAACATAACCACTTAGTGAACTAATACGAAGAATAACATTTATACAAAAGAAGGACAATAATGACTACGAACTGACGGAACAGATATATAGCTAACTAGTTAATGTTGCTAAATAGAACAAAAAATGTTAATAGTTGTTAGGTTCCCCTAAAAGTTAGAGAGGGAGAGGAACATAACAATAATAGAAGTACAATAATCTATTAACATGTACTCAAATCAAAAATGAAATGGTCTTCTGAAAGAGTTCCAAAAGTCAGTGATTATTCTTGAATCATTCAGTAACAAACGCTTATTGTAACTCAGCTTTCAATGTTAAGTAAATGAACGGTTGTAGTGTTTGCATCATTCAGCAACACATTTCTCTGACTTCATTCTGTTGTTTTTAAACTGTGGTTCTGAATTTAACCACTGAAGTATAAGACATGGAATCGTATTGTTAAACAGTTCCATATTAGAATGAAACAGTTTTGAAGTGCTTCATAGGTTTCAACGGTTGTCTAAACCAGGTAAATTCTTGATGCTAAATTCAGTAGTCTTTAAAAGAAAAACCCACTCGTAATGTAAATACAATCGTACATCTACAGCAAATAATATTAACTAGAAAAGAACGTCTCTGATTTGTATATTCATGCATATATATATATATATATATATATATATATATATATATATATGTTTACAGGTAAGGACCTGAATTTTCCTTTTGTTGATATTAAGAGCTCAAAGAATCTTGATGAACACAACGATCTCAGATGCTGTTGGATATATATGGGTGGTTGGCACTACCTGGTCCACTATGCTGTCTAAGTGTCCTCCTGCTCGAGGTATTCGAAAAAAGAGCTAGATTATCATGATCATGACGACTTATGTGTGTGATCACAGTGCTCAAGGGACAATTGTTTGACTCAGGCTACATAAGATCTCCTTGTTGTGTATTTTACATACTTGCTTAGGTCTTACCTCCAGAAACAAAAATCCATGGAGTAAGGTGGAGTGCAAATTTTCGGGGCCGATCTTTTCTAACTCCCGTCTTTCTTTATGGGAAGGCAACGTTGGTGTCGTACTGGTTACATAAAAGAAACACGTTAATACCATCACTTGTACAGTCGACATTTTGACGTTATCCTTGGATCTATGGTTTGCCATATTTTGCCTTGCCTTATTTCAACCGCCTTCCTAGCACGGTAGAAACTTAAAGAATGATTGTTCTAACAAGTATAACTCAAATGACTCATCATTATAAACAGGTCCAGTCATCATTCAAGGTAGTAGCAACATTTAGGCTCCATGAGACCAATCTCTTACAAGCATATCTTCATATCTGTTAGTGTCGCTCATTACTAATTTGTCAGGTTAAAAAAACGTGTTGATATTTAAAGTGATAGTTTCTAGGTTTAAGCCTACTCTCAGACATTAACACTGAGATGTATGTAGATTCATAAGATGTATCGTTCGCCAACGTCCACACCGATATACAACACTGCTATTTATTAAGTTTTCTTCTTTCATCTAATCATCCATTCCGTTAGAAACGATATCTCTTATGTTTATTCATTCCACTGTTCCTATCCAAGTAATAATCACTTCCATTAGATTATCGATAGAAATAATTAGCATACACTATTAGTGAAGTAGTTTCTAAGTAAATACCTACTTCTTTATTGGATTAGTCTTATATAAGTCAATTTGATTGTAGTTATCCGTAACGTTTTCAGTATTCATTAAGTGTAACAACTAAAATCATTGTTAATTTGATGGATTAGTGATTGTCGAATGTAAAAGAAGGGTAATTTTCATAGACCTTGTTAGTTCCAGAGTTAAATTTTACAAGATTTGCATTTTGCATCCGACATCTTCAACTGTAGTATAATCACATATTCTTCAATGGCATTTATGGAGAACTCCAGAGGATTGGAAAATATATAATTTTCAATGAAAAGTATCCCCTACTACACAGAAAGTCATCTACTAAATGAATAAGAAAGTGTGTAAAATAACCTTCAGGATACAGCGTATACAATGAATAGTGTATACGTTGGCGTTAACCACATCAGTTGATTCATGTAACATAGTTAAAGATAATTTTAATCACTTTATAGTTTCATCTAGAATGTATAAGACTACTACGATGTAATTGATGGTTAATTTACGTTTTTCAAATTATTGATTTTGAATGATCTTATTATAGTACCGTTCATGGTACTTTCAATCTATTTCCTGTTTTATTGATTATTTGTCACTGGGATAAACATCATTACCATAAGCTGTTAACTGAATGTTTATTCATAACACTAACTTGTCATTTAACTTCAATTATTCATTGCAAATCAATTAGGCAGTCTTTTAATGTCAGTAAAGTTATTAAATATAAACAAAGTAATAGATTCGTACTCTAAAGAAGTTCAATACAAGAAATGGTTTTTACAAAGAATAGTCGAAATTCAAGGAACACTAAATGGATGGTATTTGTTTCATTGATACATTTCTAGGGAATATGGACTAATGACTCTAAATAAGCTTGTACTCTGAATATTCATCTCTTGTAGGTAATATAATACCATCTTACATTATTGTTTCTAAGTTATCTGTCTGTTTGACTATTAGGCATAGTTGCTCACTAGAATTACGTGTATTCTTCTTGATGATAATCAAAGGTGGACACATGAGAAGATTGTTTAATTAAAAGTGAATTTCTATCATGGACTGAACATTAGTTTGTATTAATGCTGGTTATTCATGTAAGTGGTAATGAATAGGCGGTCATTCATTCAGTTTCCAGAAGAGAATCGGTATGCCTTACTGATGAGTTACCGTATATCAAGAATTGTAGGTGTAGGATTTCTTCCCAAATGTGCGTTGTGTCAAGTCACTTAAACACGTGATCACATAGCAACTTACTTCGATCAGAACGAAAGAAATGGATAAGTATAACATAGATCTCTATCCAGTGATAAACTAATGTAAATATCTCAGTTCTATATGCTGTCGATTGTGGCTTGAATGTTTTATTGATAACTTCCTCAATTGTAAAGGTTAGTATCGTAGATTCGAATTTCAAGACAGGAAGCATCACTTCCTTCAAGACGAAAACAAACTATTAATGAACCTAAGTCTAATGTTTTTCCCAGAATGGTTCTACATGATCATGTAGAACGTTTGATCATTCATTATTGTTTCCTTGTACTTTCTATATTGTAGTCTGTTTACCTCTAGCCTCAAGTTGTCTTCATTTTGGTGATGAACAGATACCTACTGCAATATCGAAATTGATGATCTACAGTAACTTATCGATTCGCTGAAATTATTGTTGTTATTTCTGTATATTGCTATTTAAACAAAGTATTTATTATGTTGGTTCGATATCACAAAATGGTCTGAATTAAAGAACCAGACAACCAGAAACTGATACTGGACAATCGTTTCACCCTAGCTTAGGACTCTTAACTGTTGCGCATCCATGACGCCATCAGGAGTCGAACTCAAACTTTATGAAGAACGTTTTTCCACTGGACTACTGAACACCCTTGTTAATATTTCTAAATCTAGTCAATTTGCGACATATTTGGGCGAACTCGAGCTAGGATGGAATCACTGCAGAGTACAAATGCCTGGTGGTAATGGTTGTATAATTTGAACCAATTCGTGATATCAAATTAACATTCAACAATATCCACAACAGTCAATTACTTACTTACTTACGCCTGTTACCCCTCTCGGAGGAGCGTAGGCCGCTCACCAGTATTCTCCATTCAACACTGTCCTCACCAATCCTTTCCGGCTGTTTACAGTTACTGTTCATCCTTTCGATATCTCTTTCTAATTCTCGACGCAGTGTGTTCTTTGGCCTTCCTCTTTTCCGTTGTCCAACAGGATTCCAAGTTAGTGCTTGTCTCGTGATACAGTCAGATGATTTTCCGAATGTATATCCTAGACACTCCCGACGATGTTTCCTGATTTCTTCTTCCAATGGAAGTTGGTTTGTTCTCTCATATAGTAAGCTGTTGCTGATGGTTTCCGGCCAACAGACATTCAATATCTTGCGTAGACGGCTGTTTATCAATACCTGTACCCTACTGATGATGTTTGCAGTAGTTCTCCACATTTTAGCTCCATACAACAGAACTGTCTTGACGTTCGAATAGGAGTGTTTAACTTTAAGGTTGGTGGACAGTTGTTTGGAGTCCCATATATTTTTCAACTGTAGGAATGCTTCCCTTACATGGCCGATCCTTGTCCTTACATCTGCATCGAATCCTCCTTGTTCACCGATGATGCTCCCCAGGTATGTAAAGGTATCCACATCTTCCAGAGTTTTATCATCAAGTTCAATTAGGTCGGTGATCTTTGTGTTGAATTTGAGGATCTTGCTCTTTCTATTATGTATGTTCAGGCCTATTGATGCTGAGATTACTGCTACATTGGTTGTCTTCACTTGCATTTGTTGGTGTGTATGAGTTAAAAAAGCTAGATTATCCGCGAAATCCAGATCATCGAGTTGCATCCTACTGGTCCATTGAATTCCGTTTTTTCCCTCAGATGTAGAGGTTTTCATAATCCAATCAACCATCAGAAGGAAGAGGCAAGGTGAGAGCAGACAGCCTTGTCTGACACCGGTTCTCACTGGGAATGCATTTGTCAGCTGTCCTACATGCACGATCCTGCACTGTAGTCCGTCGTAAAAATTCCGGATGATGTTGACGAGTTTCTGAAGTACACCGTAGTGTCGAAGAAGTTTCCATAGCGATCTCCTGTCTCCGCTGTCAAACGCCTTCTCATAGTCGATGAAGTTGATGAACAGTGATGAGTTCCATTCAATTGATTGTTCAACGATGATGCGTAGTGTTGCGATTTGGTTTGTGCACAACCGATCCTTATGGAAATCAGTCTGTTGACCTCGAAATTGAGTACGCGCGGAATCTTTCATTCCGTTCAGCAACACTCTGTTGAAGACTTTCCTTGGTATTGACAATAGTGTGACTCCTATGTAATTCTCACATTTGCTCAAGTCTCCTTTAGTTGGTATCATGATAAGGTATCCTTCTTTCCAGTCTGCCGGCACTTGTTCTTCCTCCCAGACCCTCTTGAATAAAACGTGGAGCATCCTTACCGATATGTCTATGTCTGACTTGAGTGCTTCAGCTGGTATATTGTCAGGTCATGCTGCTTTCCCACTTTTGATCTGTCTGATAGCTATCTTGATTTCTTCCATCGTTGGTGGATTGACATCAATCGGGAGGTCTGTAGATGCTGCTTCGATATCTGTTGGGTTCGGTGGAGCTGGTCTATTCAAGAGTTCCTCAAAGTGTTCTACCCATCCGTTTCTTTGTTTTTGAATCTCGGTGATCGGCATGGCTTCTTTTTTCATGACTAGTCACTCTGGTTTACTATATTTGCCTGCTAGTTTCTTCGTTGTGTCACATAGCTGTTTCACATTTCTTTCTCTTGCAGCTTTTTCCGCTGTTGTTGCAAGGCCTACAATGTGTTCCTGCTTGTCGGCTCTAATGCTCTTACTTACTTGCCTATTTACTTCTGTGTATTCAGTTTGTGTCTTGATTTTCTCTGCTCTTGTTCGTCTGTTGTCAATTTTTGTCTTCTTGTCTCTTCTTTGTTGAATTTTGCTCAGGGTCTCAATGGAGATCCATTCCTTATAATGGTGCTACGTGCGGCCGAAACCTCCTGACAAGTTGAAGTTAGTGCCTCTTTGATTCCTTTCTAGTTGTCCTCCGTAGTAGTATCTTTTTCTTTCTGCAGATCTTGTAAGGCTTGTAACATGTTGTTGAGAGTGATTTTGAATTCTTTGAGTTTGTCAGTATCCCGAAGAGAGGCTGTATTGAACCGTTTTAATGCTGTTACTCCAGTTATCCTTTGCTTTTTAGCTTCAGTTTCATCTTGGAACCCACCAGGTGGTGATCTGAAGCTACATCAGCTCCTCTCCTGTTTCTCACATCTTCCATTGATCTTCTGAATTTTTTATTGATGCATATATGATCGATTTGGTTCTCTGTAGTTTGATCCGGTGAAATCCATGTAACCTTGTGTATGTGTTTGTGGAGGAATACTGTACCACCTATAACCATTTTGTCGAAAGTGCATAGATTTGTAAATCTTTCACCATTTTCATTTCTTTCTCCCAGTCACTGTTGTCCCATGATGTCTTCGTAACCAGTGTTGTCCATTCCGACTTTGACGTTTAGGTCCCCCCCCATCAGGATTGTCAGATCCACAACAGTCATTTACTAAGTATTAATTAAATTCATCGTGTATATACTACTGAATTCATTGTTTTTCCTCTTCTTTTGAATAATTGTCATAATGATAAATACAACATATTATTATACGAATAATACAGTCCCTTGATTAATTTTGTTACATTGAATCATTTGTCAACACTTCATCATTGTAGTAATTTATCTTTCGGTATTGTTGACAGCACAATTTATGCTCATATAATAGTGAATTAATGCTAAACACGGCAATCAGTAGTAGGATAACAAAAAGCAGTTCCTGTATGTAAATGAGTGAATAGTCGAAAAACAGAACTAATTGTGTAAGTGTGTGTGTGTGTGTGTATCTGCTTGTGGATTCGTGAGTGATACAATGTAGATAAGAGTTGTAAACTTATGCTGTAGTTAAGCTATCCATCCATTATTTATTACTACTCTTTTTGTACTAGATTTCAATGAACAAACATCATCTTCATTAGTTACACATACATACATACATACATACATACATACACACACAAACAAAGTGATACATCATTGTGAAATGGTTAAATTGTTCCCGTTTACACACACACACACGTACACCTTAGTACCTGTTACATTAGGTAAATTATAAAATGAAACATTAGCAACTACATAAATTCATCATAAAATGATTCCGATGAATTTTTTATTCGATTCTCAAAATAAATCATTCTCATATAGAAAAAAAAAACAACTGGGATATTTGATAATAATTATCAGATATAGTGTCATATTTCAGTGTAGTTTTTGTTAATTTCATGTGTATCCATGTGTGTATGTTTGTTCTATTGATGTTGCTGCTGTTTCTCTGGTGGTGGTGGTGGTGATATTCGTTATGAAACAAGGTGAAAATCATGTGAATACAAAATGTAAATTATAAAATTTATGATCCATGACTTAAAACAAGGCTAAAATTATTTAGTTGAGGTGATTTAATGAAGGGTTATTTCTATTCATTATAAATTGATCTCATTTGGTTATTATTGAAAATGAACAAAGTAGTGAATATTGTATGAGTTGGATTATATCTGGTAGGCGGAAACCAAGATGTATGTTTCGTCCTATTTGGGGCTCATCAGACGAATGTACCTGCGTCTGGATGTATGTGCGTCCTGGATTCCACTTGCCAAACACAATTCAACTCAAGAATAATACTTATGCACTACCTTTATATTGAGGTAATCAGATCAGGATGCACATATGACAGCAGAATCTGATTAATTTCAGTTCAAGATAAATCAAAGGGTAGATCCAAACACATTCTAATTATAGAATCAGTGAGTAGTTATTTTGTTCTAGGATGGAATTATTCAATAGAAATTGTTCATTCAAGTTCACACTTTCAAGAACGATCATCAATTGTGATTATTCATTAAGACTACTAAGCTCATTGTTGGCATTCTCATTTCTACACATTTGTCATATAGACGACTGCATGACACTGGTGATAACTGCTTAAAATTTACCGTGTTGAAACAATACCAATAACTATTTTTCATCAGAACATCGAGTTAGTATTGAAGCTGGTCATTAGGAGACCAGTTGTTATGCTTACAAAAATGGGCTTCGTCTCTAATTCATTATAAGTATCTTCAAACGAAATCACAAACTGATTGAAATGAAACTCCTATCATTCAACAATAACTACTACAATGAAACTAATACAAAAATATTCATCCCAGCACCAGAAAGTCGTTTGAATACTCATCAGCACTCACTGATGATATAATTCATAGTACGATGTAAGCAACTATGAATTGATTCATGAATTTCAGTGGAGAAAATCATTTAGTATGTTTAGTATTATGTTTACATGTAATCCATGTATATGTCATTTTATACTATCAATGTGACATATAAATTGAATAAATGCTTCCATTTTTCCAATGCTTCTTCAGATGATGACGGTCAACAATGGAAATTATTGTCTCATTACATGCAATTCATGTTGTTAATTCAATTAGATAATAAATATTTGGAAGTTAGTGAGAATGTGAATGAATGAATGATGAAGGTTCATGTGACGAGTTTTACTAATCATAAACAACTATATTACAAAACAGGTTACCGAATATGATGACTGCGTAGTAATCATTTATATTGATTGATCAATATGAAAGGTGTCCATTAGTCAACAAGATGTGCAATATCATACTGTATAATTCGTTATTAAACAGCTGATGAGAGTAGGCAGGAAAATCTCAATCTTCTACATTTCGGTATAGTTGACACTCAGGGTAGAAGCGAAAATATCATAATTCCAGGAAGACTATTGTACATTGTCATATTTGACTTGTATTATTCTATCTCACAATCACAGACACTCATCAGTGATCATATTCGATCAATGATGGTAGAGAACAAAATCGATTCAACTCCATTTCGTTATCACAATCACATACATTACGATCAATCACATATAGATTGATATCGCAAAGTGTAATTCATCAACACTTCATTCTCATTCAACAATCTACACGTATAGTCTTGATAAAAACACTCACACTCCTCATATTCCACATCATTTATCCACAATGTGTACGTTATCTGAGCACACAAAACTACAGCACACAACTATCAAATCCAACAACAAGCCAACCAACGATAATCAACGGTATGAATTAACATCAAACAAGGTTCAATTATAGTGACTACATGATTGCCAAATACTTTATTGTTGTATACACAATTTGATATCAAATTAACAGAATAATGATTTCATTAATTTGTGATTCCTACACTCTACGAATGTATTATTCCTCAATCTGAAATAGATTGAAGTCAACAAATGGATGATGCATTGATGAAAACACTGTGAGAGAGGCAGTTGGGGACGGGGGGAGCGTATGTTTGTGTGAGGAGGGAGGAAGGAAGTAGGAGGAAGCTGATTCATAAATAATATTCATCACACTGACACATCAGTGATGAAGGTGATTCGAAGTAAACACACTCATCTCTAGCAACATCTTCACCAAAACTTCATCATTCATCATCAATCTCAAAGTGTTCAATCAACTCATCTGTCGAGATTTTCAAAGTAGAATTCCCTGCTCATATAATGCCTATTGTCAACACAACAGTGGTGTTAGTGTAGATATAAGGATAATTGAAGACTAGTAAAAAAATTCTAGGCTATATCACACATTCTATTAAAATTGGGTTGTAGTGATGATGATGATGATGATGACGATGATGATGATGATTCGTGCTGACAATGTTGATGATGCTGTTACCCTGAATGATCATAAATAATTCGCAATTAGGTTTTGTAATTCATGTAATTCAACACCACCAATAAACACGAATTGTGCTGCAATTTAAAGCCAATTGTTATATTGAATGGATTCTACGAATTTAGTGATATACTTGATGTAACTATATGAATAGATGAAGACGATGATTGAATTTACTAATAGTCATATTCATAATGAGTCAATTGCTAACTAGTGTTGCTGAACGATGGTTTTGGCTGAAGCAGTTTGACCACTACTGACCCTTGTAAGTTGGAGTTCTTTACATTTACTGATTACTGAGTAGTGACCAATCCGTTGTTGACTAGTCCCTTGACATCCCGATTAATTATCTTTTAATAATTGAATTTATCGCAGATTGATATTAGCAGGGTATCACTGAAAACCAGGGAGTACTGAACAGTTATTTTGTCCTAGTCTAGAAATCAGCAGTAATGCGAAACCTAGATTCTGCTCCAGAGGTTTCAAGTTGGCTAACGGTTAACCTTCTGCACCACTGGGCCACCAGGCATCCAAATGTAGAATTCCCATTTCTACCAGTTTGTGATATATAGCGTGATGACCATCCTGTCAACATCAGTCTGTGACGAATTCACTCAACTGAAAGGACCAATCTCCACAAAACACCTTGACTCAATTTCTTAATGAATTGCGATGTGAAAATTAGGTTAAGTGACTTGTCACTGCTTGCGTTATGTTAATTGCGGTAAGAAGTTTTTGAGACAGACTGTAGAAAACTTTGAGTAACTTATATTCGATGCTTTTTGGCACTTGTTTAGGAAGGAAACATTCAATATTGAAGAGTCTGCTTACCTATGGCTGATTTAGTGGCAGGCTACTAAGTTTCACATCTATTACCTTGCGATTGTGTTATTCGGACAATTTATTATTCACTATATGCAGCTCAGTGTAGCGGGAAGTAAGACGAAACGTGAATAGTTTGATAACAACAGAAATTGAATATTCAAGAAAGTATCGATTTCTTCAAAATTGCAGATAAGTTTTGCTGACACGTGTTGAACAGCGCGAAACCTACATCATGCAGAATCTAGTGGTAACTACATTTAATCACTTAACACCAACAATACAGTGCACCCAGTTTCTAACTATTATGTTGGGTGATTAAAGCAGAATAACTGTTTTTCAGCACTGTTTCGAAAGACTATTTTAATTAGTTTACTTAAGTATAAAGTAACCATTTCATTTACTATCATCATTATGTCCCTCGTATTCTATCCTCTCGTTTTGCATATTTGATGTTAGTATATCATCTCTTATTGATAAACAGCAGTCAATTAATTGTGTACAAGGTTACTTCTAATCACTACGACTATTTCATATGTTTTTGCATTAATATCAATTCCTTAACTGGCTGACTACGTGGTCTGGTTTATGTATATATGAAGGAATGCTTAAAATATAATATGATTTTATCTGGTTGATTCGCCGGCTCGTTTTCTTCCTATTCTGGTCTGAGATTGAGGGATCATAGGGTAGACATACATGGACCAACTAGGCACTTATTATCGTTTGTTAATGTAATTTCGTATGCACAGGGTCACATCGATTAATCAGTCGTATGCGTCAGTTGTAAACACCGTTTTGACTCTATAACCCCACTTAGTCATATTTTACCCACAGAGCTATGATCAAGGCGAACCTGACGCTAGTCACTGCTCGATGATCAATCAATGTAATCAACTGATTATCGTCGTTAAAACATAAACTCATTATTAGATCTTTTTGGATGAATGGGAAGGAGATATATTTACAATGGATTTGGATCTACCATGTTTCAAACCTCTTAATAAATATTTTTATTAAGTAGTTTACATTGGTTTTCTTTTATTTTGAACTTCATTGAAGTCATAACTTTTTGCAATCACTTTCAGTTGTCATTTACTATAATGATCAGATAAACGATACAGTTGAAGACCAATGATCTCAGTTTCTAAATAGAACACCAAGAATTACCTTGTGCATTTAGTTATTAGTAAATATATGAAGATAGTTTTTCTTCTTTAAGTACAGAGGAGGTAATGTGACGGAAAACTCTAATTTGTTTTCATTACATATAGCTGGTTGATTATGATTGAAAAAGTTGAAACAATAAACATTTAACATCAAATTATTTATCCTTCATGTCTTAAGTTCGAGCTCCAAAAACTTAATAGATGAGTATTACTAAAGAATCTCATACTAAGATAAAACAATTCATCATAGCTTCTTAGTTTTATTCATTGAAGCCGCCGACTCAGTGATCTAGTAGTAAAACGTTCTATGTGGAGCTTGAAGGTCATCGGTTTGATCTCTAGTGAAGTTATAGATGCCCATTGTCGAAAGGTACCTATACTAAGATGAAACATCTATCCAGTACCAGTTTCTCATGATTGTCTAGTTCAGACCAATTCATGATATCAAATTAACATTCAACATTTTAACAACACCTGATTGCAATCAGTATCAACCCCGCTAGTGCCTAACTTCTCCAGGTAATTACTGGAACTCTAAAAAAAAGAAAATGTGATCAGTGAAAGAAAACATTGACGAAGACAATTCTTTCACTGTTGTACACTGTAAACTTTAACAGAACTATTACACATGCACTTAATCACACCTTAATTTGTCTATTTATTTTGAGTGTAGCTGAGGAGGGCAAGGTTCGAGTGCATCTATTTTCTAAACAAAGTTTATCCATGAAACCAAATAAATAAATAAACAAAATTTCTCTTCAATTTACTTAAAAGACAATTTTTGTTAGTTATTTGATACTAATGTAAACCGACATCAATCAGTATACTTATGCTCTCATTCATTGACACAGTAACACACACACACACAAGTACACATCAGTACATTTAAAACATTATACGATAAAGCATAGTAACTGAACACCTGTTTAATGGTTCAATGGAAGAAACTAGGTTGTTTGTTTTATATTATCTGGTTAGCATTTGTATTTTAGCAAGGTTGCTTTTTACTTGATGCGGAGATGGCTAACCTCATACCTAAACCTCCTCTTTTATCGGGGCTTGAGGACGGTAATAACCCTAACGGGGGGAGGAGGATTCAAGACAGTTGTTGTACATCATATGTGGTCTATATCATAAGATCATCTCAGTTGGAAACCAAGCTTGCTACAATTGTAATGTATAATTTATCCGATAAAATATAAGTTCGGATGATTTTGTATCTTCCCGCTGATTAGTCATGGACTAAAACTGTTCAGCCTCTTTTGCCATATATGCTTCCCGAGTGGATTACCTCGATCTAGTTATAAATTACAAGTAATGTTTTACTTTGATTGTCACTGGCTGACCAGTTTCAGTCGATGACTTATCAACGGAAGATACAAATTCATCCTATTTAAACAATATACCTGTTGCAGATTGTCTGGACGCAGTAGCCTAGTGGTGAAGGCAATCGCTTTTGACTCAAAGCGGACTGAGTTTGAGTCCTAGTCTGAACATCAACATTGGGATGCAGGTACATCCAGCTGATGATTCCCTAATGGAACGAAACGCGCATCCTTGATTCCTCTTGCCAGTCAAAATCCAACTTAAATATTACCAATAAAATACAAGCCTATTAGTTCTTAATATTATTGTATTGAAAGGTAGTATGACGGTATGATGGAAGGAAAAATTGTACCTAGTTTTCTTGCTATTTGGGATTCATCAGTAGGGTGTATCTGCGATCTTTGAGAGAACTCATATTTTCAAGAAGATCTAATCCCTAGTCACTGATTTTCACAATCCATGACCTTTACCATTCAGCTATTCTGGCCACAGCAAACCCCTTTAGGAGTGAGATGCATGTCGACCATTTGGTCACAGTACAACTCAATAAATAGAATTTGTTCAACACCAAGAGAAACTTAATAAACATAATATTGGTCATAATACAGTGATTAATCAGTGTAATGAATATTTTACCCTAAAACACCTAACTGCTGACATGAAATAGTTATACTGATTATTGTTGATTAGTTTAAAAGATTTAGTACAGTTTTATACTCTACTTTTAATGCATTTTGAAAGGCATGAGTTGGTGATATCCTCTCAGATACCTGTGACAGCACGCGAGGTCATCCTTTTCACAACCACATCCTAAAGTCCACCTTTCTTCTATTTCTTTCACGAATTGCCATTACGAGTTTTTTGAAGCTACACTGTAAACGCTATGTTGGCACATTTAATGTGTAAACCGTTTGTTAAAATGGTCAACAACCATCACTAACTAAAACCCTTGAATCTCCCGCCATTCATGTATGTGGTATCCGGGATACACGTATACAGAACTATAGCGTTGTCATTCAATTGGTGTTAGCTGATCAGTTTAGAGGACTACGCAGACAAACCTATTTTTATCAGGTGGCTCGACAGCAAGCTTCCGTCGCCTTACTAGTGTAGGTATAACAATAAGTTTGCGAATAGAACAATTACTTCTTGAATCAATTTGTTTTGAGATTTGTCAATATGCTGCCTAAACAGCACAGTACGAACTTGGAAAAAAAAACACACTGATGCATTTTCGTTGTTTCTACCCATGTCATCGTTACTACCCGCAACTCTAATGGATTAAAAAACGAGTCCTACTGAAAGTTGAAAAAATTACAAATAATATCAAGAGTAGAAATGTACTGCGACCTGATAACTTAACCCAATACAGTGGTCTATCCTTAGCAGGTAGGTTGACTGATATATTAACTAACATCCATGACCTAAACGTCTCAGTTACTGATCGTCATGGTTTACAGAAAAGGACATAAATCTTCTTGTATGAACCACAGAAAAATCAGTTTGACTAATATATTATTTAAGATATTAATCTCTGTACTCATTCTACTTATATCTGAAGCTAAGAAGCAACAGATTTTGGAAGCTAGACTGGTTTCAGATTTGGAAGAGAATTCACTGGTTATATATTCACTCTTTGTTATATCCTAGGACTTAGGGATGCCTACCATCGTCCGACAATAGTTGTATTTCTTGAGCAGCTTTTGACTACGTAGACAGGGAGGTCTAGTGGCAGTATTTACCAACAAAAAAACTTACCTCAGCATTGCATAAACTTCATGAAGGCTTTCTACTAAAGCCTTATTAGTCGCGTTAGTGCATATGAAGAACTGTCCCGAAAATTGTCTGCGTCAAATGGTGTTCGTCCCGATTCCTTCTTGTTCCCCCATCAGGTATTTTAATTTGATTTTATCATGGATATCCTCCAAGAGGTAACACTTTCTTCATCTTCGTCCTCAGGAACTGACCTCCAATAGTGAGTCTTACTTATCAACTTGACATATATAAATAACGAAGTCTTATTTGAAGAGGACATTGATAATATGTAGTCTCTTGAACACCTTAGGTGTCACTTTAGAACTATTCCGTATCACTGACTAAATTCGTTACAGGAAGTG
Source organism: Schistosoma japonicum (assembly GCA_025215515.1). Taxonomy (NCBI): domain Eukaryota; kingdom Metazoa; phylum Platyhelminthes; class Trematoda; order Strigeidida; family Schistosomatidae; genus Schistosoma; species Schistosoma japonicum. The sequence goes on along the minus strand of CM046069.1, from coordinate 84,218,460 downwards.
ACGTAATTGAATGAGTTTCTAACTTTACTTTTTTTGGAGGTCTCTTCAGCCATCTCCGTCGATTTGGTAACTGATTAGACCTCATGTTGAACTCAGAGAACTCAATTAGACTTTGCCAACTTACGTCATTTGTAATGTAGGCGAGATATTCATCATCTAAGGAAAAGATGAGTGTACTGTGCAGCAGCTTGCTTTTTTAACATACAGATACCAAATATAGATTATTGAAATAGATAAGCAAAAGCTTCAGGCCTTGGATCATAGAAATCTTCAAAGTTTCACCCGTATAAAATGAAATGACAAAATAAGTAATATTCATGTTAAACTCAGAGTCCTAAGAAAAGTGGCTAATCAGTAGAAGAGCTCGTAAATTTTGTCTAACTCAGATGGCTAAGACATATGTTAGGTATGCGTGATTGCCACTTGTCCAGCTGTACGATATTGGCTAGTGTAGAATTAGGATAAAGGCAAGTTAAAGGACAGCCAAACGAAAACATGGCATCAATTTGTACTGAGTCTCTGAGTGTTGGTCAATCAATGTGTTGGTAGGTACATTTTACCCGGTTGAGTTCCGCGTGATAATCGTGATCGGTGGCTGGAAACACTGGGTAACAAATTTTAGAATCTACCACAATGGTGCAATTGTATTCACTCTTACAGTTTTACTGGATCTCAAGTGTAATTATCCTATCATACATCCGTTGGTTTCATTCCTCGCTAGTGAGTTATACCGTTGTGTCGATCCAGTAAATTTGATCTTATCGTGGAAATATACTATGGCAAGTCAAACACATAAGCATATGTGCAAGGTATTTTGGTGCCAATGGCTGACTGATTATAATGAATAATCACCAAGTAGTGAATAATTTCATTTTTATTACAATTGGTTGAACATAATAATGACCAGTAGCTGGTAATCAATACAAATAATAAAGTCTTAAACGAAGATAATTACAGCACAAACGGATTAATGATAATATCTCGGGCCGTGTAACTGAATGACTTCAACTCTCTACCTTCAGATTGGATTAAATTATGCCTGAATTTCAAGTAATTGATGACTGAAAAGAATATGGTTTCACATATATCTGGTTACATAACAAATACAACTGTATGTTACATTACTAATGGTAGGTTCTTCACATCCATTACAGATTTAGTATGGCTGAACAACTACTGAATAGTAGGTATCCCTGGTAGTGTGTCGTCCTAGTATGAGATAAATCAGTAGTACTCATTCTTAAGTTCATGGGAAATGAATTTATGATGTGGAATTCAGTTAACTAACAGACTACTGATGTACTAACCCATGGTGTACATTATTAACTTCAGAAAGTTCAAAATATTATGATTAGTAAAACTCGTCACATGAACCTTCATCATTCATTCATTCACATTCTCACTAACTTCCAAATATTTATTATCTAATTGAATCAACAACATGAATTGCATGTAATAAGACAATAATTTCCATCGTTGACCGTCATCATCTGAAGAAGCATTGGAAAAATGGAAGCATTTATTCAATTTATATGTCACCTTGATAGTGTAAAATGACATTTACATGGATTGCATGTAAACATAATACTAAACATACTAAAGATTTTCTCCACTGAAATTCATGAATCAATTCATAGTTGCTTACATCGTACTATGAATTATATCATCAGTGAGTGCTGATGAGTATTCAAACGACTTTCTGGTGCTGGGATGAATATTTTTGTATTAGTTTCATTGTAGTAGTTATTGTTGAATGATAGGAGTCTCATTTCAATCAGTTTGTGATTTCGTTTGAAGAGTTGATCAATTTTGTAAAGATACTTTTAATGAATTAGAGACGAAGCCCCTTTTTGTAACCATGACAACTAGCTTTCTGTTTTTGATATTAATATCAACTAAGAGATCTGAATGTTAACTTTGTAATAATTAATATATCATCTTGTAATTTATTAAAACTTTACATTAATTACATTTTATTTCATAAAATCATGTAATTCTGTTTACATTGTACATTTAATGCTTACACACTCACACACACACACTCACACACACCTACACCCTTCTTCACCTTCAAACTTACATCGTCTTTACAAGCAGCTGTTTTATAATAATTTAAATTTTGAAAATTAGTAAAAATACACTTTACTTCGTTGTTATATTCTAGTTAGTTACCTTTTCATTGATTCATTTAATCATTCATGATCTAAGTCACTAACCTCACTCACTATACACCTACCTACTTACCTACTTACCTACCTACATACTTACTTACTTACTTGTTTATCTACCTGTTTACTTCTCTTATTTATTTATCTATTTATATCAAATGTATACAATGAATGAAATGATTGTGTACATACAATGTATATCCGAGAGATTAAATTATTTCCTTTTTTAATTTACTTTTAATCAGTTTAATGTTGACATGGTAAATAGGTGAAACTGATTTCATTCTATTGATTAATGCATGAAAGTAGATTTCATATTTTTATTCTAGTGTGAAGACGTGACCGGTGAAGTTCAATCGTTTCGGGTGTGAGACAGTAACTAACCGATGACAATGGATGAGGTCGCGCAAACGTAACACGAATTGACTGAATTAGAAATATCAACCATTAGGAGCCGGCTCAGTGGTCCAATGGTAGAGCGCTCGTCGCGGAGCCAGAGGGTCCTGGGTTCGATCCCCATCAGGGTCGTGGATGCGCACTGCTGAGGAGTCCCATACTAGGACGAAACAGCTGTCCAGTGCTTCCAGGTGATCAATGGTTGTCTGGTTCAGATCAATTCGTGATATCAGCATTAATAAAATAAAAGTTGTATAATTAAATATACCTACTGAATTAAGGTGATTTGTAGAAATTGATATTAAATTTTAGTCGAATGATTGTGTAACTGATTGATGTCGGCTCCAGTGGAGAACATAAATTTTACCAAAGATTGTAACTACAGCTTGCTGATGGGTACCAAATAGCACAAAACCTACATCCGGGATTTCCTGTTAATTATCACTTCTTCCCCACCTCCCACGAACCACATTTTGTCTTATCATAATACCAGTGAAGTCGAGTTAACAACACTTATTTACTCACTTACTTACGCCTGTTACCCGTCTCGGAGGGGCATAGGCCGCTCACTAGTATTCTCCATTCAACTATGTCCTCACCGATCCTTTCCGGCTGTTTACAGTTGCTGTTCATCCTTTCAAAATCTGTTTCTAATTATCGACGCAGTGTGTTCTTTGACCTTCCACTTTTCTGTTCCCCAACAGGGTTTCAAGTTAGTGCTTGTCTCGTGATGCAGCCAGATGATTTGCCGAATGTATGTCCTATCCAACTAGATCATCAGCGAAGCCCACATCACCTAGTCGCATCTTACTTGTCAATTAAATTCCGTGCTTCCCCTCAGATGTAGAGGTTTTCATGATCCAATCAACCACTAGAAGGAAAAGGAAAGGTGAGAGCAGACAGCCTTGTCTGACACCGGTCCTCACTGGGAATGCATATGTTACCTGTCCTCCACGCCCGATTCTGCACTGTAGTCCGTCGTAAAAATTCCAGATGATGTATGTGAGTTTCTCTGGTATACCGTAGTGTCGAAGAAGTTTCCATAGCGATCTTCTGTCTACGCTGTCAAACGCCTTCTCATAGTCGATGAAGTTGCTCAAATCCCCTTTCTTTGGTATTTTGGTGAGGTATCCTTCTTTCCAGTCTGCCGGCACCTGTTCTTCCTCCCAGATCCTCTTGAATAAAACGTGGAGCATCCTTGCTGTTATGTCTATGTCTGACTTGAGTGCTTCAGCTGGTATATTGTCAGGTCATGCTGCTTTCCCACTTTTGATCTGTCTGATAGCTATCTTGATTTCTTCCATCGTTGGTGGATTGACATCAATCGGGAGGTCTGTAGACGCTGCTTCGATATCTGGTGGGTTCGGTGGAGCTGGTCTATTCAAGAGTTCCTCAAAGTGTTCTACCCATCCGTTTCTTTGTTCTTGAATCTCGGTGATCGGCATGGCTTCTTTTTTCATGACTAGTCACTCTGGTTTACTATATTTGCCTGCTAGTTTCTTCGTTGTGTCACATAGCTCTTTCACATTTCTTTCTCTTGCAGCATTTTCCGCTGTCGTTGCAAGGCCCCAGATATACTTCCGTTTGTCGGCTCTAATGCTCTTACTTACTTGCCTATTTACTTCTGTGTATTCAGTTTGTGCCTTGATTTTCTCTGCTTTTGTTCGTCTGTTGTCAATTTTTGTCTTCTTGTCTCTTCTTTGTTGAATTTTGCTCAGGGTCTCAATGGAGATCCATTCCTTATAATGATGCTACGTGCGGCCCAAACCTCCTGACAAGTTGAAGTTAGTGCCTCTTTGATTCCTTTCTAGTTGTCCTCCGTAGTAGTATCTTCTTCTTTCTGCAGATCTTAAAAGGCTTGTAACATGTTGTTGAGAGTTATTTTGAATTCTTTGAGTTTGTCAGTATCCCGAAGAGAGGCTGTATTGAACCGTTTTAATGCTGTTACTCCAGTTATCCTTTGCTTTTTAGCTTCAGTTTCATTTTGGCAACCACCAGGTGGTGATCTGAAGCTACATCAGCTCCTCTCCTGTTTCTTACATCTTCCATTGATCTTCTGAATTTTTTATTGATGCATATATGATCGATTTGGTTCTCTGTAGTTTGATCCGGTGAAATCCATGTAACCTTGTGTATGTGTTTGTGGGGGAATATTGTACCACCTATAACCATTTTGTCGAAAATGCATAGATTTGTAAATCTTTTACCATTCTCATTTCTTTCTCCTAGTCCCCGTCGCTCCATGATATCTTAATATCCGGTGTTGCCCCTTCCGATTTCGGAGTTCCGGTCCCTAATAAAGATTGTCAGATACTTTTCTGGACACTTCGATGTAATTGACTGCAGCCCATCATAAAACTGATCTTTGTCCTCGTCGCCGTCGTTTGGTGAGAGCAAAACATCGGATGATATTCATTGAAATTCCCTTCTTCACTGTCTTGAAAAATGCTTCGATTATCCTTGGTCCATGTGGTTCCCATCCTACAAGTGCATTAAGTGCTTCTATGGACATCATCTGAGCAACTCCTTGGGTGTGTGGAGCATTTTCTTCTTTGTGCCCGGGAGTATAGTAGTATCTCTCCCCTAGCTTATGTTTTCTGTCCAGTTTGAGTCCAATGCGTTTAGCTAATTCCGACCACTGTCAAGTTGTATCTCATCATTTCTGTCGTTACGTGATCGATCTTCCTGATCTCCCATATTATCCGAACATTCCATATACCTATAATAATTTTCGCTCTGGTTGTTAGAAGGGGTGCATCAGCCTCATGACTTCCAAAGAATCTCGTATTTCACCATGTAGCATCATAATTATTCCTTCCACTCCCAAGGCAGAGTTTGAATGGTTTAGGTTGTTTAATCTGGTTGGCGTTTTTTAACAAGCTTGTGTTATACGGCATGGGAATGCTAGCCTTAAGCCCAACCCTCCTCCTTTACTCGAGCTTGGGACCGGCAGTAACCCTGAAAGAGATAAAGGCGGAGTTATTAACGAAACTAGTTACGACATTATAATTGGATAGACAGAATTCTGATAACACTATAAAGGACTTAATGAACATCAAATTGATCTGTGCGCCGTGATCAACCTGTATAGAATCAATAGGTTTTAAAACATTCAATTCGTCTTTATAAAATAATATTCATTTTCAGGAGTTTCATAGAATATGAATTTGTTGTTTCGTTTAGTGCTCCATGGTCTTCATTGGTACTTTGTCCGTATATGGATTTAATTAATTTAAGTAATAAACTGACAGTTGACGTTATCTACTATGGATTAAATATTCAACAATCGGACATAGTTTAAAGTGTGAGCGGTAAATGAAGTTCTGTGAAGAACTGAAACAGTTGATATGATTAAATTAAACCGACGAGCCCTAAATAGGACGAAACCCACGTTCTGGGTTCCACTTGTCAATCATAATCCATTTCAGAAACAACATTTGCATACTACCGCTATAACGAGTCAATCTGTTCAGGATGTACTTATGGCAACAGAGACTGATCAGTTTCAGACTATAACAAATCAACGGAAGATCCAAACACATTCAAGTTGATACAGTAAGTTGTTGTAAGAAAGATAATTATAAGATTTTAATAGTGATACATTTACACAATACACAATTTGAAGGGGAAGTAAATTCATATTCTGTGAAACTCCTGAACATGAATATTATTTTATAAAGACGAATTGAATGTTTTAAAACCTATTGATTCTACACAGGTTGATCACGGCGTATAAATCAATTTGATGTTCATTAAGTCCTTTATAGTGTTAATGGAAATTTATCTATCCAATTGTAATGTCGTAACTAATTTTATTGACTCGATGAAAGGTGGTTCGTAGCAGGGGTGGATAATTAGTAGGAAATCCCGGATGTTGGTTTTGTTGTATCTACAATCTTTGGAAAAGTTTATTCTCTCCATTGGAGCCGATCTCGGATCACTCATTCTCACTGTCTTTAACTATCACCATTAAGCTATTAAGACCGTGACTGTTCTCCTGTAAAAAGCTGAGTTGTGTATATTGGTTGATTACAGTATTTGGTGATTAACGTAATGTACGTCAAATTCCTTATAGTATTGATCTAATTCTTTCTATCAAGTTGTAGTGAAGTTACTAGTTTAGGTGACTCATTGTCACAGACATTGGGTTCAGATGGAAGGTAGTACTAATTAGTTACATTTTTGTAAACGGCCTAAAATTTACAGAATGAACAATCCTCTACATCCATTTTTATCCATCTGTCGGTTACATATGCATAGTCCACTTAAGTGGCTGACAGTACTACAGAACCTTATTCGGTAGAGATTATGTAAGTACTCTTTTGAGGATTCTTTTGAATCGATCGATAATTTGTGTGATGCTAATATCATGAAAAATACAATGTGTTCCTTCGATGTAATTTTTTTGCTCGTGTTCTTCTGAAAATGACTATAGACACTGTATGTAAGTAGATCTCATCAAGTAATCTTTCATTGCCGATCTCTTCAACAACTACCAAATACTTATAATTACTATGTTGAAGTAAAGTCGAGTTTACATTTGAGAGTGAATACTTCCGCCAGACTGACAGAGTTACTGTGGGTAGTTCCTTGCAACGATTACTAACTGATGTGTATATAGCATCCCAGTGTTGATGTTCACACCAGGATTCAAACTTATTCCGTTTATCGCCAAACGCTACCGCGTTTACCATTAGGCTATTGAGTTCAGGCAGCCACACAAAACGAATTGAGTACCAGTCCTGGTGTAAATATCAACAATGAGATGCAAGTACATCCAACTAACGAATTTTGGATAGGACAAAACGCGAGTCCTGGATCCCGCTTTTCAGGAACATTCCAACTCAAACAGGCCTCAACTAATTTATTTTTGATATCTGGATACATGTATGGTGTTCTAAATGCTTCAGTTTTTGTTGCACCTACACTACTTTCTCATAAGAAATTTTTCTAATTGTTACCTACAATTAAACGCATTTCTCAGAATAACAGCAGCAGTTCACCTAATGAATGATGTAGGAACGAGAAGGTGCTGTACTTAAATTACCGCACAGAATTTCCCAACTAACCAGTGAGAGATGCTTCACTAGCGTCAAAGTTGCCACCTGGAATTCGCCCTAACGTTACTACTTGGACAAAGGAAGAGAAGTTCTACTTAGAAGTTTGTGGTAGTTAACCATCCTAACAGTTCTTAACTATAAATTATAAAAGTTTATATCATTTTGTTGTTAATATTGAGAACTACAACTGATCGATATAAGTATTACTTAACACTAACAACAAGAGAATACAAATTCTATGTGAACTCAACAGATCAGATGGATCATACATCGTTTGTTTGAAGTAAATTAACCAAGTTCAACATCATGATATGTCGAGTACATTCATTTCACTAACACAGTTACTTTAATGATATTGACAGTGATACCGAGTCACTTGTACTAGGGATCATATCACAACTTGATAGAAAGTATCCAATCAGCACTATAAAGGACTTGGCATACATCACATTATTCACTACACAATAATTAACCATTGTATGCATATCAGTCCTACAGGGGGTCATTCAAAGCCTAAATAGTTCAGTGATTACGGTTGAAGACAATGAGAATAGGTGGTCCAAGATCGGCTCTACTGAAGTGCATGAGTTCCTTCAATGATTGATTAGTATCATATAGAAGGAAACCTATGTCCAGTATTTCCTTCTAATCACCCACCCCTTCGAATATCACCTTCTATTTCATCATTGTGCCAGTGATATTGATTTAGTTAGACTAGTGGCCATATTACAACTCGATAAATAGAATTTGATCATCACTATAAGGAATTTGACATACATTACATTAATTGCTTCACGTTGATCAACCAATATATGCCACTCAGTTTAATAGTAAAACAGTGAACACAAGAATAACTTAATGTTAACATTTGAAACTGAATGACTCACGATCTCCTCCACTAGGAAATATGATTTCTTCGCAAGAATACAAACGAATGTTGAATAGCGCAAAATCTAGATCCAGGATTTCACGTTTGATTAACTCCACCTCCTCTACCTCCCTAATGAAAACAACTTTACGATATAATATAATCAAGAAAAAGTATTCTAACTAACTGTTATGATGCGCGAAATATGGTGATGGGGTGAGCGAATGCCAAATGAGGTGTGCCTAGTCAATAATTGCTCTTCTGCGCTATGCCCACCGAGTCCCAAGCCGGAATAAGAAGAACACAAAACAATAGACCAATAAGACAGAATTCCAGCGAACCACCGAACCTAGCGAATCGCGTAATGTATTTACATAAATATATCGATTTTTATATCAATTAATTTACAGTCATCATTCATCAAGTGAAATCATCAACATTTAATTAATACAATCAGATACTGTCAAACTGTACTCAGGCGTAGGACTCACATTGAAAGCGAATTAATGTGATGAAAGTATAAAAATGAAGCTTACAAAAAATCAATACAACTTCTTTCGTTTATTAAATCAACCAATGTATCTTTGGTGATTAGGAATCCTCAACACTAACAATAGTAGTCAATCATTTTTGAATAGGCTTGTATCCCAGTGAGGAAAGATCAACATTGGGATACAGGTACATCCAGCTGACGAGTCTCAAATAGGACGAAACTTGCATCCTACATTCTACCTGCCAGTCACAATTCAACTTAATTAAGTAGTCAATCATGATAAAATCATATTCTTATTTAATTAATTTACATAGAAATGCATTAGTTAATATAAACATTAAATGATTTAATGTAGAATATTTCAATGGATATTCAATGATCATTTCTATCTGTCTAACTTAATTTTTACATTATAGTTTATGCAATACAATGAATGTAACAGAACATTCATTGTATTCATTTCATTTCACGTTAATTTTATTTAGTAAAACATGGAATTAAAGTGGAATTTCTTAATGGATTCATTTTAATAATAAAAATCATTAAGTAAAGTTATTTCATTAGTTTACTTCTTCTTCACCTTCTTCATCTTCTTCTTCTTCTGTTTCTTGTTTACTTCTTTGTTTTCATTGTTATTGTTGTTGTTTATTTGTATCCTTCTTCTATGGAAACCATCGTCATCATTATCACCACCACCACCATCATCATCATCATCATCGTCATCATCATCGTCATCCATGTAAGCCTTTTAATCAGTAATTCATGTACCTGTACATTATGATCTATAGAATAAATAAACACAAATGTCAACTAACTGAATATTAGTGAAATATTCTTCTTTTTATTGTTTGTTTGTTTGTTTTTGGCATATTTTCATTCATTATGACTATGTTGACAGTAGTGATGATGTTGTTGTTGTCATGTTCACTTACTTTGTATTAATTGATATTATATTAAGTAATATGTTGATTAGTAGTATGAACATCATTTAAAGCTTTTAAAAATAGAATGAATTATGAAATTAGTAGTATATGATGAAATCATTGATTATGTGATTACTTTACAGCTGTTACCTCTTTTCTTAGAAACTGGTATGTTAATTCTATTGTTTGTATTAGTCATAGGCTGATTATGGTACTCATCGGTAGGTAGGTAGGTATAACCATTGTCTTACTATTATTTAATTTATATTGTGACTGGCAAGTGGAATCCAGGACGCGCGTTTCGTTCTATTCGGGACTCATCGGCTGGATGTACCTGCATCCCAATGTTGATGTTCTGAATAATCGCTATATCGAGGCGATCCGCACAGGATGCACATATAGCAACAGTGACTGACCAGCTTCAGTCTATAACAAATCAATGGGAATATACAAATTCATTCTACTACATTGTCTTACTAGTTATCAAATCTAAGACCATCATATTTCCTAGTAAATGCTAAACTTATAAGTGACAGGATTCTGATATCAATCAATTTATGAAAGAATTAGATTAGTTTTTAGGCTTTGTGGTTCAATGTATGTTGGCGTTGAGAGTGCATACTCTTAGGTGCCCCATACTAAGGCGAAACAACTGTTCAGAGTCACTTTGTTTTTAGTGGTTCTTAGTTTTTGAGGATTCAATATCTCCAAAAATGAAGTTGTTGATTCAGTCAAGTGAAAGGCATTGTATTACTTTTCTCGTAAGATTGATTAGTATACTTTCAGCAAACGTTGTTTACTAGTTTCGTTTGATGTATTTTCGCTTCACTGTATATTCCTCCTAAAAGTCTAGTCTTTTGGAGTAGCTATGGGTTTGAAAGGAATAAATCGTGGTATCTGATTAAAGTAAAAGTATCAGAGACAACGATTCACACTAACCGTACCAACTTTCGAGGGAATCAGACATAGAATCCTGGTACTCTAGATAATTCAGCTGTATCATATCGCGGACTGTTTTAAAATCAACATGAACCCAAGCGTTTGTCTCTTCTGAGAAGGCATAACACTAACCAACATTAATCTTTGACAAATACAAACAATTACACTGAATATCTTTCTTCATAAAATCACCTCGATTCATTCTTGTATCATTTTGATCTTACTTACTTGCATACTAGTGATGATAAAGTAATAATAAGATACTTAATAAATTTATAGTAATCTGAACATTTTGGAGTTCTTACTTAACTTGTAATTATGGAATATACCCAGAAGTGTGGACACTAACCTCCTTTTCTGTCTTCTTAAGATATCTACTTTATTACATACATCAGCAGGCACAATTCGAGGTAATAAAAGATTAGTAATGGTCCATACTTTATCTTGCTTGGAGTGATCACCGTACAGTGACTTATGTAATTTTTGCCTAGTGTTTGATAGTGATAATCGGATTCTATTAATGTAGTTATAGCATGGCCAGTAAACAAATTAAGTATATTTCTGTATCATAATGTTGACATGAAGATGGTTTAGGGATAATCGATAAGAAACTCCGAGCCTATGTTTCGTATCATTTGCCATTTTTCAGAACCGTGCTTTCTCCCTCCTCCCCCCCCCCCTCCATAATCATCTTACTAATAAGCACTAATTAGTAAAAAATCTAGGCCTGAAATATATAACTAACTCTAACCCTCTTCTTTTCTCAAATAAGTCACCTAACATTCAATGGTTTCTTTGAAAAGTTCATTTTGTATACTGAAATTAATTTAGAGTTTGGATAAGTGTATTTCAATATGAACTTTAATCAGTAGTAAATCATTCCAGGTAATTTATCATTTCGTTGGCATTTACTTAACTATACCATACTTTATTCTTTTCATTAGAATATTTGTTTACTTTAATACTTAGTTTATGAGATAAGCGTCATCATACAAACATTGTTCAATTCTATTCTTTGAACTTAATGTACATATATGACTATATGACATTCTAACCAATACTCATTAGTGCATTACAGAGTACAAGATATGGAGGTTCATGTCTACTCAGTTACATTTATTCTTTCAATGAATAAATCTTTGGCTGTCAATTCAACATCTTTGTAATCGTTCGTTTAATAAACAAAATTTCAGGAAGTAAACCATATTTCATACACATGTACTACTGTAACTTCAGAGTGTGTTTTATTTTTGTCATAAATAAATATGATTGTTTGTATCTGTCATAGATTGATAGGGTACCTGTGAAAACCATGGAGCAATAGATAGCTGTTTCTTACCCTCCTACATGGCTCTATAGTGGTAGTATAGCTCCCCCTCCCCCGGTTCCGGCAAAAAATCGAACCCAAGAGATTTAGGTGAATGATTAATCATATTCACCAGCCGTCGCGGAATGGTAAAAAATAGTGTGACGACTATTCATTACCGTTGGTGATGGCTGTCTCATTCTCGATTTGTCTGAACTTCATCAATTATGAATTGTTATTAAAACTTCGGGAACATCTTAAAGTTAATCAACAGTGAGTTGATGAATACAACGCGCTAAACTTAATACTTATTTCCAAAAACAACTCTATTCTATTACTTATATGGCTTTTAATAATACAAGGCAATGAGTAAAGTGCACTCAGTAGCATTGTATCTGTTGTAATGTTATCCGGAATTCTTACGAAGGAATACAGGGCAAAATCGTGCATGGAGGACAGCTGACAAATGCATTCCCAGTGAGAGCCGGTGTCAGACAAGGCTGTCTGCTCTCGCCTTTCCTCTTCCTTCTAGTGGTTGATTGGATCATTAAAACCACTTCATCTGAGGGGAAGCACGGGATTCAATGGACAAGTAGGATGCAAATCGATGATCTGGACTTCGCGGATGATCTAGCTCTTTTATCACATATATACCAACAAATGCAAGTGAAGACAACCAATGTAGCAGTAATCTCAGCATCAATAGGCCTGAACACACATAAGGGAAAGAGCTAGATCCTCTAATTCAACACAGAGAGCACCGACCCAATCAAACTTGATGATAAAACTCTGGGAGAAGTGAATACCTTTACATACCTGGGGAGCATCATCGATGAGCAAGTAGGATCCAATGCAGATGTAAGAGCGAAAATCGGCAAAGCAAGGGCAGCATTCCTACAGTTGAAAAATATAATGGACTCCAAACAACTGTCTACCAATCTCAAAGTTAGACTCTTCAACTCAAACGTCAAGTCAGTTCTTCTGGATGGAGCTGAAACCTGGAGAACTACTTCAAATATCATCAGGAGAGTACAGGTATTTATCAACAACTGTCTACGCAGAATATTGAATGTCTGTTGACCGGAAACCATCAGCAACAGCCTACTATATGAGAGAACAAACCAACTTGCAGCTGAAGAGGAAATCAGGAATCGACGTTGGAAATGGATAGGACATACATTCGGGAAATCATGAGACTGTATCACGAGACAAGCACTAACTTGAAACCCTGTCGGAAAACGGAAAAGTGGAAGGTCGAAGAACACACTACTTTGAGAGTTGGAAGCAGACATTAAAAGGATGAACAGTAACCGGAAACGGCTGGGAAGGATTGGTGAGGACAGTGTTGAATGGAGAATACTGGTGAGCGCCGTATGGTCCTCCGAGAGGGGTAACAAGCGTAAGTAAGTATTGTGATGTAATTACAAATCATAGTAAATGTTTGATAGAAGACAGTTGTTTAGATGAATCTGAGGTTAACAAATTTCATCACAAAATAAGATTGATTACTGTGATTTATTACATCATTTTAGTTGTACAATCATTTTGAATTAAGTACGTGACTTCAAGTGATCATCACCTTACACATCATAAACTGATTGAAATTCTACTTAAATAATCATTAAATGACGTTTACTTACTTGTTTGATGCTGATCTAACAAATTACAATGTGGTACCTAGTCTTGATACGTCATACTCTATGTTTCAATGTTATGTAGTTATAAGTTCTTGGATAAGGAAATTTGAACTGAAGTTTTGTGTTACTTAGGATACTTAAAAGAAGACTAAATATGAATGATCCAAATGAAGTCAATTCTGTTTACTATCATCAATTAAACACAATAGATTTTTTTTTATATAATCAATAAATTCAGTTGATTGCATTTGTTACAGATTGATGTTCGTAGGATACCAATGAAAACCAAGGAACAATAGATAGGTGTTTCGTCGTAGTATAGGATTCCTGAGTAGTATGAAATAGTTGTCTTGTAGTGATTTGTTTACAATGATACCCTGTCAATATTAATCTGTAACAAATTCAATTTACTAAATTTAATACCGATTTCTATAAATCATCACAACTTAATTGATGAATTGTATAGCATTTTAAGTAGTATATATGCTCTTGATAACTTTCTTTATAATTGTTCCGATTGGGAATCATTATAAATTACCAAAGTTATGTAATCTATGAATAATTACATGTTCGTGTAATCGAATACTTAATACAGTAGATATGTTGCTGTTTAAATCAACATAAGTGATGCAACATTTGTACTTGATGAATGTTGACTGTTTGACATTATCCAGGATATTCAAAACATACACAGAACAGCTTTATCATATGGAACTACTAATAAAAATGAACTAAATATTCTACATATTAGAATATTGATTTCAATGTTTTGCCCGACTAGTTCTCTCATGATTAATAACATTCCTATCTTCGAACAGACAACAAACTTAGTGATGTTGAACAATTCGTCCAGTCGATGCCTATTAGATAAATCCTTATGTATCAAGATGGACTTTCTGGGCTGAAAAGGTAACGTGTAACGTATTTATTCAATCCACACGGAAGTGATCTTACGATGGCAAGGAATTAAACTCATGGGTTTATCACACCGTAGCAGAACCAAGTTTCTATGTTATTCGGCAAAAATGGGATGAGTTAAAAGTTTGATAATGTGTATGTGTTAAAAAAGTGGTTGATTTCAACACAATTTTTTAGAGGACTATCTCATCCCTCGTTATAAAAGTGCGAATTGTAAGCGAATACAAAATGTGGTGTAAGAATATGGGGCAAAAAAGTTAAATATGTTAAAAGACAGAAATATGATTGTGCCTCGATCACGTCTTGCTCGTCAGTGAAATGTACCCTGTTTACGATCAATTTACGCTTGTGATAAAACCAGGGTAGTTTCCAACAATTACACCCATACGTACCGATAGGTAAAAAACAGAAAGTAGTGATAAGTGAAGAGGACAATATATTTTATCATAAGTATAGTGTAAACGGGATTGCAACATCTTTACTGACTAACTAAATAAGGACTTGCTTCCCATAGTGCATCATCTCATGATTTGATGGTGATACCTGACTGAGTGCCTTCAGTTTGTCATATTCACTAAAACGACCATAGTTACTATCAATGACCAATGCTTACATTACTAATTATTTCTGAAAACTTTTGACCACAATGTATATTTATGATTTGACAAAGATCTAAAATGTATTACTGATTTCTTCTTCGTAAATAATTGAACGGTTATACAATGAACAAATAATTTACTCTCATTGAAAACAAAAAAAAAATCGATGATACATCAACCTAGTTTTTGTAACCAATTAATGGATTAGTGATTTTAACTATTTGTGTTCATATTGGTTAAGTTATGAAGGTCATTTAAAAATCTTCAAGTCATTAAATTACATTTCAAGGTCGAGAATATAATGTTGTTTTCGTAAAAACATAGACAGTGATAGTGTAGAACTATCCGTTTAAAAAGTATAGTCTACATACACATGTTAATTTTGATTAATGTGTCCACATTCTTTTAACTGTATTTATTTCTATATTACTCACTGATTAAAACAAGACAAACTAGTTTTATTAATGCAATTAAGCGCTGTGAAGATCATTAAATGTTAGTTTGATATCATGAACTGGTTTGAGTTGGACAATCACTGACAATTGGAAATTGGCATTGGATAACTGTTTTGTTTTAGATTTGAACTCTTTAGAAATGCTTATTTATGATCCTACTAAGGAATCTAGCTCATAACCTTGAGAATTCGCTGTAAAAACTTAATCCTTAGATCACTAAGATAATTCTCATACTAGAATGAAACAGCTGTCGAGTTTTAGTTCTTGGTTTTCATTGGTTATCTCACTCAAAGTGATTCATGATATGAAACCAACAATATTTTTATTAATGTCAACTTAAGTTTGTTATTTCATTAGAAATTATTTCAAGTATTTAGTTGTAATGCATTAGGTTATAATAACAGTATTACTATTATGTTACTCAAGTGAAAATGATGTCTGCTCTTCTCGTTTTGTTAACAATTGTAACTTATATTTAACCTTCTGTAGCTGAACATGATTACCATCTCCATGCCTGATTTACTGTATTACTTAATGTTCATCTCTCTGTACTTTACACTCTGTCTTACTTTCTATGACATAAATATGTATCGTTTTGTTCCAATGTTTATATGACATTTATTAATTTAATATTATGTTGAAGGGTAGTTAATACATCAAGTTACATTATTAATTAGTATCTAATTATCAGCACTATCTTTGTTATTAGGATGAACTTCTATCTTCCTGCTGATTTGTTATGGATTAAAGCTAATCAGTCTCTGTTGATATATATGCAACTTGAGCAGATTCCCTCCATATGGCGATTATTCACAAGTATTATTTAAGCTGAATTGTGACTGGCAAGTGAAATCCAGGATGCACATTACGTCCTAGTTGCGATTCGTCGGCTGGATGGACCTGCATCCTAATTTTGATGTTCACACTGGGATTTAAACTCAGTTTGTTTCGTGTCAAACACCATCGCGTTCACCGCTAGACTACTGAGTCCAGACAGTCACACTTGTGCAATAGGCGCATAGGTATTAAGACGAAGTTGTATCTTTCCGTTGATTTGTTATAGACTAAAGCTAGTCAGTCTCTAAAAAATGATCAGCGTAAGTGATTGGTAATAATAATAGTAAGGGCATGAAGTAATCCCGGATATATGACCAAGTTGCGCTTGTCGTATAACCAAAGACACTTCTATCGAATGGACCCCACTCTTACGAATAAGAAATCAGAAGGTACTGATGGATAGAAGCGAAATTATATTTGATCGTATACAGAGCTTTAATGGGATAGCAACGTCTACGCTGGCAAACTAGAGAGAGATGCTACCCACGGTGGTTCGAGTCGTGATCTGGTGAAGATGTGTGACCGCGCGCCTTCAACTAGTAATGTCCGCTAAAACAAACATGGTCAACATCAATGTCGAGAGCTTATGCAACTATTTATTTTGGGGATTATTTACCGCTACAGGCACTACTAATTACTTTCGCGAAAACAATTGGTTAATCATATATACTTCTTGTTTTGTATCTTTGACTACTTTCTATATCACTGATACCATTGAAAAGCATCCGGAACTAAAGCCACCTGTCAGCCAACATCAAAGTCACAATTTTTAATGCAAATGTAAAGACTGCTCTTTTTTAAGGAGCTGAAAGTTCCACAGAAATCTACTAAAAGCATCATTCAGAAGATACAAGTATTTATAAACAATTATCTACGCAAGAAACTTTGGATCGGTTGATCAGATGCCATAACCAACAACCTACTGTGATAGTGAACAAACAAACCAAAATTTATCTCAGAAAGAAACTAGGAGTAAGCGCTAGAGGTGAGGTGATTTGGATGGACACTCATCGAGGAAATCACAAAACTTAATCACAAAAAAACACTGACTTGAAATGTTGAAGGCCAAAGAAGAAGATGAAGACGAAATAACACATCGGTTTGGGAGTTGATAATTGATTTAAAGATATCATAACACAAAGTGTATATTTCTATGTCATGAGAATGTAAAAGTTATTAAAGCTTCTTAACATGAATACTGAATTACTGAATTGTCCTTTCAATGCACACTCTTAATTTGCTATATCTAGTCAATCAGTATTATTATGAGGGTAGTTTAATCACATTATTTAATCAACCTGTACATGTTCCATTTATTGGAAGGTTCTCCTTTTGAATAGCATGCATTCTGTGACAGCTACTAATACACTTAACTACAGTATGTATTTAACTTTTAAAACATTAGTTCAGTGTGGAACACTTCATAACTTCAATTGATTCGTTATGCAATACTTTGATTTTCAATGTCACCTAGGGATAATTATATCATCAATGATGTAGGCTGTATATGCTTTATGATAAGTTTATTAGATTGATTTCTGATTGAATGGTTAATGGAAGTTTTAACATGTTAACTGACAGTTTAAACTATGAATTGAATAAAGTTTAAAGATGAAATGATCAGCGGATCGTGGCGAACAAGATGAAGTAGTGGATCAGTACCGCCGATGAATTTCATACCAAGAAGAAATACCTGTTCAATACTTCCTGATTTTCAACGATCGTTGTATTAAGTTTAATTTGTAATAAAATTATCAGCTAACTAATGACTAACTTCTGTAGGTAATTCCTAGATTTCTGGTGGATAAAGTGACCAGTGGAATTTAGCTATGTCAAGTGGGAATCAGTCACCCACTGATAGCAATAGTTGAGGTTGCGCAAATATACTGCTAATTGACTGAGTTAGAAATACCTACCATTGGTTTCTTACTCAGTAGTCTAATGGTTAGGAGTTTATCACAAAGCCTAAAGGTGCTGGGCTCAGTCTCTGGTGGATTCATAGATATACATTGCTCAAGTGCCTTATATTTAGATAAAATAGCTACCTATTGCTAATTCTGGGTCTTCATTGGTTGCCTTGCTTAAATATCAGATATCAGTGGGTTGTTATTCATCAAATAGTTGATATTCAGTTTGTGTTCCTTTTTTTTTTTTATAATTTCAGTCACCCATTCGAATATCTTTATCAACGAAATGGCAATATAAGATCACTGGCTAAAAGATAAGTATTTGAAAATTGTGGTCCGACCAAATATATGTACGACATCATATACGTGTATTTATGAAATGATAATAAACTCATTGTCCTTTCAGAAACTTCACCCAGGATCACCAGATCTAACTGCCAAAGAGGTTTATGTATTATTTACGTCTTCTTTAATAATTTTCCTAAAGTAAATTTCATCTGACAGTATGATTTTGATAATAACACCATAATGATATTTTTTTGATGCCTGTATTCTTTATAGTTCGAACTCGACTGGGTAATGTGATCGATTGTCAGTGTAGACTACTACTAAAAAGTTTCATACACAAATGAATCAACATTTTGAATCAAAATGGTTTCCGTTAGTAATACAATCAGAATCAACCAATGACACAAACAAAACAATAGATCAGAACCATTCTTCATATAACTACATTCAATATTATATTCCTTAGTAAAGTTTATATGGTCACAAGTAAGTACTTTTATGCATTGGGATCATCATAAACTGAAATAGCTTGTTATGATGGACGACCAAAGAAGAGAATGAACTGTTAGAATTGTGTTTTTAAAGACCCGTTTATTTTAGTTGTGGTTAGTGTAAACATTTCATTTTTATCATTGTTGACTTCCTCTTATCTTATCCTTCCATTTAGCATGTTTACTGTTAGTATAATGTCTCCCACTATGAACTAAAGTTAGTTAATCGTGTACAAGTTTCCCCTATTCACTGTTATAATCTCTTTTGTTTAATATTAAGCTTAAATTTATAATTGGTCCTCTGTGTTGTCTAATTTTATGTATATATAAAGGAATATCTGAAATATTATTTCTGCTTGATTCATCGTCTTGTGTTCTTCCAACTCTGACTTCAGATCAAGTGATAACCAGGCAGACACATAGGGAATAAGTGGACACTCATTGACTTTGTTATTATGACCATGTGTGACCAAAATCATATCGATGAGTTAGTTTCATACATCCGACCATTGGAGTTTATTGTTTACATAATAGTAAAATAGACATATTTTACGAAAATATAACTATTCGAAGTTGAACTTACAGCAAACTATCATCTAAACTACTACTCGCCATCCCGATTTCTGTTTTTGTTTCATCATAAATTCACTGCTAGTAATAACACTTCAGTCGTCCGAATTTTCAGGAGTTGATCTTGTACTAAGTGTCTTACTTATTAGTTTAGAATACACAGATAACATAGCCATATTTTGTGAAGAAACTGATAAAGTGCATGGTCTTTCGACAGTACTAAGCAACAATGCATGAAAGTTTGGGAGTGGTTTTTATTCATTTTTGTTGCATGTCAACATCTAAACTTCAGAAAGGGTGTTTAACAGATGAGGGCGTAGAACACTACACTAATATTGGAAGTTTGATTAACTTTGATAGATTATTGCCTGATGAGATCCGTGCAGTGGTTGAGAATGTTCAATTCACTTTTGCTAATTTTCATTAACTGTGAGTTAGACAATATATGCTCTTGTTAATCAATATTTCTGATGTCTTGTTAACAAGACCTAACTGAAATCAGAACTACGTCAAACAGAATTGCCTTACAAGCATTTCATCAATAGTTACTTACTAACTCAGACATTATTGTTTCCATTTTCGCACTGTACTACTTTTATTTACGCATCCTGAACTTCAAGTCAAAGATTTCTAGTATGTTTAATATGTAGAATTCAGGAAGTGTTCTTGATTTAATTTGGGATTTATCAGCTAAGGATGAAATGAAAATCAATGATATGAGAATCAATAAAA
Source organism: Schistosoma japonicum (assembly GCA_025215515.1). Classification (NCBI taxonomy): domain Eukaryota; kingdom Metazoa; phylum Platyhelminthes; class Trematoda; order Strigeidida; family Schistosomatidae; genus Schistosoma; species Schistosoma japonicum. Next base: position 84,197,873 of record CM046069.1, on the reverse strand, counting down.
GATGAAAGTATATTGCTAACTGATGAATCTCAGATAGGACGAAATACATTTCATAACTTCCTATTAAACAATGATGATAGATTACATCTATAATTAATTATTCATAATGTAATTACATTATGTCTACATACAAAATTAATCTGATTGAGACAGATTATCTTCACATTAGACAATGTTCTTCTTCAAATAAATCATTACAAAAACATTTTATGATAAACCTCAAACAAGCCCAAAGGCATATTACATTATCACTAATGTCTACTTAATAATTCTTTATTAGTAGTATTTAAATGGATTTCCATTAAAATAATTAAGATAACTTTGTTAGATATTGTGAATTAACGAAGAAATAAAAATAAAATACACTCTCATTGACAGTCAGGAAAATAAATCACCACTGTTAACCCCCCCCCCACCCCCTCACTTCCTCCTCCAGCTCAAGTTTGAGATGAATCTGTCAATTTGTGCCAAGTGAAATGCACATGTCAGTTAAGAATATAGAGTTTTTGGTATGAAGTACTTCAATAAATTTCTGTTTGCTATGGAGTTCAACCATGTTGGGAGTGAGGTAGTTACCTACCGATAGCAATGGATGACCTCGAGAAAATGTATCAAGAATCGACGTAATTAGAAATATCAATAGTTAGGAGCCGACTCAGTGGTTTAAGAACAAAGAGTTCTCCGCAGAATCAAAGAGAACTGGGTTTGATTCTTATGAGGCCGTCGATGCGTGCACGTGAAGAGGTCCATACTGAAGCCGTTATGCGGTACATCGTGGCCGACCACGATGTCCCGAGAATGATATTGACCGATCAAGGTCCTTTTCGAGAGCAAGGAGCTTACAGCTCGCCTTGAGCAGTTAGGGATCAGAAAGTCGGAACAACACCCTATCATCCGCAGAGCAACGAACTTACAGAGCGCAATAATCACACGCGCGATGTTACGCATCCTACTACTTACAGAAGACCTTATGAGTAGTATCACCACAATATTAATTTACTTTTCTTCTACAGACTAGTAAATAGGACCAATATTAATATACCAATCGACTAATGAACAGCTTATATTTTACACTTTGGAAAATGAACTGCCGATCAGTAGTACATTCAAGTTGTGAGTGTTTTACTGTCAATGAAATTCATGCAAGCATACACTTTCCATAATAATACCTACTAACCAATATTTGATGTCTAGCGTTTGTTTGTTTACCAGAAGCTTCCACTTGTAATTGCACATTGCACAATTATGCATTTTAATCAGATATACACAATTGATTAAATCTTACAATTTAGTGTTGGGAATTGATCACAAGTACATTATACGTACATTATACTACTAACAAAACTACTGATAAAATAGAAAAAACTGTGTGTTTAGTTATAACATCAACATTGGGATGTAGGTACATGTAGCCGAAAAGTCGCAAATAGGATAAATCGCGAGTCTTGGATTCCACTTTCCAGTCACAATCCAACGTAAATAATACTTGTGAATAATCGCTATATTGAGGCAATCCGCTAAAAGTGCACATATAGCAACAGAGACTGAACAGCTTCAGTTTATTACAAATCAGCTGGAATATACAAAATCACCCTAATACCTATGCGCCCGTTGCACAAGTGTGACTGTTTGGACTCAATAGTTTAATAGTGAACGTAGTGGCTTTTGACACGAAACAAACTGAGATTGAATCCTAGTATGAACATCAACATTGTGATGCAGATACATCCAGCCGATGAAACGTACCACCTGGATTCTACTTGCCAGTCACAATCTAACTTAATTAATATTAGTTATAATAATAATGTTTGTAATAATTCATTATACTTTCTATTGAAAGTAGAAAAAAACATATCAAAAGACACATGTTTAACTTTTCATTTGATTACACTCTTATTCATGATTCTATTTTCTTTGTTGTTCACTTTCATTTTATTATTGATGATGATGATGTAATAAGTCTTTCATCTTTTTTTTTTCTTTTACCCCCCCCCTCCCCAGTTTTTCATTCATTATTAAATGAACAAAAACTAAAAATAAAAAAAACTAATGAATCCTACAAACAAATAAAAAACAGTAAAAAACAGTATTCATTAAATTAGTTTTCCTTTACTTCATTATTTATTACTTAAAGTCTATTGAATATTCAATTCATTTTAATAAGTAATATAAGTAGTATATACAATGTACAATTTATTTTTGTTTACTTGTTTATATGTAGATGTATACATGTTTGTGTGTGAGTGTGAGTGTGTGTGTGAGTGTTCAGTATGAATTCGAATAGAATAAACAACGAGTTTCATTTATGAGAATAAAAATAAAGAAGAAAATAAACGACAAGTCGAAATGCTTTTTTTGCATTTTCTCTCTTTTCTTTTCTTTTAGGTAAATAAATCTTTAAGATGTTTACTTTTTTATTGTTACTTATTTATTATTCATGACTATTTATTATGTGTCTTGGTGAATGAATTTTCTACTTAATGTAAGAGAAAAAGTGAAATGTTAGATGATGCGGAACGGCGGGTGTTGGGGGGGGGGGCGGGAAGTTGTTGAAGGAGAACGCGAAAAGGAGATAAGAGAGATAAACTTTGAGTAGTGATGATCAAGATGGTGATGACAGAGGTTGGGCGGGGGGGGGGGTATGGAGACTGAAGGCTGGAAACAAAATTTCAATCATTATACTCATCATATTACTAATAGATTACATTATCTTTTTTTATATCAATGATGAAATACATCAAAAGATAAGATGGAATTAACAATATACAGTTGTTAATATGATAGAAATATGTTCTAATATGAGGTTGATTGTTATTTTTCAAGTGATAGTTTATTAATAACCTTTTCTTCTTAAATCAAAGAGATCTAAAGTATGTTGATGTGATAAAGAGAGTGAATAGATGAATGAAAACATCAAATAGTTATTTGAATAGTTCACATTGAACATTAGAGACTTTAAAGTATTATGTAATAGTCAATCTTGATATCACGGATTGATCTGAATCAGACAACTGTTGATCACCTGGAAGTACTGGACAGCTGTTTCGTCCTAGTATGGGACTATTCAGCAGTGCGCATACACGACGTCATCGGGGACCGAACCCGGGAAAATTAAGTATCTCCACAACCCCACCAATTGTAACTAAATATCAGCTCACTAGTAACTAGCTCCTTGAGGTAATTTCTGGAGTTCTACTGTGAAGACGTGACTGGTGGAGTTCACCCGTTTCGGGTGTGAGACAGTTACCCACCGATAACAATGGATGAAGTCAGGCAAACGTATCACAAATCGACTGAATTAGAAATATCAATAGTTAGGAGCCGACTCAGTGGTTCAGTGGTAAAGCGTTCGCCGTGTAGCCAAAGGATTCTGGGTTCGATCCTTGATGAGTTCGTGGATGCTCACAGGTAAAGGGTCCCATACTAGGACGAAACAGCTGTCCAGTGCTTTCAGATGATCAGTGTTTATCTTATTCAAATCACTTCATGATATCAGGATTAAAAATTAACTATCTCCGCAACACCCCAATTATGATGTAATAATTAGTTGTTTTTTTTCATTTCCTGTTTTATAAGTTGTTCATTTAAAGTATAGAGAATCGCTAATGTCAATGAATAACAAATGGTTAACTATTAAGAAGATATTGTTCAAGTTGGACTGTTACTGGCAAGCGGATTCCAAGACAGGCCTTTTGTCCTAATTAGGACTCATTGGCAGGATGAACCTGCATCCTAATATTGACGTTCATATTGGAATTCGAAGACAGTCCATATTGTGTCAAACGACACCACCTTCATCACTAGCTTACTGAGTTCAAACAGTCATTGTTGTACGATAGGCCCATATGTAAATAGAATGAAGATACAAGTTCATCTTAATTATTAAGAAGATACTTTTGAAGATGTTATTAGATTGTCTAAATTTGAATTATCAATTCAGTTGTAACACTTTGAATGCATAAGTTCGATTTCAGTCTTTTGATAACAATAGTTTCAGTAAAATGTCATAAACCAAGTCAAAGCTTCAGTAATGATTAATTTAAAATATTAATTTCTTCATAAACGATTGTTAAACTTTCAGTCACAGTTACCATTAGACCAGATTGGACTTAGGAAAACAAACTTTATTTTATATTTCTCCAATGTATGTGCTCTTACATGACGACAGAAATTGTCCACGTTTGCCAGATTCAATGAACAGCTTATTTGGTAGATATTACACTAGTTTATCATTTGGATGAATCTCTTTCAAAGAAATAAGTTGTCTAAAATTAATCCTATCAGTTATTTCATGACCTTGAAGGTTGTAGAAAAAATGGATACCTTCCAACTGTCAAACGTTTCTCTCTCACTATTCTTGTTTAATCAAGTTAATGAACTATTTGTAAGTAATCATTATCTCCTGGATAATTTTTAACTGTGAATAATTGTTTATCAGTCTTCTCTTTTGAACATAATTTCCATACAGAACTAAATATTGTTTTCAACAAGGCTTATTTGTAGATCAGTCAGTGACAATGAATAAACCAACCGAATTTCAATAAAGGAATGTATTAGCAAAGTACGTTGGAGGTGGATAGAATATACATTGAGGAAATCACCAAATCAAGTCTCAAGACAAGTACTAACATAAAGTCCTCAAGACAAAAGGAAACGTGTAAGACCAATAAATATATTGTTTTGGGAATTGGAGTCACATATAACAGAACGAATGTAACTTGAGAAGAAGTGGATTGGGAAGCCCAGTACACGGTTGAAGAATGTTGATTGGAGGCTATACTCCACATGAGATAACAGGCATTGATTGATTAATTTGATTCCATCCTGTTGAAATCCATGCAATCAACGTCTTGTCATCCATCTGTTGAAGTGACGGCTCTCAAAAGTAAACATAGAATTAAATAATTTAGCTTGTTGTAGTCGAAATAAAATAATACCTTATTGATCCATTCTGATATTTATGACTACTCAATTGAGTTAAAAAGTAGCTTGAATTTTCATGTTTAAGTTTACTTATCACAATGTTTTATTGCAAACGCACATGTTCAATTGATAACACTATGGTTTATCTGATGATAAAGAGTATTATCAAGATGATGCTCATTAGAACTTATGTGATATCTACTGAAGATCAGACAGAACTGAACACCTATTTCATTATATAACCCAATACTTTATAAGGATAACTATGGTTATCATTTGCAGCATGAGTAATTCAGTGGTTGACATTTACATTCTAACGTATTTAGCATTGTCTTAAGAGTAATGCCTCCACATTAAATCTTGTTGACTACACAATGAAGCTACGGTTTGTCATGAATGAAATACTTATGTTATTGCTTCTTAGTTCCAAACACTCTTTCAAGTGATGTCACTTGATCTTTAACATGATATCTACAGAATATCTACAAAACATCCACCTTTATCTGTTTATTCTATGGTTTACTAAACACTACTGTTTATTATATACATTTATAATAATTGATCAATAAATAAAGTCTAGTGAGATTGACAGAATTCAGATAACATTAAGCAAGTAGATGAACACAATGCCGGTGACCAATAAAAGATCAAGAAGTTGTGAATATCTGGGTCTGATCGGTAATTAGTCGTAGTCGCGATAACTTCCTGGCATTGGTGAGTATCCTCTATGTAATTCATAAGAATTCATTCTCTTAATTTGCTTCTTCTTCTTCTTCTTCTTCAATGTTTATCATAAGTGATGACTACACCGAATTATCATATGTTCTTAATTTGCCCAAAATTTGTCAGCTTTAATGCAGTATTTAAGTTAGTTTCTATGATGAAATCATACTAGTTGAAAAATCAGTGAATGCTAAGAAGTACTTAATATATTTTTTATTGCAAAGTTAGACTTTTCAATTGTGTTTACTTACAACCAAGTCACCTGATAACCACAACGTCAGTCAATTAGAAGTCTTTGCCGTACTTTCTCTAAAGTAACTAAAGCCTCTTTAACTATATCTGAAATGACTTTGGAGTTGGCTGGTGTTAAAGCAAGGCACGAAATAGCCTAGAGAGAAGTAACGCTGACTATGCATTTAGAATGGGTTAGTGGGATTTGGTTTTATTAATCATTACGTCATGACTACGCAAACGCTGGTTCGTTGAATTGGCACCAAAGTGACTTAGCTTGCCAAAAGGTAAGAAAATAAAACTCCAGAATATAGGAGACGGTATCAAATCGTTTATTGAATATGAACAAAGGCTTTAATTTAACATATTCTGAACCAACTAGTAATAAGAAATACGAAATACACTTAAGGCTGAACTGAAAGGGGAATTCATTACAGATAACGAGATAATAGGTTCATAATGAATTACAATAACTCCGAAAGGGAAACGGATATGATAATTAATAGCAACAAACAGTTGGTCCATGAAGAGTCTACAACTTAAGCTATACAAATGTTATGGTTACTAAATGATTAACAGATGCGGCTAAGTGGCAAGAGTCTTGATAACATGGAGAATAAAGTTCGTAGGTTATGATTCCCAATTCTGTGTACCATGATAATAATATCAGAGTATTATTATATAATCAGTCAGTCAGTGTCTGTCATCCCTGCCGACCAGAATTCTCCAGACAACTGTGTACTGGGCTTCCCAATCCACTTCTTCTCAAGTTACATTCATTCTTTTCATATCTGACTCCAATTCATGAAACAATACATTTATTGGTCTTACACTTTTCCTTTTGTCTTGAGACATGGTTTTGTAATTTCCTCAATGTGTATCATAACTTCCCCCCCCCCTCAGTGTCTTTCCCTAATTTTTTTATCGGCTAGATTTGGGTTGCTTTGTTCTCTTTCACTGACTGAGGTTGTTGTTGATGGTATCTGGTCAACGGATCTAAAGTTTCTTGTGTCATCATTATTAAGATAAAGGTTTACATTGTAGGTTAGGGCTCATTCCTTAAGTTCAACACAGTTATCATAATCCACTGATTTGAGGTAATTCAGATTTCATTTCCATATACGCTACCTATTTTAAGTAAAATATTCTACATTTTCATTCGAATATAAACGGATTTTTATTAGGTATCATAGAAAATCATATGTTATTTATTGACTGTTTCGTACTTATATCAGACTCATCAGTTGTAATGCACACTTATGATACTACTAGTTATCGATCGTAAGATCATCAACCTTCCAATCGGTTACTTAACCATCAACACTACTAATTTTATAGTGATTTTACCTTATGAATAAATAACATTACTATAATGAAAATGTTCCAAGTAAATTTATTTCTAATTTAATTATACTACTACTATGATTATTGTTGTAATGCAAAAAGTTGTATTATTGGAAGCCAACTGTTAGTATGATGTAACAATCTACTCTTCCCATACACCCAACCTCACTTCGATAACACTCCAATACCACACTACAAGTCATACTACTTTTTTTTAATTAAAAAATAAACAAATAACTTAGTAGTATGTATTACATTAATTTGAATGAATAACATAACAGATTGTTATCTTGTAGTTTTCTGTATGTTAGTAGTAGTTATTATTATTCAGATATTTAGTTATCATAATGAATTCTAAGTTTAGAATTTTACCTAATTGTCAATAACGTCAATTGGATATTTGTCAGATGATATTTGAAATTAGGTATCATGAGTTGATTTGTAACAGACAACCATTTAAAACCAGGAACTAGTACTCAAATGTTGTTTCGTATCCACTATCTCATAAGACAATTAAGCAGCCAAACACTTTTAGATAATCAAATGACTGTTAGACACTGAGTTGGCCGGCATCTGAAGGTTAGGATTACTAAATCAGTCAATTCGTGGTATATTTGTGTTATTTCAACGATTATCATCAGTAGGTAACTGTCTAACATGTAACATGGTCAAATTCCACTGGTTATATCTCCTCACTAGAACTCCAGGGATTATGTCCCGAAGTTAGTCTCGAGTGTCGTGGAAATAATTCAATTTGAATGGGATATCATAAATCGGTCTGAGTTAGACAACTCCGGTGAGATGATGGTGCATACTGTCCCATACTAAGACTAAACAGTTGTCTAGTATTCCCTGATTTTCAATAATATGCATCTGGCATTAATCTGTGATGAATACTAATAACCATGATAAACTACTTAAATCATTCAGTAGTATAATTTAATTTGTATTGTGACTGGCAAGTGGAATCCAGGACGCGCGTTTCGTCCTATTTGGGACTCATCGGCTGGATGTACCTGCATCCCAATGTTGATGTTGAATAATCGCTATATCGAGGCGATCCGCACAGGATGCACATATAGCAACAGTGACTAATTCAGTAGTATAGTTCACCAAAAGTACTTTAAATAGTATTTTATGTATTACTTATTTATTATTATTTCGAATTCATTCATCATGTAATAAAACATCAAAGAAAAGCTGATAAATTAACTAGACATTTTATATTCATGGTTCAATGAATACTGAAACATTTCGACAGATTAGACCTACATCATTAGTCGGTCTTTAATGTCATCATAAAAGTACAGAATGACAAAATGAAATAAATTGTTCTGTTAACACGTAATCGATTACGTAATCTTCTATTTGCATGTTTCGATGTAATCAAATGTAATTAAAGTGATTTTATGAGTCTATTAAAACTTGAAATTAAAATTCTGATTATGTAATAGAGGTCATATTAAAATGAACTATTAGCAATGGGAATACAAAGTAAAGTTGATCAATGAAACTTGAAATGATGTGAACTTTAAACATGCAGGTTATTCATCAAAGTCTTTATGGACTGAAACAGGATACATAAATAAATCTATGTTTGAGAGGATCAATTAATCAGTGTTTACTACCTATTATGAAGAATAGACCATTGACTAGCAATCTCTAACAAAAATGGTCTTGGTCTCTTATTTTCACTTCTTACCAAATGATGTTCATTCTTTTTATATCTGACCCGGATTCCCGGAGAAATGTGTTCATTAGTCTTCCTCGCTTCCTGCGGCCTTCACTCCATGTTAGTATTTGTCTTGTAATGCAGCTTGGTGATTTTTTCAATGTATATCCTATCCACCCCACCCCTAAGTGTCTGTTCCTAATTTCTTCCTTGACTGGATTTTGGTAGGTTTGTTCTCTACCTTAATAGATTGTTGATGATGGTATCTGATCAATGGATCCATATATATATACTTCAGATGAATATGTGAGCTTCCATCTATGCACGGTTATACAATTAAATGTGTCGTAAGAAATCCATATTCTATTGATTATCTTCTCGGGTACACCATAATGTCGAAGAAAGTTCCCTAATGTTTGATTTCCACACAGTCGTATGGTTTCTTGTAGTCAAGAAAATTAATGTAAAGGGGTGAATTCCATTCAACTGATGGCTTGGATGTTATTGGAAGAAAATCTTGCCTGGCCTAAGTTTCGTTCTATTTAGTTTATTTTCAAAATTGAGTAGATCCATATTCCCTACATAATTCGAATCTACTCTATTTAGCTTAGATAAATATTTCAGTCTAACTGGATATCAGTTGTGGCATAAGTAGCGTAATGGTAATGTCTTCAGTCATGTAACTTGATGAATCTGGTTTCACATGCCACAGGGACTAACTGAGTCAAGACGGGATTTTTATCGACTGTCATCAACTGCCTAACTTAGATAGTTGGTATTTATGAAAGTTATTCACAAATATGAGTCAAATCTAACATCTATACGATCGCTGCATTAGGAGTCACCATAGTCACAGAAACTGAAGACTCTACACTTAAAATAAATGTTGGTAGAAAGATTAAAGAGAAACATTGTGATCACAGTATACCGCCACATTTGTCGATGTGTAATAAAGAAGCTATTAAGCTAAAATCTATCCAGTACAACTGTACATCCATGTAGAGCGTCATAAACAATATTTGTATGAGATTAGCTGAGATGTTTTTAGTGTTCCCAGGGACTATTGCATAGTTGCTTCATCGTAGTATGTAAAGTGTGACGTGATGATCCTAGATTCCGCCCCACAGGTTTCAGGTTAGCGAACACCTAACTGCCTACACTACTGCGTCAACCGATATACAATGGCAGAATTTCCACTTCCATTAATTAGTGATATACTGTGACGATCATTTATTGTCATCGGTGATAGTTCTGTCCTTCCTGAAAAGTCTGAACTCTACTATGTAGCTGAGACGTTTTCAGTGTCACCTAAATATGTTGTGTTCACCATTTCCAATCATTTTTCCATCAACTGATTCATATACTCCCTTAGTTTATTCCAGTCTTAAACTTGTAAGTAGTAAAACTTTTTAAGTTATTCATCATTCGTTACTGATAAGAACTTGAAAACTATTAAACATCAACAAACAATAGTTAGTAACAGTTTTGATTAATGCGTAAAGCCATCAATGTTCATTCAACTAAAACGTTAGTAACGCATATAAGCACTCAGTCTTAAGGAAGTTAGTGAACTATTTAAAAAGGTTCAAAGAATTGTAACTAGGATATCATAGCTGATATGTGATGAAAGACAAACTTGACTAGACTTAATCCATTTGTCATCAAAATGTCTAGAGATGATTTCATTATAAACTTCCAATTACTTATTTATCTACTTCCGAATCAGTGAATTTACGATGACTGTCACAAATCGCTAAACCAACTACTTTGACTACTAATTTCACAATTCAATAAAAGACAAATGGAACTACTTACCTCATTACGTGATTTTGGACCTCTCTCTCTCGCTTTAGCTCAACAGAAAGATAATGTCCATCACTATGACTATAATAAACGCTCTAGCCAACTGTTTTTCCAAAACAAAGGAGAATATTCTTATCTTTGGATTCTCACCAGGTTTTACAGTTATAAGTTCGAATCTAACGATCACAAAAAGAAATCGATCCTGAGGGAGATACATCATTTAAGTAAAAAGGATTACTGCGCATGAACTGTGGCGTAAACATCGATTGTTAATGTTGTCTTTCATGCAAAAGTTATCACGTATTGTTCAACTTGTATAAATTTAGTCGATTGAATTTGTCAAAGATTGATGTCGGTAGGAAACTAGTGAAAACTAAGAAGCACTGAACATTTGTTTCATCCTCGTATAGAACACTTCAATCACTGCCATATCACAGTTATCTCACTCAGATCAATTCATGATATCATATTCAAATTCAGCAATTTTCACAACGCTTATGGCCATTTTTTAGGGGTAATTCCTGGAGTTCTAGAGAGAAGACATGACCAGTGGAATTCGACCTTGTTGGAATCGAAATAGTTATCCATCGATGACAATGGACCAGGTCACCCATGTATATCGCAAACTGACTGAGTTAGAAACATCAACCGTTTGGAGCTAGCTAGCTAATTGGTCCAGTGGTTAGGTCCTAGTGGGGTAGTAAATGCGGACTGAATAAAGTACCACACTAAGATGAAACAGCTATCAAGTGCTTCCTGATTGTTAGTGGTTTTTGATTCTAGACAATTCGTGATACTGAATTAAATATGTTGATAGATACATATGAGTGGCATGGTGGAAATGATAAAATTACACGTTTTGTTTGTCGTTGACTGAATTATGCATAAAATGATATTAATTAAGCAGGAATTTGTAAAATATGGCAGCAGGCAGGGTGAATGGTAATGGAGATTCTATTTAGCTGACTGGTTTTGTCATAGATGGTTGTTAGTAGGGTATCATTGGAAACCAAGGAGCACTCGACAGTTGTTTCGTTCTAGTGTAGGATTCCTCAGCAGGGAGCACCCTAGATTCCGCCCCAGAGGCTTCAGGTTAATGAACGCCTAATCCACTGCACCACTGGGCCGGCATCCAATAGCAGAATTTTCGCTTCCATAAATTTGTAACATAGTGCGACGAATCTCCATCATGATTGATGATAACTGTCTCACTTTCGACAAGTCTAAGCTATACCAGTCACGACTTTGTAATCAACTAGAACCTAATACCAGTCTTCATAAATCACTTTAGTTCAACTTGGGTGGATCACGGAAAGAGAACATTTCAAACGTATTCCTATTTCATACAATGTTTTTTCCTCTGAGCTCGTTTGGCTATAGCCATTGTCGTTTTTAAGACCATGAGTTCAAGTGAACTTGGAAGTTATCTATGTGCACGATAGATTATTTTGAATGATTTTTTGAGCATATGCCAATATAGCTGTCTCCACAAGAGCAATTAAACTGATAGATACAAAATTATATGGAAAGCTTAAGTAAGTTATCCTTTAATTATATTATGACTATCGGGCAAGTTTACCTAATTAGAATATTCTTTGGATAGCTCTACGTTACCTTAGCCTAAACATTTTCCTGAATGTATTACCTCTGAATGATGGTTGCATAGAAAGCAGTGTTTTTACCAACAGTCTAGATCGCCTCTTTATTTACTTTGGTGACTGTATACTTACTATCAAACTTTACAGAGTAGCCTTTCTCTGTAAGAGCTTTTACAAGGTTTCAGTTCCTTCATCGACTGCGTCGTTGGCAGCATATTGTTATCATTCAATGACGTAGAGTTTTCAACAAATTCATTTCATACTATACAAGAAAGAACTAAGAAAGTTAGCAAATTATCCTGTCTAGGTAGTTTGATTGTCCACGTTTATTCTATGTGTATCATCTATTCTTTTTGTTAGCGGAACATTCAGTAATGCTATCTTACAATCACCATCTTCATTGTATGCAAATTTAATACTAAGGTGAACTTTATTAAATTGCCTGAGAATTTCAAATTGACAAGTCTGGTGTTTATAAACAATAAATGTAACATTCATATATCGGCAGTAAATTGAGAAGTTTGTAATGAATTGTGAAGGTGAACCACTTTTTCGATTTAGTTAGGCAAAGATCGATTGTCATAGGATCCAATGGAGAGTCTATTGCTACTGTATCTACCTGTCTACATATTTCATCAGTAAACATGAAATATACATTAGTGGTACACTTCAGTAGTCATTCTTTTAACGTCCCTATTGGGATAGTTATATCTATTTCAGTTTCTATGATTTGGCTGCAAATATAATTGACCGTTTCTGTTAATGGAACATTTGTGAATAAAGATGCAACATCTACAGAAAACAGAGTGTGCCTTTTTGTGCTTAATTTTTTGAGTATGTCTACAAATTGAAGTTTATCTTTAACATTGTGCATATATATCCGTTTGTAGAGAGGTTTCAGAAGGTTTATCAACTATTTTGCTACGTTGTGACAGAATGAATTTCGGATATCTAGAATTGGCCTTAGTGAACTCCCCCCCCCCTATCGCCAGTTTATGTACCTTGAATAAACCATAAATTCTTGGCGTATATGTTCTTAATAACTTTACCGCTTCATATATGTTGGATTGAATTAACTGTTGATCTTTCAGTTGTTTTAGAGATTTAGTGGAATCCTTCTATGTTTTAAGACAGTTCTTCTGAATGGAGCTGAAACCTGGAGAACTACTTCGAACATCATCAGGAGGGTACAGGTATTTATCAACAACTGTCTACGCAGAATATTGAATGTCTGTTGGTCGGAAAGCATCAGCAACAGCCTACTATATGAAAGAACAAACCAACTTCCAGCTGAAGAGGAAATCATGAAACGACGTTGGAAATGGATAGGACATACATTGCGAAAATCATCACACTGTATCAAGAGACAAGCACTAACTTGGAATCCTGTTAGAAAACGGAAAAGAGGAAGGCCAAAGAACACACTGCGTCGAGAGCTGTAAGCAGACATTAAAAAGGATGAACAGTAACTGGAAGAAACTGGAAAGGATTAGTGAGGACAGAGTTGAATGGAGAATACTGGTGAGCGGCCTATGCTCCTCCGAGAGGGGTAACTGGCGTAAGTAAGTAAGTTCTCTATTTTGCTAATCAGATCTTTGTATCCAAAAGAATATGTTTTCTTCAAATATCTTCATTTTACTAAACATGGGAATTTTTTAGTAAATTGAAAATACAAGACTGTCAAATATGTCTCTTCCTTGCCTCTTTTTAGTACTTCTTCATCTTGATGTTAAAATAATATTCTGTTTCGCTAACACATTTGATCAGTAGCAGTGGTGGGTGGCAGCATAAGTGACTGACTTAGGCTTGAATCTGCCAAGAAGTAACAGATCTTTTCAAAATTCCAGGTAAGCCTTAGTAACATTAAGGATTAGACAAACATGAAATTGATAACAACTAGGTGAATAATGAGAATCTATTCAAATCTTCCCTATGATTTATCATAGACTTAAATTGATCAGTCTCTGTTACCATATGTGATGGATGGTACATCCTGCTACGTATCCCAAATAGGATGAAACGTGAGTCCTACAATACAATTTGCCAGTCAGAATCTAACTCATACAATTTCAGCGATTAATCAAAGAACATACTTTGTTTTGCATTCGGTCATTAGAAACACAAAAAAGTGAAGGATAACTGATGCAAACTTAGAAGCTGATGGTGAGTTGAGTTTAAATCCTTCATTAAACACCAGTTTCCCTAAAGATTACAGGTATATCTTGATAATGAATATCAAATAACACGAAACTCATATTAAACAGGCTTTCCTGTCAACTCTTGATTGTCCCAGCATAAATATTACACCGTCTATAAAGTACACTTAAGTTAAACTATTCAATTGAAAGACTCGACTAAATGTATATTTAACGTATGACTCATTGCTATAATGGTAAGCATTGTCTAGCCGACAAGAAATCGAAACCATAACCCGCAGGTTCCATTTTATACAAAAACATAAGCTATTTCAATGTATATCTTATGTCTTTTAATAAGAATTGAACTTAACTAACTTAACAATGTATACCACATTATTAAACTATATCTATAGGCATTTCTCACCCTTCCACCATCCTCCCTTCCATTTTTTCTTCTAGACAAATCTTTTTTTTTTTTCTTTACAAAAATATTGTTTCTATCGTTAACCATATGCGTGACTCAATTATTTTTTCTCGTGTTCCCAGTTGTTCACCCATTCAGTAACACACAAACTCACTCACTCACTCACACACACACACACACCCGTAGATAAGCTATAGAGACAAAATAATTTAGACATGAAAAGAAAGAACAAAAAAAATAACGAAATAACGTGAACTTCACCCAATTCATTAATTCGTGTGAAGAACTATTTTAATGTTCAGTTTTATGTAACAACATGATAGGAGTTTCTATTCGATTAGAATATGAATGAGTCTCTTATCTACATTTTCAGGGTGTGTATGCATGTATGCTGACGTTCGAAGACAATGGATTATTGTTCCGACTGTCGAGATAATACCATTAATGATAGTATAATTTTGAATAGAAATTTATTTTTGGAAGTTTTTGCAAGAATATAGTATGTTTGTTACCATGGTTTCTAATGATTCGATTATATGCACAGATTATCATGTTCAGTCGAAATTTACCATATAAAGATGAATTGTGAAGGTTTTATGTAGATTAGGATTTTATTTATTAATCTATATTTGGAATATTACATATTGATTAAAATGAGGATCATATAGTTGGACACCGACTAACCTAGTGCTACTGGAAGTTTAAGGTTAAACATAAAACGTGAAGGTCTTGAGTTCGATTCCATGACAGAATAGAGCGTGCAGACTGTCGAAGAGTATTATACTAAAATGAAACATCTGTCTAGTTTACCATGGTTTACAATGACATCTATTTGAAATTGATTTGTGGTGTATACAAACAATGAGATTTATTACTTCATATAAGCTTAGTAGATAAACTTCAAATTACCGAGAACTTCAGTCAAAAACTTTAGTTCCTGAAAGCAACTTAATTACACTTAAACCTGAACTTGAAAGTAGCTGCTAAGTGCAATCTAAGATTTTTATCTGTTAAATGTACCTGAATTCCCCTGTTGATGTTTACATCAAGACTCAAACTCCAAACGTGATTTTATTATCTATTGCAATGTTGAAACAAGACAGTAGTTAATCTATGAACTTGTGAGAGAAGAAACAGATCGACAGACCGAATGCACTTGTCAGTAGCTGTCTGAAATCAATAAGTCAGTGAATTTTCAAGCTAACAGATTGAGATTAGGTTACATTCAGTTGATGAATTATAAATAGAATGGGACATGCCTTCTACATTCCTTCATTAGCTACATACCATATATTTTAAATTCCTATGACTTAACACCACATATTAGCACTTTCTTCAAAATTAATTGTAGTAATTAACACCAAGAAATGAACAATGCATACCTTGACTAGCTAACAAGGTTTCTGTCTTAACATTACTGATAAAAGGGTTTATGGAGTTCGATTTGATTTATAGGTTCAGCCCATCGACAACTGATTTTACTTAGGCTACTACTACTACAATGCAATGAGCAAGATACTTCGCATTCATTGACTAGATACCATCAGTAACAACCTCGGTCCGTAACCGAGTATAAACCAACTAATATCCAGCTGAGAACGAAATTGGCAAGAGACGCTGGGAGTGAATAGATACATATAGATGAAATCATTAAAATGCATCACAAGACAAACACTAACAAGCAATCCTCAAAGCCAAAAGAGAAGAGGAAGACAGGAGAACACTTTGTTTCGGGAATCAGGAATAGATGTGAGAAAAATGAACAACACATGGCAAGAACTGGGAAGGAAAGTCAAGGAGAGCGTTATTTTGAGAATGCTGGTTGATGAAAAAGCTGTCTTAAGCTCAAATTGTTCGTATTTTCCACTTCTTCTAATCTACCATTTAGTGGGTAACATTTAAAGTCATTAGTTACGATCGTTTTATTTCAAATACTTTTAAACCACAAGAACTCTCTTTGAAGTACAACCTGGATTCAATAATTGGTGCACTGTAGATGAAAGTCATACCAAAGAAATACTTTTTTTAAATGCTTAGTAGTTTTTCTAAGGTATCCATAGATAGAACAGTCTACGATATATTCCACCTACAATTCTTCTATTGATCAGTTAGATATCATGACTAACGTTGTGTCTTGCATATTAGTATAACTTCTTTTAACCATCTTACTCAAAAGTTATCGCATGTCAATTAAAGATGAATTTCGAACGTCCTACTATTTAGTTAACGAGTGACCGACTATTTAATTACTAAGATTAAAAGATAAGCATATTGGAGTGTTTTTTGCAGGGACTCTTTTTTAATTTAGTTTTATTCATTACTGAATTATTACAATACAACCGAAAACCAGGAAACGCCAGATAACTGTTAAATTCTAGTATGAATGTCCTCAATGGTGTACAGCAAATGTCACATCATAGAGAGAACAAAGTCTCTCAGAGAACGCTTCTACATTAGTTCTAGTAGGTTAGACATCTTATAATAGTATTCTAATCTCAATCACTTTATGATATAGTGTGTCTATCATTAATTATCATTAATGATATCTAACTCTCAGCTTGTCTGAACTTCCCCAGTCCTGACTTCCATATATAGATACGAGAGAATCATTAAAGAAAGTCATCGGCAATCTAAATAAATCAATAATCAAATTGGAGGTTTTGAAGACTGATATTAAATTTCAGATTATTGGATTCGTTACAGATTGGTGTTGATAGGGTACCATTTAAAATCAGAGAATACTGGAAGCTGACATAGGGATGCAAGGGGTTGAGTGTTCATCAACCTAAATTACCTACTTTGGAATCAACGGTATGCACTACTGAAGAATCCTATGCTAAGACAAAACAATTATTTGGTGCCTCCTAGTTTTTGCTAGTACTGTACTTATATCAATCTATATCAGTTTCAATCAACTAAAAGTAAATAGCCATTTAAACATCTCTCCCTCGCTTTGTCACTCACATTCACATTTCCTACATAAACTTCTTCACTTCCCCTTTCATTATTAACACAAAGTAAACCATGAAATATATATTTTATTAGATGAAAATTAGCATAAAAGAGAATTGACGAAGGGTAGATGAGAGAAAGAGAGAGAGAGAGAAACATCAAAGAAGTAAAAGACGAAAATAAACAAATCAAACTGTCAGAAGGTATCGTTTCAAATAAATTCATCATTCATTCCGAATGTTTCGGTTCATTCTTTCTTCTTTCATATCATTATTATTCTCCTTACTGTTATTATTATTATTATCAATATTGCTTAGTTCTATCGGTAGTTTGTGTATAAATACAATACTTTAATGAATGTTCAATGTATTTCAATTGTAGTTCAATGTTACAATAGTGTTCAATGTATCAATATATATTGAATTCATTCAATGTTTCAATGAATCAATGAATCATTCAATTAATTTAAAGTAATAATAAAATAATCATTCGTTTTAATTTTTATTTCTCTTTAACAATTTTTCTTTCTCACGTTACTTCTTGTTACTTTTATTCTTTTTTCTTTTATTTTTTTATCATGTCAAAATTGAAAAGGAATTTTTTTTTTAAAAAAAAATGAAAAAAAATAAAGAAAAATTTATTTTGTTTTACTTTTTTTTTTTGAAAAAAAAATTATTTTTGATTAAGATGAATTAATAAAGAAACAAAAAAGAAGAAGATGAAGTAAATGTAGTTTAGTGATTGTGTTCACCATTTCTATGATGTTGACTTAATGAGTTGATTGTTGTACTGTGGGTTGGGGTGGTGGGGGGGAAATGGGGATGGGCACCAATGAGACAGATATACACCACGTTGCGTTTCTCTCTACTTTGTTATTTAAAGAAAAACTATTCAATAAATGCTCTCCTATTCAAAAGTCTTCATTCTTTTATTTAGTATGAAATAAAGAGAGTACAATAATCAACTAATATGATGCTTTAATTTTTAATTTGCATTAAGAAACAATTTGTAATCAGATCACTATTGAAAACTTGGAAGGATGGAATAGTTGTCTAGTTCTGATATCAAACTAACTCCTTAGTGATCATTTAATTTGTATTGTGACTTGCAAGTGGAATCCAGGACGAAACGTGTATCCTGGATTCCACTTGCCAGTCACAATACAAATTAAATGATACTTGTGAATAATCGCTATATCGAGGCAATCCGCTCAGGATGCACATATAGCAACAGTGACTGACCAGCTTCAGTCTATAACAAATCAATGGGAATATACAAATTCATCCTACTAACTCCTTAGTGGTGTATAATAATGATCTTTGACAGAGATAATGAAGTTTATAAGAACAATCCCTACAAACTTTTCTGTACAGTGTAAATTATATTAAATTCTAGTGTATCTTTATTAACGTCCTATTCACAAATTTTGAACTGATGAAAACGAAAGGTTAGGCGTTCGATGATAGATGGAGACAAACAATGCCATTTGGATATGTTATACACTAGTTGACAATCAAATCTCACGGAGAGGAACATCAGTTCCGGCATATTTGAACCACTTGTCAATTAAAATTTACTGGTTATTGCCTGAAGTACTGTAGTAATACAGCTACCTGAAATATGGCGTAAATAACACTAGGGATGTGGGTAAGCGGTATTCAATCAAATGGGTTACGAAAGTCTTTAGATTTGCAGTTTTGATTATCAGATTGTGATTGTTTCACTCTAAAATCATTCCTTGTTATGATTGATTGCTTTCATTATTAATTGTGAGTGAACCTTATGTGTTTATTGAATAGTCAATTCACCTTCTTCTTTTATTCTTCTTCATTCCAGATTTTCTTATGTACGTGACCATAAACTCTCTAGAATAAAATGTGCCACCTGGCTGGACTCAAACCACTACATATTTGACGTGCTTGCTAGGATAGGCCAGTAGATGTCAATATGCCAGGAATCTATGATTAGGGTAATAAACCCTTAGATATTGAATCACTTGAGTATATAGATATATTACTAGCCAAAACTAACGTACGAAGACCATGGATGATTTGTGTGACTGGTTTCAAATCTCTATCAATAGACTGCTCCATGATGTTTTTCCTTATCAGAATCGGAGGATCTATAACATCTGAAGTGCACCCCGGTATATAACTAAGTTACGTTTATCGTACAACTAGAGCAACTGCTAGCGATTGGACCCACTCTTACGAATAACAAGAAATCAGGAGACGATGAAGGATTAATTAGAAATTATATTTGATCGTAAACACAGCTTCAGTGGCATAGCAACGTCTAGGTTAGCAAACTAGAGAGAGATGCTTCCTATGGTGGTGTGAGTCATGATCTGGTGGTGATGCGTGACCGCGCACCTTCAACCAATCGTGTCCACTAAAACAAACATGGTCAGCATCAATGTCGAGAGCCTATACAACTACAATTTAGAAAATTTCAATGAATGAATACACGTAGGAATAAGATAAGAAAAATCATCGTCATGGTAACGTTTAATTTGATAAAAGTATATGATCATTCGTGAAACATGATTTATTACAGACGAACTACTGTAGTTCGATGTAGTGTTAATGTTTTGAAGAAATCATCGCTTGATTTGATTTCCTAAGAGTTAATGTGTTTCGAGCTACCACAGTTAATTGTCTATTCTACTTTACTAGAAATAGACTCTGGAAATGCTATCAAAGAGGGGAATGTGATAAACAAGGATTTGTAGTTATATTAATATTTCTAACAAAATACCAGATATCAAACTATATAGACTAACATTAATTAGCACATACTTGATAAGTAAGTCAATGGCTTCCTCAATTCTATCGTTTAAGTATCTGAAGAGATAGGTACTTTGGATTTGAGCTTCAATGCAAAAATTAACAATGGTCTGAAGCTATGCGGAAGTATCGCGTTCTAACTAGGATAAGTACATGTTCTATAACTGAACCCATTAAAAAATGGATCCTGAATGAATAGTCAAGCCTTTATTGTGGAATTGAAAAAACTATGACTACGTGAGATTGCCTAGGTATATGCGATAAACCATTTCTAAGTGAAATAATTTGAAGTCATTAATACAGAAAGTGACACATGATCTATGTATAGTAGTTAAGGTATTCGAAATCAATGTGTAGTAGGCAATTTGATATTCATCAAGTCCTTTGTCATGTTGACCAGGTTCTGTCTATCGAGTTTTAATGTGGCTACTAGTCTAGGTAATTCAATACCACTAGCTCTGTGTAGAAATGGAAGGTGAAAGATTATTGATCAGGGTGACTTAGAATCATATCTGCAGACAAGCGTAATTCCCCTCAATGTTTACAGCTACACTATATTGACGAGTGTAAAATAGCACGGAACCTTGGCCTATAGTTTCCAACCATCTATCACTAAACCTCCATCCAATCTGTTGTCTAAACAAATTGACAAATTCAAATACACTTATTTCTGGACATGAGATCCAAAAACGATCTTCATAAAAGTCTTTGAGGTGTTGATGAAAGCTTCAATGAACACTTTAAAATGCTTACTAGTAAGTAAATTCTATTTGTTATTGATTAAGTATATGTTTCATAATCTAAATTAGTTAATCATGCATAACGTAGAATCTTCCACATATGAACATCGGATCAAGTTGTTACACATCTAACAGTACAATAAAATGGATATCAAATTAATGGAATTTATGATATCAGTAGTAGTGTATGTAGAATGTAATTTGAGAAGAAGAGATTATATTTGCAGAAAGAAAGTTATGTAAAAGTTTCAACACTGATGACTATAAAGGGAATGTGGTTGTACTGAAGGTTTGTTGTTTAACACCTCCAGTTAATAGTTATAAAATTCCCACTAGCCTCAATCAAGTAGTCTATATGCGTTAGTTTAAAGACCCTTAAATTTATACTGTTCTACTTAAACAAATAGTAAATGTTATACATAGCAGTAATAATAACTTCAACAATAATGGATTCATGTCATTAGATCAAGACAAAACTGATTGTCTGGACTCAGTAGTCTAGTGGTGAAGGCGGTGGCGTTTGACACGAAACGGATTGAATTCGAATTCCACTATGAACATCAACATTGGGAGGTAAGTACATCCAGTCGACGAGTCCTAAACAGGACGAAACGTGAGTCATGGATTTCACTTGCCAGTCACAATCTAACTTAAATAAGGTAAACGTCAAATGTATGGCATAAATTCATGTAACACTTGAATTTATATTCTTTTATGACTGTAGTTGGTCAGCTAAACGATTGTTATCTATACACAACTGTTATTTCCCAATAATGACATCATATTTCATGGAAGTTATGTCTACATCAGTCAGTTATAAATCATATAGAGTTCAGTTCAATTATGAGGTATATCAAATTTTCACGAAACACTGTAGTAGCAATAACAATAACTGATCAAATGTCTTACTGTTTTCCGTATAACCCAAAGAGTCTTAAGCTTAATCCCCATTTAGAATCAGGAATAGTTACTGTCAATGAGTTCTAAAGCAGGGGAAAATGACTGTCCATTCCTTCCTGGTTTTCCATGTTTGTCTAACTTAGGTCGATTGGTGACGACAAATTCCTATCCAACAATCTCCAAAATACCTCATTTAAAAGCATATCAGTAATTAACTTGAAAAACTAATTCCTGGAGCTTTTGTGAGAAGACTTAACAAGTGAAGTTTATTCATATTCAGTACTAAGTAATTACTTACTAATAGTAATAATCACGATCACTTAAATAAATAGTGAATAGATCTATGCCCTTTATAATCGATTTCGAACCATATCACCCTAACTCAACAATCATTAATTCTAATTGTTATATTGATCACAATCAAGTAATCAAATTCATACAATACAATTCATATCTATAGTTAATATCATTATCTGTTGTTGTTTTTTTTTCTACACGTTACTGATGAAACTTCATAAAGTATGAAACTTAGGTCAAATATAATTTGTTAACTTTTTATCAATTGTTGTTATTGTTTTTTTTATTACTTTATTGATTATATTTACTAATAGCTACAACAACACCTACAGCAACAACAACACCGACAGCAACGACAACAACAACAGCAGTTTCATATTCATTTCATAGTTAACAATGAAATGAAATTTAATAAATTTATTAAGCATCAATTTTACAATATCACCTACTGTGAACTACATTATTATTACAAAGTTCATAATGTACACATAGAAACAATTTTACTTCAACTTCATGTTTTCTTTTTTTTTGCTTCTTCTTCTTCGGTTTTTTCTTTTTTTTTGTTTCCTTTAATGAGAAACTATATTGGATATTAAATTGATGTGGTAACATGTTACTATGCATGTGTATATAGTAACATAGAACATTCATTACATTAGTCAATATTATCATTTCCATTAGTTCTAATACAAATTTATTATCAATTACACAATATACAGGTAATCAGTAATATAAATAAATTTTTTTTTGTTTTAAATTAAAGAAAAAAATAATTATTACTTATTGTACATTGTGCATTTTACACTTGGTAACAGAACTATACGTCTCTGTGTGTGTGAGTGTGTACTGTGTGTACATATGAGATTGTAGATTGATGGGGCAAATATCAAATATCAAGTATCAATATTAGTCAAATGAAGATGTAACATTGAAAGAATCAATCAATTAGTCAATTAATTAATGCCTATGAATATCAAGTGAAGTATAGGCTACCGACCATCATTCTCCAATAAACTCTGTTCTGAATATTATTTTCTAGCATTTCCCTAGTACTATTCATTCTCTTTGTGTCTGTCTGCGATTCACTCAATTCAAGAATATCTGAAACTCAAAATGATTGTCAGCTAAAACGAAGGTCAAGATTCACCACAAACATCAAGACAGTTCTATTGTATAAAGCTGAAACCTGTATGGAGAACTACAAAAGATATAAAAATTTACAGACAATTATCTAAGCTACATCCTCAGAATCTATTGATTAGAGACCGTCAGCGCCAACCTACTGAAAACAAACCAACCAAAATCCAGATAAGAAGGAGATTAGGAACAGACATTGTTGGGGGGGGGGATATGACACACAATAAGGAAATCACTAGACAGGCACTGACTTGGAATCCTCAAGATCAAAGGATGAGAGAAAGACTCAAAAACGCATTACTCCGGGAATTGGAATCAGACAAGGTAAGGATGAACAGCACCTGAGAAAAAGTAGAAGAGCAAACCGAAGGCAAAGATGTTTGGAGAATTGTAGTTGGTGGTTTATGCTTCACGTGGTGGTAACAGGCAATCAACTATTCATACGAACTACTGATCACATTACACCAATTTCATCATATAAAACGATAATCTTCTTATTCTTTAACTCATCACGTAGATTTATCAATACCGATTGTTGTAATTTTACAATATTTTAAACAGAAACTACTTTTCTATCATATAAAACATACATCTATGTAATGAGTGAAAGTAAACTGATGGTTGTCAGGTACGAACCAAATAATCGAATTATAAGAACTAAATTAAATGACATCAAAAACAGATTACTTGCAGGACTTAATCATTTTTTAATTACATTGCAAATCAACGTAACTAAACACTTCTTATGTAGTCATTTGTAAATTATGTACTAAAAAAAGAAAGAATGGACAGCTGCTTTGTCCTAGTATGAGTCTCTTTATCAGTGCACATTCATGACCCCACCAGAGATGGAGCCCAGGACAGTCATGCTTCAAGGCAAAATTTTATTCATTGAACCACTGAGCTCGCTCTCAGTGGTTGATGTTTTAAGCTTCAGTCAATTCACTATATGTTTGTGTGATTTCCCCCATGGCCATTAGTGAGAAACTGCCTTATACAGGATAAAGTTGAGCTATACTGATCACATCTTCTCATTAGAACTCCAGGAATTACCTTATCTTGTTGGAAAATAATGAAAAATCGGAGATCAATGGAAAGCTATTTGCCTTAAACTTCATTACTTGCATATACATCCAGCAAATAGTGTGAGTGAGGAATGTTTTAATTACACTTTGAGCAGGATATTTAAACGATTCGGGAATCATTAAATATAGATTGTCAGTAACAAATGATTCACTGTTTATTAACCCAGTTGGATGTGCTTTTGTATAAGGACTCTAACCCAGTACCGCCAACTTCAAACAATTCGACGTACTGACTTGTGTAACATGTATAGGGTTAGTGTGAATACATAAAACCCTGACAAAGTTACGCTATATGTACTGGTCACTAGATATTGACTGAAGTATTTCGACTCTTCAGGGCCAACACTATTCACGCAGGCAGTTGAGATTCGAAGTGGACACATCATGTAGTCGGAATGGTTATGATCTCTTCTATATAACCTTCTTTTCACCTTCTTAAATATATTCTCGCCTGGCGAAATTGACTCTGATATAGTAAATATTAAAGCGGCATAAAATTCAAGCTACTACGGTTAGGGTAGGTTAGGCTACTGAGTCACTGGATGATACACTTAAGTTAGTCAGTTACACCAAACTAATCAAAATGAGCATTTATACACACAACGATTGGAAATTAAAATGTACTGAACAATAAGTTGATCCTAGAGTGAAAACCACTACAGTGAACCAAGCACTTGACCTCCATACATTGTGGATAACGTCTTACCTTTAGACGGACAACTCTATTCATTATGACTGATAAATAACTCATACACTCTCAATATGCTTTACCTTCACTGATTATATCTATTGACTGAGACTTTATGAATTACCTCCTGAAATCAGTCACTAGTGAGGGTGTAGAAGTCATGATTAGCATCCTAAGCATAGCAACTTTTACACTACTGATTCCTCTGTTTTTATGTATGTTCAAGGTATGATTGAGGTTTCTTTAGAACAAACTGTTTAGAGGAAGGTTACTTGAATTCAGAATGATTGTTGTATTGATTCAGTACCATCGTCGTATTGATTACATAATTAACGTGTATCCTATAATTCGTATATGTCAATGAAGTGAAATTGACATGTAAGGGTTTATGTACACATAGAATCTATGCATATTTAACTGAACGTAACGTCATTACAATCTAACACTGACAATCTATACACACAACTAACATCAACACTCAAAGGCTTCATTCACATTTATTTATTTGCTCAATAATTTCATGATGATGATGATGATGATGTCAACCATATGAAGTCATTGCTAAGATCTAAGAATTGAAAGAACATTGACGATCTTAAGGTTGCTTTATAAATGATTATATAGAGAAGGGGGAAAAGGGGAAGATTCTAAATGTAGAGTTGAATTACATACTTACTTACTTACTTAAGCCTTTTATCCATCTCGGAGGAGCATAAGCCGCTCACCAGTATTCTCCATTCAACTCTGTACTCACCAATACTTTCCAGCTGTCTACAGTTACTGTTCATCCTTTTTATGTCTACTTCCAACACTCAAAGCAGTGTGTTCTTTGGCCTTCCTCTTTTCCGTTTTCCAACAGGATTCCAAATTAGTGCTTGTCTCTTGATGCAGTCTGATGATTTCCAACGTCGATTCCTGATTTCCTCTTCAGCTGGAAGTTGGTTTGTTCTCTCATATAGTAGGCTGTTGCTGATGGTTTCCGGTCAACAGACATTCAATTTTCTGCGTACACAGTTTTTTATAAATACCTGTACTCTCCTGAGGATGTTTGAAGTAGTTCTCCACGTTTCAGCTCCATAAAACAGAACTGTCTTGACGTTCGAATTGAAGAGACTAACTTTGAGGTTGGTAAACAGTTGTTTGGAGTCCGATATATTTTTCATCTGTAGGAATACTGCCCTTGCTTTGCCGATTGTTGCCCTTACATCTGCATCGGA
The DNA here is from genome assembly GCA_025215515.1 of Schistosoma japonicum. Lineage (NCBI taxonomy): Eukaryota > Metazoa > Platyhelminthes > Trematoda > Strigeidida > Schistosomatidae > Schistosoma > Schistosoma japonicum. Next base: position 84,171,215 of record CM046069.1, on the reverse strand, counting down.
TCCTCCTTGTTCATTGGTGATGCTCCCCAGGTATGTAAAGGTATTCACTTCTCCCAGAGTTTCACCATCAAGTTTGATTGGGTCGGTGCTCTCGGTGTTGAATTTGAGGATCTAGCTCTTTCCCTTATGTATGTTCAGGCCTATTGATGCTGAAGTTGCTGCTACTTTGATTGTCTTGACTTGCATTTGCTGTTGTGTATAGGATAGTTTGCTAAAAAAACGATAACCCGAGTTGAATACCAATATAAAACGTCTACCCAATCCTTCATTGTTTTCAGTGAATATTCGAATCCAGATCAATTCTTGACATTCAATTCAAATTCGATAATCTCCACAGTATTCAATAAGAATTTGATTATGTATGAAACATTTTTTTTTCTTCTGATTTAATTAGTTAATAATGATGAAAACAGAACAATCATTCTCTTGTTTCATAGAAAACAAACAATCATGCATTTTCCTCTTTTTGATTAAACATAAAAGAAAAAATCAAATTACAATTAGAATTGTATCTATGTAATTGCATATTATGTAATAAATGTATATCGAGTTTTATATGTTGAGGGAGGGGGGTGGTGCGAAGATTGAGTAACAACATGAAGGCATTATTAGATGGATGTGATTACCAAATGGAAATACTCCGTTACCTGGGTCTTTGTGTATGTGTGTGTGTGTATGTGTGTGTACGAATGCGTAAATCTAGAATCTTCCCGACCTTAATCAAACTCCCCCCCCCTCACCACCACCCAACTACAATAAAGTAGCCATTAAAATTGTTAATTCCATGTATAACATATTATTTTTCACTTTCTGTTTATATCATTTACATTTAATAATGAGAAACACGCTGTGAATCAATTCCACCTTCTTGAATATACATACTTTACTTTATATCAAGCTAGGAACTATTCATGGTGAACTATACGGATGATAGGGGGGGAGGGGTGGACAAAACAAAGTTACATGCTGTGTAAAATGGGATATTTGTTTCCCTAATGTAAACTTTTAAATGAGAAACAATAATGAAATATTTTTGACATGAATCTAATTATTGTTTAAGTGGAGAAATCACTTACTTCCCACCTCACGCACACACACACACACACATACACAAACATCCTCCGTCTTATTCTGTATTCAATGTTGTTTTGATAATGAAAGTAAAAAGGGTATATTCTAATTACAAATGAATATGTTGATTAACAATGTTGTAAAACTTGTTGAGTTATAGTAGAGTGCCAGTGTGAATATAAGACCTTGTTGATTCTGAATGATCCAATTGAAAACTATATGCTGTATCTTGTAGTCAGTTCAGGTTTGAATACAAGATCGTTTAGTTTGACTTCTTGATCAACTGCTTACGAATAGTACGGAACTTTAGTATCCAACAGAATTGATAAATCATTCAGCGTAATTCTACGATGAGAACTTATAGTTTTTTTTTTCTGTTATTTCTCAGAGTCATTTCTTATAAAGCAGGTGTATTACTCTGCTTTGTGAATTCACTGACTTTTTCTTTACTACTTTTACAGCTCTATTATTAATGATACAACCAGTCTGATAGTTGATCACAATGAATTTAATGTTGTTTCGATGAAAAATACTGTGTAGGCATTACTCGATTCTTATGATTGTGAAGTAGTACTTGGAATGTAAATGATTTCTAATGACTTTACTGGGCTTGTATTCTTAATGGATTAATCTACTTCTGGATACAAAACCACTAATTAACAAGTTTTCACATTTGAGTAATCCAAAATATTTCTAGTTTAAGACTATTCTACAGTGTACAAAGTCAATTCTACAAGGAAATCAAGCTTATTACCTTCAGGTCTTACAGCAAACACCTAACCAACTTCACCAATGGGTCAATTGAAATCCAATGATAAAAGTCCTACTAACATCAATTTGTGACATGACGCGACGATCATCGATTGTCACTGATGATAAGTGTGTTACTCTCAACATCTCTGTGTGTACTACCAGTCACAACTTCTCACTTGGACTTTAACATCATTCTGAGTATGGCCCCTGGTAAGCTGATCATTATAGCTGCTTTCAAGTGACTTTTGTAAAGATTAGTAATTAATTTTTTGTTTGTATTCATCGCGCTATTTCACAAAATTTTGAAAATGAGTACTCCATCACTGGACGTCGGCCCAGTAGTGCTGATGATTACGCGTTCGCCGTAAGGCTTGATGGTCATAGGTTCGATTCCCCATCGGAATCAATTGTGTACATTGCTAAGGAGTACCATTCTACAAATAAATAACTATCCAGTGTTTTTCATGGTTCTGTACGACATCCGACTGAGGTCAATCTATGTCAAACGCAATTATCAGTATTCCTCAGTTTCCGCAATAATTATGCATTTTCAAATCTTATCCATGACGAAGAGATTCTGATAACCATAATATAAACAACGTTAAAACCTTCATTTTGATTAAAAAATATGATCAATCTGACACCTGTCTGACTCCTACGTAAATGTTTCAACTCCGTCCTTTTGGATTATCTAAACCAGTAACTTATTAGTAAGGCTGAATTTCACCGCTTAGCAGCGAAATAAAAGTGGAAACAGCTAAAGTTACTCAAGAGTATTAATAAAATTCTAGTAACGTTTCATGATAAACCACGACGCGCGTTTCGTCCTGTTTGGGACTCGTTGGCTGAATGTATCTGTATCCAAATGTAGATGTTCACACCGGGATTCGAACTCAGTTCGTTTCATATCAAACGCGAATGCATTCAGTTCATTAAAAATCAACGTGAAGACTCTAACACATTCGAATTATATTGGTATACCTGTTACACAGGTGTGACTGTCTGGATTCTGTAGCTTGTGGCGAACGCGGTAGCGTTTGGCATGAAACGAACTGATTTTGAATCCTAGTGTGGACATCAACATTGGGATTCAGGTACATTTAATTGACAAGTTCCAAATAGGACTTGACATGCGACTCGTATTTCGCTTGTCATCCACAATCCAACTCCAACAACACTTTATTTATTAAACTTGAAGCCAATTCGTTTCATGTCAAATGCAACGTATAGAATAGGACTTGAGTTTTGGATCTTAATCAGAGCACTTGTCAATATAGCGTACTTTTGGTCTTAGGCAAACTGCAACACTTCTCGAAATTCAGACATCTTTCACTCTTTTTTCGTGGCCTACAACAGCTGCCATTGAGCTGTCCATTCGAAGAATGATTGTGTACAAATGTAAGATGTTTATCCTGATCAATAACACATTAATGATCGTTGTAAGAACCAAATGACTATCTATTCAACAAAAATCTGTATCTATGAATGGTAACTAAGGAGATTATTGAATTTAAGGTTGTATATAATGAATCAAAACTAGTTAGACCGTAATTTGAATCTAGAAAAATTTGATATACTCATTGTCCTTGTATCAGATTTCTCTATTGTGCTCACTCACCTTTTTTCTCTTACCAGGGATTAGACCCAATACTTCCAGGATTCACAGTGACTACTAAATCGTCATTTATTGATTTATATGGGATGTTATTTGTGGATAACTGTGCAATACAATCAACAGTGTTTAACTTCATGGATGTTGCTATATCATTAAAACTTTAGAATTCTTTTCTACAATTAGTCACTAATAAGAACACAAGTATGATCAAGAATTCTAAATGTGTTTGGTCTGATCTCCGGTAAAGTCATGAATGTACACTGATTAAGAATTTTATCTAACGAAGACAAAACAGCTGTTCAGTAGTTCACTATAAAAGTCAATAATTTCTTAATCAAAACAACATGAATAAAAACTATCATTTAGTTGATTTGATTTATCACAAATTGATGTTGTTAATGTACCACTTAAAAGTAAGTAGCACTGAACAGCTGTTTTATCCTAAGATGGGAGTCTTCAATAATACACATCTTCTATTCTGTTAGCAGAATGAAGCTCAGGAGATTCAGGTTGGAGAAAGCCTAACCATTTACACCCTTAGGAAGACTTTCAGTGATAGAATTTTCACTTCTATCAATTTGTTATATAAAGCAACGACTATTCATTGTTATTGGTAATAACTTCCTCACTCCCGTTAAGTCTGAACTACATTAGAATTTTAAAAACATTTTGAAATTTCCCACTAATAATTCAATTGAATTGGAGAGTGTTTTGTGAAGTTCGGTATTAGGTTTCATTGATTATATTTATTACAGATTGGTGTTGGTTGGGTAACACTGAAAGTCATGGGGTACTGGACAGTTGTTTCATCCTAGTACGAAATTCATCGGCAGTAAGGATTCTTGATATTACCTGAGGATTAAATTAATAGGAGTGGGGATGTTTCCAAGAGACGTCGATTCAGTAATGTAGAGAGCAAGGCAATTGCTAATCAGAAGGTTCTAGGTTCAGTCACCCTAGCGAAATCAAAAGTACACACTACTGAATAACCTCATACTGGAATTAAACAACTGTCTACTACTCTCTGCTTCTCCGTCGTACCCTACTGATATCAATCTACAATAAAACTAACTAAATCTAATACACAACATCACATTAAACTACTATTTCAATTTATATTAACATTTAATTAATCAAATAAAAGCAAACATACTACTCATTAAAAACTAATCAAAAAAAAAAATCAATCAATTAAAAAATTTTCATTTTCTTTTTTTCTATTCATCAATAAACTTCAAGATTCAATTTAATGCAAACAGAAAAGAGAAAAAAACGTACAATTATTCTCTTTAATTTTCTTTTCTCATTTATTTTTCATTGATTACACTTTTTTGCTTATTTTCACTAGTGAAATGAGATGAAATCAAATAAACAAACAAACAAACAAACAAATAATCAATTTTCAATGATTTTCTTTTTTTTCTTTTCTGTTTTCTTTTTCAGCTTCTTTTTTCGCTTAAAAAGAAAAAGGAAAGAAAGAAAAAAAAGGCAAATAATATAAACTGAATGAAAAAAACAAGTTCTTTCAGTTCATGATCAGTTGATTTCCTGATCTCATTATAAATCATGATATAAATAATTTAATTCTTTTTATTTCTCTTTAATTTTTTTTATCTACTTTATTGTTATTTGTTTTTTTTTTTGGTAAAATTTTAGAAAAAATTACAAAAAAAATCAATTTTTATTTTTAAAGTTACTAACTTAAAGTTAAAATTATTTTTTTCTAAGGTGAGGAGGAAGTGATGTTGCTGAGGGGTGGAGAGGAGGTGGATAAAACATTTTGACTGTTTATTGATTCAATCGATTGTTTGGTTCAATGTTTTTTTTTATTTTGTTTGTTTAAACGACCAGAGCAAAAATTTTTATAGGTACATGGAATGTTCGGACAATATGGAAGACCGGGGAGACCAATCAGATAGCAGCAGAAATGAAGAGATATAACCTGACAGTGCTCGGGATCAGCGAAAACAATTAGACTCAAACTGGTCAAAAAACATTAGCTACGGAAGAGGTACTACTACTCCGAGCACGAAGAGAAAAATGCCCCACACACCCAAGGATTCGCTCTGATGCTGTCCATGAAAGCGCCCACTGCACTTGTAGGATGGGAACCACATGGATCCCGGATCATCAAAGCATCTTTTAAGACAATGAAGAAGGGGATTACAATGAATATTATCCAATGTTATGCACCCACTAACGACGGCAACGACGAGGATAAAGATCAGTTTTATGATAGGCTTCAGTCAATTATAGCGAAGTGTCCAGGAAAGGTTCTGACAATCCTAATGAGGGACCTAAACGCCAAAGTCGAAATGGACAACACAGGTTACGAAGACATCATGAGACGACAAGGACTGGGAGAAAGAAATGAGAATGGTGAATGATTTAAAAATCTATGCTCTTTCAACAAAATAGTCACAGGTGGTACAATATTCCCCCACAAACGCATACACAAGGCTACGTGGGTCTCACCGGATCATACTACAGAGAATCGAATCGATCATATACGCCTCAATAAAAAATTCAGAAGATCAATGGAAGATGTGAGAACCAGGAGAGGAGCTGATATAGCCTCAGATCACCACCTACTGGTTGCCAAAATGTAACTGAAGCTAAAGAAACAATGGTTAAGTGGAGTAACAGCATTACAACGGTTCAATACAGCCTCTCTTCGAGATACTGACAAACTTATGGAATTCAAAATAACTCTCAACAACAGGTTTCAAGCCTTACAAGATCTGCTGAACGAGGAAGAAACCACTATGAAGGACAACTAGAAAGGAATCAAAGAGGCACTAACTTCAACTTGTCATGAGGCTCTGGGCTGCAAGGACTACCATTATAAGGAATGGATTTCCACAGAGACCCTGAGCAAAATTCAACAAAGGAGGAACGAGAAGGCAGAAATCAACAACAGCCGAACTAGAGCAGAGAAAATCAAGGCACAAACTGAATACACAGAAGCAAATAAGCAAGTAAGCAAGAGCATTAGAGCCGACAAACGGAATTATTTCGAAGGCTTTGCAACGACAGCGGAGAAAGCTGCAAGAGAAGGAAATATGAAACAGCTATACGACACAACAAAGAAACTGGCATGGAAATATAGTAAACCAGAGAGACTGGTCAGGAACAAAGAAGGCAAGCCAATTACCCAGATTCAAGAACAAAGAAACAGATGAGTAGAACATTTTGAGGAACTTTTGAATAGACCAGCTCGACCGAACCCACCACACATCGAAGCAGCATCTACGGACCTCCCGATTGATGTCAATCCACCAACAATGGAAGAAATCAAGATGGCCATCAGACAGATGAGAAGTGGGAAAGCAGCAGGACTTGACAATATAACAGCTGATGCACACAAATCAGATATAGACATAACAGCAAGCATGCTCCACGTTTTATTCGAAAGGATCTAGGAGGAAGAACAAGTGCCGGCAGACTGGAAAGAAAGATACCTTATCAAGAAACCAAAGAAAGGAGATTTGAGCAAATGTAAGAACTACAGAGGGATCACACTATTGTCAGTACCAGAGAAAGTCTTCACCAGAATGTTGTATAATAGAATGAAAGATTCAGTGGATGCTCAACTTCGAGATCAACAGGCTGGTTTCCGTAAGGCTCGGTCATGCACAGACCAAATTGCAACACTACGCATCATCGTTGAACAATCAATTGAATGGAACTCGTCATTGTACATCAACTTCATCGACTATGAGAAGGCGTTTGACAGCGTAGACAGGAGATCATTGCGGAAACTTCTTCGACACTACGGTATACCACAGAAACTCGTCAACATCATCCAGAATTCTTACGACGGGTTACAGTGCAAAATTGTGCATGGAGGACAGCTGAAAAATGAATTCCCAGTGAAAACCGGTGTCAGACAAGGCTGTCTGCTCTCACATTGCCTCTTCCTTCTGATGGTTGATTGGTTCATGAAAACCTCCACATATGAGGGGACGCACGGAATTCAATGGACAAGTAGGATGCAACTCGATGATCTGGACGTTGCGGATGATCTAGCTCTTTTAACCCATACACACCAACAAATGCAAGTCAAGACAATCAAAGTAGCAGCAACTTCAGCATCAATAGGCCTGAACATACATAAAGGAAAGAGCATGATCCTCAAATTCAACACAGAGAGCACCGACTCAATCAAACTTGATGGTGAAACCCTGGAAGAAATAGATACGTTGACATAACTGGGGAGCATCATCGATGAACAAGGAGGATCCGATGCAGATGTAAGGGCAACAATCGGCAAAGCAAGGGCAGTATTCCTACAGTTGAAGAACATATGGGATTCAAACAACTGTCATCCAAACTCAAAGTCAAACTCTTCAATTCGAACGTCAAAACAGTTCTGTTTTATGGAGCTGAAACGTGGAGAACTACTTCAAACATCATCAGGAGAGTACAGGTATTTATCAACAACTGTCTACGCAGAATATTGAATGTCTGTTGACCGGAAACCATCAGCAACAGCCTACTATATGAGAGAACAAACCAACTTCCAGCTGAAGAGGAAATCAGGAAACGACGTTGGAAATGGATAGGACATACATTGCGGAAATCATCAGACTGCATCAAGAGACAAGCACTAATTTGGAATCCTGTTGGAAAACGGAAAAGAGGAAGGCCAAAGAACACACTGCTTTGAGTGTTGGAAGTAGACATAAAAAGGATGAACAGTAACTGTAGACAGCTGGAAAGTATTGGTGAGTACAGAGTTGAATGGAGAATACTGGTGAGCGGCTTATGCTCCTCCGAGAGGGGTAACAAGCGTAAGTAAGTAAGTAAATTAAGAGACTTGCTGCTACTTTGATATGTTGATCAGTCTTGTCTATAGTGTTAATTCAGTCTGGTTATGATTGTTAGGACAATCATTCCTTAATGTTTTACTATGCTAGACAAATCGGTTGATGACAGATGGGACTAAAAGCCATAAACGTATGGTTCAAGGAAGAAGTCTTAATGTCGACTGTAGAATAATATAATGGTATTAAAGTGTTTTATTTGGACGGCTAGCGTGATAACGATTCTGACTTCTCACAACGGAAGGGGACAGTTAGAAATGATCTACCTTCAAAATGCAAACCTCATGTTGCCCCCACTAATTTGTCTCTGACGTTAAGCCCTTGACAAGTATGAAACTAGTACAAAGAAACTGCTTATTTCAAGTCGTATGTAACTGGCCTAAAGGAGCTGTTCTTTGGGCACTACAATTACGCCTCCAGGTCTTTAAAATAATCTCTAACTTAATTTGCCTATCAAATACATCGAAAAGCAGAATCTTTACAGTGTGGGTAGCCGGGAATTGGTAACCGCATTCATACCTCAAACAGCACTCTAAAAGAGTACTTCATAATGACTGAGTCAGACACTTAAGTGAAACGAGGAATCTGGCAAATGGTTACATAGGTCCCCGTTTTCAAGTCACATTATTGCGACGAGATCAAATTATCGAAATTAATGACATAATATATTACGATAGGTAGGAGTGAAACAATTCTATATATAAATGACAAGGAATAAATAAATCTACACCACTGTGATTGATTCTGAGTAGTGTCGCACATAATCTCCAACCATTGATTATTATAAACAGGCAGACTCCATTGTGACAGTCCGTATCTACCAATATGGCTTCGACTAACAATCGATGGCTTGACCAACTGATGCCATGTTTTGGCTTGGCCACCTTTGGTTGTTTTTCATCCTACTCCAACTGTATTTAGCATTGCACACTGACCTTAGGTGATGACCAGAGATCCATAATACACAATTCCACCCACCCCAATCTGTAGAGATTTAAGACCTCAACTCAGGAACTTGGTCTCCAATATTAATTACTCAGTCAGTCCATGACATGCTAGTGATGAAAATGTCGATGATCATGTCTACTCCGTTTCTTATGCTCATTCTTTCATTAAAAGCAGATACATTACCTACTTCACAAGTAATACAAGTTACCAAAAGTTAAATAAGCTTCCTGAATATGAACTAAAAATTCGCAAATTACGGACCCACTAGGGCTAATAAAACTTTCGAAGTGATTGAAGTAATCAAAGCACTCAGCTACCTAACTTTCTATGATCAACCTATATGATAATGAAAACAAGTTCTAAAGTAATATTATATAATTAGAGAGAGAGAAACGCCTCCCAAATATAATAACATTGTTGCTCAAGGTTTCGAGAGACTGTATATTGTAACCGTTTTGTCACATTTAGACTACATCATCCACATTTTCTAAATTGATAAGTTGATCTTCTGGTAATTGGTCAGTTCCTGTAAAGTTAGAAAAAGAAAGTGTGACATATAGGAGGCCATCTATGACGAAATTTTACAAGAAGGGGTAACCTTGACAAACACCACATGAAGTTGGCAGTTCATGTTACAATTCGTCATAACCGATGATTCGACTACTGGTGTTTAAGTACAGGTTTCAGTAAGTTTATTTACTATTGAGGAACCCCTTTTCATTAAAAATATTGTCACTGAACCGATAGATCTACGAAGTCGAAGGCTTTTTTGAAGTTAAAGAGTACCATTGTTGTCGGACGTTGGTAAGTGGAAGTATGTTCTAAAAGATGATGCAGTCACAAATAGGTTTGAAACCAGTTTAATTTTTTTTTGCTTATAGCTCCCTAGTTTTGAAGTGAGTCGGATAAATACAGAAGCTAATGTCTTAGATACCACATTAGTCAAACTGATTTTTCTATCCTTACCATAACCAGATATTTTATCTTTCTTATAAACTGGGGAGATTACCTATATGGTCCATAATGAAAGTTAGTAGTGAACGCCAGAACTTCTTAGTTCGATATCTAACTAAGTTGTAGTGTGTGCTAATTTAGAGTTTCATACTTGAATGAATTAGTTGTTCAGCACTTCCTGATTTTTATTGATGTTAAACTGATTAGAGGTAATAATTTAGGTCGTATGTTTCTTCGTAACTACCTAATCAAACTCATGGGGTTACATTTCATTGAATGACCAGTGGTTACTTTGTCTGTTCCATAGTGATGAGTAAGCTTCAATGTAGTCACCAGTCTTAGTGATTTGATGTTACACTAAATGACCTTTGTTTCTTGCTACCCAGTACTCCACTAAAAGACGTTTACTGATTCTTGATAGCATCAAGGTTCGTTGTGAGATTCGATTTCAAGCCACTTGGTTTAACGATTTGATATGCTACGACGTAGCTCATTTGGTAGTGACTATCCTTCTATTGAAGTGAGACATTTACATTTACTAGGTTGTGACTGATACTTGTTTCTTAATCTAATTGCATTAATTCAGCAAATAATGTTTCAGCGGCCTATTTGAAATCTTGGGCTACCATCTTTTGTACTAAATATCTCAACAAGCTGCTTCCCCTTTTTTGTGTTATTTTAATTGTTTAATCATGTCCTGAAATTGCATTTTACACTCAGGATCCTATATAAAATGCCTATGACCTGTCTTGAGTCATATAATGAGACGTCATGGTGGTTATCGACACACGCCATAAAGGATCAATATTAACCACATGTCTATTGTTGGAATTCTTAATCTTAACTGTGGATCTCTTATTGAAACGGTGAACTACCCACTCAGTTTAAACATATACTGTAACAGTGGTTTAATCACAGTTCAAGAACTTTGGCTACACGACCTGTATGGCTATAATTGATTTTCGCCCAACGGTTTCCAGATTTTTTGTCAGGATCATTCAATCATCAAGAAAAAGTGTAATGGTAGTGTTGATAGTTTTATGCACACAAAGTGGTATGTGTATATTCATATCCTACCAGATATACTAATGAGTGAAGGTATTATTATTATATGAAAGCTGAAAGATGTGAATCAACAGTACCTCTCAATAAGTAAAAATAGACATTAAAAAATGAATGTGAACAATAAATTAAACACTCATCTATACATGATCACTTCAACTCAACTAAAATAATCAGTTCATAAGTGACTAGCTTTATAATGTTCCTGAACTTCTAGTAAGAAATCATGACAAGTGAAGTTTAGAAATATAGAAAGTATGACATTTTTCACTATTTACACTAACTGGTTAATTGAAAAAGGTGATCTTATTATTAGAATTTAGTCAGTTGACTGAATAGTATCAATGACTAAGTGTTAACAACTAGACGTTAAAGTTTCATTTAAGTTGGATTGTGACTGGCAAATGGAATCCAGGACGCGCGTTTCGTCCTATTTGGAACTCATCGGCTGGATGTACCTGCATCCCAATGGTGATGTTCACACTGGGATTCGAACTCAGTCCGCTTCGTGTCAAAGCCGATTCTGAGTTAAAGTTTCATGTTTAATGACTAGTTCAATTATAGATGTTTACTACAATTGAAGAGTCTCATTCTAGTGCAAAACACTTAATCAATGTTCTTTAGTTCAAGTTTCTTTATTAGTATACAATTGTAGATAAATATAAACATAAATCAAAAACAAAAGTAAATAAAAGGCTAATAAACACATAAACATACAGAAGAGTTTAATGGTTTTATCAATATTCAATTGACAAAATAGACCGCCATTATTATGAATTTGAATTATTTGTATTCAATGTTTCATTTTATCCTGATAAATTAAGCTGATTTCATTATGTTTAATATAAAAATGGTGTATTCAATTCACTTGAAATTATGTTTAACGCATAAAAGTCATCCTATGTGTGCATACTACTTAATTGTTACTACTTAATTAGTAAATTTTGGAAGTTATTTAAACATGTTTCTAAATATAAATATAAATGTAATAAAAATAATGAAATAAAATTTTTAATGATTTATAATGTTTATATAAACTAAACTTTGTTGATATATACAAGTTTCGCTTGAATTAGGCCTCATCAGATGAACATAATAATGATAAAAATAATAATAATGAATATTTTGAATAATACAAGAAAACAAGATTAACAGAACAGAATGAATTCATTGGCTTATTTCAAGGAGTTCTTATTATCAACTGTAAACTGCTTAACATAATAATCAGAGTTATATTGACAAACTTCTACTAGATTTTCTGATCATGTTCCTAAGAACCTAAGTCTGGTAAGTAACAATGTTGTTATAAATGCAATCTCTAAACACATTTTCGATAGTGGATATAGTATAAATGTTTCAGAACCATTCAGAATGTTAAATCAATAAGCAATGCTATTATTACAGGCAGTTGCTATCAAACGTTATAAACCTGACCTTTGGGTATAGAAAGATAGTGTGATATGTCTTTTGTTAACGTGGTGACTATAACAACGTAATCACTCAGATGCTCACAAAAAAAGATGACTTTTGTTCAAATTATTATTATTATTATGCAACACATTCTTTAACTTCTTGCTAAGGATTCGCAAATCAAAGTGACACCTCGATACCTGCTAGTAATGTAACACTAGCGACAAAACAACAGGAATCTAAGGTATTCCGCAGCTTCTCAGCCTAGCCAACTAGAGGAAGAAGTCCAAGTAGGCAAGAACCGTTTAATTCCACAGGCAGCCTGCAAGACCATATCAGAACACATACATCTCATATATACAAAAAAGAAAGCGTCCTTGGAATGTCATAAATAGCGTAGTAAAATAAACAATGAATCAGTAAGATTTAGCGTCTTACTTAGTGAGAGATACAAACTGAAGGTGAAAAATGAGCCTTTTGGCACGCAAACGAAAAATTTAAATTTACACAATTAAATTACAAAAATAACAGGTTCGCCAAGCGAATTCTAGGGATCTAACATTCCTAACACTTTTTCAGCGATTACGCTATCTCCTTCCCATCTCCAATATCATTATCAAACTTCTACACTAATATATCTACTTAAAAGTAAGAATAAAAATGAAATCAATGAGTGTCCATTTTCCATTTAGTGATGAGTACTATGAATATTTTGGGTAGGGCAGCCTAAGGTTCATCATTAGGTTCACATTTCAAAACTCAAAACGACGTCAAGTGACCGATAAACCTATTACTGCAGCTTTGCACCACAGATAGATAGATAGATAGATAGATAGATAGATAGATAGATAGATAGATAGATAGGTAGAGAGAGAGAGAGAGAGATCAAGGTTGCATAGATACATAGATAGATAGGCAGATCAGGGATAGACAGATAGACAAGGAAAGTAGTTTTTTACTAGTCAGATGTTAGATGAACACCTTGAAGTGTAGGATGTTTTTGCAAATTAACAAGTTCATTCCTGTTGTATTTATTGAATATCATGTCACATTTCTTTTTTTTAAACTTATTTTTATTACTTAAATGCTTGTTATTTATTTACAAGTAATAAAAATGTTTTCATGATTGAAATTTTACTTTCTGAAATTCATAGTTCCTGATTATTTATGTTTGTTGAAGAGTTCAGGAGTAGTTGACAATATCTTCCATGTACAAAACTCTTGAACTAGAAAATATGTCATTAATTCATGTGATATACAAAATAAGTAGTAGACGTATTATACACCATGGTGAAGTTCTTTATTCTTAACGCCTCTCCCCCCCCCCAGTATCCTCTCAACACCCTACACCATTAGATGTTACAAAACATTCATAAAAAGTAAATGAAATTAAAAATACCCCCCCCCTCATTTTTCTCACCTCCCCCCCCCATAAAAATTACACTAAAAAAATAAATTTTCCAACAAAACACTAAACGAAATTAAAAGAAGTGAAAGACAAATCATGATTGACGTATTCATCATCGTAATCATCACCAACATTCTTATCCTTATTAATAACAACAACAACAGCAACAACAACAACGATTGCATTGACAATAACAACTAGACAATAATCTAACTTATTTCTCAATGCCTAGTTTAATTAAATGATGAATTTGTCGAATCTAATCATTAACATAACAAAGAATTCATTACTATTGAATATGATGTTTACATTGATGAGAAGAGAGTAGACTAAACTTAATTATGAATGAGTCTATGAAATAGTTCATTTTGATCGACAGTTCTAGGACATCAAATTTAAAAGCCAAGCGATAACAAAGAACTTACATCATGATCATATAAACAAAGAATTTTATACAAAATAAGTGATAACAATAAGTATTTACAAGCATCATGATAAAATTTTGAATAAAATACTCAAGTTCTGTAATTTTGTTACTATGGAATGTTACAAACAAGGTAGATGAATGGATTGAAGAGGAGGTTGAAAATTATTACGTAATTCTATGTAAGTTATTTCCTCTTAGTGGCTTATTCAAAATTCCCAATAATATTACTGAAAAGATAAAAGTAATTAGTCCATCACAACTATCGTCATCATCAATCAGTACTTGTTAACTCTAGTGGAGCATAGGTGTTACGATCAGCATTCTTCATACAATTCTTTTCTCAAATCTTTTAATTCTTCACAAGTGCTGTTATTTCTGCTATTCAAGTGTGCATCTGATACCCAGTACAATGTATTCTTTCGGCTTCTTTATCGATTTTGTCACTAAGAACTTTATGTTACTGCCTGTCTTGTGACGAAGTTTGCTGATTTCATCAATGTGTGTTCTATCCATCCAACCCCTCTCCCTACAGCCATTTATTCTATTTTCTTCCGCACATGGAGTTTGATTGGCTTGTTTTCTGCTACAGTAGGTTACTGATGATGGTGTCAAATCAACAGATCCAGAGTATGTAGTACAAGGGATTGTTTATAAATACTGATATCATCTAAATGATACTTTCATTAGTTTTTCAAGTTACTGATCCATACAACATCCCAGTAGTGATGATAAACATGATGCAAATTAATATTGTCAGGAAATAAATTAAGTGTTTTCATTTGAGGTGATTATATGTTGATACGTTGTCTGAATTCATCAAACTAACTCAACTCAACTTTAATCATTAATTCATTAGTGATTAATTCCCTTCAACTGAAAAAAAAAACATTTGAAACTCAAACCAGATGTCAGCCAATATCAAAATCATAATTGTAGGAAGCTAAAACTTGCAGTACTACGATAAGCATCATTCAAAAGATGAAAGTATTTGTAAACAGTAATTTGTGCAAGATACTTCATATCGATTGGCCAGATACCATCATCAACCTACAGTGGCAGTAAACAAACCAGCCAATGAATGAAATATAAATATCAACCGTTAGGAACCGAACCAGTGGTCTAATGGTAAAGCGTACACCTTGGAGTCAGATGGTTCTGGGTTCAATTCTCTATGGGGTCGTGATTGCACACTACTGAAGAGTTCCATACTAGGACAAAAGAGATATTCAATGCTTTCATTTGATCAATGGTTGTCTAATTCAGACCAATTCGTGATTACAGAATCGACAATCAAAACCAATCTGAGGAAGAAATAGAGAATAAGTACTGGGTGGTGGGAGTGCATAGAACACACATTGAGGAGGTCATCGTACTGCGTCATAAGACAAACACTAACTAAATGTGAATGCTGAAAGTCAAAGAAGAAGAGGAAGACAATTGAATACGTTGCTTTATGAAATGGAGGCAGACTTGAAGAGCAAAATGAATAACACTTGGGGTGAACTGAAATCGAGAGACAATGACAGAAGTGGTTGGAGAATGCTGCTCCATGAAGGTTAACAACCATTGATTGATTAGCCTTATGATGTTTCTGAAGTTTTAATGAAAAGTCGTTGGGAGTGAAACAATGATCGTCAGTGTCACTGAATAATTGTTGCTTCACATCATTAAGAGATTGAAATAAGAATCCTACAATTGGATTGGCCTAGTAGTAATAAGCATTTAGCGTTTATTACGAGACCTGAAATGATGGACAGATATCGTTTATTTCTATTGGTCATATCTACACATTAGGGCTCCGGAATTGCCTTTTTAATTGATTTATTAGAATGCTGAAGAATTTAGATTCGTAAGCTATTTCCTACCGAAATGATTATCTGAATGGTATGTGCACCGTCACTGAAAGTCTTAAATTTAGTCTTTGGCAATGTCATAGAGGCACACTGCTAATAAGTCTTTTATGAAAAAGAAACCCTACCTAGTGCCTCCCGGTTTAGAATGGACATGAAAATAATGTTAGTCAGTCATATAAAACTTCAAATTCAACTATCTTAATGGTGGAAAATTGTAGTCAACTAACTGATGCAAAATCATAGTGTTCGCAATTGATATTAAAATTTTACTACTGAAGCGACAAATTGTTGATAAATACGTGTATTTTTCAAATGATTTTTTCGTAGTTCTGCAAGTCTCAGCTCCATACAACAGAATAACTCATAGTGAAAATACAAACGTCAAAACATCACCTGCAATTCCCTCAACCTCTTAGGGTTACTGTCGATACCGAGCCCGGATAAGGTAGGAAGGTTGAGCATAAAGTTAGTAACCCCATTCAGTAACAAAACAACCTTACTATGTAAAACGCTAATCAAAGAAAAACCATTTAAACCCAAAACCGTTAATGATCATAATTAACTGTAGTCTGTATTCAATTGATAAGAAAATGTAAAACAGAATGAATTTTATGAATTATTCTACTAGAGTTGCCATTAGTTGGTTGGTCACTATGTAGTGACCAATTTAATATTAGTTAATTTTTATCCTGGTATGGAATTTTTCAACAGTGTTCACTGCTGAACCAGATGGTCCTGGGTTCGATCTCTCAAGCAATCGTGGATGTGCACTGGTGAAGAGTACCATACTAGTACAAAACAGCTGTGTCAGTGCTACCTGGTGATCAATAGTTGTTTTATTTAGACGAATTCTTAATATCACATTAACATAGAAGTGTTAGATCTGTGTTACATTGAATGTAATCTGATTCTGTAATAAGAAGTGATATGTGAAGCTTAGATATAAAATTGAAGAGTGATTATTGACCGTAAATAAACAAAGACTAAATAAGGATGGTAGTAATAATTGCTTCACATACCAAAGTAATTGAAGGTTTACCACCGATTCCTTTAATGGATACATAGGTCAAGTTGTAGCCTTCTAATTGCGATGGCTTCAGCAAATCACAACATTATGAAACTGCTTTATTTGTGTATTACTTCCTTTAAATGCTTCTATGGTATTCATTACATATCTCATATCTATGAAGTGTTTTACAATTGAACTGTATAAGATATTTTGTCCTCTTAGGCTTAGACTCTGTAGAACATATTCAAGTAAACGTTGAAATGCCTCACATAGTTCTGTCCTTCAAATGTACTTACTTATGCAAATACAAGTAAACTGGTAAATACACCTAGCGGTATTATATAACGTGTAATTATCAGTTCTTGTTTGGTATATTGAACATCTCGTTGTATGTAATGAGAAATAAATTCTACTTCAGGAAATATGTAATTGTTGATTAGTTCGCTTTCCTACTGGAACAGTAATCCAATGAATACAGGTTTCCTAAATGGTTTCTGCGTTATTTTGTTTGTTTGATACATACTACTACTTAATTACTTTGTTATAGAAGTTAATGGTTAACTAGACTCCAGTTGATTATTTTCTATTGTTCGGCATTTTTCTTCAAACAGTAGTCTATTTGCATTCAAATGATAAATGAAATAAATGTATGATTTATCATTATACAGAGCTTTACTTATAATTTGAAAGTATTTGTATCTGTTCAGTTGATATTAATCTGGATCAGTCTTTGTTGTCATAGTTACATTGAAAGGGAATTGTAACGATACACTGATTGTTTATAAATATGAATATTGTTAGATTGATGATGAAAAATTGTATCTAAGAGATCTATTTGATACTATTTTAAAATAGTCTGTTATATGTATTTTATAGAATTCTATTGTTAATGTTATCACCGTGGTAGGGGGATAAAAGGGGCGGGGGCGAACATACGAATTTAGTCTGTCAGAGTCAAATGACACTTCGTTCAATATTGATCTGTTAATTCTATACAGCTACACTTGAGCAAAAGATAAGTATACATAATTTGAAAGTATTTGTATCTTCTTGTTAATGATGTCATACTTTTAAATTATATATGCATGCTTATTGCATAGGTGCCAGTTTCTGAACTCAGTAGCACAAAAGTGAACACTTTAACCCTTGATATACATGAAGACAGTTTACACCTCAATGTGAATATTAACACAGACTTGTGGCATACATATCTAGCTGATGAGCTACAAATAAGACGAAACGCGCATGATGGATTACACTTGCTATCTAAAATCTAATTTTAATTAAAAGTATACTTAAATTCTTAGACAAATACAACAACAACAAAAAATAGAAAACAACAATAAGAAATGAGACATTGGTAAGGTTTTCTATCAATTTCACTTAAAGTCAAATCATCTAGTAACCAGTTAAAAACAGCATGGTACAGTCGGTGAATTTTTTTTTTTTCATTGAAGGACTAGATAAACATGTTCTTTACAAGAAGTATATCTATACATGACTATCAAGTATAGTTTACAAATATGAAATCAGATATTGATATACATAGAATATATACATCATACATATATATATATATATATATATATATATATATATATATATATAGATGTTTGTATGTTTTAAACTCTATTGATAACTACATTATCATCATCGACATCATCATTCTTCATATCAGTCTGGGTTTTATTTGACAGATAACTATACACAGTCAAAATAAATAGGATACTCTTTTTGATAATCTGTTTATATAAATGATATTCATTATAGTTCCATATGTAATACAAAATTCTTTGAAAGCCAATACAAACTTGTTATGGATGCTATTCATGCTGTCTAAATGTAAAATGTTATTTCAAGAGAGTAGTCTAAGTAGATAATTGAGTTTAGGATAGTGGAGTAAAGTAGTTGAGTTCATTGATCTTTTCACTTATCTTGATATTGTAATCAACCAAAATAAGTTGGTTTCGGATAAAATTCCGTTTTTAGCATTTTGTCAACTTAAGTCATCTATGGTGTAGATGATAAATCTGACTGCCAATCAAAGGACATTACTCAGTAGTCTGATATGTTAAACTGTGTGAATGCGAAATATGTTCGTTAAGAGCAGATGACATTTGTTAGCTACTAGTATTTGATAATAGATGTCTTCGAAATATTTTTTCGAGTTTGTTTGCAACATGAAGTAAGTAATGCTGATGTTAAATTCAAAGTATTAAGGAGAAAGTCTTTAACACATGAGACAGTTTTAATATGTATTATGTAAGCAAATTAGTAAGACTCAAGAACAGTAAAACAGGTGGATATAGCACTCCTGGATTGACCAGCCCTACCGAACCCACTAATCATCGAAGCTGCACTTAAAGACCTTCCTATAAACGTTAATCACCAACGATAGATGAAATAAGTAAGGTCATCTGACAAATCAAGGGTGGCAAATCAACAGGATCAAGTCACATGCCAACTAAGTCACTGGAACCAAGCATATAAGTAAATGCAAAGATGCTTCACTGTGTCTTCAGAAAGATTTGGGAAGAAAAACAAGTGCCAACAGGCTGGAAAGAAGGGTACGACATCAAGATTCCGAAGGAACTCCTACCAAATGTGAGAACTGTAGAGGCATCATTCTACTTTCACTACCAGAAGCAATCTTCGACAGTATCGTTGAACCAGATGGAAGATTCGATCAACGCCCAACTTCGAGATTAGTAAGCCAGATTCCATAAGCATCGATTGTATACTGACCAAATTGCTGCACTACTGATCAATCTTGAACAATCAACTAAACTGAAGTAATCATTTTACAACAACTTCCTAGACTGTAAGTAAGTACTTGATAACTTAGACAGGCGAGCACTATAGAGTCTACTTTGACACGTGAGAGGATAGTCAACATCAAAAGAAATCCTAATAACGGACTACATTATAAAATCGTGCATAAATAGCAGCTGACAGATCCATTCGAAGTGAAGACTTGTGTCAGATAAGCTGCTTACTCACCATCCACTTACTCTTTCTTCTCGTGGTTGGCTGGATCATGAAAACCTTAACACCCCAAGGGAATCACGGACAACTTGGATGCAGATAAACAATTTATACTTTGAAGATGACCTAGCTCTTCTGTCTCACACACAACAACAAATGCAAACAAAGATGGACAGTGTAGCAACAGCGTCTTCAGCCAGCAGTAGGCCTGAACAAACATAAAGAGAGAAGCGAGTTCCTTAAATACTACACAGCCAGCACCAACCAAATTACACTTAACTTGAGGAAGAAGTTCTGGTACATTTGTTAGCATTTACATACCTGGGCTGCAGCATCATCAATAAACAAAAACAATCTGAATGAAGATATGATGGCATGGATTGGCAAGACAAGGCAACACTAACATTCCTACGATTAAAAAATATCTAGAACTCATAACAACTTTCAACCAACAACAAGGTCACAATTTTCAATACAAACACTAAGACACTTCTGTTGTACACAGCTGAAACTTGTAGGTCTACGAAAAACACCATTCAGAAGATACAAATCTTTATAAACAATGGTCTACGCTGCAATATAACATCCATCCATAAAGTAACTGACTGGTAATCAAAGCCGTGAAGGTTGATTCAAAGTACTTGGTTGGACTCAACATGATCATAATTACTAATAGTTGAAGAAATTAAGTGACTTGGCTGGTAATCGATCACATTAATACTGAATTGCATTTCTTATTTTCAATCATTTTTATTACCATTTATGCTACTACTGCTTCTACTTCGATGTTCACCTTACTGTACTGTTTGTGAGGTTGGGAGGGGGAGGAGGTAACAATTTGAATTGCACTATATACACTGTATATGGCTAATATACATTTTCATTGTTTGTATGTTGCACACAATACCCTCAGGTATCTTCTTATTAACTTATTGGATATCTGCCTGAAACTTGAGTTTAATTTTTATCAAAGATTTCATTTCATGCTTTTACTTTCATAATATTAATGTCTCTTTCTTCTCATTTAGAGTGTTCTAATACAATATACTGACATGTTTTTCACAGACGGCTACAGTAATTCCCATTCGAATATACAGTACCCATTCACTAAAGAATGAAGTATGATGTATTTATTAAACACGGAAAGTATTCCAGCTAAACTCTAAGTAGATACATTGATGAATAATTTGCAAGAACGTTGGAAATTCACTGATGTAGGTAAAATAAACAAGGTGAGGTTCCCTATGTTTATTAAGTATCATAAAAACTTATGTGTGATGCCACTTGCAGAACGCGCGATCACTTGTAGGAAGTAGTCATTTACTAAATAAAACATGATAATTCAGTTGAAGTGGTTTTTACAGTAATTGATGTTTAGTTTGCTAGTTGTCGCGTTATGTCACAAGTTGATTGAAATAGAAATTCTGTTATTGGAAAATGGTCCACTGATGCTGATTATACAGCTTTCGTTTAGTGTTCTGAATGTCTTGAGTTGAATTCCTTGATAGAGTTATAGCTGCCTTATCTTGGGGAATTCCACACACGCTTAAAATAGCTCTTCGGTGTTGCCTGGTTCTGAAAAGTACTCAAGTGAGATTAATCTAAGTTTGAATGCAAACTACAACAAGGAAACCACGTAATTTATTAGCATGGTGATCATTGAGTTGTGGTGCATTGGTCTGTAATGATTTATCATGAATAATTTGTTACACAAACAATGATACGATCATTAGTTGTCTTGAATTCATGAAATTCGATGTATAAACCAATTAAGGTAGAGTGATGGGACATATCAATTAAATTGAGACTGAGGAATCTGGGGTGTGTACTGCTAGGGAGTTCCACAGTGGAACGAAAAGGCTGTCCAGTGCTCCTTGGTTTTCAATGGTACCCTGCCAACAGTAATCTGTAACGTATTCAAACAAATTAATTCACGAGCAGTATGTGTTCTAAATCATCAACTAGTCCGACGTATAGACTACTCACAAAAATATAAGTCGTATTAGTTCATATAGACCTGTCGCTTTAACTCAGCAGTCTTGAAGATTACTGAGTAAACTGGGAAAACAAGTTCAGGTAGTTATATAACACATATGGTTATTGTTAGATGATTGAAAGTATCCAACAACAAAAAACATTAATCCACTTTGGTTTAATTCTTCACAGGCACCAAGATAAGTGATGCTCCCACACTACCCCTCCCCTTCTTCCACCAAACAATGAGAATCATCCTCTAATCATCTTAGTTCACAGCCTGTTTCTATTACATTTAAGTTATTTAAGCAATAACTAACATCCTGTCAGAATGAATTGTATTCAATCATTGCTCGTTGTATATTACTGATGATAGTTTTGTCAATCTAATTATAAGTAGTACACAACAAGTAAACTCTATTAATGTCATCCTTTAATAGGTGATATTCTATCAACTAAATGATTACCAGTTTTTTTCTGTAAAATCTATAAAAATTTATCACATTTAGTAATCTGTAGAGAAGAGAAAAAACAAAATAGAAAAAACATTATGCTAAATCTATATCTGATGCATTTTTCTCTTTTTTTCTTTTCTTTTTCCTGAATAGATTTTCTTTTTTTTTTTTATCTCCCTAGAAACTAGTATCCATCTAACAGTTTATTTTGATTCTTCATATCAGTTGTGAACCATGATTAATGACAATAATAACACCAGTATTAAAATGTAGTATCCTGAGGCAAGTGAAACTTGATTAAATCAATGAATGAATGAATGAATGAATGAATGAATGAATAGTTGAGTATAGTAAGTGAAATTCTGACACCTACATTAATAGTAATAATAATAGTGATAATAGTAATGATAAGATGTACTACTGTTACTACAATGACGACTATTGACACTAATACTAATACTACTAATACTATGCTTACTGTAACTTCTAATGTAATGATGTTCATTCCTTTCAAGTTATCCACCCTACTTACTCTCCTACGTTTTTTTTTCTCTCTCATCTAATCAATAAATGCATAAGTAATGAGTAGATATATCCAATAAACAAAATGCCTATTACATACTACTTGTATAAAACCTAAATAAATAATATAATAAAGTCAAGGAAAACAAAAAGTTGAAATTTCAATAAATGAATTGAATAATGAATTAATTCTGACAGAATCTGAATATGTGTGTGTGTGTGTTTGAAAGGGAGAAACCGAGAGATAAACGGAGTAAGAGAGAGCGACAGAATGGCAGAGGAGAATGAGCGCATATAAACCATTTCTATCAATTGAGATATACACAATGAAGCATATTATTCATACAACTTTTCTCTTATTCCTTATTTTACATCATTCTTCTTTCTTCCTGTCTACTTTATTGCTTCGTTAGTTGAAAGTCAAGATGAACTTGAAGTAATGAAAGTTGACTGTAGATGCATTCTACAGTTGTTGCCTAGTTGTATGTACGTTATATAAGAAGATACTTCAGATGTAAGTAAACTGAATGATACGTTGTTATATTCTACTATGACAGAATATAAAATATACTTGATTGTGATTGTTGAATTGCAGTTTTCTTTCGTATTTCATGGAAGAAAACAATGTAGTGGAGATTGATGTGACTTGGTTTAACATTTCAATGACTCTTCTGTTCTTTTTTCTTAGTATGATTATTATTAACAATCAACTGCATATACCAATCTTCACAAGCCATTTAAAATTCAACTATAATAATCAGCTAACTAGTGACTATCTTAAGGATGTTCTTGAAGTTCTACTGAAAAGATATAAATGTTAGAATTCAGGCTTGTCGGGAGTGAGACAGTTATAATCAACAGCAGTCGATGATCGCCGCGCTAGATATCATAAATTAATGAAAGTGGCGATTCTACCATTGAATGCCTGCTCTCCTAGTGGTGCAGAGAGCTAGGTGTTTGTCAACAAGAAGCCCATGGTGCGGAATGTAGGTTTCGCATTGCTGATGAGTCCCGTAATAAAATGAAACAGCTCTTCAGTGCACATTGGTTTCCAGTGGAACCTTGCAAACATCAATTTTTGACGTAAATTAATCAACTATTCTTTATTATTTTAAACGTAAAATGTAGCACAGAATGGCATCAAAAATGTATATGTACCACATATGTACAAAAGTCACGTTGCGAAGAAGATAAGGGAAGAGAGTAAATAAGGAAAGAATGTAAGATTTTGTAGGACAACAAGAGAATTACAAGGCAAGAGGTACAATCCAAATAGAAATATAAACAAGTGGATTTCATTCACATTAAGAGAAGTCATCACAGTTTTGTAAAGATTTCAATAAAAAGCTATAGCAAGCTTGCAACTGGCTTCTGTTCCGTGCCATATCCGATAACATTTCAAGCTACTGATTTTCACCATCTCTAGAACCCCTATCATGAGGTCGGGATGAACGAACAGATTTCACTCCTATACGGTTTTACTTTATTCCACAATGCTATGTTATAAACTGACTACGTTTCCATTTTTCCAACAAGTCTCTGAGTCGTTAATTGATGAACGATACGTAAGCCGCTGCAATCACATCCGTAAAACATGACGAAGTCGCGGAAGCTGCTGTTTCAACATGGTAACATTAATGAAGTTTTTATTAGTATGCCTGAAGACATTATGCCGAACATTAACATTACTAACATGATGTTCCAACCGGATGTCGGTAACACTTTAGAGACGACGATGATTGAACACAGAGAGGCGCCAAACACCCTTAGCTCTCAATGGTCAGGTTTTTCAAGCGGAACTGCCTTAGCCAAACATTTATGAACCTTGTCTATTACAACTAGACTCACATCACAGCAACATTAAAGACAGCTCAGCTCGGCATCTGCTATGCTCTCATGTACAAAGTGAGAATCGAGAATTAAAGCCATTATTATTATTACTATTGTTATCACCTGACACACCACAACCGGCACTAAAACAACTAACAGATACACAAACTTTTCGACTACTCCTAAATGTTCGCCACAATGAGTGAGAGCAGGTATGCACACATATCTGTCTAGTTGAGGTACTTTGAACTAGAGGGATGCAAAATACTTACTATATTACGGTTATTAATTGCCAACTGGTTAAGTGGGATTTGGATAGCCTGTGTGTCACCATATAGTATGATAATATCATCCATGTATTCAAGGTCAAAAGATTTTTCTCTAGGTAACAACTCCACACCATCAGCATGCGTTTCCTTCCGAGTTGTTTCTAGAATGTCATCGACGACAAAGTTGAAACTCTAAAAATTCCGAAGATCATGAAAGAGGTCCGTAACGGAGACATGGATGAACTCATATTTCAATCAATTAATGATTATTTAACAAAGGTTAACTCAATACTAAGTTCAAATGCATCATTCTTCACAATAATCACTAGTAAACAATACATACTTTATGATCTGATGAATTGAATATAAAGTTTCTATTCTGTACTTGATAGTTTTTTCGTGTAAATGATGAGTACTGCATATTAGTGATGTCATTTTCATAGAGAAAAAAAATTTTATTTGATGAAATTCAAGTTGTTATGAACATGTTCATCTTGAAGTAGGTTAACATAGTGAATGAACACTATACTTGATTATTTAATGTTCATTCAATGAATATCATCTATATCATTATCAGTACTCGTTACCCCAAGTAGAGTGTAGGCCACCGAAAAGGATTCTCCAACCAAAGCTGTATTGGGTTATCATATATAGTTCTTCCCAAGTACTGTTTATACTTTGCATGTCTTATTCCGATTCCCCGCACAATGTGTACATGAGTCTTTCTCTTCTCTTTTGGCCTTCAGCATTCTAATTTAGTTCTTGTCTTGTGACGCAGTTTGGCGCTTTCCTCTAATGGATTTCAGTTAGTTTATTCGCTACCATGGAAGGTTGTTTATAATGGTGACTGTTTAACGGGTCTATAGTATGTAGTACAAACAACTTGTTCTACATATTTTTCAATCGTAAAAATGTTGATGTTGCCTTGTTTTACCAATCTGTGCCATTACATCAGCATCAGATCGTCCTTATTTATCCATGTTGTTGGTGCTCAGGTATGTTAAAGGTTCCACATTCACAGAAGAAACATTGAGAATAATTTCTGATTGTTATGTGATGATTTTTTCACAGATTCAATCCATTTGGACGACTTCTGATAACATCTCAGTAAATAATAAATTATTATTCCAAGTATTAGAAACTGGAGTCGGATTTTAGTGTAAATATCAATATATGGAAAAAGGAACCTGTAACTGATAATTCCTAAATAGAACAGAACGTGGGTTTCGGATTCAAACTTTAGATACATACCAAATATATAATGGGACAGAAACACTTTTATGTTTACATATCAAAACATTCTAATATCATTAGTTATATTCGTCTAGGTTACAGATGGTTTGTAGTATATAATATATACATAGCTTTATATTCATAAAGTGGTTTTGGGCGTAAGAGTCAGGAAACACTCGTAGATTCATGTGTCGTGATAGTTGTTACTCGTCAATGAGGAGTGCGTGAAATCCTGATGGATTCGACCAAGGAAACCACTGAACTATTCGAGCAACGGTATGGGGATTTCAGTCCCACAGTGAAATGGTATGTGCAGCTTGATGATTGATTTCTTGGAACTTGAAGGTCCTAAATTTGCTTGCACTTCTAAGAAATCTTAAATAAAGGTTAAGTACCGTCCAGTGTTTCTTGTTTTTTAACGCTTCTCTAGCTAATGTCGAGGATAATCTGTTAAATATTCCAGTCCTTTTCAGATACTTTAGTTGACTCAGAAATTGTATTTACACTCTTTAATGGAAAATGTAGCTTTATGACTGCTGTACGTTGACGTAAAAACTAACGTTAAGGAATAAAGTGGTTGACAGTGTCTGCCAAGTTGACATACAATAAAATCTCGGCAGGGATTTAAAAGGCTTCTGTGGTTTTTGTTGAATCTTGTCAACTATGGCCTAATCGAGATAATTATACTGCTGAATAATTTGTTCAGATTTCATATAAGATTATCGGACATGATCTATGAAGGGGAGGAAGAATCATGGATTAATAATATCTGCCTACTGGTGTATCCGAAAGATTTCTTGTGCACACTGTGTTCACGTAGCGAACAATTTCAGAATTCGGCAAGTAGTACCAGAGTTAAGTGACTGATGCAGCAGTGAATATTTATTGTCTGAAGTAATTGAAATATTTATCATGAATACTCAGAAAGTGCCTATCAATTAAAGTTAGCTGATGTAAAAGTAAACTAAAGGAAAGATAGCGGCAACTAAATAAAAACAGAATATTAATCCCTGAGGCCTAAGACCGCTAGAATGGGTCATATCCGTAGATGCATACACAACCATGTTGCTAGAATCACAATTAGTGATTGAAGACATAAAACAACCTGTTATGAACAATTATGAAAAGCTAATGTACACTGAAGATTTTTGTCTTCATTAACTCACTATTAAGTCGCAACCCAGTATTCTGCAGTTAGAACTTGATGAGAGACTTGAAGACTGTAAATTAATACAATGTTTATTAAGTTGGTTGTTCTGATCCGCCTATCTAATGCTTGTAGTTAGCTTGTCATATCTTTGGACATCAGTAATTTACAACAGTCAATCGATTCACTAGCGACGAGTTTGTGGTTAGCATATCTATATGTATAACAATTGGTTCGTGTCAGACACTACGAAAGTTAGTGTCTACCGACTTCTTCATCGTCACACAAAATCAGAAAGTATTTCTTTAGTCGTTAATGTTGAATCTTCTTGATTAAATTTGAGTATGGTTATTAGACTAAACGTTTCAATATCGTAATTAATTTTAATTGTAAGTGAAGTGATTACAGGTTATGAATAGGTTACTTAATTTTATGACTGTGTAGTAACTTTTTGGTCTAGTTTACTAGTAGATACCACTGCCGTTTCAACAGCTTTTTGTATATCATACCAAGCTGACTCGGAGCGGGTATCACTTACATAATTGACTAACTGGTTTTCTAGTTTTTTCCTGAAATGCATTCTTCACTTTTTCATCATTAAGTTGAACTTCATTGTAGAATTTGTCGTTTATAATTCGAGCTTCTCATAATTTTTTCTTAACTGAATCACTTTTTATTTCAAATCTTACCTTTGATCTCTGTGCTTTTGAATTAGTACGTACTCTGTTACTACCTCCCGTACTCTGGCATTTGGTCCGACAATTTAATCTTTATCTGCTAACTGAGGCATAGCAACTTGAACTGATGTACGCATGTACCAAGTTCTACGTTGTAACTGACTGACTGACTGACTGTATAGTCCTTAGAACTGATAGATTTCTATGGAACGATTTATCTCATTCATATATGCAGTCGATTTCCTATTGGTTACAATAATCTGATCTCTAACTGTAACAGTAAGTAATTCAGATTCAAATCATACAATAGGAATCAATTACTTTAAGGTTGTAGATAATTAATGTTTGAATAATACTAACTAAGAATTAGATCACTTCTAAATACACCTAACTTCTTATTCAGTTAGATATTTATAAACTTTCTCTAAACTAAATAAACTGTAGATGGAATAAAGGAGTGATTGGTATGATCATGATCATCATAGACTCTTAGCGTACAAAGTTGATTAAATCAATAGTTGATCAATTCATTACCTTGAAATCATTGATTTCAGAAAGTTACGTGAATGAAGATGAACAACTAACTGTTCGTACTGTTTTCTTCAAAGGACTAATTTCATTTATTCTTTTTTTCTGTGTACATTGAACATTCTATTCCTACTTCTAATATGTTTCACTTACTTTAACCTCTCATTTCACTCATAAACTGTTTCCATATCATTTTCCATTCATGAAATACACCTAATTAATTGTATATCTGTTACCTCTATACCAGTTTTGAAGTTATTACTGTCCCTACATTGTATGAATGTTATCTACCTAATTAATCAGCTATGTGATCAGGGTTTTTTTATGTTTACAAGTGAATGCATGAAATACACATGGTTGTAATTAGGTATTGTAAAGACTGTTGATTGTTAATTTGATATCAGGAATTGATTTGAATTAGAAAACAATTGATCACTAAGAATCATTGAACATATGTCACTCCCTGGTATGTGATTCCTTAACGGTGTACATCCACGACTCCCGAATAAACAGTTGGAGTGGGCCGGGAGGTCTGAAGCTGAGTTGGGATCAGAATACAGAGGGGGAGGCATAAGCTAAACTGAAGCACAGGAGGATGGTTTAGCTTGTCCATAACTATCTGACCAACCTGTGATATCAAACAAGAGTCCTATACTAGGATGAATCAGCTGTCCAGTGCTTCTTGGTGTTCAGTGGCGGTCTAATGCAGACCGATTTGTGATATCAAATTTAAATACAAATGGACTGTGGTTGTTGACTCAATCATCTTAATTTCTTAAATTCTGTTTGTGGACTAGCGATATCGGTGCAGACCTACAAGTATAGTGCTAAGTCTTCTGTATCTGTGTGTAGTAACGGTCTGAACAGGTTTTTTCTGGTTAGCCCAGAACGGTATTGGTTGGAGAATTCTGGTCACGGGCCTATACTCCATCACAGGAAACAGGCGATGATTGTGTTTTACCCTTGATGAATTCATGAATGTTTACTGCTAATAAGTTCTAAATTGAGACCTTGTTTTCAATGGTGCTTTAATTGTGACCAATCTCTAATGAATACAACCCTCTCACCCACCCACCTCCTTATACACACAGACATATGCTTATAAACTATCTGTTCCTGATTGATAGGAAGCGAAGCAGTTGAATGTGTTGACGGCTTCACTTATCTTGGGAGCCTCAGTAGTCCTGACGGTCTGGTGCCCGATGAAATTTCGGTCCGTATACATAAGGCCCGATCGGCTTTTGCCAGTTTGCGTCACTTGTGGCGTAGGCGAGACATTCGTTTACTGACGAAAGAACGCGTTTACTGCGCAGCAGTTAAATCTGTTTTGCTTTATGGATGTGAAACATGGCCATTAAGGATAGAGGATATTCGTAGGCTCCAAGTATTTGATCATAGATGTCTTCGAAGCATTGCTCGTGTTTGCTGGGACCACCGAATGAGTAATGCGTGGGTTAGGAATAGAGTGCGAGGTAAATATGGTAAGTCTATTGATGAAGTAGTGAATCTTCACCAGCTGAGGTGGTTAGGACATGTGTTACGCATGCCTAACCACCGTCTACCTCGACGAGCAATGTTATCTGTTGTAGGAGTAGGTTGGAAGCTAGGGGTGGCCAAACGAAAACATGGCACCAATCCATGAAGTCGTTGACAATTGGGCTGAACCATGCTAATAGATGCAGACTACCTGGTTGGGGTCCACGTGATGAACGTAACAAATGGTTAGAGACTTTAGGTAATATGGCTCAAAATCGATTGCAATGGCGCAGGTGTATCCACTCCATGTCTTCCTCTAAATTCTAAGTTTCTAAGCTTATCATAATTTTCTTTCTACTGAATCACATTTTGTTTCGAATTTTATCTCTGATCTGTATACCACTCCATTAGTATTTACTTTGTTACTACTTCCTCTACTCGGGGATTTGGTGCGACAATTTAATCTCTATTTGTTAAGTGAGGCATAGCAACTTGAACTGATGTACGCATGTAACTGATTGTAACATATTCAGACATGACAATCTGATAGACTACTCATATTTCATACAAAAATATATAAATGAAGACTAACAATCATTCTTCTTTCGCTTTTCTCAAATTACTTAGAACACTTTTCTTTTTTAAGAAGTTCACAATTCAAGCATAAATCAAATAATCAAGACAAGTTGATAAGTTTTATACCTTTTTTGAGAAGAAATAAACTTTACCTCTGCACCCTCCCCCCTCATTCCTCCATCATCTCCACTTGACCTACCTACCCATTTACTTTATAGTTGATAACTTGAAAATCATTTTAAGGGTTAAAGTTTCAACAAATGTTTACTTTATGCATTAAACTTAATCACCCCGCCCCCCCCCCCAAGAAAAAATAAATAACTGATTTTAACACGCTATTATAAGATAGTAGTGTTGGTGTGTGTATCTGTGTATTTGTTAAGTGAAACAAACATCGAGAGAAACTGTTAGTTGTTAGGTTACAATCATCTATCCTTCACCCTATTTATCTTACCTAAGATGATTATCACTAAGTAATGATATTAACACGAATGAATGATTGGGGGGGGGGAGGGGAGGATAGATAGATTTTTTTTTTTTATTTAAGTAAACGATTTCATACTACTCAATTAATTGAAGTATTTCTGTTAGTAGAATTTGTTTACCGGAAGAAAAAGAAAAGAAAAATTAAATTTAATCCTTTCCATCTGTTTGTTGATTACTATATGATTAAGTTATTCCAGTCAATAGTAATGTGAAACGATCAAGTAATTAGTACTGATGTTAGACATAGAGTAGTAAAGTATAGAAATCAGATCGATTGATGAGATAGAGAAAATTATATTACATGTAACTGGGTATTATGGAGATTGTTGACTGTCAATTTGATATCAGGAATTAGTTTGAACTAGACAACCAGTGATTACCTGGAATTACTGGACAGCTGTCGCGTCTTAGTCTGGGACTTTACAGCAGTGTGTGTATCCACGACTTCATCAGTGATCGAACCTAGGACACTACTGCTCTGCCGCGAACGCTTCACTATCAGACCACTGAGTCGGCTGCCAACTATTGATATTTCTAATTTAATCAATTCGTGACCTCATCTATTATCATCGGTGGTTAACTGCTTCACATATGACACATCAGCCATCGTTTTCTTAGTGTGAAATGATTTCTGCTGACAGGGTAAGTTGAAAGTTAGCTAGGAAGTACTAACCCAAAAAGCCGTCAGTGAATATAAAATGAGAACTATACTGAAATTATGCATAACGTATCTCGTGAATTCTTGACAGGAATCGAGCTTACGATTTTAAATTAAAGAGCAATTGCTATATCGTTCTACTTCATGTTAACAATTTCCTTTAGTTTTCATTCTTCAAGTTTAAGTATATGAGATTGAATGACTTTAGTGATTCCATGCGATTAATAGCACTATTATGATTCAGTCTCGTTTTGCATGTATCATCAGAAAGTGATTGTATTATGTATTTTAGCGGCGATTACCAGTGATTCATAACCACGATGGAAGAAATGAAACTCCAGAAGTGTAAATGATTTAATCTCAGCTTCTCAACTTTCTTGAAATACTATGTATAATGACTAATCCTAGATGAAACAGTAGTAATAAGACATTAATGCTATAATCATCGTTCAGATTACGATGAGACAGTATTAAATCATCCGTGTAGATTACTATAAGATAGCAGAAATAGGTTGAGTAAACTACGCCACCGAATGGACCCATAGGTACCTTCACTATTTTAGTATCTCTGCTCTGAACCTGGTTTATTATATCCTCATATTATTTGGAACAGGGACAAGTCTCTTGAATCCCATACTATTTGAGAGCCTTTTACAGCTACCGCCTTACGGTTACTGATAATTTTGAAGTAATTTTCCTCTAGAATTCTTAAATTTGTATAGTCAGCAACTTGGATTAATGTTATTTGTGTCACTGTGTAGCTATGAAAATCATCAATGTGACCTATATGCGTTACTACCCACTGGTTAAAATTCACTCCGTGCAACTGCCGGTTTGGTTTTGTCTGAACACTATTTAGATACAAACATGAAAAAACATTGACCACGATTTGGATTTTTGTTAACAGTATAAGCTAGAACATATGATTCATTCTGTTTGAAACTCATCAATTAGATATATCTGGATGTTACTATAGTTATTTGTAAACTGAGACTCGAACCTAGTATCAATCGCTTCAGGCTCCAGTGTGTTATACATCATGCTATTAATTTCGAATGACTACTAACTTTCTGACAGATATGAAGTCAGCCATGATCTAACTGACCATATTTAGTTATTATTCCCAAGAAGCACAGGTAACTTACAGTCCTGAATGTCAACATTTAGAAAGTACATGTACATACTAATATCTTCATACTGAATGAATATATCTGTGAATAACTTGGCACAATAGCTTACTGAATAAATCACTAATCCTCTTATCATACTCGTCAACAATCAGTCAAACAACTTGATCTAACTTCAACGTGTGTAAAATAATCATGGACTCTTTTTAATGAATCACAAAGAGAAAGATCAATTCAATAACGAATAACAAAATGACATATTTAACGATCTTGATAATTCCAAGGTTTCATTTTAACTGGATATTGATATCAAAAATCCAGTGATAGATACACTCTCCTGGTCATCAACAATCTAATAACTTTTTCGTAATAACATTAACTTCATGAAATGTTTCTTTAATGTCTAAAAGGGATAGATACTTCAGCAGAGTTAAAGATAAAATACTGATGATTAGTGACTACTGAACTTTAGTCTTATTCTTTCTGATACATAGATGAACGCAAAGTATCAGTCTTCGGGCTTGTCATCAATAGTCCCCAAAATATATAACGAAGTCTCTATACAGGCTATATGATGAACAGAAATACACCAGGAATAGTTGTTATTCAGCATGACATTGTTTAATATTCAGTGAAACGCTAAGCATATTAAGTATTCCCTTCATTGAATAAGTAGTTAGTTGTAAATGGTTTACACAACGGATAAATTTCATGAAGATGACTACTCAAAGCCATGATGCACGAGACATCTGTTTTATCCTACTATTACACACATCACAACCTGACCAGTGATCTACGTCAATAACTTTTAAACTCCAAGGAAATTGTTTAACTTTCACATTACTCTACTGACGCCTAGTAGTTTATATTGTTCAGCTTCACTTACCACTATTCATCGAAATCTTGTAACTTACCTAGTAAATTTCAAAATCTTACCAACATTCAATTTAAGATGTAGTTGAATCCTAATTTAAGTTTTGTACATTACCAGAATGCTGTAAGATTTCACAGATCTCTACTGTAAATTCTAAAGTTATGCTTATTGCAACTCAACTATTCACATATTAGGTTATACTGTAGATAAAGTTCTTAAGTAGAAGTAATGGAAGACATATATGATTACCGGCCTAAGTTTCACAAATTAGTGATTCTAGATTACCTTATTGGGATTAAGATCAAAGTTATTCGATTCTGTTTTACTTTATCTTGTATCTTTATTCACTTGGTCTTCAAAATCTATTCCTTCAATTACTTATTATATACCCTAACTACAATGTTTAACCTTCTATTCTACGTAGATATATGTGTGTAATTGTAGAGAATAACTCATTTTTACACTTGGTTATTATGAAAAAACCGAATGAGAGTGCATGGAAACTAGAATTAAATGTTTATATATTCACATTGTAGGATGTAAATTCAATGTCGTTCGTAGGTATTCGGTTATCACTTAAAGGAAGTGAACTTGTGACAAGAGGAGAACGGTCCACGTGACAAAAACATGAACAAAGTAATCAATAAAAAAATGACGAGTAAAATCATCCGAAATCATTTGTTTAAGAAAATTAAATTGATGCTAAAATGTATTGTGTAGGTCTTAAACTACATCCTCTACCAAAAATACACTGGCCTTAGTGTGACGGAATATGTGGTTGACTATATCATGGAAGTCACAGCTTGGGAAATCACAATCTGACTACAGAGACTTAAAAAGTCATTGTATGCACATTGCATATTTCACTCATTGTGTAGGAAGCAGCTATGGGAGATATAAACTTGCACAAACTGAAAAGCAATTAGTCTCTTAGTACAGCGATTTGGGTAGGCTTGGCAGTTTTGTAAGAAGGCGAATTCGGTGTTGTTCGTAGGTCGTCGGTCAGAAACTGGAGGAAGTGCACTTTCAACCAGAGGTGAACGATCCACAAGGTAGAAACCTGAAAAAAATATCCATAAGCAAAAGCCACATGAAATCATCTAAAATCACTAACGTGCACAAACTAAACTGAAGCCTAAATGTATCATGTAAGTCTTACAACTTAACAAAATAAGCAATATAAAGTATAATTGAATTGGGAAGATTTTTAAAGATTAGAATTAAGTTTTAGTTGATGAATTCGTCACAGGTTTATGTTGCGTGGGTACCATCAAAAACCAAGTGTAACTGTACAAATATTTCGTCCTGGTATGGGACTACTCAACAGTTTGTATCCTAGATTCCAACATGTAAGCTTCAGGTTGGCGAATACCTAACCCTCCGTACCTCTAGGCCAACACCTAATAGTCGAATTTCCGCTTCTATCAATTTGTGATATAGGCAGGGAGTTAGGTATTGGCCAACTTGATGCCCCTGAATTAAAATTTGAGGTGTACACTGTTGACGAGTCCCATAGTAGGACGAAACATCTATCTAGTGGTCCTTAGTTTCTAATAGTACCCTACTATCATCAATTTATGACGAGTTCAGACAACTAAAATGAATAATTTAATTTAAAATTCACTTAACACAATACAATTAAATCAATAGTACATTCATTGTTATTTTAGTAAAACGAAGTTCAATATTCAATACTTGAGTTAACTCCATCTTGTTTCCATAATAACAAGAAAGAAAAAATTGTTTCGAAAACACTCACCATCTAAATGTCTAGACTGATATTTTTATTCCAGATTGTTTGAATGAGTTAGTGAAAGAAGGATAGTAGGCGAGTGAACGAGTGAGTGAATGAGTGAGTGAGTGAGTGAGTGAGTGAGTGAGTGAGTGAGTGAGTGAGTGAGTGAGTGAGTGAGTGAGAGGTAAGGTGTTGTATGTATCGTTTTTAATTTAGGTTCTTTTTTTTTTGAAATATTGAATAACTTTCTAAGACCTTAGAACCATTACATAGAGGTTGATAGTTTAAATTCTAGTTTGATTTAGGTTTTCTTTTAACTTTAATTATTCATTGTAAGTTGATTAGGCAGTCTTCTAATGTCAGTATAGTTATTATGGATTCATACACTAAAGAAGTTCAATACAAGAAATGATTTTTATGAAGAATAGTCGAAATTCAAGGAACACTAAATGGATGGTATTTGTTTCATTTATACACTTCTAGGGAATATGGACTAATGACTCTAAGTAAGACTGTACTCTGAATATTCATCTCTTGTAGGTAATATAATACCATCTTACATTAATGTTTCTAAGTTATCTGTCTGTTTGATTATTAGGCATAGTTGCTCACTAGAATTACATGTATTCTTCTTGATAATAATCAAAGGTGGACACATGAGAAGATTGTTCAATTAAAAATGAATTTCTATCATGGACTGAACATTAGTTTGTATTAATGCTGGTTATTCATGTTAGTGGTAATGAATAGGCGGTCATTCATTCAGTTTCCAGAAGAGAATCGGTATGCCTTACTGACGAGTTACCGTATATCCAGAATTGTAGGTGTAGGATTTCTTCTCAAATGTACGTTGTGTCAAGTCGCTTAAACTAGTGATCACATAGAAACTGACTAGATATCATTTGCTTAGAATTAACCGAATAGATAAGTATAAAACTGGTGGCTACTTAATTATAAGTCAATGCATATACCTCAGTCCTGCAGCATGCCTATCATTACTTGAATGTTAAAAAGGTAGTTTCTTTAATCACAAAGTCGAGTGAAGTGTATTCAAATCTCATACCAGAGAATAGATTTGCTGATTACTATGTAGTGATCAATTTTCGATTTCACAAATCTAACTGTAATGTGGTATTTAGTCTAAGTAATTCAACATTACTAACACTATGTAGAGATAGGAGATAGTTTTGAGGCGTACTTGCAATCTTCCATGGAGCTTATGTTCCACTGTGGATTCAATCAATGGACGCTTAGCTTCATAGTATTGAATTATTACCATTGAGCCCGGATCGACAGATATCCTCCAGCACTACAAAAGACTTGATGATTGTCAAACTGGTCACTATACAATCATCAACTAATGTATTCATCTCAGTCCTACAGGAAAGGATTTTGTAACCCGAATGGCTAAGCTGTAACATTTACAAACTGTGGAACTGGTTGACCCAGGAAGCACAATTACCTTGAAAATCTCCAGATACACCTTGCTGACGAGTGTCAAATAGCATGAAACCTAGATCCAGAGTCTTATACTGACTATATCCAAACCACCTTCCATAGCAAAGAGTTACAAGGGAAACTGACTAACAAATAAGTTATGTTTAGCGTTACCCTAAGATTGATTTTACTCACTTAAGATCATTTAGTTTATTCTCATTTTATAACTAAACTGAATGTCTCCTAATCAACAATGAATTCAAATGATTCATTTGTTTCAAGTGGTCTTAATAATGTGGATCAAAGAAAAGAAAAATAAAGGTTTGTTCAAAAATGTCTTTCATCTATACACAATATACTGTTCGTGACAATTCTACAACCACTAGATAAGTAACGGTTATGTCAAGTGTAGAATTCTCATTTCATCTTTAAAATGATTTAATACATACATGTATGAATTGAAGTAACTTTGTAATCGTCATAGATCGATTTAAGTTGAATGTTAATAAAAGCCAGAGAGTAATTGATAGATTTGGGGGTCAAGGTTGAGTATTACTGAAGAGTCCTATACTAGAACAAAATTTCTATCCATAACTTCCTGGTTTCCATTTGTACCCAAACAACATCAATTTGTGACCATTAACTTAATACCTATTTCCATAAAACTACCTCAGTTCATTTAGAGTAATCAGCTCATTAGTGACTAACATCCAGGTGTTTCAGAAGTTCTTGTGAGATGTGACTGGTAGAAATCGAAATTGTGGGGAGAAAGACAGTTATCACCATTGGCAATCGATGATCGTCGCTCTATATCCAAAACTGATGGAAGTGATAATTCTAGTTTTGAACTCCTACCGGTGCTGATGATTAGGCATTAGCCATGAGACCCGAAGGCTCTGTGTTGAGTTCCCTTTTGTGGCGAATTGCATTCCAGGTCACTCAGTTTGACAATCCGAGACCACTATCATATACTTATCTGGAAGCGACTGACATCTCAGTCCTACAGAGGAGGGGTTCAGTTGTGATCTAAACCTGACACAAAGGAATCATCAGTCCTCTCAAGAGTGTAAAAACAGGTTATTGACAAGTGTTAACTAGTAAGAAATTAAAGTGAATTACAGTCTCCTGACGACTACTTCTTACCACTTAACTTCAAGTCATCATGAATATTTCCATTTGACAACATTGTAAGTTTATTTAGTGTGATTACTTACTCAACGGTTAACTTTTTCTTTAATTCTCCTCTCGTTCATATTCTCCCACACTATGCTATATATACTCCCTCCAGCACACGATGTACTACAAAAGACAACGTTACGACTTGTAGTCCGTTTATTTTGTTCATTTAAATATATCAACATATGAGGAAGTGAAGCAATTGTAAACATTGGCACGGTAATTTTAAAAACCAGAGAGCACTGGATAAATACTATGTCCTGATATGGGACTCCTCAGCAGAGAGCTCCCTAGATTTTCTTCAGAGGCTTTAGGTTGAAAAACGCCTAACCATATGCGCCAGTCGGCTGGCCAGCATCCAATAGTAGAATTCCTACTTCCGTCAATTTGTCATTTGTCCTCAACATCAATCTATGATGAATTTAATCGACTACAACTTAACACCAATCTGTTCAGCCATCTCAATTCAGTTAAAATAATCAGCTTACTGGTGAGTAACTTTAGGGAGTTCTTGATGTTGCAATCAGAAACCATGACTGGTGGACTTCATACATGTCGGGAGTTTGACAGTTATCACTAATAACAATGAAT
Source organism: Schistosoma japonicum (assembly GCA_025215515.1). Lineage (NCBI taxonomy): Eukaryota > Metazoa > Platyhelminthes > Trematoda > Strigeidida > Schistosomatidae > Schistosoma > Schistosoma japonicum. The sequence goes on along the minus strand of CM046069.1, from coordinate 84,132,123 downwards.
GATCGTCTACCTATATATCACAAATTGGTGGAAGCTGTAATTCTACCATTGGATACAAGCCTACTGATGAATAGAGTTAAGCGTTCGCCAACCTGAGGCCTCTGGGATGGAATACATGGTACACACTGATGAAGCAGTCTACACTAGGACAAAATATCTGTCTAATGCTTTCTAGTTTTCACTAATATCCTACCAATATTAATCTATGACAAATTCAACCAACTATCACTTAATACCAATCATCACAAACTAATTCAATTGAATGTAAGTAAAGTTCACAGTATAATTATCATTTAATCTGTTGTCATTACTTGAATTCTCTTCTTTAGGCTTAGATACAAAATAGAATTCATGAGTAGTTGTATACAGTTCAATGTTGTCGTTCTTGTCCTTATTGTTCCTCTTTCTAGAAAAATAAAACAGCTGTTCAATACTTCAATTAGTTTTTCTTTTACGAATGTATATTGTAAGTTGTAGACTGTAAGAGTGTAATGTAAGATTTAATTTGTAATGAATTATTGAATTATTAAAGATTATTGTCACGTTCATTAGTAAATTGAACACACTATTCAAGTTGTTATTCCTTAAAATCGCCCTCTCTTTCTCTCCCTTTACTCCTTAACATATACGTACACACACACACGTACATTCATATACCTGCATGCATACATGCATGCATGCCATACATAGTAACTAAACAATGTTACTATGATGAAAATCTTATTTGTAATACTATGACTTGTATTTAAGTAGTATTTATTGTTTACTAATAATAATAATATTAAAATGATATATTCTATTTGTCTTAAATTTTATATCGTTATAAAATGAAATAAATGTAGAATAGATTTCACCGTCAAAGGAGATTAGTTACTAGTGCATGAATGAATGAATGAATGAATTGTATATTCTATCTGAATGTAACTGTATGTCTCTGTGTGTGTGTGTGTTTAGTTACCGTATGTGAAACTCTTAATCCACTTTCATATTGTGACATAACTCTCACAACGATATAAAATTTCATTGATACTGAAAGATGATAAGATTGTTTGAATGAAACCTTTTTTTAATTAATAATTTATCAATGCTGATATCACGAATTTATCTCTACAACAACCCTCTTAATTGTAACTAATTATCAGGTCACTAGTGACTAGCTCCTTGAGGTAATTCCTGGAGTTCTAGTTTGAAGACGTGACCGGTGGAGTTCACTCGTGTCGGGTGTGAGACAGTTACTCACCGATGACCATGGATGAGGTAGCCCAAACGTATCACGAATTGACTGAATTAGAAATATCAACCGCTAGGAGCCAGCTCAGTGGTCCAATTGTAAAGCGCTCATCACGGAGCCAGAGGCTCCTGGTTTCGATCCCCAACAGGATCGTGGATGCGCACTGCTGAGGAGTCCCATACTAGGGCAAAACAGTTGTCCAGTGCTTCCAGGTGATCATTGGTTGTCTGGTTCAGATCAATTTGTGATATCAGCATTGATAAATTAACTATCCCCACAACAACCCCCTTAATTGTAATTAAAAGTTTATTGATAAACAGAACAATTAGTGAACAAGTAAGTATTGTCGATAGTGTTATGCTTATTGTTGCAGATGAGCTACTTCGTTTTTGTCTTGGATATCACTGTCATCATCATCATCATCATCATCATCATGACTCCTTGATGTAGATGTATAATTCTTGTATTCATGAATAACAAAAAGTTTGGAAAGAACTAATCGTACATATGATCATAAGAATGAACTGATTTAACTATTCAACACATTAAACCATCTATTTCGTAAAATACTACATAGTGCAGTATTCTGATGTGAATGAATCCAACTATTTGATGTTTGAGGGAAATGTTATCACTGGTAATATTGTGAAATACATGATGTATCAAATGTATACTGTATAATTCTAACTCCTTTTTTATCTAAAAGGTAATCATTCACAGGGAAGATGTAGAGTTATAAGTTAGTTTCTAGGTAAAAAAAAAACATTGATAAGCACTATTGATGACTTCAATAATAAAACAGAATGGTTGTTCATTGATTTTTAATTTCTAATGGTTGCCTAGTTACAGTCCTAGTTACAACAATGTAAGAAATGCTTCAATGAACAATTAGATATTAAATTAACAATTTGAAAATAATAAACACTAATAAATCACTAAGGAAATCTACATAGAGAAGTTAAATCTCATAATGAACTGCAAATCCTTAGATCCTGATTGAAGAACTACTTGATAGTTTATAACTGGAACTATATTCAATACAACCATACCAATTGATTGAAATTCAATATATATGACAGTTGAATTAGAAATTAGTAGTTTAATTACTCGGTATTAAGTTCAAGATCTAAGTGTGCGAAATTTGATCCCTGCTGAGATAATCATGAACACTAGTGAAGAGTATCATAAAAGAAAGAAATCTGTTAATGACATCAATTCATCATAAAAGTCTTATGTCATTGAAACTAAAGAAAAACACACGTTAGATCATTAATAACTAAAGAAGTCCTTGTTATTGTTTCCTTTCAGATGAGACAAACGCGTGTGTTCTTATTGGCTTAGTACGGTCCATGATACGATACAGCTAACTTATCTAAGGTAACCGGATTCTATGTCTGATTTTCCTGGATAGCTTCAATCGGATACCACGATTTGTTCCTTCCTAGGCCACAATTACTCCAAAAGACTGGACTTGTAGGAAGATTATATTGTGGAGCAAGATATATCCAATGAGACTAGCAAGCATCATTTGTACATATACATCACATTAGAAATTGAATTAATTGGTTCAAGTTTATAGATCACTCTTACAAGAAAATTAATACAACACCTTTTACTTGCTTTAATGAACGATTGTATTTTGGGGATTTCGAATTCCTAACAGTCCTAATGAAAGATCGCAACTGATCGTGTTCAACTATGTTACGTAACAAACATTTACATACTGACAATATTGAATCTGTAGGTTGTGAAGTCGATAGATTATAAAAAGGAGTCTAAAATTAGGCTAATACTTACATCTCCATTACACATTCAACCATCACTTATTTCAAATGAAGCTATCGGATAGTAACAGCTGCTCACTGATTAACATTGCTGTTCTAAGCCATCCAATGAACAGAATGAAACAAAAAATCGCATAAAATATACAATTAATACGTACCAAAGACTGATATATAACATGTAAATAGTGTAGATTCGTATGAATTAAATCACTGTTTCACACTAAATAGCGACTGATCAGTATCAGATCAACGTTAGTTTAATCATATTGAACCAATAATAGATGATATAACTAATTAATTGCAGCTGGTAAGAATCATTTCAGTAACTGCATAACTAGTGAACTATTGAAAACAAGAAATAAATGAATAGCTAATTCGTCCTAGTAAGGAATAACATCAAAAGCGCCTAGTCAAGGACCATGAGATATAGAATCTAGTACATTTAGATGTTTTTTGGTTTGCGTTTTAACATCCTTCAATGCGAATAACAAACACTAACCCAATTACATCTGGTACAGGAACTCTGGAAGATATAGAAACCTTTATATAATTATCGATAAACAAGGAGGGTTTGATGCTGGTGTGAAGTCTCGGATTGCCAAGTCAAAGTAAGGACAGCTTTTCTACAACTGAAAACATCTGGAACTCACACCAGCTGCCAGTCAACATTAAAGTCAAAATTTTCAATATAAATATGAAGACAGTTAGTTCTATTGTATGGAGCTGAGACTTGCATGGAGAACTACGAAGAGAATCATTCAAAAGATACAAGTATTTGTAAATAACTGTCTGCGCAACATACCTCGGATTCATTTACCAGATACTATAAATAACAACCTTCTGTGGCCGAGAAGAACTCAACTTCCAACTGAGGAAGAAATTAGGAAAAGACGCTGCGGTGGGTTGGTTAGGACACACATTGAGGAAATCACCAGACTGCGTCACATGACGAACACTAACTTCGAATCCTGAAGGCCAAAGAAAAATAGGAAGACCAAAGGACGCAATACCCCTAGAATTGGAGACAGATATTAAGACAATGAACAACACATAGGAAGAACTGGAAAAGAAAGCGCAGGAGAGAGTTGTTTGGAGAATGCTGGTCAGCGGCCTATACTCCACATAGGGTAACAGGCAGTGATCGATTGATTGGCTGATTGACATTTAGATCAATCTGCTGTTGATTAACCTTCGTACCACTGAGCTAACTTACATGAGTTTAATATTCTTAACTTTAATCATATTAGTATCTATATATGTCTGACTTCCATTCATATTTGAACTTCATAACATCTTGAAAAAACTCTTGGAATATCTTCACGAAGTTAATTATTCATAAGTTTTCAGTACAGTTTATTGTATAGTTTATATAATGGATTTTAATCAATTAGCCAACAGTTGAAAATCATGTTTAAGCAGGATGATCATCACAGTATATCACAAACCAATGAAGATGAAAAATCTACTATTGGACGTCTGCTGACCCATTGATACAATTGGTTAATAATAATCATTATTTTATAGTAATAATAATAATAATAATAATAATAATAATAATAATAGTTTTACTAAGTAGTATGTTAAGTAAAATATGAATTTTCAGAATACGGTGTTTCAACACGTAACTCTCAATGTACACATTGAATGTAGTTGCAGTAAACTAGGTGAACTCATCAGCAAAGTAAGATAGGACCATTGTTTTACATTATAGAGTCAAATAAGCTATGGTAATATACATATGTATTTGGATTTATTCAGATGATTTGGACAGCATCTTGATGTCACACAGTCGATATAACCATTTTAAAACTTAAAACATACATAATTGGATTTACACCAATTTGTGTTCACGAAAGTGATAGCGACACTATCACTACACTTTTCCTTGATGATGGGACGATCCTCATCAAACATTTAGGAACCCTTTAACAATACTCACTTGTTAACGTGAAGGTCATGTAGCTAAGATTTCTCAACTGTGATTAAATCACACTTACGGTATATGTTTATACTAAGGGAAGATTGTATCTGGTCCACTTTTCTAATAAGGGATTTGCAATTGAGACTAAGAATTTTAGAAATAGACATCTGTATTGACAGCCACCATGATGTCTTGACTTAAATCTCACTTTATTACTCATGATAGGTTGTAAACAGTTTGTATGGGCGGATGAGTATATGGCTCGATCTTGGGACATGATCGAGCATTTAAAACAAAAAAAACAAACGAAAAAAGAAACGTGTCCAGATATTTGGTAAAAACGGTGCCCCAACATTTCAAATAGGCCGCCGAATTGCACGTTATGAAATCTGTAGTCTCTGGGTTAGATTCATGTATGATGAGTCTCATACAATGAGACTGGTTTTTACTTACTTACGCCTGTTACCCCTCTCGGAGGAGCATAGGCCGCTCACCAGTACTCTCCATTTAACTCCGTCCTCACCAATCCTTTCCAGCTGTCTCCAGTCACTGTTCATCCTTTTAATGTCTGCTTACAGCTCTCGACGCAGTGTGTTCTTTGGCCTTCCTCTTTTCCCTTTCCCAACAGGATTCCAAATAAGTGCTTGTCTCGTGATACAGTTTGATGATTTCTGCAATGTATGTCCTATCCATTTCCAACGTCGTTTCCTGATTTCCTCTTCAGCTGGAAGTTGGTTTGTTCTCTTCCAAAGTAGGCTGTTGCTGATGGTTTCCGGCCAACAAACATTTAAAATTCTGCGTAGACAGTTGTTAATAAATACCTGTACTCTCCTGATGATGTTTGCAGTAGTTCTCCATGTTTCAGCTCTATACAGAAGAACTGTCTTGACATTCGAATTGAAGAGTCTGGTTTTTAATAGTATCAAATTAAAATCATATCACTAAATTGATATAACTATTATGTTCTACTTGTAGTATTCTACATAAACTATACAACTAATCAATTATGTACTGTACTTTCATTATGAATAAATTGTACTTTAAAAAAAAGAAAGAAGAAGAAGAAGAAAAAATGAAAACCTAAAACATCAATCGTATAATTTTAGCATAATTCACAAGTAACTATTGAAATGTAATTACCAAGTAAAGATTAAAACTCTACAGGGAGTCTGAAAAAGAAAAAAAAAAGTAACTTCTTAGAATTACATAACAAAAAATACAACTCTGTAATAGAAAAACATCTGTCCTTAACAATTTCAATGAAGAATTTTTCATTTATTTATTTAATGAATATGATTGAATTTTAAATTGATTACATTTTACATGAAGGTCAAATGAATTTCCATGATTAACTATTATAGTTAATTGAATATGTCATAGATTGATGTCAATAATTGATTAATAGAAGTGGAAATTCTACGATTGGATACTGACGTAATGATGCAGAGGTTAAGATGTTCACCGTCAATTTGAAATTTCTGATGCGGAATTTGGAGTATGCACTGTTAAGGAGTTCCACAATAGAATGAAACAGCTGTCCAGTGCTCCTTAGTTTTCAATGATACTCTACCAATATATTAATCTATGACATATTCGATTAACTACTATTTTAAAGAAAGTTAAAGTTAACTTGAATGTTATGTGTACACTTGAATTAAACAGTTATTACAATAAAATCTGTAAGATTCTTTAGAAATGGGCATTTATAACATCATCTGGGAGATTTTAGATTTTATGCTAAACGCTTAACATAAACTAGCTAGCAGAGATTTAATTAAAATCAATATTAACTCATTAATAACTAACTAACTATATCAGGTGTTAGGCAGTTACCCACTTGCGGAAATAAATTGGGTTATGCAAATTGATATGACGAATTGACTGAAGTCAGAACTATAAGCTGTTGGATGGCGGATGAATAATCTAACTTTAAGGCATTTGCCACAAAATCTACAGGTCTTTGGAAGATATCCTGATGGAGAGAGGGGAAGGTTATGGATATGGACTGTTAAGTAGTTACATATAAGAACAAAAGAGCTGTCTAGTGCTACCTGATTTTGAATGGTTGCTTACCCTAGGTTAATCAAGGGATTCATGATATGTTAATTTAAAAGCTATGAAAAAGCAGATAAAAACTGGGGAACTGTTTCATGTTAGTACGATGCTTTTCATTAGTGTACAGATCATCAACTATGTTAGGAATCAAACATAGGTAACTATTAACCCTTGTTGAATGGTATTCACTTTGAATAAAGAAAGAATGATGAGCTTAACATAGATTTCGTTTGGCTGTTTCCATACAACCTAGAAAGTATACACACGTATATCATATTAATGAAGAATTAAAAGAAAGAAGATAGTTACAGAATGTTTTAAACGGCTGAACACTTACTGATACCTTTCCAGGACTGTTGATAGTTTAGCGTTTGCAACGCAATGTGAAGGTCCTAGGTTCAAAGCCTGGTTGGTATCATAGGTAAACAATGCCATTGTGAAATCTTATACTAAGATAAAACATCTACCCAGTACTCCCTGATTTTAATTGACACTAAATGAATATTAATCTTTGATGAATAAAAATAATAAATTAATACTGTTGGATGTCAATCGACTGGTATAAAGGATTTAGCGTTCTCCAAACGGAAGGCCATGTGTTGGATTCCACGGTGAAATCGAGAGTGTACACAGCTCCTGATAACACTGTCGACTATTTCACCATTTCTAAAGTTGTTTTAACTAGGTTGGGACTAGCAAGCGAAATCCAGGATAAGTGTTTCGTCTTATCTGGGGTTCGTCAGCTAAAAGCATCTGCTTCTTGGTGCTGATGTTTGCACCAGAATTCGAATTCAATTCGTTTCTTGCCAAACACCACTGCGTTTACCACTGGACTAGTGATTTCCAACAGCCACACTTGTGTAACGCGCATGTATGTATAGTTAGAATGTGTTTGGATCTTTCCTCTGATTTGTTATGAATTGAAGTCGTTTAGTCTTCGTTGTCATATGTTCATCCTAAATTCCAGCCGCTATGTGAACATTAACACTGGAATCTACGTACATCCAGTTGATGAATCCAAAATAGGACAAAATATGCCTCCTAGATTCCATTTACCAGGCACAATCCAACTCAAACATTGCTTGTGAATTAACACTATATCGAGGCATTCCACTTAGGATGCCTACATAGCAACAGAGAATGATCAATTTCAGCCTACGATAAATCAACGGGAAGATTCAAATACATTCTAATTACAGTTCTAAACTTGTAGAAAGACTGGATGCTATTGGTTAGTAAATCATTTCATTTCAATTATTCTTGCCTTCCCATACTAATGAACCGTTACCACTCAAACAAGTTTTAACTGTGAATAATTTGACATCAATTTTCTCTTTTGAACATAATTTCAATGTATGATTAAATAATGTTCTCAATAAGATTCGTTTGTAGCTCATAATAAAGAAACTATTGAAATTTACATAGAACTAACTACAAGTACCATCTCAGTAACTAGATCATTATATTTAATTGTTTTTATTATGTTGAATATCAAGATCATGAAATTGAAACATGTTATCGTGTTTATATTCTACTGGAATTCATGTATTATGATGGTGTTTGTTAGATAGATCCAGTAAAGGAGAGATATTTCCTACAAACAACAAATATATCATCAACTTATCTGCTATACAATCATATCTTATTAAGTTAATAGTGTATTAGGTTGACTCCAGGATGAATACATCATGATTGATGTTGTCTTCAGTATCTTGCATAGTCACTAACTGCAATAGATTATACATCTATCAGCTTTTTATGTTCATTTAATAAGTGAGTACTGCATGTTAATAAGAATAGATCAAGAGGAATAACTCCACCGTTACAGAGAATAATAAAGATACTAATACTTGAGTAAAATTCAACGTGAATTAAACGGGGCATCTCCATTCATATCAATTCGCCTACACTTCATATAGAATCAATCTGAACATATCAGTTGTATTACATCGGAATATGAAGGTTAATTTAAAGATCTGTGGTTATGTCGAAAGCATATTTTTTCAATAACACTTCCTTCTTTGATTATGTATTAGAGCCTTCACTACTTAACAGTTTTTTCTAGTATTAACACAGAAGGTTGGATAATCAGTTGATTATATTCTGATTTCGATATATGAGAGCAAGTTCTCTACAGATCGATTAGTCGAAGCTGATATACTTCAAAGTACTAAACACCTTTCTGTTCATGTCACCTTTTTACTTGCATGATTTGCTTTCTTTAAAAAGATAAAACAATTTTGTGAGGTATGTAGATGATCTCATCTTCGCTTTCACATTATTCTAAAGTGAATTATTTCATAGTAGGGAAATTTTTATAGATGGTCTACATTTGATAATCATAGGTATCAAACTGTTATTTTTAGTCTAAGATGGGAAAAGAACTTAAACACTGTTGAGATATCGAATAAGGTTTATAATATTTGGGACTGTATGGAATGTAGTTGATCTCACTGTATCACTTGACTTCCAATTGTTACTGGTCTCGGTATATTTTCTCAATATCAGCGTATCATACTGTTCTCCATCATCCTTTCTCTGACTTTGATGAAACATTAAACAATTTTCTACAGAGTATTAAAGCCTGGTAAGTAGGGAGACTGGTAGGACATTTAATGTTATTACGAAATGTGGTTGTGCATAGAAGCTTCAGTTCCTGCATATAGTAACTGGTAAGTGTATTATTACATCAGGTAAAAATTACCAGCCACTCTGTTCACATCTATTCCAAGGTAAGTGATCTGCTTGAATAAAACTAAAACCGATTCAAAATGTTAAATTCAAATTTAGCAATTTCCACAACATCCAATTACATTCAACGTTAGCTCACTAGTGACTAAATTATTAAAGTAATTCGTGGAGTTCTGGTGAGAAGGCATAACTAGTGGAGTTCGATTATATAGGATGTAAGGCAGTGAACCACGAATGACAATCGATCGGGCCACTTAAATATAATACTAACTAATTAAGTCAGAAATATCATCATTTGGAAGCCAGTGGTTTGACGGTTTACCATTCTCAACAGAAACTGACTGTCGTAGGTTCGATTGCCTGTTTCTGTTGCGGACGCGCACTGCTGACGAGATCCATACTAAAACGTAACATTTGTACACTGCCAGTAGCTCTTTGTCATTAATAGTCTCACTTAGACCAATTCATGGTGTCAGATGTAGATGTAAAATCCTTTACATACTTGCGTAGCATCATCGATAAACAATAAGGGTCTTAGCTGTTACAGATGTGAAGGCGCGAATCAGAAAGGCTAGAGCAGCATCTTTACAACTGAAAAACATCTAGAACTCAAACCACCTGTCAGTCAACATTAAAGTTGACATTTTCAATACAAATATGAAGACAGTTGTTCTGTTGTATGGAGCTGAAACTTGAAGAACCAGGAAGGGCATCCTTCAGAAGATGCAATTATTTATAAAAAACCGTCTGCGTAAATTACTTTGTATTCGTTGGCTAGATACCATCAATAACAACCTTCTACGGCAGGGAATAAACTAACTTCCATTTGAGGAACAAATCAGGAAAAGATGTTGGAGGTGGATAGCACACACACTGAGGAAATCATCAAACTGTGTCACAAGACAAGCATTAACATAAAATCCTTAAGGCTAAAAGAAAAGAGGAAGACCCAATATCATATTGCTCTGTGTATTAGAGACATACATGAAGAAAATTAAGAGCTCCTGGGATGAGCTGGAAAGGAAAACTTAGGACAGAGTTGGTTGAAGAATGCTGGTTGAAGGCCTATGCTCCACATGGGTTAACAAGCATTGATTGATGATATCAGATTCACATTACAATTCATCTACACTCTATAGTACATATTGAAAATGTAGATATCATAATAGCTAAGCATTGAAATACCATCTGTAATCAAAATTACATACTGATTAAAAGCTCAAAATAAGAAAAAAAAATGAAGTACTTATAATTAGAATGTATTTGGATCTCTGCGTTGATTTGTCATTGACTAAAAATGATCAGTCTTTGATACAGGTACATCCAACTGACGAGTCCCAAATAGGACAAAAAACACATCCTAAGTTCCACTTAACACTCACATTACAACTCAAATAAACCAACTGAAAGTCTTAACTACAATATACCTCATGAAGATCAAACACACTGACAATAAACTCAATTCAATTATCTACCTACTAAATTGAACTAGTTATATATCAACATGGAAATGTTTTCACTATGATAAGATTTACCCAGACAATCAATAAAAAAAAACACAAAAAAATAATGTAACTATAAAGTGGATGATATCAGACAAGGCAGAACATGTTTAATACAAAGTGGATAGTTTATTTGAAGAAAACAATGAATACGAACAATGAAATGTAGTTCGAAGTTAATCAATTCATTCTAGTATTCTGTTTAGAATAGATCTATACATGTTACGATGATCGTAAGAAATGGTTAGAGACTTTAGGTGATATGGCTCAAAATCGATTGCAATGGCGCAGGTGCATCCACTTCTTGTCTTCCTCCAAATTCTAATTTTTGAGCTACTCATAATTTTCTCTTTACTGAATCACTTTTTATCTCAAATCTCATCTCTGATCTCTATGCCTTTCTATTAGTACTTACTCTGTTACTACCTTCCCCTACTCTGGGATTTGGTCCGACAATTTAATCTTTATCTGCTAATTGAGGCATGGCAGCTTGAACTGATGTACGCATGTACAAAGTTCTACGTTGTAACTGACTGACTGACTATACATGGAACTATTCTAATAAACTGAAAATTAATTGATTATCTCTATAAGTCATTACAAGTTTCCTATTTTGAAAAATGTAAACATTAAGTGTATTAAAGGTAGTTGGAAGGGCAATATTAAACTGACTAATATCTGTCAGTATGAAATACTTTATATCTTATGGAAACTGTTATTTTTTTTATATGAGATTCGAACTCATCATATCACCAAAAAGAAAAAGCCACATGTTCTAAGTATTATCATTAAGCTATACAAGTAATGATTGACTTTCTATAGGAGTCAATAAGTAAGAACTTTAGTTTAGTTCTTTGGATTAATTGAATTTGATCCATCTGATTGTAATATGATTAACCGTACATTCAAGTGATTAACATCATGAGATGAAAAGCTCATTGTCATGTCATTATCACTATCTGACCGATAGAATTAGATCATTACTAACGACTAGATAAACAAGACAATTGTAATTGCCTAGTGATCAATCAATTTGAAGTGAATGTATTGCTAAAGAAGACTGATTTATTCGAAAAAACAGCGATTTTCTAACATACTATAGCTTTGAAATGAATTGAAGATTGAACATTCTTCACATTTATGCAATGGAAACCAGAACAGTTGAATCTATTGATAGAGATAACATCAAGAAATCAGTGGTAAATTCAGGTATACATTGAATGTTGTTAATTACTGACCGAGTTCATCATCTAGACCCTAAAATTAAATGATACACATTTATTCAAATTCCTTCAAATTAACTTCCTGAACTGATGATGTGTCATGACTTTGCTGTTACTTCGTTTCAAACTCCGCCTGGAATCCCCTTAGGGTTGTTGCCAGGCCCAAGTCCGGATAAAGGAAGAGGATTGGGCATGGGATCAGCAATCCTATCCCGTAAAAAGGAACAACCTTCTATAGAGCGGATAGGAAAATATTATTGAACATTCTTTGACATTATAGTATACCCGAAAAGATAATCAACAACATACAGAATTCTTATGATGGACTAAACTGTGAAATCGTGCATGGAGAACAGCTGACAGATCCATTAGAAGTAAAGATCAGTATTAGACAAGACTGCCTACTCACGTTCTTCCTCTTTCTGCTGGTGGTTGACTAGATCATGAACAATTCAATAACTCAAGTGAATCAAGAAATACACTGGACAACATGGATGCAACTAGATAACTTGGACTTTGGAGATGACCTAGCTGCCTTATCTATTCCACACACTGCAACAAATGCAGATGAAGACGGACAGTGTGGTAGCACTCTCTACAGTCAGCAGTAGACTTGAACATACACAAAGGGAAAATCAAGATCCTTCGATACAAAACAACGAAGAGCAACCCAATTTCACTTGACGGGGACTGTGAAAAGCATGTAATGTGTAGAAAAGTGATGTCACTTAATGGTATGAAAGTTGTGAGGAATATTTCAAGAATTACTTTATTTTATTTCTAATAATATTTCTAATTTAAGTGTCTTCCTTGTGATTTTACGTAGTAATACGTATGCGCTGTTAAATAGTTTAATACGGGATTAGAGCACGACGAACTTGTGTTCACAGTGGTACTTCAAATCCCATCATTCCTGAATAGGATTAAACAACTATTAGTCTGAGTCATATTGATAAGTGTTGACTATCTTTTAAAAGCCCTCACTACAACCAGGTTCACTTGTTGAAGACGTTAAATGATATGGTTCGGATACGACTACAGTAATACTGGATTTGTAGTTCCGAAATATCTTCGTATATATTTTTTCTTCTGAGTCTTCAAGAATCAGATTTTCATTGTGGTGTGTTTATCATTATTACTGCTATCACAGTTATTTCGATATCGCTATTCAACATGATAATATCATCTGATTGTGATGATATGATATATTGATTTAGGTTAGCTTACATTTGTACCATGTAATATAGCGATTACTACTTCTTCGAAACTCATTCTGATAGGCTCAAAGGACAATAAGGAACGATGACAACTTAAACACAGACTAACAAAATCCCTACGCAGTGACAATGTACAGAGGTTGGGAACCAAATCAAAATCTATGGTTTTCATGGCTACGGCGAGAGTTAGTACTAGACAACTGTTCCTACTCATCAAAGAAACCAGTATTAGAAAGTCGGCTATTAGTAAGACTATTTCAAATCTCAACCCAGAAAACTAGATTTCTGGACGAAATATTTTCAGGGACAAACTGTTTTCCTTTCTGTTACCCATCTCGTTTAGATTATCATCAAGCAGCCACCGACTCAAACTATATAGCACTTGAAAGAGGTAAAAGTAATTCGAACTTAAGGAAATATGCAGAACGCAATAAGTTGACTGTAGATATCTTTATGAATGGTGTCTCAGTCTTTGTAAGTAGGTTGGCTGATATTTTAACTAAAGTCTCGGAGCTAGAAGTAATTTTACCTAGCTGATCTCCGTCAATGACGGTCCCAGTTTGAAGAAGGTATAGTAATCCACTTGAGATAACCATAGACGAACGACTATGACATATATAATGTCTAAGGTGATAGTATCTGTTATCATTCAAAGCTAATCTTAAGCCAAGGAAAAGAAAGCTTTCGACCTGGAAATGCATGCATTAAATTAATAGTCACTCTTCATCATGTTCAATAACACAAGCACACCGACTTTATTCAAAAATAGCTATCGATTTCGTAGACATATATGCTCTGTGATAATGTTAGTTATTGAAAGGTTTACCTCCAAAGTACATGAAACCTATGAGGTCTAGTGCCTCGAAAGTTAATGATTGGGTCACATCCTATGCGTAATATTCGTTAGGGTTAGTTCATGAATGTTCTTCACCATCTCATAGAATAATTACATGGAGTAAAGCAACTGAGCTCGATGATTATTTCACTTATGTTTGAAGTTTCCTCAAATCTAGTAAATCGGTGTCTTTCAAACTAGTTGGACATTTGCCAACTTGCACTACCTGTGAAATTTGTACCAAACAAACGAACAATTATACTACGCACCAATTCCCTTTTTATTAATCTATGCTAAACATTGAATATGAAGACAAGATATGTGTAGTCTGCAAATCATTAATGAGATATTCTTCTGCAACATTACTCAAATGCAGTGGAATGAATAAGTAATCAGTATGATATTAAGCATACAGCGTTAGGCGTAGATGATAACGTTGATTAATGAATGTTCACTATATCAGATTATTAGAATAAGTATTACATATTGCCCTACAACCGACTACATTACCTCACGATGTTAGCTACTGTAGGCTTAGAATGAAAGAAAACCAATGTTGGTATCAGCTAAGTATATACTGTCAATTCAATATCATGAATTAGTTTGAATTAGACAACCATTGATCATCTGGAATCAATGAACAGCTGTTTCGTTCTGGTATGGGACTCTTTAGCAGAACGCATCCACTACCAAATTGGAGATCCAACCCAGGACCCTTTGGCTTCGTGGCGATCACTTACAATCAAATCACTGAATCGGTACCAAACGATTGATATCTCTAAGTATATTCTACTGAATATATAAAGTTAACTGTATGTTATACAATAAATTGTATACAACTAAGTGGACAATAGTTTTCTATTCATTTGTATATTGAGGTCATTGGTTGTAGGATTTAATTAGATGAACTGACATAAACTGTTAGATTGATGAATATTATTATTATTATTAAAAGTAGTATTAGTATTATTCACTTAGTTGATTAAATCGTTCTGTAATCATTGGTAGGTAATTAATGATTAATGGATGTTGACTGAATGGGTGGATTCTGTGAAACTGATTGGAAATACGATGGGTGGTTATACTAAAAGAATATTACTATTATTATTATTATTATTATTATTATTATTATTATTATTACTATTAGTAGTAGTAGTAGTGTGAGTAGTAGTAGTAGTAGTAGTAGTGTGAGTAGTAGTAGTGTGAGTAGTAGTAGTGTGAGTAGTAGTAGTAGTAGTAGTAGTAGTAGTAGTAGTAGTAGTAGTAGTAGTAGTAGTAGTAGTAGTAGTAGTAGTAGTAGTAGTAGTAGTAGTAGTAGTAAATAAGGTTAATAACATGTAAATTGTATCTGTTGTTTATGTAAGAAGACATAACAGTCATTGAATATTCATTAATTGAAATGAACATGTTAATAACTGGAAAGAAAATGAAAAGTAAAGATGAAAAATTCCAAAAGAAAATATTTATTTATCAATAAAATGTAAAGCAATTGAGTTCAATAAACTAAAAAGATTTGTGATTTAGATGATTTGTGGAGATCGGTATTCAGTTTAACTGAATGGATTCATCATAGATTGTTGTTGCAGGATACCATTGAAAACCAGGAACTATTGCATAATTGCTTCATCGTAGTATGTAAAGTGTGATGTGATGATCCTAGATTCCGCCCCACAGGTTTCAGGTTAGCGAACACCTAACTGCCTACACTATTGAGTCAACCGATATCCAATGGCAGAATTTCCACTTCCATTAATTAGTGATATACTGCGACGATCATTTATTGTCATCGGTGATAATTCTGTCCCTCCTGAAAAGTCTGAACTCTACTATGTAGCTGAGACGTTTTCAGTGTCACCTAAATATGTTGTGTTCACCATTTCCAATCATTTTTCCATCAACTGATTCATATACTCCCTTAGTTTATTCCAGTCTTAAACTTGTAAGTAGTAAAACTTTTTAAGTTATTCATCATTCGTTACTGATAAGAACTTGAAAACTATTAAACATCAACAAACAATAGTTAGTAACAGTTTTGATTAATGCGTAAAGCCATTAATGTTCATTCAACTAAAAAGTTAGTATTGTATACAAGCACTCAATGTAAATCATAAGGAAGTTAGTGAACTATTTGAAAAGGTCCAAAGAATTGTAACTAGGATATCATACCTGATGTGTGATGAAAGACAAACTTGACTAGACTTAATCCCTTAGTCATCAAAATGTCTAGAGATGATTTCATTATAAACTTCCAATTACTTATTTATCCACTTCCAGATCAATGAATTTACGTTGACAGTAAGACAAAATTTACAGTCGTAAAACTAATTAATCTCAACATTAACTTCTTAATTAAACAAACAATTAATAGAACTATTTATCTCATCACATGAACACTTTAGATTTTTGCCTAAAGGTCTTTAGGTTGACAAAAACCGAATCTTCTACACCAGTGTAGCAACATTCAATCGCGAAATTCTCACTTCCATAAATGTATGGTATAGAACAGCAATCGTCGATTGTCATCGGCAATAATTCTCTCACTCCTAACTGGTCTAAACTCCACCATTTTGGGTAAGCACTGATGAGGAACCCCATACTAGGACAAAACAGCTGTTCAGTTCCTCTCTGATTTCATTGGTAACCTACCAACATCAATCCCTGATGAATTCAATCAACTAAATGATTTATGTTAACATTTGAAACTGTGGTTAGGAAATGTTTACTATAATAATATCGATTTATTGTTGTGATGGACTTGATAAGTGTGCGGTCACTTAACATCCCACTATCAAACAATCAACTAATAAAATATTTAACCAATCAATCGATTAATCAATATATCTATCTATGTATCTATCAGTGATCTCTCTCTCTGTTTATAATGTAACTGTATTTGATTCTACCTGCCTTCTGTATAATCGATTATAACATTCTCCATGTAGACTAACTATAAACATTGGTGTACGTATAAGTTGATGATAATGATTATTGGAAATCCAACCGTTCATTAATTGCTTTGATTAGTGTCCGTATGAGTGTATGCTTTTCATGATCATTTTTCTTCAGAATATATAAGTAATATTTTGTGCATTACAGGTGATTTTTTGAAGACTATTATTAAGCTTAGTTGGTTGGATTCATCATAGACTGGTGTTGATAGAGTGCTATTACGAATCGGGGAACATTGAACAACTGTTTCGTCCTAGTATGGGACTCCTCAGTAGTGTACATTCTCTAGAGGAATCGAACCCAAGGCCTTCAACACTACTTAGGAGGCTTCTGATTGTAGATTTCTTAATTCTGTCAACTTATTGATTTATTTTTATTAACTCATTTATTCATAATCAAGAAAACGCTAAACAACTTATTGTGGAACTAACTTAATATAATCGATAATTGATAAAGTTGAATGTAAACTTAATTTATCTTTATCTTTACCATCTATCAGTTTAACTAATGTCCTTTTAATTGACATACTTCATTTTATTTGCATTCACTACTAGGATGTAGACACATTCATCTGACGAGTTCTAATTAAGACGAAATGCTCATCATGAATTCCACTGGCTAGTTACAATTCAACTCAAACAAATGTAGTTAGGTCTATAAGTTGAAATGAAAGTAGGTGATGCCTATTTGCATAGTAAAGTTTATACTGTCATTAAAACAAAAATACATTTATTTGTATTGGTAATGTTAGGTCGGACCACATAGAAGTGTAACAAACTTTCAGAACTGTGTTTGAGAACACTATTTCATTTATTCGAACTGTGTGTAATGTAAACATTTTGTTTCTATTATTGTTACGCTCCGCTTGCCCTATCTTCCCGTTTAGCATAATTACTGTTATTATATTGTCTCTTGTTATGGACTACAGTCAATTAGTTGTGTACAAGTTGTTCCTATTCACTACCACTATTTCCCTCGTTCTGTAACCATGTTAATTTTCTAATTGGTTTGCTGTGCGGTCTGGTTTTATGTATATATAAAGTAATTTTTGAAATATAATAGGACTCTGTCTGGTTGATCTATTGGCTCGCGTTCTTCTTATTTCGGCTTGGGACTAAGTGGGAACAGGGCAGATGCACAATTACCAACTAGGCACTAGTAATTTGGCACTCGGCCAACCCACTCACCCATCATTTTTCTCACGCCATAACAGGTAATATGTTCAACATCGACTATCCCTTGAAAATGGTATCCAGATGATGTACTCTGTCCAGTATAGGACATATCAGTTTATATTTAATTATTGTATCTCAGTGTGTTTAAATTCATAGTAGAACTGTAATTCATTAAAATGACTTCACTGGTTAAATTAGTTCATTTTCAATCAATTAAGGATTCTAAATAACTTGATACTTTTGCAATCAATGTACAGTTTCAATAGACCATTGTTAGTGTTAATTGCAGTAGCTAAAGGGTATCGAGTGATATAGTCACTGCATAGAGCACTCAAATGTTTGATAAGGATATATTTCAGATTTTATATTCTATGTACGTGAGACTACATCTTCAATATTGTATCCAAGCAACAAGTCTCTAACTAATTATGGATGTCAAGATACTTGAGTGAATTCAACGAGTGGGTACTAAGCTAGTAAGAGACCTTTCAAATCTTTCTTTACAAAAGCATCTAAAATGCCTAAATCTTTTCCCCTTGTAGAACACGAGATGATCTTATATTGGCATTGTTTATCTTAAATAATGACTGAAGTGTTAATATGTCTTCTCTTTTTATTTTTTCTAGAACTAATTATCTCAGAGGCCATGTTGAAATGGTTCAAAAACAGAGACAGAATAAACTAAAAGTGCGATTTCGTTATTCACATCAAGTGGTCAACGACTAGAACAGATAGGTGGTATCAGCTCCATCGGTGAATTCTTTCAAGGAGAAGATGAATCTACATTAAAGAAATCACTTCAAGTATTAAAACAGACCTACTATCCTTATCGCTGAAGGCTGAATGGCTGCTGTCATATGTATATTATGACAAGGTTATCATGCTTAAGTGTTGGATTTCATGTATCCAACAGACAGTTCCCGATACATTTGAGTAACTTCATTCATTACAATCACCGGGTAACTACCATACACTAGATATGATTGAACTTCACTTATCATTTCTCTTCGCTAGAACTCTAGAAGTCACCTCTTGGTTTTCAATAGTTTTTAAGTCAAATCAATTCATGATACTCATGACACTCAATTATACTTAGTTATTATTCCATAGTTCTATTACAACGTGAAATAACCTGTATCACCTTCATTACATGATTTCATTAGGTTGTCTATGAATTGATTTAAGAAAAACAATAGAAACTCTATGATACGATGCATAAAAGTTCAATGTCTGTGACACAGTATTTGATGTACAGTATTCTCTTAACAAAAATACTTCATACATTAGTCATCTGATATACTTTAATGCTAGAATTTTTCCTATTCATCACAAGACATTCCATACAAACCAACGTCCAGTACAATGTTATAGAATGAAGTTAGTTTTTCTATTCTGTCTCCATCATACACACACACACACACATACAAACACACATTCTCTCTCTCTTTCTTACTCCTAAACTCTCATAATCGTTCCCTGGATCTCATTGTGAACAGACTAAACATGAAACAATCCCAACTACAGTAACAACAACAACAACAACAATATGTCGATAAAAATGAATGTGAAGGTAAGACATGTGATGTGGGAATTAACAGGACTTAAGGGTAATAACTTTTATCCAGGCCAAATATCATATGACTAGATGACTAATAAAATTATTATTGTTACCGTTTATGATATTATTGTAACTTGACTACATAGAATTGTAAAATACACAAAGAAGACAGTGGCTAATCCACATTTTGTAGGTAGTAATGTGTGTTAGATTTTCAATCATCAACATGTAAGTTCGAATCCTTCTTCATATATTTCAGTTTAGTTAACAATGATAGTATCATTAGATATGATCATTAATGTGTATGACTTAATGATATGCAGATGAATTTGTATCATCTTAATGAGTTAGACTACAAATACCTTGAGTTTAATAATTGTATGATGGATATGCTAAGTTGTTATGTTTTTCTTTTATAGATATCTGTATAGAACTAAAAGTTATAAGACTGTAATCAGGGAAATTTGTAGTATGGATTCACGAATTAAGGTGACACCTCGATACCTGCTAACGAACGTAAGACCAGTGACACAATAACAGGAAGCTTAGCTATTCTGCAACGCCCAAGCCCAGCTAACTAGAGAAGTCCAAAGTCAATAAGAAGCCTTTAATTACACAGGCAGCCTGGCAGACAATATCACAGCACACATCTCATGCGTATGTATACAAAAGAAGAGAGCCGCCTTGGAATGTCACAAATAGCATACTAAAATAAACAATAAACCAATAGGATTTACTGTCTTGCTAAGTGAAAAACACAAACTGAAGGTGGGAAAGGAACTTTTTAGCGCAAAACCAAGAAATTAAAATTTACATAAATCACAAAAATAACTGGTTCGCCAAGGAAATTCTGGGGATCCAGCATCTCCAACAAAGATAACTTTTTTTTTTATGAAGAGCTGTTATGTCGTGAACTTAAACCAATTCGGATATTGGTTAACCTACTTAGTGATATGACCTAGCCAAAGCTGAATACAGTGTTCGTGAACAGTAATTCTACTGCTACGCTTCAGTGAAGAATAAAAGGTAACTAGGACAATAACTAAAGTTAATTCATATTCCAAACATTCTTTTATACACATGTAGAACGTGACCGTACAGATAACCAATCAGGAAAATAACATCAGTACAGAATATGGATAATAATGATTAAGAACAGAGATAACGTGTGTACACAATGACACAGCAACAGTTAATCGATCATATTAGTGCGAATGCAATCATAATATAGGAAATAATCTTCTAGAAGACAGTTCTAGACGTCAGTCATTCATCTTGATTTGTTCGATCTATCAGGAGTACAATACTATCTAGAATGTAGTCACATAGATTGTATGATGTCAATCACTTTCTGATACATAGTTGGTTAGAAGTGGTCTGTAGGAAAGCTTACGTCACCTAAAATTCTAATCAATGGATAGTCCTCAGCATGACAAATCCATAAACTTATAGCAACTGATATTCACTATAGAATTCGAATTAGCATCATTCAAGATCACATTATGAAATGTTGCAACTTATCTATTGTGGCTACTATACACATCTTAAAAATGTTACTTTAATGTTACTAATTCTGAGTGAAATAATCCATGAAACACTGGATAGTTGTTTCGTCTAAGTAGAAACTCCACTATGAATTAAATCTACGAGATTCAAGCTTTATAATGAACACTTAACTAATAGACTGTTGACTAAGAATCTAATAATTTATCATACTAACTTTATCTGATTAAAATTGTCAACTTGACATCACGAAACGGTATGAACTAGACAACCGATGATAACCTAAAAGCACTGGGCAGCTGTTTCGTCTCAGTATGAAACTCTCCAGTAGTACGTGTCTACGACCCCCCCCCTCCCTGGCTCCATGCCAAACGCCTTACTATTAGACCACTGAATTGGCTCTTATTGGTTGATATTATTGATTCATTTAATTCATGAAACGTTTGCCTGACCTCATTCACTTCTATTGGTGAGTAAATGCCTCATACTTGACACGATTGTACTTCGATGATCGCGTCTCCTTACTAGAACTCCAGGAATTACCTGAAAGAGTTAGTCACTAATGAGCTGATATTGATTGTAATTAGATATTTTGGAGATTGTTGAATGCCCATTAAATATCACTAGGACAAAACAGCTATCCAGTGCTTTCAAGTGATCAATGGTTCTTTTAATCAAACCAATTAGTAATATCGAATTAACATGCAACAATCTCCACAACACCCAATTGTAATTTGAAATATATGAACATTGTTGATTATGTTATCTAAGCAGAATTAAACAGTCACCTGAAAGTTGTCATCATTGAAATATTACCCACCAGTAGTTTAGAGTATAAAGCTGAAGTTTTGGGATTTGATCAGTGATGGTGACGAGAATCCATTATTATAGTTTCTAATCAGTGCATGTCAAAAGTCAACTTATCATATAAAACCTCAAATACGAGATATCATTAATTTACACAACCTTTTAAAATAAGTAAACAATACTTCATAATATGATGAACTTGTATCTTCCCGTTGATTTGTTATGGACTGGAGGTGTTCAGTCTCTGTTACTATATGTGCATCCTAACCGGCTTCAGTCCATAACAATAAACTAACTGGAAGATAGAAATTAATCGTAATACCTATGCACCCATTGCACAAGTCGAACTGTCTGGACACAGTAGTCAAATGCTAAATATAGTGGTGTTCGTCACGAAACGGACTGAGTTCGAATGTCATTGTGACCATCAACGATGGGATACAGGTACAACAAACCGATGAGTCCCAAATAGGACGAAACACTCTTTATGGATCCCACTTATCAGTTACAATCCAACTTAAATAATACTTCATATTAACAACAGAACACCGACAACAGTTAAACCAGACAACTAGACATAGAACAACTAAATTAAATAAGTAGAATATTTTACACTCATAATCTAAATACAGACAAGACACGAATAAATACAATGTTGGTAATGCAAATTGAAGTATCATCATCATCATCTTCTTCTTCTCCTTCTGTGAAAATATTGTCTATATCAACTGACCTAGACTTTAATTGCTATGTACTACTACTAGTACTACTATTACATTTAACCCCCCACCACCTCCCAACCACCATCACTACCACCCAATTTATCTCCAAGACAATTTCATCTATACAACAACAACAACAACAACAACAAATGAAGAATTAGATTCATTTGTTTTTCATTTAAATTTTTTATTATTAAAAAGAAAGTAGAATAGAAAATTATACAAATTATACGTGTAAAACATGTTTTCATAGTTTGTTCATCATTATGTTAAGGATCAATGATTATTGAATATTGAGCATTTCAATGGTCAATTCTATTAACTTATTAAAATCTTAATAATTATTACCTTGTTAAAATATTCTTCAATATTCAATGTAGATAAACATGAATGTAGCATAGAACACGTTCATCATCTGTGTAAATACTTATTTATATAAAATATTATTGATGTTTTATAGACTACTAGAAAGAATATGAAGAAGAAGATGAAGAAGATGATGAAGAAGATTTGATCTATTTGAAAGTATTCAATTGATATGTTAATGATACACCTACAATAGGTCATGATAGACATTTACTTAATAAAGTAGTAATAATAATACTAATAAATATGATATGAATTGAAGAGAAGAGAAGAGAATTCAACTCTGTCTATTTGTCTATATAAATTTCACTATTCAATGTTGTATAGATGTATAGATACTACTTATATGACTATTATTATTATTATTATTATTATTATTATTATTATTATTATTATTAGTAGTAGTAGTAGTAGTAGTATTAGTAGTAGTAGTATTAGTAGTCTTACATTAGCTTATCTAAACAACAGATAGAAGAAGGTATTCTTATTTACTTATTATTGACAACTGTATAACAATTTTGTTTCTCTTAACAATTTATAATTGACTGACATGAATTAGTTTACTTATTTTAATTATAAAAGATTTCATGAATTCAACAGACAACTGTGAATTGAATTAATCAATCTGAATGAATGTCAATAGGTGAGAGATAACATAGAATGGGATATTTGTGATGAAGATCAAGATTGTTAAGCATGACACTTTTGAATGAGTTAATTAAAGGTGGCGTAAGATTTATGGAAATCGAAGAGTTTTCTAATTTACATTATAAACTAGTTAGATAATCATTGAATAAATGATTCTTCTTAAAATTTAAGTTGGATTGTGACTAATAACTGGAATCCAGGAGGCGCGTTTTATCCTACTTAGAACTCATCGGGTTCATGTACCTGCATCCTAATATTGATGTTCACACTGAGATTCGAATTCAGTCCGTTTCGTGCCGAATATCACCTCGTTCACCACTAGGCTACTGTGTCCAGACAGTCAGATTTGTTTCAGTCCATTACAAATCAACGGGAAGATACAAGCTTATTCTAATTAGTTCTTTTTCATATTTGTTTTATCTTTGTAAATGTAAGAAAAAATATTTGCGGGAGACGATTGAGCTGTAATGTCCTGTGTTGTGATGATTTATAGAATGACTAAACAGTAGATGAGGTAGTCCATGTACATATACCACTTCGTGTTTACGAAAGTAGCAACAACACCACAAATAACAAACTTTTCATGATAACTGAACGATCCTTACAAAAAATCTGGAAACCGTTTAGTGATACTCAGTTACCAACGCGTTAGGTCATGTAGCCAAGATTCTCCAACTGTGATTAAACCCAAGTTGCGGTATATGATTAGACTAAGGCAGAAAAGTAAGTTGTCCACTTTCCGATAAGGGGCCTGCAATTAAGATTAAGAATTTCAGGAATTGCCATCTGTGTTGACAGTCACCATGATGTCTTTACTGAGATCTCACCGTATTACTCGCGATAGGTATTAGACTTCTTTAATAGGCGCCTGAGTACACGGCGTGATACGATTCGAAATACACAACCACATTGAACCGATGAATACATTCAAATGTTATGACATTTAGAACTGGAGGGAAGGCCTAGAGTTACATGAAGATAACAATTCACATTGGATTATGGTGTAATTTGATGTGAGTTGAGATTAATTAAACGTGCAAATAAACCAATACAAATTGTATTCTTGGTGGGGTGCGGGGTAGGAAATGGTGCTGGAATTAAATGCCTCAACAGAAGTGTACATTCAAGATTGGTTAAGTAACTTACCCTTTACTTAGTAAACAATATCTAAATTAATAATTATTTAACTGAATTCCTCAGAGATTGATGTTGGTAGGGTTCCAATGAAAACCAGGGAGAATTGGACAGTTGTTTCATCCTAGTATGTAACTCCTTAGTAGTGGGCACCCTAGATCCTGTCCCAGAGGCTTCAGGTTGACTTAACCTTCTGCACCAATCAAGTAAACGTAATACCAATCTCCACAAACACCTTACTTAAGTTATAATCATCTGCTCAGTAGTAACTAACTTCGGCATGTTTCTGAAGTTTTAGTTCGAAATTGTGACTGGTAGAGTTTAGATATGTTGGGAGTGAGACAGTTAACTTCAACGATGATGGATGATCGTCGAGCAGTCCATCACAAATTGATAGAAGTGGGAATTCTATCACTGAATGCTACCTAGTCCAGTGGTGTAGAGGGTCAGGCGTTTGCTAATACGAAATCCCTAGGGTGGAGTGTAGTGTACGTACTGCTTAAGAGTCCCATACCACGACGAGACAGTTGTATAATGCTCTCTTGTTTTCAATGCTACTCTAACAACAACAATCTGCATTAAATTCAACTTAGCAATCTCCATAAACCATCTCAGTTTAATTGTTATTCACTAGATATTTTCACAAATTCCAAACAATAGTTATAAGGTACCAATCATCAATTACTGATAAACAATACATGATCTGTATTTCGATAGATTGAATGTTTACATAACATAGAACCTAGTACATATATACATCGGTTCAAATTACGAAACCTCAGTCACCTGATAAGATTCATATTAAATTAGTAGTAGTTGTTACTTCAGTGATAATAATTTTAAACAAAAAGCTAACGAACATCTGAAACATGGTGGATTAGTTCATGAAAAGGCATAAAGTAACTTAATCTCTCTATTGAATGGAGGACAAAAAATGAATACACTTTCATTACTCTGACTGATTCCAAATGATGTTACCGAAAGTCTCCAACCACTGATTATATCATTTGCTCTAACCTTTAACCAGGCACACTGCATCTTCCAACACGAGTTAAAGACTAGCAGTCAGTGATTTCATTGGTTGATATCATATTTTCGTTTGACTGCCCCTAACTTTTTTCTATCCTACGGCAATATCACTCAGCATAGTGCGTCGTTTTAGATAGTGGTTAGTTATATGTCGTAATAACCCCATTAATTGAGAATTCATAACTATATCTTACCCGATTTCGTACATTTAACCTAATCATTATTTACCAAGGGGGAGGGTCTCTGCAAATGTGGGCTATATTTTGGAGACATCTGTGATTAGTCACCAACAACCTACGAATATCGACCAATCTTATTGGCCAGGCTTAGCATCCACGCAGTAAAAGAGAACGGATTGCTGCTCAGTATACTAGCCCTTTAATTGACAGATGGATATCTCACCAATGTCATAAGTGACGTAAGCTAACTAAAGCTAAACGTGTTTTTTAAATCCTTGCCAAGGTTTCATCAGATACCTACTCACCATTGCTAGTCAGGCTTCGAAGTTAACTGAAGTGGTTAATGAGCTCAACTACTTCACTCCGTATCTTTATTTCAGGTATTGACGCAGACCAATCCTAAAGAAGCAGTTTGTATTTAGAGAAGAGGAGAAATGGATCCCGAACTTGTTTGCATTGTTTCCCAAATCCCATCAAACGATTATATTTTACAGGAATGAAGCAGTGCTGAACTAACTACATGAGGAATCCATTGGAGAGTATATTCTGATTTTATGAATTTCATAATTAAAATAATAAGTGATCATTGAATAATAAGAAATGTCATGTTCATGTAGTACTCTTTTAGTACTTATTTAGTTCCATCTGTCCGATTGTGATGTAATCATTGAGTGAAACAATACTTCGAACAGTGTGGTATGATGCTAGTTAGTCAAGGGATGATTACAGGAAATTCTGTTTGATTTAGTTAATAATTACCAACAAGGGATAACTAGAATCTTGATGAAATCGATATTGCCTGAAAGATTAAAACACAGTCTACCAACTTTTATAGTGTGAAATGCTATTACAGGGTTATTCAGAACCAAATGTCTCAATATCAGCAGGAAAATACACTCAATGTCGTATATCTGAATCTATTTAACAGATACTAAGCATTAACGATAATTGTAGTCTTCATTTATGGCAATCTCTCACTTCCAATTGTTGGTATTAAACTCTAAAGTTAATTAGTCACTGTTGTCTTATCTATATCCTAAGTGGATTGCCTCGAGTTAAATTGTGGAATGCATTCTATCCTATTTCAATTTCTTCGGCTTGTAGTACCTACGTTCTACTTTAGAGTTATTAATGTAACTTAAATGAAATATGTTACTTACCTGTATATTGAGACACAAAACTCATAAGGAACATTCCACAACAGTGTCTAGTTGTTGACGAAATAAAAATGATAACTGGAATCAAAATTCTATCTGTCTAGATTCGTAAGTTTAGTGAGCAGTCAGGGGTGTGAGTTCGAATCCCACTGTAAATATTAACACTGTGATGTAAATACATTCATAAGAATAAACCTAAATAGTGTAAAATAGATATTTTTTTCTACTCTACTGATTATCCTTAATTTAATGTTAATATTTTACTCTTTCATTCGAAGTGAAGATTGGTGTTAGTCAAGGTTGCTTACTGTCGCCCTTCCTCTTCCTGCGGTTAGTTGTCTGAATCATGAAGACCGCAACCTCGGAATACAGTGGACAACATGGATGCAACTAGATGACTTAGACTTTGCAGATGATCTAGCTGTCCTATCCCACACACAGCAACAAAAGTAGATGAAAACGGATAAGGTAGCAGCAACATTGGCAGCCACCAGTATACTTCAACATACACAAAGAAAAAAAAAAATCCTCCTATACAAAACAACGAACACTAACTCGATTCCACTTGACGGAGAAATTTTGGAAGATGTAAAATCCTTTACATACTTAGGCAGAATTTTCAATAAAAAAGGAGGGTCTGATGCAGATGTAAAGGTGCGAACTGGAAAGGCAAGAGGAGCATTTTTACAACTGAAAAACATCTAGAACTCAAACCACCTATCAGTCAACATTAAAGTTGACATTTTCAATGCAAATATGAAGACAGTTGATCTGATGTATGGAGCTAAAACTTGTAGAACCACGAAAGGCATCCTTCAGAAGATGCAAGTATTTATAAAAACCGTCTGCGTAAAATACTTTCGATCCTTTGGTTAGAAACCATCAATAACAACCTTCTACTGCAGGGAATAAACTAACTTCCATCTGAGGAACAAATCAGAAAAGGATGTTGGAGGTGGATAGCGCACACACTGAGGAAATTATCAAACTGTGTCACAAGACAAGCATTAACATGGAATCCTGAAGGCCAAAGCAAAAGAGGAAGATGGTATAAAAAATAACTGTGAAAATCTTAGACGGACATGAAGAGAATGAATAGCTATTGGGATGAGCTGGAAAAGAAAGCTCAGGACAGAGTTGGTTGGGGTATACTGGTCAAAAGTCTATGCTCCATATGGGGTAACAAGCGTTGATTGATTGATTGATTGAATGGTCTCACTCTCAGTTTTCTATTGATTATGCATTCATCACTTCCAGTTTATTATTGCCGATAATTTCTATTAAATGTTATTCTAAGGAAAGAATAAAGTTAGAAGTAAGAATAAACCTGGTCAATAGTTGAATGAATACACCATGAAAAAGGCATTAAAACTAAACAAGAATCAATCATCAGTGTGATAGTTTTTTTTCTTAAATCTCATTTTAGTTATTTTACTGGAATAATTCATTCTAATTTACATCAACAACAAAATATCATCCCTACAGTAACTACTTAACTACATACCTACCTACATTCACTTAATGATTCGTTGTACTAAATGAAGTGTGAATTGGTGAATGGATGTCAAACGAAGAAGTGGTATCACTTCCTCTCACAGTTGTCTGCATATTACAAATACTCCAACAGATACATTCTCTCACTCACTTATACACACTGACATTCACATACATTAAACACTCAATCAATATCATCCTTTCCCAGATCATCATTCTCTAACATAGTAGAATCAATTTCGGCAATTTATTCACGCTCTATCTCCTGACAGATACACATCCATCTATGCATGCATATCTCACTCACGTATGCTTACAATCAAATTAGTAGTCAGTCAATCAGTCAGTCGGTCAGTTAGTTAACACTAACGTACACTGATATCATGTGTATTTTACCTGTACAGATCGATTTCATTTCCATTAGGAAATGTTGAATAGGTAAGGTGGTATAAAGATGCAATTGATTTTGTCTATTGTGAGTATTATTAGTAGTCGATAGAGTTCACTGATGGGTATGCATATTAGTGTACCTTATATGTTCGTGTTGACAAATTGATGTGTGTGTGTGTGTATGAATGTTGAACTAAATTCGGAATATGAAATCCAGAATTCAAAATAGTTCACCACCATTCTCCTCATGTAAGACATCAATTAACATTTTACAGGCGATGGATGACAGTTACCTGAATGTTAGACAATGAGAAATAGCAAGCATTGAGTAGGTATTGTCAATCAGTCAGTCATCAGTTGTTCACATACAGCGTAGAACCTAACACATGTGGATCTATTCAACTTGTCTCCAGAGATTGAATATGAATAATATGACTTGAGAAGGTAGAATTAATTTGTGGTGGGAAAGTTGTAGAAAGAATTTTGAAGATCAGGATTGACAGTTGTACAAAGAACGAATGCACCTCGACTATTGTAATCAATTCTGTGATCAATTCACTTAATATCTCTAAGTATTTGTGTTGATAGTCACTCAGACACCAACTACGTAGTTTGCATATGTTAGTATGGTTCAGACTTCATGGTTAGTGAGTTCATGGGGTAATTACACATATTGGTTCACTTGTCTTTAATTCTCTAACATGCAACTTTTATCTGAGTCATCAATGAAGTTTGAGGTAAGTAGTAGTTGCTCATAGATAATAAATAACCCGACCTTTCTAGTTAATGATTCTTCACAACTATAGTAAGTAATGTACTTATCTATTGATGTATTCAACAGTTCTACATGAAATTATTATCATGAGATGAAGTGGTGATTGTTGCTGGATGTGTTTAGGTATTCATTAATACTGTAAATCTATTTCTTTGTAGTTTGAGATTCTTCAGTAGTCCATCTTCAGATCTGACAAGTATAAGAGAAATATCAGTGTTGGGAATGAATGTTGTTCACAAAATACTGCTTAATGAATGTACCCTTCTGATGAATCTTTTAACTGGACGAAATAGTTATACATTACTTGGCAATGTTACATGGTTTTCTAATCACAGTTGATTTGTAATAAATGCTTTGAAACATTAACAGATAGTTCACTGATTACTTCTGTATTGCAGGCATAATATCAATGATGTTAAATCCTCTATTGGACTAATAAATCATGTAAACTTCCCATTCCTAAACTTCTATTCATAGTACCAAAACTCTGGATGACCATTAGTAAATACTTTAATAATTTGTTCATATTCATCATTCCCCGCCAGTTATCTTTTGGATATTCTGAGCTCGTTTATGACTTGTGAACAATATACACTCATGACTGTGTAGAAAATTCAGTGTATGCTCAATATACTTTTCCCAAGGACTTGGAATTCGATAAATCTTGTATATGTCTGACAAACTCTAACTAATGAAACCACCTCAGTCAAATACAAAAAGACATTTAGAGAGAATATACACTTTTCGACATGTAATCATCGAATTTTATATGATGATAGGAAATCATCATAGTAATTCATTTAATCGTTACGTAATTGATCAACTGGATAATCTCGTCTTTAACTTTGTAAAAACTATTAGATAATATTGTTTAAGTTGGACTGTGACTGGCAAGCCGAATCCAGGATGCATGTTTTGTCCTATTTGGGAAGCATCAGCTGAATATACTTGCATTCCAGTGTTGATGTTCATACCGAGACTTAAACTCGGCTGGTTTCGTGGTAAATGCCGCAGTGGTCACCAACAGATTACTAAGTTTAGATAGCCGCACTTGTGCAACAGATATGTATGTATAAGTAAAAATTATTTGGATCTTCATTCCATGATAAATCAAATCAAAGATCCAAAGTCTATCTATTAGACAATGATTGGATAAAATGTCTTCACTTTTTTTAAGGCCTCTGATGGTTCCCTCAAAATCAACAAGAATTAAATGGCACATTGGTCACAACATTTTATTCAATAATCTGGGACTCTTTGCAATTAATACGACGCAGAGTTAACTTATAAAAATAATTTGTGAAGTCAGACACTCAGCGAAGTGTACAGTAAGTCAATGTAACCGTTAGATTGTGGGAGCACAACATCATGAATTATTGATGGTTGAAATATGTTAATGAGACATAACACCAGTTATAGAAATGGATCACTGAATTTCAACTGTGTAGGATAACATTCACTAAATATGGTTTAATTATTCTGTATTCAGTTCAAGACGAAGTTGTTAGGTGTACGCAACTTTTAAGTTACTGACTTCAATGAAGCAATTGTCCAGTGAATCTATATATACTATGGCTACCTTAGTTAATCAATCAATGCCTGTTATACCTAGTGGAAAATGACCAGCATTCTCCAACCAAATCTGTCTTATAATCGTCTTTCTACCGAAGTGTAAGTCATTCTTTTCAATGCCTGACTCCAATTCCTGGAGCAATGTTTTCTGTGATCTTCCTCTTTTCCTTTGGTCTTCAGGATTCTAAGTTAGTGCTTGTCTTGTGACACAGTTTGATTATTGCTTCATTGTGTGTCCTATCCAACCCACCTCAGTGTCTTTTTCTAATTACTCCCTCGGCTGGATCTTGGGTTGGTTTGCTCTTTGTTACAGTAGGTTGCTGTTGATGGTGTTTAACTAAATGATCTGAAGTTTCTTGAGTAAACAACTGTTTATAAATACTTGTGTCTTTTGAAGGATGCTTTTGTAGTTATCCATTCAAGTCTCAGCTCCATACAATAGAACTGTTTTGATGTTTGTGCTGAAAATGGTGACCTTGATGTTGGCTGACAGTTGGTTTGAGTTCCAGACGTTTTTCAATTGTAAAAATGTTTCCTATGTCTTATCATGCCAATCCGTGCCTACACACCTGTATCGGATCCTCCTTGTTTATCTACGATGCTACCCATGTATGTAAAAGTTTCCACATCTTCCAGACTTTCTGTATCAAATACAATTGGGTTACTGCTCACTGTTTTGTATCAAAATTGTGGTTGCCAACCTAGAATCAATTCATGATGTAGAAATGATATCTCGAATTAATTCCTTACAGATTTTATTCTCAGTCTCCCCACCCCTCATCCTTCCTTTACCGATCCACCTTACTAATTTTATCCAACAGTTAATCAACATGTAAATAAATAAATAGAAACTATAGATGAACTAAACAGAAAACTCAATGTGAGGTCACTAATTATTGTCAATCAATTAAGGGAGAATGATTGGTGCGGGGGGGGTAAGGTATGGGGCAAATAAATATTCATTTAATATATAATTTAATAATTGTAATGGTAAGCTATGTATTCTGGTTCTTCATAAACACAATCTAAATAGATTGATTATATTGGTTATTCCACACACACACACACACACACACACACACACACACACTGTACCCATATTCACATCCACAAAGAGGTTAAACTCTAACATCGACAACGACAATGAAATGAGAACGGAATGAAAATGGGAACATGTGTTTCTCTTTTCTCTCTTTTTCTTTTCTTTTTTAGTATTTCAAGAACAAATGATTATCACCTGTAAAATTATACAGTTTTTGTATAGTAACCTAAATGAAAAAGCACGTAATTTTTTTTCTATTCTTATTCTAATACATAAACTATGACCTTATACCTTATTTGTTTTTCATAAATGAATAAATCTCATTACATTGTCAATAGTATGCATCAATAATTACAATACATAGAATAATACAAATATTAAACTATCTGTTTATGTTAAGTAGATTGGGTTAGCTGTAGACATCTGTTCGGTTCTTGAAGATGTTTCTGAAACTCTGGTGAGAAGTCGTGATTGATGAAGTTTATATTAGTCGGAAGTGAGACAGTTCTCATCAGAGATAATCAATGATTGTCGCGCTAACACAAATTAATAGAAATGGGAACTCTATCACTGTACACCGATTAACCGGCCCAGTGATGCTCAGGGTTATGCGTTCACCAACTCAAAGTCCCTGACGTAGATGAATGCTGGTCATAACAGTGGTGTGGAGGGTTAGATATTTGTCAACCTGAAACCCCCAGGGTGGAATCTGGGGTGCACACTGCTGAGGAGTTCCACACTAAAACGAAACAGTTATCCAGTGCCCCCCGATTTTCAATGGTACCCTGCCAATATCAATCTGTGACATATTTAATCAACTAAATAACCAATCTCTACAAAAATGACCATCCCAATTGAACGATAATATCATATTTAGTTGATTATGTTCTTATCATAAATTGATGTCTGTTGGATACCATTAAAAATCAGGGATTTGTAAATAACTCTTTCGTCTTAGAATGTGTTGGGACAGAAAACTGCCATCCAAAAGAACAGAAAAATCCAAGGATGAAAAGCAACGGACAATTGTTCGTAGCTTTCAAGTAGGTGAAAGTGTACTCCATCAAGTGGTGTCAAGCTAATAAAATTTAGGAATCGTGTATTTTCGAACTGCGGATTGGAAAAGTACTGCACCAAATTCTGAGAAGTTTTGGCACTTAAACGATACATGTTAATCACATGTAAAGGAATAGAGGAACAGTAACAAAATACGTCCGACTTTCATTTAAATTTCTAGTAGACACATTTCAAAGGAGGCCTAGTGAGAAAGAAAACAGAAGATGCAAGGCTAAAACAATCAGGAGTAATGAATTGCTAGCGGAGCACGGTAACCAGGTTGGGACGGCCGCCGGAAACCTCAACGAAGCCTACAGAACCTTTAAAAGAGCCAAAGACATTCCATTCAATCACTAATCTACAGAATCTTCCAGAACCTCGAAGTAGCGTGTTCTGATTAGCTTATGGCTGAAATTTCTTAGTTCAGATTGAATGGATTATATTAAGGATTTCCTATTTTCCAAAAACTATGAATGTATGAATATTTTGTACATAAATCCCTCTCTCTATCTTACTACAATAACGATTCTTGTCTACTTGTCTTCTGTTTTCCCAATTTTTGACTACAAGGGTTCAAGGCATTCGAGTGCTGGAGTTATCCGCGGTTAGTTAAGCTATCATGAGTGAGTTATAACAGAATCAGACTCTTCAGTGACAGTGTGCACCATTGATCCCATCAAGAAATCCAGCCCAAGGCCTTCAAGTCTCACAGTGTATGCTTAACCATCTGTCACATTGGGCTAGTTAACTGATGTCCAGTGGTAGAATATCAACTTTCGTCGATTTGTGATGTAGTTCAATTGTAAGCCAGTGTCATTTGTAATAACTATCTTACTCCTATCATGTATAAGTTCAATCGGTCACGACTTTCCTGGCGGAATCAAGAGTGTAGAGTCCCATACTACAAAAAACAGTTATCTAGTGTTGTCCGGCTTTCAACAGTACCCAACCAACATCAACTTACGTCGGATATAAACAACTAAACTTATTATCTATCTCTGTAAAACCGATTTAATTCCATGGCATATTTACCTAATTCTTAGTGCTTCCGTGTATCCACCACTCTAAATGATGCAGTACTATATTCACTAACTTCAGTTAGTTGACAGTAGCCTGCAAAAATTGTTAACTCATTTGGATTTATTGTTAGTTAGGTGTACCTACATCACCTACACTACAGGAGGAACATCCATCTTACAATTAAAGGACAAGTGCGCTGAACAGAAACCCACTCTGTTTGTTGTAATGATAGCCTTCAATTAAAGAATACCTTTGTAGACGCAGTGTACTAGGGGGAGGGAGAAGTTAACAAATTAGCTTGTCACTTTGGAGATCTTGAAGGACTAAGGTATTTGGTATATGTATTATATATCATTAAACACCCTGACGGGCAATGATTGGTGGCTTAGGTGAAGGATGGAATAAAGATAAGGCAACCAAACGCAAACGTGTTATCAGTCCATGAAATGATTAACTGTTGATATGGCTCCGAACTATTATCGTTGCAAATTGTTTTGAATGTTAGGTGACCTCAGTGCCATTCACAATGACACATTTAGTCTCCCATTATATCCGAAAGTTAAAATATTTAAGATGTTTATTCCCACGAACTAATTATTTCACTCTAAATTATACTCTTAATGTCTAATCCTTTGTTATCACTACTGATGCAGCTACTATTTTCACCTTATTGTTATTCAGCTTTCCATGTTATTAAGATCAAATAACTAGTAACTAACTTCATGATATTCCTGAAGTTGTTAAGAAATCCTGACTATTGAAGTTTATCCATGTGATATTGTTATGATTAATAACACTGACTGATCATATCATAAATTGGTGAAAGAAGAGAATTCTGCCAATAAACGAAGCTTAGCTAGCTCACTAGTGCCGATAGCTAAGAGTTTGCTATCAGACTTAATAATCTTGATCTCATTTCTCTTATGGAATCAAAAATGTGCACTGAAGAGGAGTCATATAATGGTATGAAGCAGGTGTCGAATGTTTTTTTATTTGCAATGGTGATCAAAGGGGATGAATCTGAAGTGGATTCATATGACAAAATTAGATATGAATTCAAAATGGGAGTTTTTTTAAAGATTGCTTGAATATTTTATGCTGAGAATTTAATTCTGTAATCGTATAGATGGCAGCAAATAAACCGGTAGGTTTGAAACTCAATTTGACGACATAAACATTTTCAATTTTTCCTAACCTCTCCGGTTAATCACAATGTAGTAGATAATTCGATATTTTTCCAGTACTTAGCAGTGATGATCAAATTCTATCTGTCGAGTTGTAACGTGGCCACTAGTTTAAGTAACACAAGATCATTAACATTATGCAGAGATGGGAAGTTGTCGTAAGGGTAATCGGGAGGAAACCCTGGACATAGGTATAATGTTATTAGGCACTCGTCAACAAGGCGTATCTGCAATCTTTGAGGAGACTGATACTCCTTAGCTGGTTCGGCCCCGGGTTATTCAGTTATTCTGTCTGCGATCATTACCAATGAGTTATTCAAAGCTTAATTGATCTCCCTGAAGAACTGAGATGTATGCATCGATTATCGCCTGTGTAGTAAGCAGTCTGATATTTGTCCAGTCCTTTCTAGCTCTGATAGAACTATAACACTACACAGTCACTAATCATGTTATATATCTCAGTTGAGCAGGGAAGTTAATCAAAGCCTAATTTCTCATTTGCATCAATTAAACTTTAATATTACAGTTCAACTGGGATGGTCATTTTTATAGAGATTGATTATTTGGTTGATTAACTATATCACAAATTCATATTGACAGGGTACCATTAAAAATCAAGGAACACTGGATAACTGTTTCGTTTTAATGTGGAATTCCTCAGTAGTGTACACCCTAGATTCCTCACCGAGGGCTTCAGGTTGATGGCGAATGCCTAACCGTCTACATAACTAGGTCGGTATTCAATCGTAGAATTCTGACTTACATCTATCTTATCTTTAATCTTGTCTAATATTTCATCAATAATTACGTTTCAGTCAATGTACCGAAATGTTTATATATGACAGTGTTTGTATGATAATGTCTCGTTTTCCCACTCCACTCTCTCCACCCACTTCACAACCCAATCAACTAATCAATACAAGAAAGCATCAAAATCAATTTTGTATCTATTGTATACAAGTCTAAGAAATTAACTAAAATCTATTAGGTTTAGGCATAGTTTATAGTATGAATGATATCTACTTGTAGATTATACATTCCTCTGTTTTATAGGTTTTTATGATTAATATTTAGCTTTAAATGTAGACATATATACATCTATATCTATTCACCTATCTATCTACCCATCTATCCATCTATCTATCCATCTATCTATCTAATAATGTATATACAAATGTATCTATCTTGTAGAAGATATGTATAGGTTTATTTATGAATTGATACTAGTAAAGATGCTATTATTAGAGTGAAGGTTAGTGCATGAGTAAACAAGTAATACAGTTGGTTAGTTAGTTAGTTAGTTAGTTAGTTAGTTAGTTAGTTACCTACCTACATGTAACTAGTATAAATTGTCACATAGATTTACAAAATATAACAAGACAATCTGAAGTTAATGATCATCATCATCATCATCATCATCATCTAATGAGTTTGGGTAATGCTTGATTAGAACAGACCATATCTGTGTATGTATCTGAGTATTTCTTCATAGACAGTGTTTGTCTTGTTGATATTTAATATTCTATTAGATTAATTATCATCAGTAATACTAGACAGTAAACTATGTGGTTATATTCTTTATGTAGGATTTTTCTCTTTACTCTTGTTCTACTTGTTATTCCCTATTAGTAATTGAATGTATGAGTGTGTGTGTGTATGTATGTATGTATGATTATGCGTGTTAATAGTGACTATGCACTATTTACTATTTATAGATAGTTAGTTGGTATTTACGGGTGGGAGAATAGGTAAAATGAACAATCAATGTGAATGATACTGTGTGAAATAGATAAGTATTCTCGTATTTCCAGTATATACATCTTTAACTTCTCCATATTATCCTTAAGTTCTCTTGTTAACTTTGTTAAGGTTAAAGTAAGAGCTTTTGTCACAGTGTTAATGTGAACGTTCTCTCTAGACTTAAGTGATTTACTTTAGTGAACTAATGGTTTGATTTGAATGCAATAGATAATAAGGAGAAAATGTAAACGACAAATAAGTCACAGATTGATTGAAACTATAGATGTAGTGTATTTAGTGTTCCCTGATTAAAATGAATTTGTATCTTCCCGTAGACTTGTTATGGACTGAAGCTGGTCAGTTTCTGTTGCTAGGTGTTCATCCTGAGAGGATTACGTCGATACAGCCTGGAAGTAAGAAGATCAACATTGGGATGCAGGTACATCCAGTCGATCAGTCCCAAATGGGACGAAACGCGTATCCTGGATTTGTCTGCTAGTTACAATACAACTTACTCAATGTTGCACATTGTTTTAATGGTTAAACTTTCATGTTGAAGCCTGAAAGTTTCAGCCTTGGTTTTTCTTAGAGGTATCAGTGCATGATTGATAAGATACCTCTTACTAGGACAAAACACCTGTTCAATATTTCCTGCTGTTCAGTGGCAGTCTAACTAAAATCCACTTGCAATACCAAATCCAAAATCAGTAATTAAATGGATTAATGTTATGTTTTGATTTAACTGTCTACCAATCACCACCGCTTTATACAAAGAGATGGAAGTGTCAATTAGTGTACCAAGGTAGGAGTAATATAAGCGGTAGTAATAAGAGTCAGTGAGGACGGAATCCAGTACGCCTTTGTTACCTAATCATCTGTACGATGAATTAGATTCGTTTTCAGCAGTGTATTTTATTCATGCAAACAAATATCATCCTCGAACCTCCAATGAAGTTAATGAACTTGTAAAAGTAGTTCCTTTTTTATTGTGAAACTAATTTTTTATTACAACATAGCCATGAACCAACCATGTATTTGCAAAATGTCCCTGTATCTATGAAATTGTTCCTACGAAATCAGTAACTAAAGGTAAATACTTTAAAGAAATGATTCATCTTCGTAAACTAGTTTGATTTTTCTGATTGAATAGTTTACATGAGACACCAAGGTAACTATTTATTATTTACTGATGGAACTAACAGATGTACACGATGAAAGTGACTTAGTAAACTGATATACATTAAGCTTCAATAAACTGAAATTCAAAACACGGATAATTAACCTATTGGGACACGTTGAATCGTACTCGAACAACACTGAGGACTGTAATACTTATCCAACTAATATTCATAGCGCTGATAATTAGGTTGTTTGTTTTAATGGTAGACTTATTATAGTCTGATATAATCGAAAACCAGAGATTGTTGAAAAACTGTTTCATCTTAGAATAGGACTCCTCGGTGGAAGTGTTTACTCTTTATTCTATCAAAACCTTCAGGTCTCACATCGAATGCTTGAATATTTGAACCAATGAGTTGACCAGTGTTCAATGGT
The DNA here is from genome assembly GCA_025215515.1 of Schistosoma japonicum. Taxonomy (NCBI): domain Eukaryota; kingdom Metazoa; phylum Platyhelminthes; class Trematoda; order Strigeidida; family Schistosomatidae; genus Schistosoma; species Schistosoma japonicum. The sequence goes on along the minus strand of CM046069.1, from coordinate 84,092,610 downwards.
AGAATTCCCTTGTTGATGATTTTGTGATATGGCAATATGATCATCGGCTGTTATTGGTGATAACTGTCTCATCCCCATTAAGTATGATGATTAGCCATTCTCCTCTCTGAAGTTCCTGAGCTACATTATTTAGTGGTGGCACAGAAGACTCTCATACTAGGATGGAACAGTTATACAATCTTATCTGGTTTTCATTGGTACCCAATCACCACTTATTTGTGACGAACACATACAATTAAATGTAACACCTATCTCCACAAGACCATTACATATTAATGATTATGTAGGTAAATGTCTGAAATGTTTAAAATATTTACCTTATCATTCAAGTAAACAATATTAGATAGGGGAAATTAGTCCATACATGGAAAGTATATTTCATACGTTTGGTTACTTTAATCAACTTGAAATGAGAAGAAGAACAAACATTTACACAGAATAACTCACTTTGTTTCGTTCAGTTCTCATCAGCTACTGTTTACAACCTGGAGTATTTTGAAATCGAAATTACAAAATAGAAGTTCAATAGACCTGTTACTCATAAATATTCACGTGTATAGCATCATCTTCATGATCATCACCGTGAACAGAGGATATAAATAAAGTTTATAGAGTTGAATTGTAACTGTTGTCTTTAGGCATATACTCAGTATATGAAAGTTCCAGAATGATAGACAAAAATGAAAAGTGATAAATCTACAGATATCAGTAGACTACATAACAAGTGGGTTGGATATAAGTGAATGGCGTATTGTAGTCAATAAGCTTCAAGAAATAAGATTGTAAAGTTGAAGGAGTTTAAAGATGATGCAACTAGAATAGGTTAAACGCTTTAAAGAAAGAAAATAATAAATGATGCAATCAATAAATCATGATGTTTCCATGGGAAGAAGAGACTGACTACCGATTTTTTTTGAATTCATAGATCTGGTTTCAATCACTTGATGGTTATGACTTCGGCGAATTTTATGAGAAATGAGTTCAATTTCTTAGTAATTACTTTGAAAGGTTCTACAGTATCAATCCTGTGCTTCGTGTCAAGAAGATGCTTTGAAATGACATTACTTAATACTTTCGTATTATTTAATCTAAAATTCTTCGGGATATGTTCTTGGCGTTGGATACAGGCATGTTATTTTATTTATTGATGTAACTACTTTGAAAATTACACGTAAACCTACAGATACAGTTGGCATTAACGCGAAATAGGAGAATCTATCCATCTTATATTGTGATAATGAACATATTGTTTATGAAGAGATATGTGCTTCTTATGGCTGTTTCTAGTGCTCAGTTTATTGTTATTGAAGAGCTATCACCTATAAATTGGAGTTGGAGGAAAGTAGGTGTTTTGAACTACTTCACTTTACCATAACTTGTGTAGATACCCATTACCCACTAAAAAATTTTTGGATTCTCGTTAGTTCTTTCCATAGTTTATCTACACTGCAAATCTTTATCGTTCTGGGAATTAACGTTTTGACAAATGCCTAGTAATCGATCAGATGAGAACTATTAACAATAATCTCTTCTCTATGTATCATTTCGTTAAAGTAAACGTTAAATCGTCTCATTCTCATTTTCAGTGTATTGTAACATCAAGAAAATGGAACTTATCATTCTTCTGTACTTTTATTCTCTATTCATTATTATACTTTTAACTAATAGGTATACTAAATCTCTATTTTGTAATTTTCATTTTAAAATATTCCAAACTGTATGATGTAGCTGATGAAAACTGGACGAAACAAAATAAGTTTTCTATTCAATTGTTAATTCATTTCTTGTCTTAAAATTTATTTCATTTAATTTTCATTTTTAAGATGAACTTGTTTCTTCCCATTGATTTATCATGAACTGAAACTGGTCAATCTCTATTGCTATATATGCATCCTAAGTGGATTATCTCGATATAGAGATACATTACAAGTATGATTTAAATTGCCTTATAACTGGTAAGTGGAATCTAGAACATGCGTTTATTTTATCATTTGAGACTCATCAGTTGAATATACCTACATCTCAATGTTAATATTCACATTAATTATTACATTTCATTCACATTAGGACTCGAACATAATTCATTTATTATTACTATTTATAGTATTTCCCCGCCGCCCCCTTCCCCTCCTTAAACTATAACTATTTGACAATAGTTATTATCCAATAATCAATCAATACAAAGTACATATCTCTGTTAATAAGTACATTAAATATTCATTAATTTTAATGAATTTTTCAATTAACAACAACAATAACAAAAAAGCCATTAACATTAGTCATTTAATCCCTTTTATCACCCCCACCACCACCATCACCAGCATCACCATCACCATCCTCCTCTTTATCACCACCACCAGTTATTTTTTCTTTTTTGTTTCTTAGGTTATTTCCATTGAAAATAGACCTTTGATACTATTGAACATTGTTTTAATGGTTTAACTATACATTTTAGTGTATATAATTTAGAGAAAAAAAAATTAAAAGAAAAAGAAAAAGAAAATCTAAGTGAAACATTCATATGATTTTATTATTGGCAGTCATAAAATTGAAGTCATAAAAAATTGAATCTTTAAACAACAACAACAACAACAACATACAAGAGAATGAACATACATTTTATTCAGTTCAAATATTAATACTGACATGAAGAATTACTACTTCCATTATCTTATTCAGTAGTATGTTCAATACTAATAATAATAGTAATAATCTTTATTATTATTATTATTATTATTATATGATTATCATAAAGTGTATACTTGAAATGACTTGATCGTATAAATTGTGATAACTAATGGAGTTTCTCTTTCTTTACCTTTTTTTTTTCATTTTCCTAAAAAAGCAACGAGATGTTCATTAAAACAAAAATTATGTACAATCTCATATTGATTCAATATTACATTGATTGTTAATTATAGTTTATGTTTGAATAGATAGAAAAATGCGGCGCCTATTCAATTAAATAAGAAAGAACATGATGATTTTGTTTGATTCGTTTTATCTACTACATAGTTAGAGACCGATATGTGTGTGTGTGTGTGTATCACCGACAGACATCATCGACGATAACAACAACAATCTTCTGTGTGGTAGAGAATAAACTGACTTGAATCCATCTAAGGAAGCGATTGTAAAGAAATAATGAAGGGGAAGGGATAGGACACATATTGTTGATATTACCAAACTAAGTGATATAGTAAGCACTAACTTAGAGTCTTCAATGCCAAAGAAGAACAGGGAGACTAATGAACACATTGTATCAGGAAATGGAGTCAAACATGATGAGAATGAATAATACTAATAGTGAAGTAGAAGGAAGAGATTAGGGTAGAGTTGGCAGAAAAGTACTGGTTGGCTACCTATGCATGACGAGGAGTAACAGCCACTGACTGATGAATTGACTGGCATCACCTTCACTAACATCTTTATCAGTATCATTATTATAATTGTCACTATGATGATCCGAATCACTATTATTATTATTAAGAATTTGATGAAGTGAAATATATAGAGCAACTAGAAAAAATCTCAACATGTTAGCGATTTTTATTCATTTCAATTGATTACGTAACAGAACAGTTGGATACTAGATTATAGTGATTAAGGAGAACTACAATTAACATCAGTCACTTAGTAAAAGGAGAGAAATTGAATGAATGAATTCAATGATGATTCAATTGTAATAAGTAGAATAGTGAGAAAGTTGAGTGATGCTGTGGAACAAGTTTAACTCTGCCTGGATCCCCCCCATAGGGTTATTGTTAGTTTTGGGAATGTGGTTAGCATCCCCATCCTCCAAAAACAACCTTGATAAAAAAACGCTAACTAGAACAAGTTTAATGTTACCATGGAAAACACAGAGATTTATCACTAATTTCATTGGAACATATCAATCTGGTTGTAAGTATTTGATTTCTATTGTCTGTTAAAATCTTATGAATAGTATAACTTGATTGTTTACTAATCAGTTCGAAGCAAATCAGAACATCAATCTAGTGTTCACCATCATGGACGTGTATTGAAATGATACACTTGAAAGTCTTCAGTTTGTTTGTTTGATGGTTCCTTGAAATAGATTCTTCAAATAGAGTGTTCTTATCTAGCCAATGTAATTGCTTTTGCACAAAGAATTTAAATTCATGAAAGGGGTTGGTGACAACGTGGAAGAGGTACCTATGAATATTGATTGCATTATTAGATAACATATTGTTATTTATAGGTGAATGAGTTAGCCTGAGAGGTGTGTTCTGATTAGTGTGGTTTGTAATCATCGAGTTGTTGTTCCTTCACCTGCATTAACTTTGAATCTTCTAGTTTTCAGCACCAAATATCGTTGGTGTTATATAAAATAGTGACTACACCAATGACTTTTTGTTGGTGATTGGACTAAAGGTACTAGAATTCAAATAAACTCTATTCAGTGAATCTTCTTGACAAACTGTCTGTAGAATTGTCCCATCCTCCCTACTCTGTATTAGATCATCAAAATACTGAAATCGATTATTCTTTTCACATTTCATTGAAGATTGTGCATCATAATATGTGATTCTGAAGATCTTTAGAAGGTCGATTGTATGTTTGTTAATTGTTGCTATGAAAATAAAAATGCACATCTTTTAAGCATAGAAGTTTTCGGTATTTGAGGTTTCTTCTTGGAATATAGAATAAAAGCCGAAATGCTGGCAGATAACGTCTATGGTTTCAAGAAATGTTATTCTAGTATTGAAGAGTTGAGTATTAAAAGAATCCACCAAGTTATCATACATTTTAATTCAGATAAGTGCATATGAGGTTTATCATTAACGAACCGGCTCTCATTTCTTCCCGCTCCAACCCCCCCCACACGCAGTAGGTTTAATACTTTGTGATAAGTACTGATCAGTGTACTTTGATCAACAGTTATTTGTAAATACCGACATTAGAATGTAGCAAGTGAATTCAACTGTTGTGATTGCCTATTTAGATTACATAAGTATAATGCATTATACATCTCACTGAGTACACTAATTGTGATATTTGTAACTGATTGTAATTGACTGCTTAAAGTATGTCACTTAATTATTTGTTTTTTTTTTAGTGAAGTTGGATTTTTCAGTCAACAATTCTGTTTAGAACACGTATTTCATCACAGTTAATACTCATCAGCCTAGTTATTGATAGGTGACTCTGGGATTCGAACTTAACAATTTTCACTTTACATTTTATTAAGTAATCAACTATCCTATTCATCATTTGTAAAACTATAAGTCTTAATTGGAACTGTAATGACTTTGCATAATGATATTGAACCATTTGGACTAAAACTATTCATTACAACTGAGATAATTCAACAATAAGATATTTCCATTTCCATCAGTTTGTGATATATAGCCCGACGATCATCCATTGTCATTGGTGATAACTGTATCGCTTCTGATAAGTCTTAAATCCATCAACCACGACTTCTCATTAGAGTTTCAGGAACATCCTGGAGTTAGTCATTAGTTAACTGATTATTATTGTTCAGTTGAGATGGTTATTTTTGTGGTGATTGGTATTTTAATGCTTTTCAGTTTTACCCTACTAACGTCAATCTATGACATATTCAATCAATTAAGATGCCAATCTCCACAGAAGTAACCATGTCAACATGATATTCAATAAACACTTTTTGAATAACCCTATCACATCGATTACTTCTTATTACAAATTTGATATGACTAATTGATCTGAGTTAGAAAACCTCTGAAAACTACAAATAATTAGGATAGCTGTTTCGTCCTAGTATAGGACTCTTCAGTAGTACGTATTCAGGACGCTACCAGGTTATCGAACGCACAAACTCCAGATTTCCCAGTGAACACTTACTTGTACTTTAGTATCTCTTTGTATCTACCTATTACCAATAATATCCAGAGTCTTTGAAAGGATAAGAGATTGTCTAAAGATTATATAATCAATGTATGTAGACTGTATGATAAGTATACAAAGAAATAGAAATGTAACAGACACTTAATCACTTTACATTCTTAAATATTTGACATAATATTCGGTATTATGTAATACTTAATTTTTCCTCAGATTGAGACAGAGAAAGAAAGAAAGAAAGAAAGAAAGAGTGTGACAAAGAGATAGAGGGAATATAATTAACCTTTAAGACTTAACTTTTAGAAATTGTCTCTATGTTAATTAGATAATTCAAGAAAGTACAATTTGTAAATGTATGTATACATGATAAGCTATACACATAGAATACTACTATCTACATATAGATGTATACATTGAATGTAATAGACCATTGGTCATTGTATAAACTATGTCTATGTAAGTATATAAGATGATTACATAATTTACATTCTTTCGGTTATGTAACTAAGCAAAGTCAATAAAGAGAAGTAAAAGTTAAGTAGATTAATGATAATCACTTTTTTTTTAAAATCAATTAAAGAATAAAATATTGTCTAATAATCAATATTTCTTAATTTAGTTACTTCTTAGTGAAATGCTTTTATTATGTAATGCCTCATATTGATTAATCAGCAAGAAGTAACTTCTGTGATGTAATTGAATTTAGGGGGGGAAGGGGGTGGTGGTGAAGAATACCAGACTAGAACGAAACAGCTGCCCAGTGCTTCATGGTTCTCATTAGTTTTCTACCAACGTCATCCTGTAACAAATTTAATCAACTAATCTGATGAATGTTTAGTTGATTTCTAATCTCAATGATCTAACGATGACAATGCTATGCTTCAATGTAAGATAGTAGGAAGAAATCGATAAGAAACGTTGATTACAATGGGTTACCTTATTGTTAATCAGTAAGAAGTAACTGCCTCATGTAGCATTCATTTTAGTAGTGTCCAACTTGGTTGTTTGTGATATTGCCTATGAAGTTTGTTACCATTCAGTAGTAAGTTAATGTAGACATTTAAGTTCTTATCGATGTTTTGAAGTCGGAATAGCTGAGTGAATAAAGTTTTGTCTTGTTTATTAGTATCTCCATGCAGGAAGTAGACGTTCTTGATGACTACTTCCAACCATCAAACATAAAAAGTTGATTAATAGAGTCTAAGTATGTCGAGTGTGCAACAATCATCACCTGATGAAAACGGATGAGGTACTATAAACATATCGATAATTGACTGAAGTTATCAAAATAATCTATTGAATGCTGGCCAGTTCAGTGTTCTAATGATTAAACTTTCTCCAAGAAATATTAAGATCTTAAGTTTGATTCCATTATGGGATAATTTATGCCTATCGCTGAAGTGTTATACTAGAATGATACAGTTGTTCAGTACTTCCTAGTTTTTAAAGGTTGTCTAACTCAGGACAATTCTTGATATCAAACACCATTTTATCAATAATCTTCGTAATATCCAAATGCAACCAAAATTAGTTGAATTGTTATCAAGTAAATGGAATCTAGTAGATAAACTACCTACTTAAATACTCAGAATCCACCCAATAAATGTAGCTATAAACTATCGAACATGTTTGATGTAACACTGTAAATTTAAATTTGTTTGAATCTTTTCATTGATTCAATATGAACTAAAATTGTTCAATCACTATAACCATATGTGTTCCCTTGGTGAATTGTTTCAATACATCGATATTTCATAAACATTAATGAAGTTGAATTGTGACTATCATTTGAAATCTCCGACAGACATTTTATCCAGTATGAGTTCTATCAGCTAGATTCAGTAGCCTATTGATGAACATGGTGATGTTTAACACAAAACGGACACAATTCAATTTCTAATGGGAACATCAACACTGGAATGAGCACATTCACTAATCACAATCTAACTTAACTTATACTTAACCTCAAACTGTTGTTAAGATTAACACATAATCTAATGAATTACACTATTGATTATTGAAAATTGTCACATTTATTGATCAACACAATCAAATTGAAAGGAAAAAAAAAACAACGACAACTTAACATTATCGATCAACACTAAAGATGATGATAATAATAACAATCTGTTTTCTTTTCTTTTCTTTCCTCTTTTTTTCTCTTCTTCTTTCGCTTCATCCCAATCAGGTGTCAATTAGTTAATGAGGTAAACATGTTGGTTGTTTGCATTAATTCCATTGCATGATAGACATATTGGTCCCATTTTTTTTTGTTTTTAAAGAATTTGTTACATACAACACTGTTCACCAATGTTCTTGTTGTTCCTCCCTTCTATTGAATCATCCACCTTCCCCCCCCCGTCCTCCACCATCACCCTTCTATCACCTTATAAAAATATAAAAAAGAAAAAGAAAAAAAAGAGAAAAACTGAACTAAACACACGTGAGAAAAGAAAAATTTTTCACAATGAAATGGTGACATTTTATTCTGATTCATCACAATTTTGTTGTTGTTGTTGTTGTTGTTACTGTTTTAGATTTGACTTGTTATACGTGAAAAAGTAAAATTGTACTGTGCATGTTTTTCATTTTGTTTCTTTTGCTTTTTATTTTCTGATGAAGAAGAAGAACAAAATGGGAAACTAATGTTTTATGGTAATAAATTTACGATCAATAATTATTTTTTCTAGTCATAATCAATATACAATTCATAGTAGGCTACGTATAGTCTTCATATTAACACTATGAAGATAGGAACATTTAACACTAGGCAGCAGCAGCCTCGTCAACCACCAGTATGCCTCAACAACCAACAATAATCCAATTACACTTGACTTGATAGAGAAATTCTAGAAGATGTAGAATCCTTTACTTACTTGGGCAGCATCATCGATAAACAAGGAGGGTATGAACTGTGGCAGATGTGAAGGCGCGGATCGGAAAGGCAAGAGCAGCATTTTTACAACTGAATAACATCTGGAATTCAAACCAACTGTCAGCCAACATCAAAGTTAGCATTTTCAATATAAATGTGAAGATAGTTCTGTTGTATGGAGCTGAAACTTGGAGAACCACGAAAAGCATTATTCAAGAGATACTAGTATTTATAAACAACTGTCTGCGTAAAATACTTCGAATCCGTTGGTCAGATACCGTAAATAACAACCTTCTGTGACAGAAAACAAATCAACAGAATTCTAGTCTAGAAAAAAATTAGGAAAAGAGGCTGGAGGTGGATAGCACACACACTGAGGAAATCATCATACTGTGTCACAAAACAAGCATTAACATGGAACCCTGAAAACCAAAGGAAAAGAGAAAGACGCAAGAACATACTGCGTCTGGAATCGGAAACATACATGAAGAAAATGAACAGAACTATGGAGGAGCTCGAAAGTAGAGCCCAGAACAGAGTTGGTTATAGAATGCTGGTCGGTGGCCTATGTTCCACATGGGGTAGCAGGCATCGATTGTTTGACTGATTGATGGTTTGATAGTAGTTAGTAGGTTTCATGATATTTAGTACTTTTTATTACGGCATACACAATCACCAACCTATGTATACATCTCAATCCTGCATAAATATCAGTTGGGGTAGCTTATTGGTATCGGTCACCGAATGTAAAACTGGATAATCTGGAATCGAGCTTTCAGCGGAATACAAGTTTCTCTAAAAAAATTGCAGGTAAGTCTTGCTGACGAGTACCAAACAGAACAAACCTAGATCCAGAGGTTCCTCCCGATTACTCTTAAACCACCTTTCATTTCTATGTAATGCTAGTAATGTTGAGTCGGTAAAAACTAAAACTTTGCTGGCAAACATAGTAGAGCTAATCAGAATCAAGGTAATTGTTACAAGGTGGGGCGATCAGTTTGGTTCAAAATGCTTACATTGGAACAGTTAATTAGAATTTTCTATAAGGATATCATTATCACTAATCTGCACGGTATTAAATTGATTCATACAGAGTTGATTTGCATTTGTGGGCTAAATAAGGCCTTAGTACCATCCACAGGCACACGGGTTGTAGTCATCATCCTTTGCAATGGTTACTGATAAAAGAAATCATTAAGAACAAGCAGCTTCTTAAGCAAGTCTAGATTGACACTCAGGCAAACCTGCAAGTTGCTTGTATTGTGGGTAACGCAGTCGCCTGTTTCGCTGATATCGTTCCTTATAAATGTAAGCAATGTCTCAGCTGTCCAGTGGCATCAGCACTGAAGAAACATTTACACAGAAATGATGCTACGTTAAAGTCTGCAGCTATGAAACATCGGAAAATTTGTGGTAATAGATAAAACAGCCATTAGAATATGAAAATATAACTGAGGGATATGTCTGCGAATTGAATAAGTAAGTACTAATTACTTTAATCTCACTGGTAGATTCATAGTATTTACAACAGAATATAAGGAAAGGGATATTTCCAGTATGTCCCAGATTGCAAGAACCCTAGTACCAGTAATTGAGACGGGTGTCCTTCCAGGAACTACAATGTATACAAACAACTGACTTGCTTATTGGCCACTTCAAAGATTTGGATACATTCACCATATCATAGTTCATGAAAGGACTTTTCGAAGACTCAAATACTGGTTATCACGCACTAAACGTCGATGGATATTGATGACGTCTGAAAAAGTTACTGGCATATTATCAAGGTTCTATTACCAACATAATTTACAGTCATATGAATGAGCTTCTATACTGTTCATATTATGAGTTTAAAATCAATGAACCCATCTCCAACCTTCAAAAGTTCATCAATCATGTAAAAACTTTGTATCTTGTGTAATTTTTTCAAACATTTCTGTTTTTATCATTTTGTTTATAAGATATTATAACTTCAACTACAACTGTTTTCTCATTGGTTATGATCTTGTCAAGATCATCTTTTGTCTTTCAAGTTCGTCAGTAAAGTTTAGTTTCACCGTCAAGTCACTTAGATTACTGATCACATTACAATTAGATCGGTAAAATTCAATTAGCACTATAAAAGACTTTCGATCAGTTATAACATAGTGATCAACGAAGGCATATTAATAGTTGGATGATTTCATTTAGAGTTTGGAAAATAAGGAAATATGATTCGAATTTTGGCGTAAACATCAACTGCACAAGATTGTATTAATTCACGTAGATATATGTCGGATGTGATGCAGTTACTTAACGATGATATTGGATGAAGTTGTGAAAATATCTATCGCGAAGTGACTAGAGTTAGAAATATCAATTTTCGGAAGTCGGTTTATTGCTTCAATGATTAAGCGTTTATCTAGTCTTGACATCAATTTCATTGACGTTAGATGATTGAATGAAGTTGATACCAAGCCATGAACACAGATTTCATACTATCTGTTATATATCAAATTGATGTAAATGTAATCTTAAGTAGATTGATTCTTCTTGTTGGATTCGATTAGATGTCACTGTGATTCCTGATTATAACTGTTAAACCACTCTGAAAGCCATAGACTTCTTGTAGGATTGAGATATAGCCAGTGATTTATTACTGAATGCTGACTAACATCAAGTTCATCTAGTCTTTGATGTTAATTGAATGGCGTGTGGTAAATACTACTTATTAGTTAGTAGTCTGTTGTAGGGTATATGTATAGCCTTGAAAGAACTTCTATTTACTGTCATTCACTATCTCATTCAGTGAATTTACTATTAAACTACATGAACTACAACTTACCTTCTTCAGAAATGAAATACTGCCCCCCCCTATCTAGATTCACATAGTGTCGAGTTCAATTGTCTGTCACGTACTTTCAGTCCTAATTATGTAATATTAACATCATTGAAATAGTGCATAGAATAAGTGTTATTTTCTAGTTAACAATGAAGTCATTTGATAGAACATACCTATGAAAGTATGAAAGTATTAATCATTCTTCCGTAGATTAACAGATTAATGAAACAGACTACACTAAAATGTATCACATCATTCTATACAATTGAATTCACTAAATAGTGAACAATGTCATTGTTATCTGAAACTTTCGTAATGATTCAGCTGAGTTGAAATATCGTCATTATTTCAAATATTAACAGAATTACTCTACATGTAGATTCTTTTCTGTTTAGAACTAGTTACTAAGATTTACAAGTAATCACGAGGCAATCAAAGCTTTCATCACTACCACTACTTGAACTTCATGTGTTATTTGAACCTTTGTCAATAAGATTCATAATCGGTAACATTACCGATAAGCTATTCGAATTGCAGTTGACCTCCCATTGCATAAATTAATGTATAACAAAATCTCAGTGACAGGACAAAGAGTTTCCTATAAATTATAGGTATGCCTTACTGACAACTGGAAAGAAGTATAAAACATAGTACCAAGTTATTTTACTAATTACTTTCAGTCTATTTTCACTAAGATTGATTATTTTTAAAAGTTGACGTTTGTATTCATTACAGATTGATGTTGGTTGGATGCCGGTGAAAAACGAGGGGGCGGGGCACTAGACACTTGTTTCATCCTAGTATGGGACGCCTCAGTAGTGTGTACACTCGATTCAGTCATGGAACCCAACCCATGGTCATCAGGTCTCACAACAAACTCTTTACCGTATATACCACTAAGCTGGCTAGTGTTCGGTGATAGATATAGCGAGCCGACCATTGATGGCTGTTAGTGATAAATTTCTCACTTATCGGCAGAATCGAGGGTTTACACTGCTGTGGAGTCCTCCTCCTTCTAGAATGTATCTGGCACCCAACTGTAATCAATCTGTGACGAATACAAACTATGAAAATAATTATCAATTTACACAAAATCACCCTAATTATTGTTTGAGTTGGGCTGAGTCCGGCAACCGGAATCTAAGAGTCGCGTTTCGTCCAATTTAGGGCTTGTCAGTTGAGTGAACCTGTTTAGGATGCATACACAGAAACAGAGACTGATCAATTGGAGCTCATAACAAATCAGCGGGAAAATCCGAATTCATTCTAATTAATTTAACTATCGTTAAAAGCAACATTTTTAATTAGATTATTAATGTATTAAGATTATTTATATGAAATGGATATACCGTCTACATAATACTACTTATAAAGTACTACTTATAAAGTATCATAAACAATTATCATAATAAATCAAAAGTTTATTGACATATTATTATTATTATTATTATTATCTCTGATCTAAAATCTGTTACATCATAAAATTTTGTAGCTTTGTAGTTTATTGTCTAGACTTAAACTTAATTCATTCATTTAGATCATCATCAACATTACAACCATGTAGATTCAATTTCAATTAAAATGTAAAGAAAAGGTCATTTAAGTAGTATAGTTTAAATAAATATACTTTATGTACATTTATTAAGTAATATAAATTGAATTATAATAGATTAGAATCATAACAATGATGATAAATTCTACGACATGTTCATTTATCAGTGATATACTTCATGAGAGAAGGATCTATTTGATTGAATGTAGAGAGAGATGAATGTTAAATATTGGTTAATCAGTGTGTAGTAACCATTCCGTTGTTTATCAACTCTTTTATAGTGATGATCGAATTCTTTCGATCTTATTGTTATGTGGTAACTTGATAAACTTTAAATCAATCATTACACAGTTACCGGCAGATGTGTGTATATCTCAGTCCTGCATGAGTATCAATCACGCCCTAGATAACTCAGTGACAACGATCTCAGACTATGAAACTTAATGATCCGGAATCGAATCTGCTGAGGAACCTCAAAGAATCTAGGACCACTTTACTGACACCATGAGACGGGACGAAACCTAGGTCAAAAGTTATATGCTGGCTACCTCCAAATAACCTTCTACAGACCAGAGTTAGACATATAAACAATAAGAGGAGAAGATAAACAATACGAAGTGTCTGTACTATAAAATTTCTTGATAAAGTAACTTCAACTGTCAGTGTCCGTTGAAATTAACACAGTCAACAACACTGAATGTGTACGATGACATTAATTTTTTCGAAGAGGAAAGTGGACATCATTCACCATTGCACATAGAACATGACAAAATCAATAGTACTGAATTTATCTTAACACCGATAAGATAGGGAAAGTTTGACCAAACTTCTAAATATTCGATAATATCAATAAGAATGTTATCCTAGTATGGGACTAATCAGTAGCACACGATCATTATCCAATCAGGGATAGAACAGAGAACTTTTAGACTTAATGCCAAATATTCAAACTTAAGAACGTTGTACCGATATTCAGTTATTTACATTCCTAACTTTACACAGTAAACAGTAGAATACAACCGCCATATGTTTTCATTCATTTGGTCTGTCAGTAAACTCTCAGAAATCATTAAATTTTAAGAGCCACTTTCGAAGATGGAGTGAAGAAATTGATGATAGTAACAAGTAATAATGATGTACGAAAACTCCGAACCACCTTCAAAGCTCTGGTAAATTGGTCTAAGGTATGGTGATTGTTTCTCAAAACCATTAAGTTTACTATCATGCATATCTGAAACGTATGCGATACTGACAAACACTGCTTGCTATCAGAATGATCTTAAGGTCAGAGTAAGTCATAACTTTAAGATCAGGGTTCACTATCGTTTGATTGTAGCCAAGGAGTTAATAAGAGCTATTACTATGTTAGGTTTAACTGCTAAAACTATGCTTTGAACAGCCTTAATGACGTTCAAACTTGAAAACTTTACAGGTTTTAATCACTGTTTAAAAGGAGACTGTGACACTTTGAAAAGAGTACAGACTATTTTTACTGGTACAATACCACAGGGTTGTATGGCTTAAGAAGTTAAAACTATTTGCCTTGTTGCGATCAGAGTGATATGATTGTGATGCATAAAATACTAAGAAATGACTTTGATTTTGATCTCTCCTGTCTCTTACTTTGGATTGTATCACTCAACTTAGATAACTTCAAAAGCCCAGAATGATTAAAGTCCTTATGACATACATATTTTTCCATATGGTTATCAGCTAGGATCTAATAATCGAAGAAGATATATAAGTCTACGATTGAATGATACTAGAGAAGATTAAATGTTCGTAGAAACCTACTAAGAAGGATTAACATAAACTCTCAATCTTCTATTCCTCAAAATACAAATCATGAATTCAAAAGTCTCATATACCTACGTATGTACACATAGCTAAACATGATGTGGTTTCAAACCGAATCCATACTTAGTGAATACGTTACATCTATCTATATCTCAATCTTAAACCTACCTCCTCGTTACCCCTCCCCCCCCCGCTCACATACACATACACACTCATTTTAGTATTATTCTTCAACATACGAATTACTTTATCATTCTTAGACTACTAATTAAAATCGAATAAAAAATGCATTCATGCATACTACTTAAATATGTATATAATGAAATTTTTCATTGCATGTCAGATTGATTGTTTCAACAAATTGAACATAAAGCATTAACAATCTGTCAACTATGAATAAATTGACAAAAGAATGTAGACGAGGAGGAGAATAAGGAGTAAAGTAACATTTAGTAGATAGACTATAATGTAAAGTATACAATTGTCTGGATAAAAGTGGATCAACAAGACAATACAAGTTAAATGAAGTTAACTAAGAATGTAAAATGACCATATGATATGATATGACATTTATATCATCTTGAATAGGTGTCATTTGTAAATGATATGCAATTATACTACTCACTTATTGTATTATCTGTGATTTCTATATGAACTATTTCTATAGATGAAGATCGAATTGTACAAACTTAGGTAGTGTTTTAATGAAGCACATGTTCAGTATATTCAGCAAATGTATGTGTGTGTGAATGCATGTCTTATGAGAATAGCAAAGTATTACAGACAATCTGTTCTTGATATAGAATTAATCCAAGTTAGACAATTTTTGATAAGAATTACCATCGTAAAGCTATTTCATCCTCGTATAGAGCTCTTCAACAAAGTGCAGATACAACCCCACTAGGGATCGAGCTCAATACATTCAGATTTTGAGGCGAATGTATTGCCATTAAGCCATTAAACTGGCCGGTTCCTAGTGGTTAATATCTCTGACTTAGTCAATTTGTAATAAATTTACACGACCTCATACATTGGCGTTAGAGGGTAAGTGCCTCACACCCAACATGGTTAAACTCCTACTATCAGGTTTTCTTAACAATAAAATTGGATAGTAGCAAGAAAATGGAATGCAGGACTTAATTTTCACCATCTTGATTTATTTGAAATATCCATGCACTGATATTTATACTGGGGATCAAACTCAATCCATTCTCGTTCAACTCCACTGCATTCTACACTGAGCTACTGTGTCTAGATAGTTAAACTTGTGTAACGCGTATGTAATTATAAGTTGTAGGTGATTGTATCTTATTATTGATGTTATGATGGACTACAGTTGATCCTTTCTGCCGCAATGTTTGAGACATAAAAGAATTGCTTCACTATAGTAGTCTGGACTTAGTAGCTCCACGGTGAACACAGTGGTTTATGACATGAGTGAAGTGTATTAATATACTGGTGTACACATCAATGTTAAGATTTGGCAAGTATATTCAACTGATAAGTCTCAGGTAAGTGAAAATGCTTGTCATAAATATAAAAAGACCTAAATTATGTATATCAGTTACCCCTATCACTTTCATAGCTCACGGATTAGTGTATTCTGTCGATTTGTAAATCTTCCTTTAGTACATTACCGGATTTTGTGAATCTGTAGGTCTGTTTCTTCAAACCTTGAAATATTGATTTATCTGTATGCAGAAATTAATGACCTGGTAAGCTACTGATGTTCTTCAATATTTCCACAGTGAGTGATAGACAGCTTTTATACAAGACTGAAAAAGTCAACATTAATTTGTTGCTGCGATCACTCAGTCAGCCACAAAGTAGAACTTAGTGCATACGTACAATAGTTCAAGTTGCTACATCTCAATTAACATAGAGCGATGAAATTATCGGACCAAATCCCAGAGTATTGGAGACAACCACAGCAAAGGTAGTAATAGAGAGGATTAAGGGTGGAAGATAAGATCCAAGAAAATATAAATCATTGAAAGAAAATTATGGTTGATTCTGAAACTTAGAATTTATAGGGAAGGGGCGGGATAAAGAATAGAAGCACTCGGGTCATCGAGTACAATTTTGAGCTATATCATTTAAAGTCATCAGCCACTTGTTAATATTACCACGTGGACCTCAACTAGGCTGTCTGCCGAGGTTATACTTTATGATACACTCGATGATTTCGGTAGGATATATTCTAAACTTTATCATTTCAGTGACTTTCACCTTTTTTTCTGATAAATATGAATTGAAAAAATGCCATGTATCTTGATGTTATCGTATAGATAGTTGAGCTGTTATCTTTTACTTGACTAGTTTTGATGTGATTATGTAATACAGTGAATAACTAGAACATGATTCTTAGAAAGCTGAATAAATTGCGAGACTATATCTCATGTTGGGTTAAAATTAGTTTCATTCTTCTGTTTAACATGATTAGATCATAGTCGACTCTATGCAATAAGTTATAACTTATGAATGAAGATGGTGTATCAGTATTATTGAAATTGTCGACCCAGTAATCGTTCAGATTTGTCTGTAGCCTTTTCTACAACTATCAGTTGTTGCCTTCACTTTTGATTTACCATACTTTACCATAACTTGTGCGAAGTTATTGATAATACTAACATTAGTCACTGTAAAGAGATACATTGAAAACATTAGAATGACTACCAACTGTTTGAAAGTAACAGACAAAGTACTTAGATTGTGTGTTTTTCTTCAACAAAGCTTATCTTTGAATTACGTTGGTTAGTGGCTATCGAATTTAATCGATGATGCATGTTTAATCTTACATGGGATTCATCAGCTGAATATACTTCCATTCTATAATTAATGCTAACAATAGAATTCAAGCTCTGTTAGATTCGTCACAAACACCACCTCGTCACACAGATACAAGTGAGCAACGGATGTGTTTATGTATTACCTGAAGAAATTTGTAATTTGTCGTTGGTTTGTTATGAAGTGAAGTCTGTTCATATTTGTGAACTAATAACGTATCAAGGCAATCCTTTCAGGATTCGTACGAACTGATCAACTTCAGTCTATAACAACTCAACTGGAAGATATAAATACTTTAGAATTATTAAAGTCTCCCTTAATCATAGTAGAATTGTTGGCTTAATAGATAACGCACTTTACAATCAACTAACCCATCAGGTTATCAGATTGAACAGCCTGAAACTATTACGACTCTTAACCCATGCTCAAACAGTGTTGTAGGGTACATAAGACTGTGATTGGATAAAGGAAAAATGCATAAATGCAATACCTCTATTATTTTTATATAAGGTAAATTGTGTCTGGTAGTGAAAAAACAAGATGTGCATTTCATTCAGTTGAAAACTTGTTATGCTAAGATTCGAATTTATTACCGTTCACTTCAACAGTGGAACAACACATACCGTTTACAATAATAATGTAAATATTATATAAATTGAACAATGAAATGGATAACTGTACTCGGTAGTTGGGTGGAGTTCAAAGTGAAAAAGTTGTAGTGTCGAGTCCCAATGTGGACTTCAGCATTACTGTTCATATTCATCCATATCGATCAATTCTGCATCTATGTCTGTTATAAATATCAACAGTGTAATAAATCATACCCAAACGCTTTACTAGTTAAAGTGTGAATCGGTGAGTGGATGTCAAACGAAGAAGTGGTATCACTTCCTCTCACAGTTGTCTGCATATTGAAAACACATACTCCAACAAATACATTCACTCAATCACTCACTCACACACACACACACACTGACATTCACATACATTAAACACTCAATCAATATCATCCTTTCCCAGATCATGATTCTCTAACATAGTAGAATCAATTTCGGCAATTTATTCACGCTCTATCTCCTGACAGATACACATCCATCTATGCATGCATATCTCACATATGCTTACAATCAAATTAGTAGTCAGTCAATCAGTCAGTCGGTCAATTAGTTAACACTAACGTACACTGATATCATGTGTATTTTACCTGTACAGATCGATTTCATTTCCATTAGGAAATGTTGAATAGGTAAGGTGGTATAAAGATGCAATTGATTTTGTCTATTGTGAGTATTATTAGTAGTCGATAGAGTTTACTCACGGATATGCATATCAATGTACCTTATATGTTCGTGTTGACAAATTGATGTGTCTGTGTGTGTGTGCGTATGAATGTTGAACTAAATTCAGAATATGAAATCCAGAATTCAAAATAGTTCACCACCATTCTCCTCATGTAAGACATCAATTAACATTTTACAGGCGATGGATGTCAGTTACCTGAATGTTAGACAATGAGAAATAGCAAGCATTGAGTAGGTATTGTCAATCAGTCAGTCATCAGTTGTTCACATACAGCGTAGAACCTAACACATGTGAATCTATTCAACTTGTCTCCAGAGATTGAATATGAATAATGTGACTTGAGAGAATGTGATTAATTTGTGGTGGGAAAGTTGTAGAAAGAATTTTGAAGATCAGGATTGACAGTTATACACAGAATAAATTCATTTCGACTACTGTGATCAATTATCAGCTGTTACTTAATATCTCTAAGTATTAGTGTTGATAGTCACTCAGACACCAACTACGTAGTTTGCATATGTTAGTATGGTTCAGACTTCATGGTTAGTGAGTTCATGGGGTAATTACACATAATGGTTCACTTGTCTTTAATTCTCTAACATGCAACTTTTATCTGAATCACCAATGAAGTTTGAGATAAGTAGTAGTTACTCATAGATAATACATAACTCGACTACTGTAATTGATGAGGTTTCAATAGTTAATCAACTAATTTATCCACTTTTCTTATTACTTTATATCTAATCTTTTGTGATAATCATTGGTTAACATGATGAACATAAAATTATAGTTTAGTATTTATAGTATAATTCACTTTGAAGTGTTTTGTATGTTGATCTAAAATGTCTAATCATACCATTGAATCTATTATTTGATAAACTTCTCTCACCTTAACTTTCCATTTAACATATTAACTGTTGTTATATCATTTCCAATTTATGATCTACAATTAAATCATACTGTACATGTTGTCTTAGTTCCATTTCATTGTTAACCTTCTTCTTGTATTGATGTTATTTTTTTTTTGTCTAACCAGGTGACTATGTGATCATATTTGTATACATGAAATATATTCAACATAAAAGAAAATTCTGTCTTCTTGATTCATTTAGTTGATATTCTTCTATCAAGTTTTTGAAGACTGTCAATATCTATGCCATCTGAAAGTACATCAATCAATCAATCAATCAATCAATCAATCAATCAACTTGACAGTTCATAGTCACTACATTAATTCCTGTTAGTTTATATCAATAATCTATTTAACTTATATCTATATCAATCTATATTCATAATACTATCAATTCTATACATGAATATAATTCATATCTATACCAGTTGATAATATTCACATACACTTAAATCAACTAAGTAGTACAATACATAACAAATTATATTTTTGTGATCATTATAAAACACCATATGACTAATGGTAATAATAATAATAATAATAATAATAATAATAATAATAATAATAATAATTGTAGTAATAGTGATAATAATAACCATAATAATAATGACTATAGTAATATTATTATTATTGTTAATAGTAATAATGATAAAGTAATAGTAGTAGTAGTAGTAGTAGTAGTAGTAATAACAGTAGTATTTGTAATAATAAAGTTATTTATTCTTATGATTTATGTATTTGTTTATTTATATGATTGAAAAATGTTTAAAAATAAAAAGAAGTTTTTCATTCATTTATTCATTCGTTTGTTTATTTGTTTGTTTGTTTGTTTATTGTAAAATTATTATCATTAAGATACATGGATTGTATTAGTTAATATTAATTAATGTACATTTAATACAATTTGAATATTGAAATTTGAAATTTAAATTTGGCGCATTGTCTTAACGACATTTAATTTAAACAATAAAATAATAAAATTGAGCATATTTAACCAACATAAACAACAACGGTAACAGCAACGGTAACAGTAACGACAACGGCGACATAAATAAATAAGTAAATAGATACGATATTTTTTTGTTACTGTTTTCTTTTTCTCTACATTCAATATCCTGATTAAGTTTTGATAATAAATTATTTTTTTCTCCTTTTTTTTCTCTTTTTTTTTCTCCATTTTGTTTGTTTGTTTGTAAAAGTAGTTAGTTAATGTCAACTAAATGAACGATACATTTATGCTGAATTATTTATTCATTATGTGAAAAATCTATGAAATAGTTTACTGAATTCGGTTACTTAGTCAATAAATCGTTTAGTTAGTGGGTTGGTGGGTGGGTGGGTGGGTAGGTGAGTTGATTTGTTACCTTTTTGTTAATTCTATTTAAGAATTAACAACGAAATTGGACACCTTTAATTGATTTTTAGTGAAAAGAATTTATCGGTAGCAATAAATTCTATGTATCTTTGTTGTTAATGACAACAACAACAACAACAACAATGAGAATAATGCAGAAGGAATAATAACTAATAAAAAAAAAATTGGATAATTGATATGAAAAGTAGTTACATAATTTATAGTTCTGTGTTGCAGGCTGGGGGGGGTGGCGGAGGAAGGAGGGTGGGAAGGGGGTAGATGATAATCAGTGATATCACTATTAATTAGCTTGATATAGATATATACTAATCATGTACAGATTTTTACAATTACATTTTCATTGATTGAATATGTCACAGATAGATGATGACAGGGTACAATTGAAAATCAGGGAGTGCTGAATAGCTGTTTCGTTTTAGTGTGGAACTTCTTAGTAGTATGCACTCTAGATTCTGTACCAGGGGCTTCAAGTCGATGGTGAAGGCTTAACCGTCTGTACCATTGAGTGTGCATGTAATGGTTGAATTTTCACTTCTATCAATTTGTGATAGATAGCACGATGATCATCTATAGTCATTGGTGATAACTATCTAATTCCCGATAACTGTGAACTTCATCAGTCACAACTTCTCATTAAAATAAAAATAACCATCCCAATTGAATTAAATTGTCATTTACTATATATAATGTATGAATATAAAAGAGAGAGGAGTGGGAATGGTTAGTTATATTTTACCACTGTTGACCATGATTAATCATGAAGAGAACAATTGAAACTGTTGCTGTGACTCCTAATTAGTGTATTTTCACCAATAAATTTGGTATTGGATAAACGCAAGGAATTGATCCTCAGATCATTCAGTTAACATTCTAACATTTTATTTACATCAAAAAAAATACACTAACTCTGTAATCTTTCACTAGATTTCCGAGAATTACATTTGAAAGTCAGTCGCTGGTAGGCGTACATTGATTTACTTTAGTTTATCATGCTGAGAAGACGATTAAATTTTATAGTTTAATATGTCAAATACTTCGTGATGATTAGCATACATCACTAATTGGTGTATTAAGTAATTTATAGCTGCCGATGTGATGTCACATAGTGCAACACTGTAGCTGGGCTTCTGACTTATTAATTGGTACTAAATAGTGTTGTTGTTTTCCTGCAGTCTCTGATACAATGTCAAGCCATTGAAAGTAAACACCACGAAAGAATAACGGCTACATAGTAGAACTAAACAGATCGAATTCATCTTGAAACCAAAAAGAATACGAAAGTAAAACATTGATCTCCATTTAATTGCCACTGGATAGTGTAGATTTGAACTTCACAGAAAACATTCATTCTCACAAATTTCCTGCCATGTCTTATAATTAAATGAAAAATATCGTAACACTTTGATGAAGAAGGCATACTATAGATTACCTCCTCAGTGGATTCATTACATAAGTTTTGGACATGATTATTCATTTCTATTTATTGAATAACTGTTTTGAGTAACCAATACTTATACATCGGTGATTAAAATGAATGATGTGGAGAATGTTGAATGTTTATTTGACGTCATGAATAGGTCTAAATTAGACAACCACGAACTGGCACTAAACAGCTGTTTCACTCTAGTATGGGACTCTTCAGCAATACGCGTCCATGACCTCACCAGGAATTGAACCCAGGAACCCCTCGCTTCGATGCGTTCGTCTCACCATTATACCAGTTAGTCAGCTCTCAACGATTGATATTGTTTATTTGGGAGTTGACGATACATTCGCACAATCTCATACACTGCCATCGGTGAGTAACTGCCTCACACTCGACAAATTCAGTTGATGAACCAGAAGCTCATAGGTCTAATCCCTGATGTGGTCGTGAATGCATACTGCCGAAGAGTCCCACACTAGGGTGAAGCAGCTGTCCATTGCTTTCTAATGACCAGTGGTTGTCTAATTCAGACCAATCAATGATATCAAATTAATATATCAATAATTACATCTTCATTATAAAATAGAACAAATAGGAATATGAAATGATAGCGGTGAATAAGAAAAGTGCAAGTGTAGGTAGATTACACAAAAGAACCACATAATTGCACAATGAGAGACCTTTTGAAAAAGACTATATTCACAACTAACCTATCAATCAAATTTCATGTAGAATTACCATATTCGTGCTTTTCAGTTTTGATCTGCTTGGTTCTAGCTTGCTGAAATATATATATCTCGTGTCAACTAATCTTCCAATTTATATGTTATACATGGGACCTCATAAAGTACTCGAGCGTTGATTGCGATTATGGCTGAGTTATATGGGTGTATTTCAATTAAGGAGTCAGATAGATACCGAGCATTACCCAAGAATCAGGTTCATTCAGAACTGTAACCAAATGTTTCACTAACTCAGTATCGTTCGATCCGGCAAAGTGGTTTAAACTACAATAATACAGCTGTATTATACTTGTTAGTCATCGTTAATTAGTGTCAGCGTGTAGTGTAAAACAACGATGCACATTTCAGCTAGAGTCTGAAAGTGATGTTGCCACTGTTAAGGCCCATAAACGACGATAAAGAAATTTATCCACGTGACTAGGAAGCTGTGAAGTCATTTCTTAAAGAATTTGAAATGAAAACTTATTGCAATATACCCCCAAATATCATGAAAATCCTTACTCAAAGACAAATGGGTAAATACCACAATGATTACAACCATGGTTAATAGCAAAAAACTTATCTTAACCAAGTCTTCTATAGGGAAGGCACAATATAATGAGCCTTATTTCATTAATGACGCAAACACCGATTACAAACTAATAGAAGAGCTTTTCGTAAATACTGTTTATCACTTCCAGTCGAGGAAGAAATTAGTAAAGGATGTTGGAGATGGATAAAACACATTGAGAAAATCACCACACTGCGTCAAACAACAAGCACTAACCTGGAATCCTCAATTCTAAAGGAAAAGAAGACGATCAATTAATGCATTAAGGCGGAGAATCAGAGGTTGACATTGAAAGATTGAACAGCTCATTTGGTAAACTGAATAGGAAAGCTTGAGACAGAGTTGGTTAAAGTATGCTGGTCGTCATTCTAGGCTTCTCAAGCGATAACATGGATTGGTTGATTGACTGGTTAATTGATTTCGCGCCTCAATTGGGTTATAATCCTAATGGAGACTTCAAATTCCAACAGTACAATAAGTTCATAAACCTAAATGATTAATGCAGAATTAAACCACGTTTCGTCAAACGCTAAATTTTAGTTTGAACTAGACTTTCTAAATTCCATTGATAATATTAGTTCATATGGTAACTGTTATTTATACTTTTAATTCTCAATTGTATCCTTGAACTTAAATTGAGTAGTACTGTAAAACTGGGTAAGGTACCGGAAGATGTTGGGTATTATTGAGTTCAACTTAGTGTAAGGTAGGGCAAAATGTAGAGTAAACCACTGTAACAAGAAAAAAACCTTGGATAAGTTTTACAATGATGTATGTTTTTAATACATTTTTCCTAATGTTCTGCATACCGCTTACTCTAAACTTATGTGATTCGGCAACAATTTTTTTTATTTCATTTAGTTAGTTTCAGCTTTATTATGGTTAGAACAGAAGATTGGAGCGCTGACGTAAGTCCTCGTGATAAGAATGATGTACATTTTTAGCCCGAATTCTCAGCAAACTTGACACCAATAAGGCGTGTTACATTGATCATTTGGGATATTTTGAGTTGTCATTTAAGTACTGCATTCTATCCTACAGTTAAACCTATTAGACCTACATTAAGATTTAATGTGAAATGTACACCAGTCGGTTGGGTTAACAACAACATCGAACATCACAAATCATCATAACAAACAGTTACTCAATAAAAAAAAATTAATGAGAACACTTGAAAAACCAATCGAAAAAAATTATTGCATTACCCCCCCCCACACACACACACACACTTTATTTTCTGTTTTTTTCTCTTTCTTCTGTTCATTTATCACTACTTAATCATCAATTAGAATTTGATGAAATTATCACGAAATGATACAGTCATTAAAATTTTTTTTTTCCAAAAGGAGAAAGAAAAATGGAAGGATTACACTAAGTGTATTTACACAGCTGGATCAGATTCTTTCCAAAAGAAAAAACTTGAATTCATAAAGAAGTAAACAGTCTTAGTTACTTCACTGTTTTCTTACACAACCACCACCACCACTACTATCATCGTCTCTACCCCCATACTCCTTCTTCTTCTTCTTCTCCTCCTTCTCCTCTTCAACCTCCTTTTACTGGTACTCTCTTATGAAATATTGTGAAAATATATGCTTATTCCTTTAAATATGTATATAGGCATAGAGATTGACATCTAATTGAAGGTAAAAAACTTTGTCATTATACAAGATTAGTCTACGTGAGAAAGTAATGGATACTAGTGAGAAGAATGTAGATTTGAAGTAGACTTGAAATGAATATACAACATGAGTACATTTATGTATATGAACAAGTGAACAAGCCTAAAGAATAAGTAGATATGCTTTAAAGATGTAAGTTTGTAATGAGATGAATCAACTTGAAATGAAGTGATAAAGAGTAAATATTGTAAATTCAATGAAGTAAACAAGATAATAAGTAATAACATGACTTATGACATAATCTACAAGTAATACAACTTTTCATTTATATTTCATTAATGCAGAATAAAATAGACAAATAGGACATTTGAACGTTATCATGAACACTTAACCCTTTAGATTAGTTTGTTAGCATTCGTTCATTTACATTTGCTAAGATCCATCAATTCATAACCTTTCTTGACCTTGTTCAATGTCATTAGTAGACGATTACCTCACAAGGATTATATACTAGAATTACTGTTGAATTTGAAGTTTTACAACATGAATTGATTGAAAATAGAAGATGAAATCGCTAGACATCAACTTAAATGGTTTAAAGAATAAGCTCTAAATGTAAAGACTGAAGTTCTTGAGTTCTCTCTGATGTAGCGTTATAGATGCTATACTACTATGACACAACAATTTTTCAATGATTTCTTGTCTCCAATTAACGTCTAAGTGCAAACAGAAAAAAATAATGATACATTTGCATATTTGATGGAAATATTGGTAACTAAGAGTGGTCATGCTTAGTATCAATGGAAACAATATCTAGAGTTAGAATCCAACGTCCATATTGTTCTGCAATTATTTTAGTATGTTGCTATCCTACAGATTGTGACTTTTTCATAAAAAAAGCATGTTCATCCAGTGAAACATATTTCTACCAACCACTTATCTAGTGATCAATAACTAGCTTCACATATTCAACAGTATGATCTTAAAGTATTGGGTCTCCTGAAAGAAATTAGTGTTTAGCAACGAATATCACTTCATAGTAATCAATATTCTTCAGAAACATCCTTTTATTAATAGACAAATTGTAATCATTGAATAAGAAATTGTTCGTACCTTTTGTAGTTCTAACTTGTCATAAGTATGACAATAATCACCAACAACAATCGATAATCATCCCGCTATAGTACGAATTCATGAATATACAGATTCTAACACTGAATCCCCGTAGACCCAATGGTGCACACGGTTAAACAGTCATCGTAAGACCTAAACACCTTGGCTTTGATTTCCTCAAGGAATATTAGGTGCGTACTGCCACAAAGTAGACCTATACTAGTATGAGATAGCTATCCAGTGTTTCGTAGTTTTCATTGTTATCCAGCCCAATATTAATCTGTAACAATTAAAACAACATAAACTTTCTATCAAAAGAAGAATTTGTTTAATCTACATATTTAACCATCCCATTTTAAACCAGTAAATCATACAGGATAGTCAGATAGAATAATGAATGGGGTTTAACAATCAAATGAATTCATTAAGGAATATTTTCAATCCTTACAAAATATCCCATAATCATCACTATCAATTTAAAGGGTTTTAATAGTTCTATTCGGTTGACTTGTTTTGTAACAAGGTTACTTTTAACGGGATAGGTTTGTAAACTGTTTTATCTTTAAAAATTGGGTAATCATAATATGGGGAAAATCATTGTGACCTTGGTAGAACTAATTAGTGCATATACACACACGTCTGCTATATGACTACTAGTCTCCAAGACAAGATGAAGAACACAAGGTAACTATGCCAACCTCTAGACAATCAATCAATCAATGCCTGTTACCCCAAATGTAGTATAGGCCGTCGACCAGTATTCTCCAACCAACTCTGTCCTGAGCTTTCTTTTCTAGCTCTTCCCAAGTACTGTTCATTCTCTTC
The DNA here is from genome assembly GCA_025215515.1 of Schistosoma japonicum. Classification (NCBI taxonomy): domain Eukaryota; kingdom Metazoa; phylum Platyhelminthes; class Trematoda; order Strigeidida; family Schistosomatidae; genus Schistosoma; species Schistosoma japonicum. The sequence goes on along the minus strand of CM046069.1, from coordinate 84,065,062 downwards.
ATGTCTATCTCCGATTACCGATTCAATGTGTTCTTGGGTTTTTCTCTTTTCTTTCAGCCTTCATGATTCCATTCCCCTAGATAGTCAAAATATATTTCACTCATTCATTTATATACATACAAAGCCTGACCACGCAGAGTATCAATAGGTGGAATAGCATTTATACAAAACTGGAACAATGACTAATGACTTGGGAGGGTGGGAGAGTAAAGACACATTGTTAATTGATTATGGTTCCTGAATGACGAATGATATAATATCAGTTTATGAATCTAATGGGAGGTTACGATGATGGAAACATTACAATAGTAGAAATGAAACAATCGATAAACGTATACTCAAAATAAACTAAAGAGTCTTCTGAAAAACAGTTCAGATAATAGTTAGTTACTCTTCTTAAATAGCCCGATACAACACTAACCTTATATCCAACCCTCCACCTTTATCCAGGCTTGGGATTAGTAGTAAACTTAGGAGGAATCTCCTATTCTCAATAGTTTTATTCTAGTTATTTTAAAGAGTTAACCATATAATATTGTAATTTTTATTAAACGATTCATTTCATGCATTTACCCTTGATATGTCTTAATGATTCCATGAATTATATTAGATTAGGCTACCATGTCAATTTGATATCACAAATTGATCAGAATTAAACAACTACTGACCACAAGAATCTGGTACTGTGTTATGACGAGAGAATGGGGGTGTGTGATTGGGGTTGGATGGCCGAGTGCAAATCACTTGTGCCTAGTTGGTTATTGCGCGCCTGCCCTGTGCCCACTTAGTCCCAAACCGAAATAAGAAGAATGCGAGCCAATAGATCAGCCAGACAGAATCGAATCTATATTTCAAGCATTCTTTTATATTTACATAAAATCAGACCGCACAGCAAACCAATTAGAAAATTAGCATGAATACAGAACGAGGGAAATAGTGGTAGTGAATAGAAACAACTTGTACACAACTAATTGACTGTAGACCATAACAACAGACAATATAATAACAGTAATTATGCTAAACGGGAGGATAGGGCAAGCGGAGCGTAACAATAATAGAAACAAAATGTTTACATTACACACAGTTCGAATAAATGAAATAGTGTTCTCAAACACAGTTCTGAAAGTTTGTTACGCTTCTTTGTGGTCCGACCTAACATACTGAACATCGATTTTGTTGCAGTATGAGACTCTTCTGCAGTGTGCATTCACAACCTTATCACGGATCGAACTGAAGACCTTCTTGATTCATTACGATGACATATTCATGAAATTGAATTACAAAATGAAAAGAAACAAAGAAACGTATGAAATGAAGTATTCATTGCATGAAGAAACAACGGATGATTATCGTGGTATCGATTGCCAAATTAATAGGAGTTAGAATTCTACCAGTGGATACTAGCTAGCCTAGTAGTATAAAGGGTTAAGCATTCACCAACTTAAAGCTCCTGAGTTAGAATCTGGCATAATGAAGTTCTACACTGTAACAAAATCACTTGTTCAATCCTCTCTAGTTTTCAATGATACCCCAATAACATCAAACTATGAAATATTCAATCAAACATAAATAAACAAACATTAAAAACCAGAAAAAAAAAAGCAAACTCATTGAAACATTCAATAAATGATACAATGCAAAATTTTCATTCAAACAGATAAACATTTTTTTTCATTTTAAATCGACTATTCTATGCCTTGACAACAATTCATAATCATCATCAATCAATTGTCTACATTTAAGATTAAATCAATACAATTATTATTATTATTATTATTATTTTATTGATATCAATTGATTTTTCTTCTTTTTTTTCTCTTTGGAATATATTTCTTTTATTTGTTGTTGTTGTTGTTGTTGCTAAAGAAGAAAAAGAAAAAAGAAATACCATAGCAACAGTCTGTTAGACTTCAAATGTATATAAGTAACTATTGAAAGTACAATTTAGACATTTATGCTTATTTTTTTTCGTTTTAGTGTAATTAATGTCCAATATAGAATTATGTGAAATATGTGTACTGGCATGCTACAGTAGTTGGTGTATTGTAAATTGAAATGGAACTATACTACTTATTCATATCAATGCATAACATACACAAATTCCCATGAGTTACAAAAATGAAATTATCAAATTTGAGCACGCATACATTAACCTGTCAAACTTTTGACAGGTTAGATATCAATCTATAACTTCTCTATGCATCTATGCAACCTTGATCTATCTATCTATCTATCTATCTATCTATCTATCTATCTATCTATCTATCTATCTATCTATCTATCTATCTATCTATCTATCTATCTATCTATCTATCTATCTATCTATCTATCTATCTATCTATCTATCTATCTATCTATCTATCTATCTATCTATCTATCTATCTATCTATCTATCTATCTATCTATCTATCTATCTATCTATCTATCTATCTATCTATGTATACATGCTTGATCTATCTGTTCATCTGAATGCCTATAAATCTGTTTTCTTAATTAGAATCTTTATTCTCGTCTTGTTTATGCTTATTTCATCATAGATGTTATTGATACCTACTTATTTGCACCATAGTCTAATTGTAGATAATTTCTATCTCTTTCAATTATCATTTCAATTTGAATATGATCTGATAAATACAACTATTGAATTACATTCAATTTTATTGTAGTAACTTGATTTACATGATGAATGTTTAAAATTGTATTTTATTGAATTATTTTTTAAATCAGCTGTTTGTTTGTTTTGTTTTTTTTCTCTTGGACAATAACTGTTCTGGTTCTTCACTTTCATTATCATAATTTAACGCTGTCGATGTAATTTAACGACAAACAACAAACATTATTTATAATGTTGTTGTTGTTGTTGTTATCGTCGTCGTCGTCGTCGTTGTCCTTGTTGTTGTTGTTGTTGTCGTTGTTATTGGCGATGATAATTTTATGTTTATGGTATCACATTTCAAACTGTTTGTAACAATTTGTAAGATTATTTACAATAATAACAACTCATGATGAACATAATCACAGTATCCAATATCATCAACATCATCATAAAATAGTTGTTGTTTTCTTTTCTTTTCAATATTTCATATTGTGTTATCATTCAAATGATCTTCTTATAGACAGGTAGAAAGTCTTTATTCATAGAATGAAACAAACTTCCTTCTATAATTAGAATATGTTTTTGGTTCGTCTTGTTGATTTACCATGTACTGTAACTGACCAGTCTTTGTTGCTATATGTGCATCCTGAATGGATTGTCTCGATATAGCGATAATTTACAAGTACTGTTTGAGTTGGATTGTAATTTAGCAAGTGGAATCCAGGAGACACATTTAGTCTTATTCAAGATTCGTCAACTGGTTGCTCACACTAGGATTCGAACTCATTTCGTTTCGTACTAAACGCTATCACGTTCACCACTCGGCTACTGAGTCCAGGCAGCTGATGAGTCCCAGATAAGACGAGACACGTATCCTGGATTCCACTTGATAATCATAAAGTAAATTGGATAAAACTTGTATTTACTTTTACATGTATCATTTTTCAATATTCGATCATTATAATTGGCTGTGACAATGGTTGGTGAATGATGATATTTACTGTGAGGTAGTTTTCTGCAGGTGATTATTAAGTCTTATTAATTGAATTCAAAGAGTGATGTTGGTAGTGTACCACTGAGAATCAGGGAACACTGAATAGCTGTTTCATCTTATGAGACTCCTCACCAGTACATATCTTAGATTTCGCCTTAATCAACATTCCATCTTAACAGAACCACCTCACTTCACTTAAGCTAATCAGCTCATTAGCGACCAACTTTAGGATGTTCCTGAGGTTCTAGTGAGAAGTTATCATCAGTGAAGATCAGACTTTTCATGAACGAGACGGTTATCACCAGTGATAGTGGTGATCGACGAGCTATATATCACAAATTCACGAAGGTAGAAACTCTACCACTGAACACTGACTAACTGGCTGAGTGATGTACAGGGTTGGGCGTTTGTCAGCCTGAAGCTTTTGAGGTAGAATATCGGGTTCACACTGCTGAGGCACCCTACAATAGGACGAAATGGCTTTCGAGTGCTCCCTAGTTTTAAATGGTACTCTACCCACATCAGTCTGTGACGAATCCAATCAACAATGAATTCACCTTGATAATAACTAATAACTGAGGGTAAACGCCTAAATAGTATGATAGTATTTATTGATATGTCTTGTACATGATTATTGACAATAAAGTATGCCACTTTAACACCCGAGAGCCTTGAGCCACTTAAAATCGTTAACGAAATATAAGAAAAGCATGAAGGAATGTCTATTTTAGTCAGTGAAATACTACAGTATTTATAGCTTCTTGTCGAAGTGAAGTCATCAACATTCATCCAATCTGCCAGCTATTACCTAATCAGGATATCTAGCATCATGATTCTGGAAGGTTCTATCAAAATTTAATTGAACAGACGGTCTTCGGCTTCTTCAAGGCTTCATCATGGTTTGAGGGATTTATTCTAACATTTATCCACATCAAAAGTTAACAACAAGTCATTCGGATTTTTCGGAGAATGTCTAACCTTTATGTAACTCAGAAGGTATCTGTTACCTGATAATTTCTAACTTTAGTCACTTCATGAAATAATTCGGGACCTCATATAACGTCATTGATGGGTGACTTCCAAACGATTAATATAGTTTAACTTCATACATCAAGTCTTCTCATTGGAGCTTCAGAATTTAACTCCTAAAAGTAATCATCAGTGAATTCATGTGAACTGTGACTGAGAATGATAGAATATTTGAATAAAGCTAGAAATATCAGCTATCAATTATCGACTCAATAATCTAAGTTTTAAACGTCTAATTCGGAGCCTATTGATTCAGGGTTCAATCTTTCGTATGGACATCAATGTGTACTATTATGCCATTGGATACTAAGATGCAACAGCTATTCTTATTTTAAGTAGTTGTTTAACCATCTTCAACTTATTATAACAAATTCGATATTCATATTGAATAACTGCTACCTAGTAAAGTATGATCTGAAATTAGAGCAGTCCAACATGTCTTGTGAAGTACAAAAATAGCGAATACTTTGACTTGAACATCCAACCACTTATTAAATAAACCTACAAATGTCCAATAGTATTGAAATGAAATCAACTTAGTAATAACCACTGTGATATTTAGTTGTTTTTGTTCATCCCAGACTGATGTTGCTTGAGTACTACTGAAAACCTTAGAGTGTTGGTAACCAACCGTTATCAATCTGTGACGAAACCTAATATCGTAACTTAATACCTATTCCTTCAAAAAACCCCTCAATTCAATGTACTGTTTTTCGGTAAAATATATGGGACTTTAAACAACTGTCTACCAATCTCAAAGTTAGACTCTTCAATTCGAACGTCAAGACAGTTCTTCTGTATGGAGCTGAAACGTGGAGAACTACTGCAAATATCATCAGCAGAGTATAGGTATTTATCAACAACTGTCTATGCAGAATATTGAATGTCTGTTGGCCGAAAAGCATCAGCAACAGCCTACTTTGGAAGAGAACAAACCGACTTCCAGCTAAAGAGGAAATCAGAAAACGATGTTGGATATAGATAGAAGATGCATGCATTGCGCAAATCATCAGACTGTATCACGAGACGAGCACTAACTTGGAATCCTGTTGGGAAAGGAAAAAGAGGAAGGCCAAAGAACACACTGCGTCGAGAACTGGAAGCAGACATTAAAAGGATGAACAGTAACTGGAGACAGTTGGAAAGGATTGGTGAGGACAGAGTTGAATGGAGAGTACTGGTGAGCGGCCTATGCTCCTCCGAGAGGGGTAACAGGCGTAAGTAAATAAGTAAGTAAGTTGTAATGTGAACAACGAATACAACTCAGTTATAAAAGGGTCAATCGCAGCCTGAATAGCTCAGTGGTAACTGTTACAGACAGTGAATCTGAGTTATTCGGCACTGTGTTCGACGGGGATGATGAGTTTCGTTGAAGATTGCAAATAAACTTTATTGATATGTGCTAAACAGAAAGTAACCTATGTAGACGGTTGCTTGTTGATCGCCTTTAAAGCAACATACCATCTTTACCCAATACCAATGATATCAAGCCACTGAGACTAATGGCTACATTACGACTTGACAAATAGAATTGGATAAACATTATAAAGAATTTGATGAACATCAAATTAGTAACTATACAGTGATTAATAAATACACAATCAATTCTTTCATGAATACAGATAAGTCTCAAATAGATAACTAGTCTTCTTTTCATTCCTCCTCCCCTATCACTTACTCACTTCTACTAGACGTATTCAATGACTAACTAATATTTCCATGGATAAATCTTTGCTTGAAATTAAAGTGATTGTATTACCCGCATATTACTTTCTTCAAAGTAAATCACTTTCATGATGAAAAACATTTAAAAAAGAAATGAAATGTAGGAAGAAAGATGAGAACAAAACAAAATTTGACATTTAAAACGGTATCATACTTAAAATAAGCGGGTAAACAGTTGGATACATTCAAAAAATTCTACACATACTACTGATAATCTCATGAAGAAAACAAAAATAGGAGAAAAAAAACGTAAAAAAATCTCCCATTAGTAGTTTTCTTTTTATATCACACATTTTTCTTCTCTGCGGATTTTTCTCTTCTTTTTTTATGTTTTTACTGAGAAAAGAAAAACTCTAGTCAAAATCGTTTGTTTGTTTGTTTGTTTACTTTCTTCTACTTTTTTTTCTATTTCATGTGAATGAGATACACTAAGTAATTCAACTAAAGAAAAATCATTTTATTGTTGTATTTATGTGTCTAGTTTATCCGACATTACACTGTACAGATTGGCGATAATGTTTGTTGAGTTCTTGTCACTTTGTCTACATGTTCAGTACTCGATGATCGTCAACAATAATAAAGTATGACAAACTGAATATGTTAGTAGATAGGTAGGTAGGTAGATAGGTAGGTAGGTAGGTAGGTAGGTAGGTAGGTAGTGAAATCATGTCAAAAAATTTAATAATCATTTAAGTAAAATGATGAGGAATGTTTTATTTTTTTATTTTTCCCTTTTTTTTTAGTTTTCATTATTTTTTTTACATTAAAAAAATATTGATCAACTTTTATTTTTCACCAGTTCAATAAATATTTTTTTTACAATTAAGATTGTAACTAAATATCAGCTCATTAGTGACTAGCTCCTTGAGGTAATTCATGGAGTTCTAGTGTGAAGACGTGATCGGTGGAGTTCAATCGTGACGGGTGTGAGGCAGTTACCCGTCGATGAAAATGGATGAGGTCATGCAAACGTATCACGAATTGACTGAATTACAAATATCAACCGTAAAGAACCAGGTCAATGGTTCAATGGTAAAGCGCTCGTCACGGAGCCAGAGGGCCCTGGGTTCATTCTCCAACGAGGTCGTGGATGGGCACTGATGAACAGTCCCATACTAGGACGAAACAGCTTCTCAGTGCTTCCAGCTGATCGATTGTTGTCTGATTCAGATCAATTCGTGATATCAGCATTGACAATTTTTTTTTATTTTACTTTATAGTTTCGACATGAGTGGATGGATGGGTGATGAGTTGAAGAAGGTCCATATTTCAAAAATGTCAAATAAATAGAGTGAATATAGTAGAGAAGATTAGTGTAGATTGAATTCATCAGAGATTGATGTTGGTAGGATACTAATGAAAATCAAGGAACAAAGGATAAATGTTTCGTTCTTGAGGATGTTACTGAAGCTCTGGGAAGAAATCATAATATGTAAAAATTAGATTTATTGGAAATGAAACAGTTATCACCAATCATAATGGATAATTGTCTCACTATATGACACAAAATGATAGAAGTGAGAATTCAGCCACTGAATTTCGACTTACGGTTCAGAGTGTTAGGCATTCGCCAACCTGAAATTCCTGCGGTAGAATCTATGGTATGTTCTGTTAATGAGTTCTATTCTAAGACGAAACTGCTATCCAGTGCTCACTAGTTTTCAATACTATTAAAAATATCAGATTATTTGAGCTGACATTGTGAATTCCTGTTAGTAAGGCAATAATGAATAGCTGTTTCACCTTAGTATGAAACTCGTTAGTAGTATGATTGTAAGAATCTACTTGAGATTATAACATAGACCTGCATATCTTATATTGAGCAATTAATATTTGGACTATAAATGAATGATTTGCATTATAACGCAAGTAATATACAACTATGTATCATAGATATATTCAATGGAACAGTATTTGGCAAACTAAGTGGAAAGTAAAGATAAGATCTTGAAATGCAACAAGTGCCTTCTAAATGAACAGAAGAATAGGTCAAATAGTTCAGTACAATATAATGAACACTGAAAATATTGAGGATAACCGACAATGTATTTGACATTATACAAGTAGTATCATTCATAAGATACAAGTATTTATAAACAGATGTCTGCTCAAGATACTTCGGATGCGCTGGCCAAATACCATCAACAACAACCTTATGTGGAAAATAACAATACGAAATTCCAGCTGAGGAAGAAGTTAAGAAAAGACCTTGGTATGTGTTGGGTAGGACACATTCAGGAAATCATCAAAGTGTGTCACAAGACAAACACTAACTTGGAATGCTGAAAACCAAAGATAAAGAGGAAGATTGTAGAACACGTTACTTCGGAAATTGAAGACAGACATGAAAATGATGAAGAGCACTTGGGAAGAGGTGGAAAGGAAAACTCAGGACAGAGTTGATTGGAGAAGGCTGGTCGGTGGCCTATGCTTCACATGGGGTAACAGGCAGTGATTGATTGACTGAAGTAGCTTAATAGTAATATATAAGTAATATGCTATAAATGTACATTGGTCTAACACGGAGTAACGATCTAAATGATATACGTCTAGTATTTTATAATACTATTTGATTTCTATCAGTTGAGTTACAGTGAAGTGTGTAGTGTCTGTGTGACGTAACATCGTCATCACTACAAGGAAATGGAATGTGAATGGGGTAGAAAGCTCGAGTTGACCCTGATTTATTTAGCAATCAATGGCAGTAAAGCATGCCTTCAATCTTGTGGGAAGTGATACTTTTTGGTGGAGTATTCGATCCAGTGTCACTCAGTTTCATAGACTTTAACCGTTTTCTGTTGACCACCTACAAATCATCCCATAGTATAACATGAACCTAATGATGTTTAGTCACTCAGACACTACTGCATACATTATAACTTTATTAAAAATATACGTTTAGCAATATAAACTGTTAGATAAGTATCATATTGGTCACTACTCACTGATCAATCGATGTGTACACCGCAGTCAATCCTAAAGGAGGTAGTGATGTAAAAAGCACATTGGTAACAGTCAATAATCCTAAATCGAGTGACTCGGAATTGAATCCATCACATCAGCATTAGTTGTATTAATCTGCTTATGAGAAGCTCAGCAGTACATAATACCTATTCCTTGTACATATTGTATCTTCTTTAGACCACAAAGTAATTACACAATAATAAATATATTTCTACCTTCTATCAATTTATGACACTCCAGTACCATAACCAGTTGTCATCCCTAGTGATTGTCTAACTCCCGATAAACAAGAAACGTAAGAGTTATTCATTCCTCTTATGTTTACAAAAGTATTCTCGAATTATGTTCATCTGTGACAAAGAAGTTAAGTTCGTATACAAATAATCCTTGTAACTTACACCATCAAATAAGTACTATTCATTAAATACAAAAACTTTACTAATAATTCCTAACTAATCAGACAAAAATTTAAACTCAATAACTCAGTAGTTAACGAGTTGATATTGGTAATGATAAATAGTGATTCTTGTCTCCTTTCCCCCCACTCCCACGTTTATGACACTCAAAATGTAGCGGAATTCACGTGATCGATTTCATGCTTGTTTAGTTCAGTGTTGAATGAATTAGAATGATCTAGTTGTAATGTGCCTTTTAGTGTAAATGACTTGATATCACGCGAATTATGTTACAATCTCGTTTATGTCTCAATGAATAACTAAATAAGTAACGATAACAGAGACATTCAGTTAGCATTAGACATAATGAAACTCAGCTTCCATGAATACTACATCTATCATGTCGCCTCATAAAGTCGGACTAGAATCAAGCTCAACTGGATACTCTTTCTGCAGTAATTGTATAAAAAAATTCCTTTGGCTATATTTTTACTGTCAAGGTATTTGTCTGTATTACTTTTTAATCAATTTCATCATACGAGCAGTACATGTTTCCTGGGTCACACAACACCAAAACACTCGTGGTTGGCAAAGTTGACGATTACCATCACTTAGGGGGACTTACATGGTCAAAATGTTGTTCTGCTTGAGTATCGGATATCATAGAAGTGGAATCATAGCAGGAACCTCCAAGCGGATTAGGTAGTAAATTACATCCCTCCCAGTCGTCTCTACAAACATAGAGGAGTTATTGGCTCATCCCTATGGGTCATATTCAGGTTGCCGAGCCACTGAATATGTGCAATAACCAGTAATAAAATCAGCCACAAGTTTTTAGTCCCCCCTTCTGTCATTCTGCAGACCATAGTAAAACGATCAATCAAGTTGTTCTAGACTCAAAAATAGCAAAACTTCACAGAAAGAAAAGTAAGAATTTGCAAGTAAATTATGAGGTTGATCTCATGAACTTAGCAAAGCACCTAGACATAATGAAGGTCTAGTCACTGTATGAGTATACAAGATTCAAGGGAGATTGGTCAGAGATCAGATAGTTCATACATTCTCTCACCTCATAGACGTACGTCAATTCAACTTGGGACTTAGGAGAGACTTAGTGGTACATAACACACACCTGCATGTATATTGTTTATACCAGGAGCCACGTAATGGTGGTTATATATTCACATCGTGAACATCTAATCAAATGTTTTTCATTTTTCTCATCCATCGACTTATTATACATCAGTTTGACGAGAAAATCTGCCGAATTAAAGAAGTCACAGTTACAGGTTGATTACAGATAGTCAGCAGAAGGAGTTTCATTTACCTCCATTGGGTTGATTGCTACCGAATTATAAATAAGGATATAAATCTCACTTTCAAAAGAGGTCACTCACTGTAAGAATAAGAAGGTGGCGGGCACAAATCGCTAAACTTGGAATCGAATCCCACAGATGGGTGCATTAATCTCACCGAACTTTGCTTAATCAATTAATCAATGACTGTTAATTCATGTGGAGCATAGGCCACGGACTAGCATTCTCCAAGCAACTCTGTATTGGGCTTCACTCTCCAGCTCTTCCCAAGTGCTCTTCATTCTCTTCATGACTACCTCCAATTCCTAAACCAATGTGTTTATTGGTATTCCTCTTCACTTGTTACTCTCAGAATTCCAAGCTACTACTTGTCTTGTGACACAGTTTAGTGAAAATCCTCAATGTTTATGCCATCCACCTCCAGCATCTTTTCCTAACCTCTTCCTCAGAGGGATTTTTGTTGGTTTATTCTCTGTCACAGAAGGTTGTTGTTGATAGTGTCTGGTCAACGGATCTGAAGTATATTGCGTAGACACCTGTTTATAAATACTTGTATCTTTTGGATGATGCTCTTCTTAGTTGTCAACACAAGCTGCATAGAATAGGATTGTCTTCGCATGTGTTTAAAATTTTTACTTTAATGTTGGTTGACAGTTGATTTGAGTTCCAGATGTTCTTCAGTCGTAGAAATGTTGCCATCGCCTTTCCGATCCATGTCTTCATATCTGCAACAGATTAGACCCTACTTGTTTATCAGTGATGATTCTATCCAAGTATGTAAAGGTTTCTACATTTTCCAGAAATTCTTTGTCAAGTGAAATTAGGTTAATGTTCGTTGTTTTGTATCGAAGGTTGTTGTTTACCGTTTTGTGTTTGTTGAGACCTACTGCTTCACTGTCCGTCTTCATCTGCATTTGTTTCAGTGTGTGGTATAGAAGAGATAGCTTGATCATCTGCAAAGTCCAAGTAATCTAGTTGTATCTATGTTGTTCACTGTATTCAAAGATTGCCCTGAGATGGTGTAGTTTTCGTGACCCACTCAACCACCATCAGGAAGAGAAAGGACGGGAGTAGGCAGCCTTATCTAACACCGGTTTTTACTTCGAATGAATATGTGTCTGCGGCCTCGCATAGAACTGGTCTTTGTCGTCATCGTGGCTGTCGTTGATGGGTGCATGTCATTGGATGACATTCATTATAATCCCTTCCTTCTTTGTCTTAAAGGATGTTTTGATGATCCTAGGTCCGTGAGGTTCCCATCCTATAATGGCCTTCCATGCTTCTTAGGACAACATTAGTGCCACTCCTTGTGTGTGTGAGGCGTTTTCTTCTTCGTGGCCGGAGTATAAAATCACTTCTTCTAAGGATAATCTTTGCTGTCCAGCTTGTAGCAATGTGTTTCACTTATCCCAATTATCTTCAGGTTGTATCTTTTCAATTCTTCAGCTATTTGCATTCTTCTCCCTGTCTCCCATATATTGCGGACATCTCATGTACCTATATTAATGGTTGCTCTGGTTGTCAGAAGGGGCATTGGCCTCGTGGCTTCCGAAAAAACTCGGCTTTTACCATGAGGCGTCATAACTCTTCGAAATGAAGACCATCCAACTCCCAGGACAGAGTTAAAATGGTTATAAAGGATTTTACTGGTTAGCGTATTTTTGCAAGGTTATTGTTTTACGGAAAGAGGCTGCTAACCCTATGCCCAACCCTCCTCCTTTATCCGGGCTTGGGACCAGCAGCAACCCGAGGAGGGCCCCAGTTGAAGTTATACCTTGCTAATGATCGCCGAATAGAATGAAACATAGATTGGGGATTTCTTGCCAACTGCATTCAATAAATCTAAGATCTTAGTATTAAAACATATAATAATCAATTCTTCATTATACTACTATAGTGCAGTAAACCATCTATTCAATAATTATTTTGTTTGTATTCATCATGAATTGATTTTAGTTGACGACCACTAAAAACCAGGTAACACTAATAGGATTAGTATAGGACTTCTCACTAGTGTACAACCAAGGAACCGAATTCGTAACCTTCAAGTGTGAAGGGCAAAGATCAGTTTTATGATAGGCTTCACTCAATTATAGCGAAGTGTCCAGGAAAGGATCTGACAATCCTGATGAGGGACCTAAATGCCAATACACAGAAGCAAATAAACAAGTAAAGAAGAGCATTAGAGCCGACAAATGGAAGTATTTCGAAGGCCTTGCAACGACAGTGGAAAAAGCTGCAAGAGAAGGAAATATGAAACAGCTATACGACACAACGAAGAAACTGGCAGGTAAATACAGTAAAACAAAACGACCGGTCAGGAACAAAGAAGGCAAGCTAATCACCGAGATTCAAGAACAAAGAGACAGATGTGTAGAACATTTCGAGGAACTCTTGAAAAGACCAGCTCCACCGAACCCACCAGACATCGAAGCAGCATCTACAAACCTCCCGATTGATGTTAATCCACCAAAGATGGAAGAAATCAAGATAACCATCAGACAGATCAAAAGTGGGAAAGCAGCAGGACCTGACAATATACCAGCCGAAGCACTCAAGTCAGATATAGACATAACAGCAAGGATGCTCCACGTTTTATTCAAGAGGATCTGGGAGGAAGAACAGGTGCCAGCAGACTGGAAAGAAGGATACCTCACCAAGATACCAAAGAAAGGGGATTTGAGCAAATGCGAGAACTACAGAGGAATCACACTATTGTCAGTACCAGGGAAAGTCTACCACAGAGTGTTGTTGAATAGAATGAAAGATTCAGTGGATGCTCAAATTCGAGATCAACAGGCTGGTTTCCGTAAGGATTGGTCATGCACAGACCAAATCGCAACACTACGCATCATCGTTGAACAATCAATTGAATGGAACTCGTCATTGTACATCAACTTCATCGACTATGAGAAGGCGTTTGACAGCGTAGACAGGAGATCACTATGGAAACTTCTTCGACACTACGGTATACCAGAGAAACTCGTCAACATCATCCAGAATTCTTACGATGGACTACAGTGCAAAATTGTGCATGGAGGACAACTGACAAATGCATTCTCAGTGAGAACCGGTGTCAGACAAGGCTGTCTGCCCTCGCCCTTCCTCTTCCTCCTAGTGGTCGATTGGATCATGAAAACCTCAACATCTGGGGAGAAGCACGGGATTCAATGGGCAAGTAGGATGCAACTCGATGATCTGGACTTCGCGGATGATCTAGCACTTCTATCCCATACACAACAGTAAATGCAAGTGAAGACAATCAAAGTAGCAGCAACTTCAGCATCAATAGGCCTGAACATACATAAGGGAAAGAGCAAGATCCTCAAATTCAACACCGAGAGCACCGAGCTAATTGAACTTGATGGTGAAACGCTGGAAGAAGTGGATACCTTTACATACCTGGGGAGCATCATCGATGAACAAGGAGGATCCGATGCAGATGTAAGGGCAAGGATCGGCAAAGCAAGGGCAGCATTCCTACAGCTGAAAAATATATGGGACTCCAAACAACTGTCTACCAATCTCAAAGTTAGACTTTTCAACTCGAACGTCAAGTCAGTTCTTCTGTATGGAGCTGAAACGTGGAGAACTACTGCAAACATCCTCAGGAGAGTACAGGTATTTATCAACAACTGTCTACGCGGAATATTGAATGTCTGTTGGCCGGAAATTATCAGCAACAGTCTACTATAGGAGAGAACAAACCAACTTCTAGCCGAAGATGAAATCAGGAAACGACGATGGAAATGGATAGGACATAGATTGAGGAAATCATCAGACTGGATGACGAGACAAACACTAACTTGTAATCCTGTTAGGAAACAGAAAGGCGGAAGGCCAAAGAACACACTGCGTCGAAAGCTGTAAGCAGACATAAAAAGGATGAACAGTAACTGGAGACAGCTGGAAAGAATTGATGAGGACAGAGTTGAATGGAGAATACTGGTGAGCGGCCTATGCTCCTCCGTGAGGGGTGTCAAGCGTAAGTAAGTAAGTAAGTAAGTGTGAAGGTGAATTCTCAACAAACATCATCATTGAATCAGATACCAGTGATATGATTTTCACTTTAATCAATTCAAGATATTAATTCGTAATGATTAAACAACATTACTAATGATAAATAATCTCACTTCTAACAACTATGAACTTTAACAATCACTTCACTACTCATTAGAACTTGATTATTCTAGTCTTCTTCTTCTTCTAGTTTTATCTTCAGTACAGATTGATCTCGGTTAAGTATCATTGAATATCAGAGAATAATGAACAGCTGTGTTCTTTCCTTTTTTTTTTGTTGGTTTTTGCTTTATTTAGATCAGTTTCTGTGATCTACAGGTGTTTATTAAAGAATGAAATGCAGAAAATAATAATTTTTCTTTACTATACTACTTAAGTAAACATGTGTGGTTCCTGTTGTTGTTGTGTAGTTTTTGGTAAACACTAAAATAAATATAACTTTAGGCTATTTTCATTTTAAGTAAATTATCTTATTGGTATGTAACTATGCTAAATATCCATACACACACACACACACATCTCTGGAGAAAAGTTTATTTACACTTTTTTGTTTTGTTTTATGTACAACCGATACAATTAAGATAAATATGACCTAGTTACAATGACAAGTAGTTGATATGTAATTCATGATAAGCATAAATTGTAAGTTAAATTTTACTCATTGAACGATGGTGGGTGGATGGTTATATGTGTATAGTAGGGTGGGGGTGGGGTGGCGGTGGATAAGGTAGGGTAGTGAGGAGGGAGTTAGAAATGTTTGGAAAACCGCTTATTTGTATTATTTTCAGGCGTCAATTATGTTTTTAGTTAAGTAACAGATAATAAAATAGTGTTATTGTTAAGATTGATCTATAGAATATGTAGACATAAATAGACAGTGATAATTCAATGTAAATACATTCGAGATGTTAGATACATAAGTATGGTATTTAGTCGAATGACATCGAGATATGTACGTTTTCCATAGAGATGAGTTAATACAACTAATAGAACTGAAGAGGTGACATTCGTTAACCATTGAATGTAATACAGGCATCTCATTTAGTTATATACAACTATCGAGAACTGAAGACCGAGCGAACACATGGAAGAGAAATATTATAGGTCATGAGAATCGTTTTTGGCTATACTACGTTTTCTGAGTTGGATGGTTTAATTGAGGAGTTTTCATTTTTATTCTGGACGACTTCATTGGAGCAAACTTTTGATAGAAGTTCAAATGTAGTTTTTATAAATATCTCTTTCTGTCAATGTAATTAATGGCTGTGTCTTTCAGTTTGACTAGTATCAGAAGTTTGAGCTAATGAAGTTTTCCAGGATGTTAATGAAACTCCGTAATTAAATTATCCAGTTCACAGAAAACAGTATAATCAAAATATTACACTATAATTTGCATGTAGTTTTTTTACTTCTTGTTGATTTGAGATTAATCAATTTCAGACCATGACAAATCAACAGAAGATCCAAGTTCATTCTAATCATGTATACATGCTCTTTGCACACTTGTGGTTTTCTGGACTCAGTAGCCGAGTAGTGAACTCTGTGGCATTTGGCCCAAAACAAACTGAATTCTAATCCCGTCGTGGATATCAACACTAGGATGCAGCTGCACCCAGCTGACGAGTTGTAAATAGGATAGAACATGTATCCTGATTCTATTCATCAGTCTCAATCCAATTCAAACTTCATTTTGACGTTGTTATGAAATGAAATGGATAGGTCACTGTTATCATATGCATATCCTAGATAGATTGAACAAACTCCTCTAAGATAATCCAATATACCTGTGATGAAACCTAAACGTAGTTTACTCTGGTCTTTATAAAGAAACAGAAATAATTACATTAGAAATCATGAATCTTCCACACTATCCAATAAAATAACATGCCATAGAAACAAAACTGGTTTATGTTATTACAGAAGTATGATATTCTACCATAATTGTATACTACTTTTATCTGTGAAATAAATTAGACCAGCTTTTGGATATCACTATACCTGAATAGACCAATTCAAGTAATCTAAATGATTAGTTGTATATTCAATAAACTTTTCTTATTACTTAGTAAATTAGAAATGATAAAATGGGAAAAAAATCAATCAAGGGAAATTTAATTTGTAGTAGGTGGGTAGGTGGCTGGGGGGGGAGTGTAGTTTCCAGTTGTTGTTATTCAGCATTGAAATTAATCAATGTCTGTTGGTATATACATATTCAAGGCATTCTACTTAGATACAATCACTTAAAGAATTAGATGACTGCTGAAAGTTTCTTGACTTATTTAGTACACATCAGTTAGATATTACGAAATCTGATTGGTGATGATTACACGTAAACATTATCATCTGAGTTCATATAACAACTCAATTAGATAGTATCATATACCATAAACTTCATATATGAGTATGCAGTAAGTTGGATTATGATGTGGAAGTCAAAAAGAATGTTTCGTCCTACTTAGCATTTGTCAGCTGGATTTGCTTAGGTCTCTTTATTGATGTTTATACCAGGACTCGAACCCAATTAATTTCACATCAAACATCACCGTGTTTACCACTAGACTACTGATTCCCGACTATTGTATTTGTGTAGTAGATGTGTACATACAATTTATAGATATTTGTTTCTTCTTATTGAAATTTTATAGACTGAGATTTATCTGTCTCTGTTACCACATACTCATCTTGAGCGAATCTTTTACTATGCAACGATAATTTACAAGTATAGATTAACTTGAATCAGTTTCAGTCTATAACAAGTCAACCGAAAGTGGAAGTATATTGAATGGGATTAATTTCATAGTGATGTAGTTTGATGTTAATTTTCTTAATGAATTGACTTCATATGAATGAACATATGCAATTAGAAAACATTTGATAAGTTCATTTTAGAACGAAATCAGACTTATTCATATTTCCACTTAAATAACTTCAGAAACATTTCTGATACAACTCAATAAGAAGATTGAAACTATGTCAACAGAACTTCACTTGACTTTATTTCATAATGAATGCTCTTCTAGAGTACCATCCTTTCTTAAAACTAGACATCAAGTATTAGGGAAAGTTGGTAAATCAGTTGATGATGAGCTAGTGAATCTTCATCGATTGAGGCGGTTGGGACATATGTTAATTATGCTGTCGGATATTAGAAATGAATGGAGGAAAGTTAGGCGCGACCAAAGGTAAACATGACATGACTTCATGAAGTCATTAACTACTAGTCTGAGTCGTGATAATAGATGCAGACTGCTTAGTTAAGGTCTTCACGAATGTCGCAACCTACAGTTGAAGACTCTGAGTGACATGACTCAGAATCAGTCACAGTAGAGTGCATGTATTCATTCTATGTCCTACTTTAAATCATAAGCCTAGGATTATTTCATACCTTTCCATGAATTAAATCTTTCACTCTACATCATATTCAACATATCTACTCCGATTATTTAATTATGATAGTTGAAGTAATCACTGCGCCTCCTAATTCGGTACTAATCTTCCTGTGTTATTGCTATGTCGCAACTTCAACCGACGCACATATTTGCTAGAGTTCTAGACTGCACTCACATAAATACACAAATTTACAATCCTCTCAAATGAAACTAGAGAATATTGACAATATATATCCATCTAATTATAGAATACTTCATATAATTGGCAACAACAACCTTGCACTACATTACTTATGAATATACAATTTTCTCAAGTAACAATGGTATCGCTTCTGTAGGACTGAATTTACTTGGTAGCAAATTACAACTGTCATAAAATTTCATTATTGTTGAGGTCTTTACTGTAACTTGTCAAATGTTCACGACGCTCCAACTTCATTTATAATGAAAGTATGGACTATGATACCATAATGCATTAGTTCATTGAATGTCATCAGTCAAATAATACTACAGCTATAATCAATACCCTAACTCTGAATTTCATTGGAAAAAACAAATGACTAAGTATTAGGATGAATCTGTATATTCTGATTGATTTGGTATAGACTGACATAGAAACCGTGAATGACACAGCCTAGCAACCAACTTCTCGCCATAACTTCTCAGCAGAATGTCCGATTTACTTGATTCTTGTTTTGTTCAGTTGGCTTTGGCCAGTTCTATTCGGCCGACTATTGCTGTATGTACATCTTGAGAATATTCCCTCCATATGGGGATTATTCACAGGTATTATTTAAATTGGATTGTAACTGGCAAATGGAATCCAGGAAGCGCGTTTCGTTCTATCTGGGACTCGTCGGTTAGATGTCCCTGCATCCCAATAACAAATCAATGAGACTATACAAATTCATTCTAATACCAATGCGCTCGTTGCACAAGTGTGACTGTCTGGACTCAGTAGTCTAGTGGTGAACACAGTGGCGTTTGACACGAAACGGACTGAATTTGAATCCCACTGTGAATATCAACATTGAGATGCAGATACATCCAGCCAACAAGTTTCAAATAGGATGAATTCCACTTGCCAAACACAATTCAACTTAAAAAATGATTAAGTGGTTCCTTGAAACAGATAATATACAAGTTTTCATTGCTACATTCCATTGAATAGGTACCGAAACTTAATCCGTACTTTTTGTTCAATAACTAGACAATGATGACATCATTGACGTTAAACAAAGTAAGCTGTGATACACACTAATTGAAAAATAAGGTTCATTGATAGTAAACTGTAACATAACGAGTCTTGTCCCGTACGAAACATGAACAACGAATTTAAAAGAGATACATCAGGTGTATATCTAAACCTCTGTTGAAAATGTTCTATCCTATAAAGTTTCTCTATGTTTTTCTCCTATTGACCTGTTATTCGAATATGTATTGAAGGTCAACTTCTATTTTGGGTCACATGAATGAGCATTTACAAGTCTACTTACACGTAGGGAACCAGTAATATTGCTTATCTAAAGCCGATACTTACTAAATGTACCAATGAATGCTACTTGGTTTTGCTCTTAAAAGAAGAATTCAAATATATCATCAACACTATGTTGGATCATTTTATCAACTGTAATCGTATCGCTCCTCTACAGTCTTCTTTCAGTCGCATTCATATTATCAAATAATTGAATTAGAAAGAATTATGTAATTTTAAAGATTTCACACTTTAAACCGTCACATCCCTATCCATAAGCACCCACTACTTTAGTTCGAACTAGGTGTATGTGTGACTATTAAAAAAGTTAAGGATCGACTAAAACGAATTTTAATAGTGACTGTAGGGTGAATTGTTCACTCAAGAACAACAATATATTCAGAAGACTGGGATGGATATAGATGACTAACAGGTTCGACCAACAAATTTCTTGTAACAATACTTAAGAAGCATTTCGTCGATCCATCAACTAGTGTAAATACTGAAAACATCGAGTCTTCTCGGGGAGGGGGACGTGAATCCCCACAGTGGTTTCATGAATGGATAACATTTTAGCTACGTAAATGAATTTCCTTCTCATCGTTTCTTTGATTTCAGAGCTGAAACACTATCGTAAAACTGTAATTGCCTTACTAACCGTGTAAATTATGTTTATTCCTTGTAGTTTTTTTTATTGTTTCTTTAACCGAATAACTAGTAACTGAGAGATACTAATATCTCAACAGCTAAAAGTAGTTAGTGAATCAAGATAATGAATAGTTCGTTCATAAATTCAGTGAAGATAGATGAAGTAGCCATCCTCCATTCAGGTGGTACTTTGTAATCAACGAATCTAATATATAAACATAACGTATCGCTTGTTTCTAAGTCCTATCTACTGAATTCAAAGTTTCAAAATGTTGAATATCACAAATCAAATTCAGAAAACGTGAAATCACCGATATAAACAGCTGAATTCAGATACAAGGGGTTATGCTGACGACTAACTGGATAATATCATGATAAATTCATTCACTGACCTGTTATCTCTAATGGAGCATAAGCAAACGACCAGCATTCTTCAACCATCTCTTCCATCGGCTATCCTTTATAGTAAATCCCATGTATAATTTCATTACCTTAATATCTATTCACAATTCACAAAGAAGTGTGTCTTCCGGTACTTCTATTCTCTTCCAGCTTTAAAGATACCAAGTCAATACTTGCCCTGTTGTGCAGTTTGATGACTACCACAATGTGAGTGCAATCCACATCCCTTACCTACTAGAGATTTTTCACAATTTATTCTTGAGCTCAATTTTTGTTGGTTTGTTGTCTTTAACCGAACGTGGTCATTAATGGTGTCTGGTCGACGGATCCGGACTATGTGACGCAAATAACTGTTTATATATACCTGTAGTTCTAGAAGTTACAGCTCCTTACGATAGAACCTTCTTCACGTTTGTATTGAAAGTTGTGATTTCGATGTCGGCTGACAGTTATTTTGTGTTCCAGGTATTCTTCAATTGTGGAAATGCTGCCCTCGCCTCGTATTGCCAATCAGTCTGTTTACATTTGGGTAAAATCATATCTTTTTTGTTTATTAGTGATATTGATGCTAAGGAATGTACAAGTTTCCACATCTTCTAGAGCTTCTCCGTCAAATGTAGTTGTGTTGGTATTTGCTGTGTTATATCTAAGGATCTTGCTTTCCCGCCCCATGTACGTGTTGAAACCTAGTGTTGACTATGGAGTCTGTTGCTACACTGTCATCCTCACGTGCAATTATGCTTCGTGTGGGATAGAAAATGTAGGTCGGTCATCTTCGATATGCAAATAATCTAACTTCATCCAAATTGTACACAACATTCCATGCTTCCCTTGAGATGTTGAAACTTTCATAATCCTATCAAAAACCAGCAGAAAGAGAGATTAGGTGAAAGTAATCGACCTTATGTGACATCGGCCTTCGCATGTAATGAGTCTGTAGACTGTTCTCCATGCACGAACTTTCATTCCAGTGTGCTGTAATAATTTTCTGTGATACTGTCTATCTCCTCATGTAAACCGTAATGTCGAAGGCGACCCCACAATGTTCTCATGTACAAGCTGTCAAATACTTTTTCATAATTAATTAATTTGATGCAAATTGGTGAGTTTCATTCAACCGATTATTCTACAATTATCCATAGTTTCATGATTTAATCAATACACAATCAAACATTATGCAATCCAGACTGTTGATCTCAAATTCGGGCATCAAATACTTTTATGAATTCGACTGTGTTGAATGATTGGAATGCTTACAGCAACTTCGAAAATCCCAGAGGATTCTACATGAGCCTTAGATAAGCCTTCACATTACTAATATGTAAGAGTCACCTACTATATGGCCATAAAAATAATCCCTATTACTTACTTACTTGCTTACTTAATTACGTCAGTTACCCCTCACAGAAAAGCATAGACCGCTTACCAGTATTCTTCATTCAACTCCCTTTGACCAATCCTTTCAAGCTGTTTCCAGCTGCTGTTCGTCCTTTTGACATTTTGTCCAACTCTCGACTCAGTGTGTTCTTTGGCCTTCCGCCTTTCTGTTTCCTAACAGGATTACAAGTTAGTGTTTGTCTCGTCATCCAGTCTGATGATTTCCTCAATCTATGTCCTATCCATTTCCAACGTCGTTTCCTGATTTCATCTTCGGCTAGAAGTTGGTTTGTTCTTTCCTATAGTAGACTGTTGCTGATAATTTCCGGCCAACGGACATTCAATATCTTGAGTAGACAGTTGTTTATAAATGCCTGTACTCTCCTGAGGATGTTTGCAGTAGTTCTCCACGTTTCAGCTCCATACAGAAGAACTGACTTGACGTTCCAGTTGAAAAGTCTAACTTTGAGATTGGTAGACAGTTGTTTGGAGTCCCATATATTTTTCAGCTGTAGGAATGCTGCCCTTGCTTTGCCGATCCTTGCCCTTACATCTGCATCGGATCCTCCTTGTTCATCTATGATGCTTCCCAGATGCGTGAAAGTATCCACTTCTTCCAAAGTTTCTCCATCAAGTTCAATTGGGTTGGTACTCCCTGTGTTGAATTTGAGGATCTTTCTCTTTCCCTTATATATGTTCAGGTCTATTGATGTTAAGCTTACCGCTACATTGGTTGTCTTCACTTGCATTTGTTAGTGAATCCCCATATATATATATATATATATATATATATATATATATATATATATATATATATATATATTCATTAAATTTAACGAGAATCCATAGGGATATGCATAATTAACAATATGACATTTAACCCATTTCTATTAAAAAACAAGCATAAAATGACTCCTCTGTCAATCCATCATCTAATCGCCAAACCACCTACCCACTTACTCACTGATGGAACCATTTACTGGAACTGTCAATTAGTAGCGTGTAATACAATAATATTTTATAACAACTAATGAAATTGTAATTCATTCTTATGAAATACATTATAGTATTGTGATTGTACACATGTTTCAACTATTCCCAATGTAATAAAATATTTCTCTCTTCCTCTTTTCCTCATTGTCTCTCTCACTCTCGTTCATTCGTTCGTTCGTTTGTTCGCTCCCACTTTCTAATTCATTTTTCTTCATCTTAAATGATAATAAGTTTAATGATTGACATGTAGATATCAGTAGACAACAATATCAGTAGTATATACATAACAATGTATATAATTGGATGACCAATTAATATGAAACAATTAACATGATTTATTTCGTTTTCTTCATTCATTTATAATCAAATGGCATTTTGATATTTATCTACTTTAATTTTTTTCACATAGAAACGACAACTAACTAAAGATTAATGGTAATATAATGGTAATATAACAAAAAAAAAAAACAAGAGTAATTGATTAAGTTGGACATTTCCAATGTTGAAAGTCGGTTACCTCAGTGATCTGATGATAAAATGTTCTTTGTAGAGATTGATGGTTCTGGAGTTCGATCTCAGGTACGAGTTGTAGTTGTTCACTAATAAATAGTTTCATACTAGAACGAAACAACTGTTTCATATTTCTTGATGGTCAATGATTATCTTATTCTAATCAATTCATGATATCAAATTGACATTTAACAATCTTTATAACATTTTAATTATGTATCTATGGTGAATATGATGTAGGCAAATGATGAATTCCTTATGTTGTACACATGATTGTTTACATCACTAGATTTGTATATACATCATGAAGTTATTTTATTCGTCACTTGTTATATTGTTAATGTTGTTATCATTATGATTATTGTTTATAAGGAATAAAAAAAAATAAAGTTGATAAGTGTAAAGTTTATGAAGATAACAACAACAACAACAACAACAACAACGAAAATTCTTAAAGTTTGTCAAGGTATCTAACATTAAGTGAATACTTCTTTCAGTGTCTTATCAATTGGATATGTTGAATGCATACATGTGAATAACTGGAATTGTTATGATGTGACATTTCAACACTTCGTATGTTAATAACTTAAAATTAATCCCAACCCCTCCCCTCTTCACCTACTCTACCTTTTTCTTTTATTCTTTGCAATCACTTGTAGATATTGTGGAGTGTAGATAGTCAATCTTTAAGTGATTACCTCAATAGAGTTATAAATTTTAATGTATGTAGTATGTAGCTTAAGTTTGTTTATTCTGGTTAGCGTTTTTTTTAGCAACAGCCTACTTTGGAAGAGAACAAACCAACTTCCAGCTAGAGAGGAAATCAGAAAACGACGTTGGAAATGGATACGACATAGATTGCGCAAATCATCAAACTGTATCACGAGACAGGCACTAACTTGGAATCCTGTTGGAAAACGGAAAAGAGGAAGGCCAAAGAACACACTGTGTCGAGAGTTGGAAGCAGACATAAAAAGGATGAACAGTAACTGGAGACAGCTGGAAAGGATTGGTGAGGACAGAGTTGAATGGAGAATACTGGTGAGCGGCCTATGCTCCCCCGAGAGGGGTAACAGGCGTAAGTAAGTATGTATGTAGCTTAGATGACCAATCTTGAAACCCACCGACCGAATTCCGTAAGGATTGATCGTGTACTGATTAAACTGTGTTTTGAAAGTGATAACTAGTTTTATAGTGACATTTGAAGTAAGAAGTATTAAAACAATAATACGAAATTCTAACTAAACACAGTTATGTAGATGGACTAAAAGTCATCGGTAATTAGGATGAATTTGTGCATTCTGATTGATTTGTTATAGACAGAAGCTGGTCAGTTACTGTTGCTATATGTGCATCCTGAGCGGATTGCCTCGATATTGCGGTGAAGGTAATGGCGTTTGACACGAAACGAACTAAGTTCCGATCCTACTGTGAACATCAACATTGGGATGCAGGTACATCCAGTCGAAATGCGCTTCCTGGATCCCACTTGTCAGTCACAATCCAACTTAAATCATCCATAATTATTCGATAATTTAATAAAATTAATCAAACTGATGGGATTTTTGTGAAGATTGGTATTAAGTTTAGTTGATTGAACTCATCAAAGATAGATGGTAGTAGGGTACCATTTTAAAACATGGGACGCTAGACGGCTATTTCGTTCTAGTGGTGCAGTCGTTTCGGTGTCCGCCAAACTGAAGGCTTTGGGTTTGATTTTCCTAGGGGGATAGAGGGTGCTAAATGATGGATAGTCTCATACTAAGACAAGTTAGGTGCTTTGTTAAGTGCTCTCTGGTTTCCAGTGCTACCCTACCAACATCAATCTGTGACGAA
The DNA here is from genome assembly GCA_025215515.1 of Schistosoma japonicum. Lineage (NCBI taxonomy): Eukaryota > Metazoa > Platyhelminthes > Trematoda > Strigeidida > Schistosomatidae > Schistosoma > Schistosoma japonicum. The sequence continues at coordinate 84,039,394 of CM046069.1, read as the reverse complement.
TCAAATCAAATAATATTAATTGGTGTTTTTATTTATGTTGGTAAGTGAGGCAATTAATCATAACCATGACTGAATAAGATTATGAAATATCATGAATCAACTAACTAACATAGGGATGGTGAGCAAACGAGGTAACAGCGAGGACCTGTTAAACTGTTCTTTGTAATGTTCTGTCTATCGGTTTAATAATCTGGATTGACAGCGAATAATAATCCCATATTTTTCTGAGATAGTTTCACTTACAACCGGATTTTTGATATTCGGTTCCTATATAAGTCTGAACAATTTCATACTGTTACCTATTGCCGCTGCCTTTTCCATCTATTTAACTTTCGCCACCCACCACTGTTCACGATCATTACGTAAGCTTTTAACCAGCTTGTGTTTAAGGACCTTCGCTCGTCATCGTGTTCAGAACCAGACGGGATGTGTTGTTGAGCATCTATCAGTTTAGTGGATGAACCTGAAATCCACTTATTTTTCTTAAATTTTTCGTTTAGTTCACCATACATATCACTGTCGTTTCAACAGCTTTTTAAATATCATTCAAAGCTGACTCGGGATTAGTACAACTTATGTACTTCACTAATCGGTTTTCTAGTTGTTTCTGAAATATGTTCTTGACTTTTCATCATTAAGTTGATCTCTGACAGGAATCCTTGTCGTGGATCTTTTACGTCCAGTGAGACGCAGACTAATACGCGCTCGCACTAAGGCATGATCTAAGTCTAAACATGTACTCCAGTATGAGTGGCAGTCTTCTATCGAGCCTCGCCAACGATGGCCGATGGCAATGTGGTCTATTTGAGTCCAACGTTGAGTTAATTGTGGAGGTCTCCATATCGACTGATGTTTTATCTTATGCTTCAAGTTAGTGCTTTCGAGAAATAGATGGTTATTTGAATATAGTTGGAACAGACGGTCGCTATTATCTGTTCGTTAAATCACGGGTTTCAGAGACGCATAATACATCGATGGAGCTGGATTCTATAATCATGACTAAGAAGGCTTGTTGTCCTATTTGGCATGAGGTTCGAACATTAAAACCTTCGATATATATATTTTAGCACGAAGTTTCAGGACACACAAAGAAACGTTTCCTGAATTCGAACCTTTAGTATTAGAGGAGTGAGGTGATAAAGTTACGTGAGAAGAGTTAGCTAAAGCTATTAAGAGTTAAGAATGGAATTCCAACAAGCTGAGCTTGTGTGCCGTTAGAGGTATGAGGGCGGTTTTCACTATCTTGTTGCTCACACCAAGGAAGCATATTACTTCTTGAAGTACCTGAAAAGGAAACTGGATTAGTATTGGTCATAGTGACATGGGAGCGCAATCACAGAGCCCAATGGACAATTGCTAGAGGCCAATCACGCACAATTTTGTTATGCAAAGTTTGTGAAGTGTTAGCTCCGTTCTTTAGAAAGCCTTACTGACGGAGACGGAAATCTGTGGAGTAAGGTTAGGTGTGACATTTTTAGGGTCTATCTTTTCAAACCGCTTCCTTCCGTTGGCAAAGGAGAATCACTCCAGATGCTGGTTATCTGAGGGAATCACCTTACTGCTATCATACCCCACTACAGTCAACAGTACGACTTTGCTCTCAGAATTTTGGTTGTTGCCTTTAGTCTTACTGCTCTCCAACAGACCTGCTTGGCATGATAAGATCTAGAAGAATATGTTCCAGCCAATGAAGCTTGGTTGCGTCATCACGATAGGCAAGCGCTGTCACCACGTCAGAGTAGCAGCTACAGTCACCATTTGATTATAATAATTTATAATTTAAATCACACTCAAATAGTGAGTTACATCAATCTTAACCAGGTAATTGAAACTCACAAGATATTTACCGGCATGTAGCATTCAAGTGGTAATATCTTTAAAGTTCTTCACTAAACAACACTTCTAAATCGTGAGTAAAATAGGGCCATTTGCCAATACCTGTTTGTTAGTGAGGGCAAAGTCATAAATTTTAATGAACTACTTATTACAGTTATAGTCGATTAATACAACAATGAAACATTGTTGTATGTGTGCTAGAGGATATCTCAAGTTAACAGTTACGTTTTCAAACCATGGCTCCAGAAGGATATCTATGTGCAAATAAGAAGATCCAGTATCTGTGAAACATTAGATTGCATCTATCTAAATATTAACATATTTAAGATGTTATTGACAATTGTAAGACACCAGTTATGTTGAAAGTAAACAATATTTCGACAAATAAAGTCACTGGTATATATGTAATATCCTGACTTCTACTTCAGTAGGTAGTATTTTATCCATAAGGAGTTAGTTACCAGCCATAAACAACATAGAACATGGTATATATGTACATCGGTTTGGGTTATCACACTATGAGACAACATAGTAAGATGAATACCAAAGTAGCACAAGTATCACTAGTAATGAAAAAACGATCAGAAATAGGGAATATGATATGTGAATAAAGAAGTTGCTTGTTTAAAGAAGATATGAAAATTGTGAAGTTCATGCACCTGAGCCATTGCTAACGATCCTAATCCATTCACTTCTCCTCCGAACATCTTAAGTCATTAGTTACAATAATCATGCCCTGTCTAAACAAGTAATTTATACCTACTAATACACCTTAGACTTACAGTGAGCGAACTTACGTTTTGGTTTAACTGACTCTACTTTTCCACCATCAAATTCTTACTTCAGCCACCATCTCATATAAAGTAATGGTTGTTCATAATCCACACCCGAACCATCTCAGTCAGCAAAATTTACAATGTGATCAACTTAGTTATCACTTTCCACTAGTACCCTGAGTTAGATCTCAAGATTACTCAATGATCAACTACTAGTAACTTTGGAATATCATCTACTTTAAAAGACCTGGTTTCACATCAACATAGTAAAATAGAGTTGAACTGTTGTCGAATATACTTATTATTTGATTAGGAGACGGGTATTTCGTCTTGGTCGTAGATGACCCAAGTTAGAGGGAGTCAGAAGAGTAGCTTGAATGCGTTTTGAAGCTTCTTAATACACCAGTACATCAAGGCTGTCAAGAGTGGTGAAGTAGCCATCGCACGAAATTGCTGAACTCGCAACCTTTAGTTCAGTAGATCAGTCCTAAAGTAACAGTTCGCATTTAGGAGGGAGGGGAAGAAACGCAGTTCGAAAAAGTCTCCAGCGTTTCATAATACTATCAATAGACTGCATTTTTTTCAGTGAATTCGACAAATTATACGGTATTATCTGTATATTCTAAGTCCATAAGGTGAACCTCGTGGTAGAAGGTCGACCTTTGAGAACCTAAGAGGAAAGCGTTACTTTAGGCAGTTTCTATATAATGAAACTGAACAAAGATGAGAATAGTGGAAACAATGGGCTCGGATAATCAGTAAATGTAATCAATCAGATGACATTACGTCCAGTTCGCAGACTTTATTAAAAATATCAGTCAACCTTCTTGGCAAAACTAATCTATCTGAGTTAATGTATTCACCCTATTGTTTTTCCGTTTCATATTGGAACTAGCTCTTTATTCTTCAGTCTAAGGGGTGCTCTGCCAATCTTTCATTTAGAGTAAGTCGTTAGAATAAAAATGAACTGACCTTTGATGAGTTCCATTGAACTTTCTAGACGTCTAGACTGAAAGCATTAAAAAGTTGTCTTGTGTACAGATAGTCTTACTAATATAAAATCTTTATTTTTCATTTCTTTTATAATTCTGAAAACTTCTTCGTGTTGCTTATCGCTACTATCATTTCTATCTCTTTGCTTTTGTTATTCAATATTATCCTTTTGTAATACCGTTTATAGAATTAATACATTTACAAAATACCATCAATTCACTAGCTGTTGAAATGGGTTTCTATGTTGAACTATGTTACCGCCTAGGACTAAAGTTCAAGATTTGTAATCAGTTGTTTGAGCATATTACCAGCAAACAGTTGTCACACCTAGTTTCCGAAGCTGAAATACCACAGTACTTGTTCAAGTGTTTTCCAGTATGCTTTAAGCTATCAACCTGGGCATTAAAAGGATTTGGGATGAGTAACGCGTCTTGTGAAGATGCTCAGAGAGCTTTCTATAAAACTCATCTTTCACTTCAATCGAACTAAAGTCAATGGGGGAAATAGAACAGAAATGATGAAATGGTAAATACGTGTATCGCTTTCCATCTCAGATCCTAGTCAACAATTTAGACACATCGCATCAAAACAGTTGTTAACACGGATTCATTAAATATTTACTCGGTTCTACTTTCATACTACACCAACCAAACCACAAACTGATGGTTCATTACACCATGTTCACGTATCATAGGATGTTTGATTTTTCAGTCTACATGTCTATATGTTAGAGACTAGAAACCAAAAAATACAATACAGTAACTTAACTACATTCCCTCAATATATATTTGTTGGGATAGTTCCCAGAAAACTCAATGAAACCTCAAGATCCCTTAAAGAAGCCGAAGACATTCCATCCAATCACTGATCGATAGAACTTTCCAGAATCTTGACGTGGCACATTCTGATTAGGTAACAGTTGAAACTTCTTAGTTCAGATTGGATATACTGATTTTTGTTGTTCAGAAAACTATAAAAATATAAATATTTTGTGCATAACTCACTCTCCATTTTACCGGAATAAAGTTCCTGTTTACTCATTTTCTGTCTTTTAAATTTGCGACTAGGTGGGTTCAAAACATTCGAGTGTTAAAGTAGTCTCCAGTTAGTCACATATCAAGCACGAGATATAACAATATTCATACTTCCCTTCACTATCTAACTTCACTACTTTCTATTCCCTTATTATAAAACTAACTAAACTACAAACACTAGACATTTTCATCATCAACTTCATTCACTACAATGAGTTCAGTACAACCATTAATCGAAATGAAACAAACATATTCAATGTAAAATTGTTTTTATTTTTCAATTTATTTTAAAAAAAAAAGAAGAAGAAAACAAAAAGGCAATTCATCAAATATTACAATTTTTTTTTGTTTAGTATATAATATGTATATAAATGTATGCATAATAAATATATATTGTAGAATAATAAATTGATATATAAGTAGTATCGTTATTGTCAGCAGTTATCAATCATCGACATTGTCACTATCAACATCAACATCATCATCGTCATCATCATCATCATCATGAACATTAACAAGATGATTGTCAAAATGTTCTTTCTTCTTAAATTTACTTTTGCCAAAAAAAAAAAACCAAAAACAATATATGAAGAAAAGTAATAAAGACATTGTAAAAAATATTATTATTAAAGCCCTGAATAAAGAATTTCATGGTGATGAGAATGATGAGTAGGGTCGGGGGAGGGGAGCGGAGGGAGAAGGTTGTTTTTGTTGATGGTAGTTCATTCGTATAAAACTCTCTGCATAACTATAGGTTTACATGAATACTGTTGAAATCAAAATTATGGAACAGATGGAAAGTAATACTAGTAACCATAGTGAACACTACATCAACCCGTAACCATCATCATCATCACCTTCTTCAATCCCTTCTCTCCCCCCTTCCTCCATGAAACCTTTTTTCTTTAAGAAAAAATCAAAAAGAATTACAAAAAAATAATTATTCATCGGTGAAATAGAAAAGAAAATCACCTGAGACAGATTTTTGTTTCGTTAGAATGAAAAGATTGTCTGTTTGTATCTACCTGAAATGAAAACTGTTGAACAACCTGGTGAAATACTGTCAATATTAAGAACAAAACGAAAAAAACAAACAAACAAGGAGAGAACAAAATTGTAACGTACGTACACACAATGACAAAAAGAAAGAGCACTCACTTATGTAAACACTGTACAAAATACAAAAATACTTACTAATTTCCAAACGATACTACTTATATTACTAATATTTACTACTAACAGAATATTATTATGTAACAGTAAATGGTATTATGAGTACCAATTGGTTTTTCTGTTAACACACAAAAAAAGGATGAATGAAATGAAAAACTAATCAATGACAAGTGTTTTCTACGTTTACAAATGTGCAGTTACTTACGTAGATACAAATAAAGCACTAATTAAAAAAAAAAAACCTGGAAATTCTTCTCTGAAACAAAAACAAGAAGATATCCTGAGAGTTACTTTTTGTTTCCTTTAATAGACAATAATGCAAAATAATAAAAACCCCCAAAAAAAAACTTTTGAAGCAAAATGTAAACTAACTAATTATCATCATTAATAGAAATAGATTAATTTCTTCATTGTACTACTGAAATATCAATTCAATTGAATATAAGTAGTATATAGATACTACTTGTGGTATCATAAAGATGAATAGTTTTTATTAAGTAGATTCAATTATTGAATAAAAAAAAACCTTAAGAAGAAATTATGTAGTTAGTGTAAACTGTACAAACCTGAAGAGATGCATATAATACGAAACATTTGACAATGAATAATGATTTTAACCATTCACTTCTTATATAAGAATGCTTGGATGCATGTATACATATTTATATAATGTACATATATTATTATCATTACTATTTATATTATAGGAAATGTTTTTTGAACTACCGCCAAAATTCAAATTTCATTTGTTTTAATGCGCTAACAACATGTTCAATATTCAATAAAAATTTGTTTAAATGCTTTAACATTATAAAATTATTCAAGAAATAATATTACAAACACTGTATATGAATGAAATGATTACGAAATAATAATAATAATAATAATAATAATAGTAGTAGTAATAAATCGTATTGATTTTTACCTGTTTCCTTAAATTTTTTTTGTAAGAAAAAATTATTTAAGTAGTAAAGAAAGAAAACAGAAACTTTTGTTCGTTTATTTTAATTAACAAACAAACGAAGAAGAAAAAATAAACGAGAAAAACAATTTCAAGCAGAATCGATAACAAAAGAAAACTGGTTGTTGTTATGGTGGTGGTGGGGGAGGTGATAGGCTTAAGTTTTTTTTGTTTTATTGAAGCACCTGAGTTATTCAATTAGAGATATGCTCAAAGACAATAAAGAAATAGAATATACTGAATGAAGTTGTGTTTGTTTGTTTATTGGTTGATTGGTTGGTTGGTTGGTTGGTTTGAATGGATGTTTCCATGGATGGATTGTACATGTTTTAATAAGTTCAATATTTTTCTTATCCTTTTTTTTTTTGCTGATGTTGTTGCTAAGCTAATACAGACCATTCTGGTTTAATAATGAATAAACTTGATTTATCTAATGAATCTAAATCAGCTAATGTTGATGAATATACTTGTGGTGTATTCGTTAATAATTCATGCAATGAATTCATTCTTAATGATGAAGTTGATTTTATTGATGTTTGTATTGATGTTGGTGATGAATATTTATGTACTTTATGTAATGATGTAACAAGACGTGATGTTGGATATTGATTATTAATAAAATCAATATCTGATCGAATTACTTTATACAATTGTGATTGATTATCATTATTAATAAATGATGATTCTATAGAAGTTCCTGAATCAATAATTTCATGACATGAATCATTGAATTCATCAATTTTTATTAAATGATTATCATGATGATTATTATTATTATTATCATTATTATTATTATTACTATATGAAACCAATTGCAATGACTGATGAGTCAATTCATTGTCGAAATCGTTGTCAATACAATGTTTACCATGTTCTTCTTCTACTTCTTCTTCATCTTCTCCTTCTACTTCAACATTTGTTTGAAATGTACCTGGTAGAAATGTAGTAATATCAATAGAATTCATCATTGCATCAAAACTTGAATCGAAATTATCTGTATCATTTGTAATTGAGAAATCAGTATCTGTTAAATCATTATCAATTGTGATGTTATTTTGATGATCATGATGTTGTTGTTGTTGTTCTTGGAGATGATGATGATGATGATGATGGTAATGATGGTCTAAATTAGTTGTTACTGTAGATGAAGATGAAGTTGATGATAATGTTATCAAACTATCATTTGTTGATTTCATAACATTAATAGTTAATGGTAAATGTTGATTTGATACAACTAGACGATTCCCTTCGATTTCTTCTTCATCAACACTATTATTCATAGTTGTTATTGTTGAAGATAAAGTTATCGGTTTCATTGAACTGGATACAGTAGATGTCAATACTGAACTTGAAGATGGTGTCATTATTATGGAATCATTTAATGGTAAATTTGATGACCATTCATGTATCACTCCTGATGAACTAGTAGTATTAAATGAATCGTTCACTGTATCCATACATTCATCTAAACTAATAATATTTGTCATTGTATCTAGATGTTTTGCATTCATTTTATCTTCATCAATAATTATTTCTTCTTCTATACACATATCTAAATGATTTTCTCCATCAAACTGATAAACATCCATACATGTTGATGACTGATGATTATGATGATATGAATTTGTAGTAGTAGGCATTATCATTTCAACTTGTTGCATTGGTAGAAATACATCATTAGATAATGGTGATACAATAGAATTCGGTGAAGAATTACAACTATATGATGATGAAGATGATAATAATTCAGAACTCATCATTGGACTACATATTATAGGATCTGTATATGATGACGAGGTTGAATGATGTTGTAGCTGTTGTTGTTGTTGTTGCTGCTGCTGATGATGATGATGTATGACATTCATTACTTTTAAAGGTTGTAAAACCTGTACTGATTTTGAAATGGCTGGTATAATACGACTTCCATTAGTGATATAAAATCGTCTTGGTGTTGTATTCAATGGTATACGTCCAATATTGTCATTACATGTTTGAATCAATGCTGTACCAGGCGGAAGTGTAAACATTAATCCTTCTGTAGGACTTTGTCCTTCATTATCTAATTGAATGTAAACTGGAGTTAAAATATCAGTGGTAGTTGCTAACATTTCACTATCCTGAAGAAGAATAGTTTCATTCATTTCTTCTTTTAATTGTTGTTGTTGCTGTTGAATGTGAAGATCATTAGTTATTCTTGAAGGCAGGACACTTTCAGAATTCGATTTGAATTGAAAACCATTCGATTGAATACAACCACCAGTAGGTACACCATTATTATTATTACCATTATTTGCAGATAGAAAACGTTGACGTGTTGGTTGGCTTCCTACCGGTGGTAATTGTTGTGACTGTGGTCTAATTGGAATAAAATGAATTTTACGTCGTACTGGTGATGTTTTATTTTGTTTCATACATAATGATGATGAAAATGTTGAAGAGCATGATTTAGCTGGTGAAATTAATTCACCTACTGCTGGTGATGATGCTGAAGATGACGAAGAACTATTAATACCAGATGCATAAGCTGAATCGCATATTCCTATTGGAATTTGTTCAATTAGCACAGATGTATGCTGTTGTTGCTGCTGCTGCTGCTGATTATAGTGAGGATGATTATGTGACAAAGTTAGCAGAGGCGGTAACACTGATGACAGACTGCCATGTGACGTTGACTTGAATGACATTGTTTGACTACCATTAGTAGTATTATTCGTAGTAATATTACTACCACTATTATTGTTACTAATAGTATTCACGTTTAACGATTTCGGTTCGAGTTTAGTATAAACTGTATTACATGGTAACTTCGATGGACTTGTAACAAGAGTATTCATTAAATCAGTACTACCATTACGTTGACTGTTGACATCTATCATATTGTTCACTTGTTTTCTAACGCTAGAATTATTAATCGACAATGTACTGGGTACAGAACAATTACGAATCGATGATGGTAACTTATTTGTTACAGTAGTAGAGTATACATTATAATCTGTACTAGTTCTCAGTAAGCTAGATGATAATAACTTGTTTGTTGTCAATTGATCCTCACGTTTATTGACTGACAATCCCGATGATTGTGTATGAATATGTATAGTGTTATCATGATTTTGATTCAATGTAGTTGTTCTTAAATGATCACTATTTGTTGATGTCATAATTTGACGCTTTTTCGGTTGATATTTATAATTTGGAAATTCTATTTGATGAATTTTCACTAGCCGATTTGCTTCATCATCATATTGATTACGACAACTTCTTGGAACAGTACGCCATAAATCACCTAATTGTTGACTTATTACAGAATTGGATGCATCACTGAATACTCGAAGAACATTACGACGTATATGTTGTGCAAATAACTAGAAATGAAAAATTATAAAAAGAAAAAAATGTTCAGTTTTATGTGAATGGCTTGAAAGAAAGGTCACTATTATTCGTGTGAACTTTATCAAAAACCACCTTCAGTTAGTTGAGGGTAACTGTACTTTTCAACTTATCTAGACTGACATAATCGACAATAACAGCTGAATCTCAGGACCAACAGTGCCCTTGCAAGTATTTTTCAGACAGAAAAATTTGTCATGAATAGCTACTAAGAATGCATCGATTGCACGATAGTATGTTAGCTGGTATAGTACCTGGAAGTCAAAACCGAAGTGGTATTATCAAGGGGTTTCTTTTCGAATCAGTGAAACACTGTCAAAGGATGTAACCCAATAGTAGTTAGCAGCGAGGATATGTTCGTACACTAGTACTTCTCTAAGGATTATGGAACCTATGCACATCACTGGCTTAGAATTCGGGTTCTCCAGTTTTCTTCGGTGGACTTTCCATATCCGATAACTTGGTTTAAATGCTGTACGTTTATCTTCATCTTTTTATTTTCAACATAACACCTTGCCCGACCGTATGAATTGACTGAGCCAGGCTTCCGTGGTAAATTCTATAAACAAGTAACTATGCGATAGCGTTTCAAGAAAGAAAGCGGACTGTCCCTTGGTCCTACCTGCATAGTATAGAGGTCTTAGCTACCTAATTATATTAGCATGAGATGAAACTGACAAGATGGATTAGTAAACAGTCAAAATACTTTGTTAGAAATGATTGTCAGAATGACCGATTTCAATTACATGTACTAAAGAATACTTGTAATCAAAGTCGAATAGTGACAGAGGATGAAAGTATCCACACAATATTGGTTAATCCTTAGCTATATCAACCAACGTGGAGAAAAATAACCAAACAGTTAACATATGTCAACACGACCTACATGAAAATCCATCAGGTGATATCACATTTTAGTTTAACTGCCACTATGTTACTTTCGTTCTACCTCTAAACCAGTAGATATCGCATATAAAAGTAAGCATAATTTTAGCATACTTTAGCATACGTCCCAACTAACTTACTCGATAAAGGTTTACAACCGCATAGACCATAATTTAAACCTCATCACTGTTCTACATTACACATGTAATACATCAAAAGTCCTTATGATAAAACTTCAGTAACTGATGAATGTCATCTACTCTTGAAACCCATGTTTTATATCCATACATAGAGGATTGTTGTTCAGTAATACTTACTCCATTATTCTTAGAGATATTCATTACCTTTACTTTACAAATGATACAATTATGATAAATTAAGCGGATTCATACAAAAACTTCATTCCTTATAATCAATGTAACTAATGATCTTAGATCATTTCAAATTGATACGTTACAATAGAACAGAATCAAACTAAATAGGAATGAAATAGTTATGTTTAGAGAAGTTTTCCCTCTTTTTTTTTTTTTGTTGTTGTTGTTGTCATCTATTGATTTTTACGCTTCAATTATTTACTACTGATTACTACTTCAATGGAAATACAGTTTACTTAATCTAATCTACATTAATACATTAACATCATTTAGGTTTATTTCAACTAGAAATAGGTAATTCAAAGTCTATGAAAATCAATTATGTATTCACAATGAGTGTATGTGTGTGTATGTGTGTGGTGATGATGATGATGAAAGAAATAGGTCAAGCACAAATTAATTCCATTGAACTTAAATATTCATCTTATTCAATGTCATCTAGAAATTTCTATAACGGAAATCACTTTACCTCTTAATATACAGATTGATAGAAGAAAAATCAATAGATTAACTGATGATAATCCCCTTACACTAAAGTAGACGAGTTCAACAGAAAGAAACAAACAGCCCTAAAAATAATTTAAAAAAAAAAAACACAATCAAAATAGTCTCCATTATCAATTGTGTCTCATATTCTGTCTCTTTCTCTTTTCTAATGTTATTACATTTTATAGACTGGAAGTAGAAACTAATCATAATTATTGTTGTTTTACAAGATAATGCCTTCTGTTCATCATAATTCTTCTTCTTTTTTTTCTTTTCTTTGACATACAAATATCTCTCTACAGCTATACATCATCATTTATCTGTATTTCATTATCTGACTACATTCATCAATGCCTAATTCATTCATAAGACTAGTAGTAATGACCTATTGACCTAGAATTAATATATAGATAGATAGATAGATAGATAGATAGGTAGGTAGATTGAAAGTTAAGTCTAACCATACATACAATTAGTAAATGATTAGAAGAGACTGATAGGCAGTTGAATATCTAATGCATTACACATATCATAATGAAAAAGAAAATATTTCCAATGTTCTATGAAACTGTTCATCTCTTAATGATGGAAAAAAAATTGAAATCCACTGAAAAATTAACAAAAGAATACAATTAGGATATTGATCTTGATTAGATACTTCTTCTCTCAAGTGAAAAGTACTTTTGTATGACCAACAAAAATGTGTATCAGTCTTTGTGTGGTGAATCAGTTGAAGTAGTCTAAATAATCATGTATCTATGTAGTTGTATAAATTGCTAGTGGTGATAAGTAGATCGGTTAATATTGATCAAAGCCAGCTTTGATACTGTCGATATGTAAGTCTAGCTGTAAAAGGTCAAGTTTACAAAGCTTCTGTAGGAGTGTTTCTGTTCTATGATCTTGTCGAGGTAAGTATGTTTGCCGCCTCACTGTGTTAGATCATTGTTGTCTCTAAGGATTGTTTCTTCAGACACAGGGATGACAACTCTGTTGGAGTCACCATCTTGAAATACCACTTTTGGCGGTTTCGTCATGTTTTATGAATGTCATCTCAGTGGCTTCTGTATCATTCATTATTTAACGATTCTGGAAGTAGTTGGAGAAGTGGTGAGGTGGTCAGTTTATGATGGCGTCATGGAATGAAGGAAAGCCGTATAGGACTGGAATCGGTCAGTCGATCCTGAATTCCTGGTTAGAGTCGTAGAGATGGTGCAAATTAGTAGCTTATAACCTTCTCAAATATGACACTATAGAAGGCAGTGGCGAACTTACTGCAGTTTCTTCATAAAAGTATGATAACTCCACTTAACAGCAACGAAACTTTATTTATGTTCCTATTCGAACTGTATCTCCTGACATGTAACTATCTTGCTGTCCTAAAAAATCTTGCATTTTCTCTTTATTTACTCTCTTCTCTTATTTTTTTCGCAACGCTACTTTTGTACTCGTGTGGTGCATACACATTTTTGGTGCTATTCGGCACTAAATGTTAAGTGTTTAAATAAAAATTATAGACCAACGAGTACTAGTAACTATTTTATTCTAGTCTCGAACATCTTAATCGTAGTGTGTACAGACAACCACTTCATTACAGATCATACTTAGGATCTGTGGGTCACCTGCAAACAGTTTAACTGGTAGAGTTAAGACAGACTGAATGACACAGTTATTACAAATGACATTCTATTATCATGGTGCTATAAAACAGATTGATTAAAGTAAGAATCCTACCAGCATATAACAGACGTTAAGATAGATAGTGACTGCACTTATTAATGTACCTTTGAATGTACTAATCTTCATTACTTTAGAAGCTGGCTATTAGCACTTAAAGAGCTAAGAATTACGTAATATACTAGTTGTGATGCATATTCTTAATTATCATGCAACACATCTCATATTTCTGTTTAGTATTACTACTAAAGGGATGGTTCAGTGAATGAAACGTTTAACTTTCAGACAATAAATTGAAGATCCAAACCATTATTTGTCTATCATTTAATTTGTATTGTGACTAGCAAGTGGAATCCAGGACGCGCGTTTCGTCCTATTTGGGACTCATCGGCTGGATGTACCTGCATCCCAATGTTGATGTTCACAGTGGGATTCGAACTCAGTCCGGTTAGTATCATACGCCACCGCGTACACCACTAGACTACTGAGTCCAGACAGTCACGTTTGTGCACAGTCTATAACAAATCAATTGGAATATACAAATTCATTCTACTACATTATTTGTCTACTTCGTCTTACTCAGTCTGTTAGTAGTATTATAAATACTTGTTTTTAGTGTTTGACTCTAACCTAAATATCCGAATCGGTACTTGGTCAATGATTTGCAGTAAATCAACACAAAATGTTAATATAGAGAAATAGATTGGAAAAAGTGATTATCATGATATGGGTAGAATTCACTAGGAAAACCCAGTCTATAATAATCGTTAGGTCTAGTGATACAGGGGTCATATTACAACAGAATTCTAGTAACTGGATTCTAAATGGATAAGGCAATCAACTTACAACCGATGTTACTGCAAGTTTGAGTTCTTCTCCACCTACGTCGTTGATGACAGATGGTTGTTGTAACTATCCTTCGTACATGAAGTGTGAGTCCAAGTTTAGTGCATGAAACAATAACTGTATAAGTTATTGTTATCTGATATGCATAATAAAACAAGAATACACGAGTGACTTAATAAACTGACTGTTATGTTGATATTGCTCCCCTTAGAACTTTCATGGATTTTATCACCGTGCAGTCAGCATAATAAATCACTGACAATGGAACTGAGCTATGTTGGCAGGTCCAGGCTACCTTAAAAACAGTGAATAGTTGTTCCGTATGGCTTAGGAAAAGCTGAGTGATGCTCTCTTCCTAAATCAAGAAACTATCTATGAAGCAGTATATCTTCAAGTATCACTAGTCTAAATACATTTAAATTTAATGTGCACCACGGAATGACTTTAATCAAACACTTGGCCTACTATTATGAAATTACAATTGGCACCAGGAGTCTACACCCAGAATCCTGTAGTAATAAGTCGGTGGCAACGTGTCACACTTTGACATTGTGATCTGGGTTCAGATTACATAGGACTAATCAATTTCTTCAAAATGACTTCCATCTAAGTTGATAGAATTCAATTAACAATAAAGAGCATTAGACAAATAATGTTTAATACTCAATACAATGAGAGGTTGTTATACTAGTCAAATACTCATTATATGGATTGGTACTATGAAAATGAATTATCAATCATTCAGTTGTGTAAACCCAGAAAACCTTCAAACTTCCCAGTGACTATGTAACACAACTGAATTATTCTTTTATCAAGCATTTAGCTTTAAATCAACTACCCAGCTGTAGTAAATTGATGCAAGTGATCAGCCAGTCAGTTGTAACGTAAAACTCGTGACATACTTATGTCAAATCAAGTTGCCATGACCCCAATAAGCATCGAGAGATGAAACTCTCAGGTCATATTCCAAAGTAGTGAAGGCAGTAACAGGATTAGTAATAATGGAAAGGATTAGATATCGAAGGTAAAATTCAAGAAAATAGAAATCAGTGAAAAGAGAGGAGAACAAATTATGATGAATTTAACAACCTAGAATTTATGGAGGACAAACAGTGAATGCACTTGAGCCATTACGAACAATTTCCAGCTATCTTATTTAAAGTTACTAACCACTGATTGTGATTATCACAAGTACTTCAACCAGATATTCAGCATATATTGACATAGTATAGCCCAATTGTCATTGACTTCATGAACTACAATTATGTTTTGGTTTGACAGCCTCTAGCTTCTTTCCAATTCATAATGTAAATTAGAGTGTGGTTCGAATCAGTTATGAATGTCTTAATCACTAATTAATCCAATACCCCCCAATGGAAAAATATTCTAATCAATAAATTGATTAGTATATTCTACATCAATAAAATAGTTATGTAGTAGTAGTAGTAGGTGTAGAATCATCGTGAAAGAAGTGAACCTATGACCTTTGCATTATTGTAATGGTAACACTGTATACACCATATAGACGAATAGATGCTTAACAGTATGCATCATTTGTTGCACACACTTAACATAATCCTAGACATGGTTAGAGAGGAAAACAGAGGTTAGTTTTTTTTTCTAAAGAAAACATTTAAAAAAAAACATATAAAGGTGGAGACTACTATTATTATTATTACTGAAGATTAATCAAATGTATGATCATAATTTTAGATCATCAATTGAAATGTCTAAGTAAACGGTTGGTTGGTTAGTTGGTTGGTTAGTTGAATGATTACACTGTTGGCTGGTTAATAAACTTGGCTTAATTATGACTGGTCTTATCAATCTATGCACATATGAATTGACCTAATCTTACTTGATAGTATTTAGAATGTCAGACAAAAGAGGTAATTATAGTACAAATATGAGAATTAGTAGAATTGTATTTGAATTGAGATGGTTATTTTTGTTATGGAGATTGGTATTTTTAAGTGATTGAATATGTCACAGATTGGTGTAGGTAGGGTAACATTGAAAACCAGGGAGCTATAAACAGCTGTTACGTTCTTGAAGATGTTCCTGAAGTTCTAATGAGAAATAGAAAAAAATGGTGGGGTTCACACTTGTCGGAAGTGAGACAATCATCGCTAACGACAATCGATGATCGTCGAGGCATGTCACAAATTGAAGGAAGTGAAAATTCTACAATTAGATGATGACCAGAACATTGGTGTAGACGCTTAGGTGTTCGTCAATCTGAAGACTCTAGGGAGAAATCTGAGGTACGTACTACTGAGCAGTTTCACACTACAACGAAACACATGTTCAGTCATTCCTGGTTTGCAATCGTACCTTGTCAACATCAATTTGTGACACATTCAACCAAAACTGTATTCTCTAGAATGATGATGTTGGAATTAATTATTAGAAACAAGTAAACAGATCTGATATTATAAATCTCACTAGTGACTAACTTCATGCAGTAATTCTCAGAGTTCTGGTGAGAAGAGGTGGCAAGTGGAGTTCAAGCGTGTTGAGTGTGAGGCGATTACCCACCAATGGCGTAAATGTATCTTAACTTGATTGGATTAGAAATATCAACCTCTGGAGGCCGATTCGGCGGTCTAATCATAAAGCATGTTAACTCGTGTAATGAATAACAAAAAGAAAGTCTCCCAAAAGTCCATTCACATACTGGACTACTCAGCAATATGTTAGTATAGTGTATGCAATATATGCCGCAATATATATTACATTAAGGTTATTCCATAAACATAAGTAATGATTTGTATACTTTACTTTCAGATAGATTTTTATGTTGGGATTGGAGTTGGTAATACTGTTCAGTTATCCAAACATGCAGCTATTTGGCGTAAATTATTCCAAGCTTTAAATCATAGGCTAAAGGCTGAATTATGTAGTGTAGACTATTCATTTTAGTGACATTGATTCAGAACAAGCTGATGTATGGTAGATTTGTTAATTAGATCTTGTGAATTCGTCCATTCTATTATTAATCTTTACATAGAATAAATCTAGTGGATGTTAGTATGATTTCACCCATGCATAGTGATACTATATCAATTTCACATGTATATAATGTGGGTGAATATTTGCTGACGGTGCTCATAGGTTCGAACCCTGATGTACCCACTTCAGGTAAGACAACTAGGTATTAAAACTAGCTATTACAAAAGCTATGGTCCATCAAACAAATGTTGTGAGTCAGTAATGATTAGGCTTATCACAGGAGACCAAGAAGTAATTACTAGTTATTTCACCTTAATAACAGTAGATACTAACTGGTGAACTCAGGAATTTCCTATCTCGAAGCAAATGTTCAATTTTCAAACCTAATTACTTGGTGTTATTTTTAGCTCGTTTTTAATGATATCCCAAACCAGCTTCAATAAATGTTAAATACCATTTGCACTAAATATCTCCCCATTAACATCACAGAATAGCATTAGTTAGACAACTATTAGAGATGAGTAAGCACTGAAAAACTAGTCAGATACTTTACTAGGCCTAGCGATGAACGTTCACTTATTAGACTACTTAAATAACACTTAACAGTTAACATTTCCAACTTTAGTCAACTCGGGAACATATTAAGGGATTTCATTCAATTTTACTAGATTTCGTCTAACTCTGCTGATCAGAGCCTCACATTAGAACATTGAATTCAGTTCTTGAAGTGAATCATACAGTCATTTCATGCTACCTAGTTTTTATGTAATGTCTAATCAAAGTCTATGATTGGAAAAAACATTCAATTATTAATTGAATTGCATTGAGATGTTTTGTAGAAATCAGTGTTAAGTCTCAGTTGATTAGGTTCATCACAGATTGATATTGACAAGGTACCATTAAAAACCAAGGAACACTAGACAGCTATTTCGTCCTAGTGGTGGAGACGGCTAGAAGTTCATCAACCTGAAGTCTCTGGGGTGGAATCTAGGGTGTTCACTACTGATGAATCTCATACTATGACGAAATAGCTATTCAATGCTGTCTAATATTAACTGAATTATAGAAGATAAATTGTTTACATCATATTGATGAAATGAAACCAATCAAATGATAAAAGTTATAAAGAAAATTTAGGAAAATACAATTTCTTAAAAAAATTGGAACATAGAAATAAATCTAAAAGAAACAGCTGATTTGATAAGAGATCTATCACTTGAGCATGCAAATAAAACTTTTAATCAATTGATTTGTTTGCATCACTGGGTTATGTAGGGATAAATGTATGTGTGTGTGTATGTATGTATGTTTAACTGGGTCGGGGAGGAGATGAATCAATGAACATCTATAATTGTAACTAACTGATTAAGCTGATTGTTTATTGATTGTAAAGTAAATCTACTTAAGTAGTATACGTTTTCAGTGTTGAAAGGGAAAGAAGAAAATATCTACAATCATACTTGATGAAATCAATATTTGTATATTTATGTAAAAATTAAAAAAAAACACTTAGATCAATAGGGTGACTGAAAACTAGTTGCTATGTCATTTTAATGGGTAATATAAAGAAATAATAATAATAAAACATCAACAATAATAATAATGGAGGGAGAGAGTAAAATAATCATAATGATAAATCTAGCCATTTTTTTCCCCTTAGAACTATGTGACACAATTACAGATGGTAACTGGTTGTCTCTATCTCTCTATCAATAAATCAAGGTCGATGAATTAATTCATCAATGGGAAGTTAGTTAAATGTGTGAAATCGCACATTATCAAATGAAGTCAATTAAACAACTAGTGAAAACTAGGAATCACTATACAGTTGTTCTTTTCTTTTATCACATTCATCTTCATTAGTGTTTGTCTACAACATAATAAGGAGTCGAATTCAAGGTGTCTACATGGAAAGTGTTCAATATTTAGACCAATAAGTTAGTATCAAATGGATTACACTTCTAATTGACTGATAAATAAA
This sequence comes from Schistosoma japonicum, assembly GCA_025215515.1. NCBI lineage: Eukaryota > Metazoa > Platyhelminthes > Trematoda > Strigeidida > Schistosomatidae > Schistosoma > Schistosoma japonicum. The sequence goes on along the minus strand of CM046069.1, from coordinate 84,020,036 downwards.
ATCTGAAACATTAAGTGGGTATTTGTAATGTCAAGTAATCATCGTGAAAACTGAGTTGATTCTACGTTATTCTACGTAGATTTTGTTGGGTATAGGACTCTGTGGCTCAGTAATAGGTAAGCTGCTTGAAGTTTTAGACATAAGGTTGAAGATTGGAAATCTGATCTGGCTAATTCGGTTATCAGCAATCATATGATAGTAGTATCATTAGCCTTCACAATTAGAATGTAGTTCGAACTAGCACAAAAGTAACATTGTTTGAAACTTAAGATCTAAGAGATGACAAAGAACGTATGTATCTGTGTCGGTTTGACCTTATCACCTAATTCTCCAACCAGAAATTACGATAATTTGTTATTGGGTAAGTCTACAATTACTAACAATTAGTGACCCAATGAAAGTCGCCATGTTTTGATTTGACTGCCGCTAACTATTCCAACCTGCTTCTACTTCAGCTAATAGTGTACATGGTTGAGGGTATGTTATACATGTACTAACAACCTCAGTTAGTAATCCTCAATATTCTAGCCAACTGATTCTTCATGTTGAAATAGTAGTTTGTTTCTAACCTCAGCAGTGTTCAGTTGGCACTGAGTTAAGCCTCATCAGCATCGACATCACTCAGTTACAATGAATATACCCTCATTGGTGTTTAACTTCGACAAGTAATTCAGAGGACTCTAAAGTGGAGGCATAACCAATCGGGAAAGGAAATGAAGTCAGACAACATCAGCCGTTAGATTCCAGCTCAGTAATTTAAGGATTAATCATTCGCCCCAAAGTCTGAAAGTTATTGGCTAAATCTATGAGGTGAACATGAAGATTCTCATCTCAGGATGAAGATGTCTAGTGATTCCTAGTTTACAGTGATTGTTCAATCCTGGTCATTTCGTAATATCAGACATAAACGTGGCTAGTGAAAATCTGTATTCACTAATTAGCAAGTATAATCAAACTCTCACTATGCATAAGTTATTTGTAAATAGTATTGCCGAGGTCAACAAAATGAGAAATGAACTAATAATTGTGTCAATCATAAATTAATTATGAAGAAAACTGAGTTTGATTAGATGGAACCAAATGATTGAATAAAAGACAGGCAGTGAAAGATGAATACTCTTGTGGTAATGTGTTATCGGTCGAATCATGTCATTTGATATCTTCAAGTAATAAATCATGATTATTATACAGACTTCAAATAAGTACTTCTACTTTACCAAATTGATTTAGATCAACAGTTCATGAATTCAAAGAATGAACAATTACTATTTAATCATCTCCAGGCTAAATTTCGAATTACCCTCTTAGTGTTGATGTCAGTAATCGTTAAATGCAACTATCATTATCGAAGTTATGTATGATTTGAATCTGTTTTTTCCTCTGCTAATCTAAACAACTTAAATAATTCATGAATGAACTCACAATACATAATTGTTATTACCGAATCCAGTGAATATACCAACATTTAACACAAACTACTATTATTATTAGCTTAGTAATCAACATGAATAACCGCATCTTGTTGTCCTATCCTATGATGTGGAAAGTTGAGAAGATGTAGTAAGAAGCGCTTCATTTCATGTTAGTTACAAAATGTCTTGTGAGTTATACGGTATATTTATATTGGTTACCATTTCAGAATGATATGAATTACTTTCTACATGTTAATAAATGAATTACTGTTACTATGAATACATCAAAGTCTAATAGTACCCTCTTATTGTAGACATTAATCATGATGATGAACATTATGTTGGAAACAAACTAATCTAGTTGACAAGTAGAATTGATTAACTAAGCAAGAAAAGTATGACAAACGTTAAAGTTGATTGAGAGAGACAATAGTTGAATAGTCATTTAATTTATGCAAATATATTGGAACACATGTGAAAACATATTGAACAGATATCATGGCAAGGCTTTTGTCGATCATGTTTGAATTAGTTATGTATAACTATGAATCTGACACATATGTCCATCGATCTGAGTTACTATATACCTAACCTAATGAATAAAGTAGTTTTACTACTGTTAACTTTAAAGATAGTTAAGAAAATTAGACGCATAGACAGAAATAGTTCTAAGTATTTCATAGTTTCTAATGTAAGTAAACACAAAGTGAATACTTCAGTACAATTCCAACTGATTTGGATTCATATCACCTAACATTTCCAACCATTACTCGTTCACTTATTATCATGAGTATATCCTGTAGATAGTCTATTAAATGTTAATGAGTAAAAAAAGGCGTTAAAACTTCATCTTCAAATATACACAAACGGATCTTCACAATCATCGTTTATAGTCAAGTCGGAGATATCTAGTGTATATGTACTACTTCAAAGTAATTACTATAATACTATTTGATTTCATGAACATCTTAGAAAGATTAATATAATAATAATAATAATAATAATAATAATAATAATAATAATAATAATAATAATAGACGTAACTTACCATGAAACTATTCAATGGTCTTGGTATACTGTCTTTTCTACGCTTTTTTTTCGATTCAGCTATTGTTGTATATGGACGTAATGCATTAGCACCAGTTAAACGTGCTGCTCTATCACTAGGCCATTCTGTTGGTATTGCATGTTCATTAGTTAAATGTTGCATCCATACTTGTAGACCACCAAGTTTTGCTGTTGAACATTGATCACAATCTTTCATCCACATAATTTTATTTTATTTTTGTATTCAATGAAAGCACAATGGTGATTAATAAATGAAAATGTCTTCTAATGTAGTTTGTGTAGTTTGATTTTCTCTTGGAATGAATTGAAGATTTACAATAGAAAATTATATTTGTAACATGTGAATTAGTTTTTTTTTTTGTTTTAACTGAATGAATTTGATCACTCAATAGACTAGACGTAACACGTTTTATAAAAATGAGGAAATAATCGTGTGATTTGACAATTTATATAAGTTGACAGATGGGAAGAAGAAGAAGAAGTAGAAGCCTAGTGAGGTAGAAGAATAACAAGAGACCAATGATATATTTTGTGCCCTAGAGCTGTGTCTACTTATATACATCTGTGTATGTAGGCATATATATATGTATGTGTATAAAATAATGTCTGTTTGTGTTAAGTGTATCACCTTGACACACTGTTAGATTTAATGTGACCGTTATACTATTAATATTAATATTAATAATAATAGTAGTAGTAGTAATTGTTGTTTATTTTTAACCGACAGGGGAGGGTGGGGAAAGGGGAGAGTTGTGCAAATAATCTACTATACACTTTTTGATCGTCTGGGAAAGGAGATGAGTTCACAATTAGTTTTATGACGATGAGACTAGGTAGATTAGATAGACATAGATATCATGTATGAATTTGATTAGCACGTGGCTTCCAATATGCTACCTGTGTATATTTCTATTAATATATACAAATATCTGTCTATCTATCTATCTATTAATAAAATGAAGGGAGAAGAAAACAGGAATCCACCATCAAATAAATAAACATTCACACACACACACATGTACATTGAAAGGGTAACCTCCTCATTTTGTCCACCACCCACCAACCCACACATTCACATTCCTACCCCTATACATAAATAGTCACGTATTTATAAAATAAATCAAAAAAAAATTATTTTTTTAAAATTTATTAAATGAGCACTTCAATAGGGCTAAATTGAAGAAAGTTTACTAACCAATCACAAATGGTAAAAATTAAATAACTTAAATACTGCAATCTGATTGGTTGATTAAATAATAATATAAACTTTTTGAATGGTGCAATTTTTTCTAATTTCTGTTTTTAGAAATAATTATTTTCAAAATAAGGGATGACATGTAAAAGAAGATCAGATTATGAAAAATTCATAAGGGAGGTGTAAGTGTGGATGCGTGGGTGTGATGATGGGGTGGGGTATGAAAACTGCGGTTTCTCCTAATGTTTCCATTAAACACAAAATTGAGAGTATTCAGCTAAACTATAGTGCCACTTTTGAGTGATTCTTCAAGTGACCTCGTCACATATCTGCTGGTATCTAATTCCCGGCATTTTAGGCCTGAAACTTTAAGATATTATCCTACGAAGTGTTGACTTATTGCAAAGATACGTTATAAGCACAAATCCATTCAAATTGGAACGCATTAGAATAATTCTAACTGCACTGAGACCTCAAAAATTATTGCCGAAATCTAATTGCTCTGATAATATACTTTAGTTCTCCTCTTCTTTTTTCCTCCTGAACCTCTGGTTGTGCTGAGCCAGTTGGACGTGAAAAACTCAGTTATTCACGTTCAGTTTATGAACAGTAACCTTATGTGTAGAATGTAACGTGAACTGTCTCTTAGTGTACCAAAAGAAGACATTTTCCATGAAAATTATATCCAAAACAGATTTCGAAATCTCTAAGATGAAAGTTCATGTCTGAATTATCTATGATTTTTTTTAGTGTTAAAGAGCATCTATGTACATCTACACATCCACAGTGTTGATGTTAACACTGGGACCCGAATTCAGTTCGTTTCATGCCAAACGCCATTGCGCTCGTCGCAAGTATGACTGTCTGGGCTCAGTAGTCTAGTGGTGAATGCTATGGCACCTGGCATGAAACGAACTGACTTCGCGTCTTAATGTGTACATCGACACTAGGATGTAAGTATATGCGGCTAACAAATCCCAAATAGAACGAAACGTGCGTTCTGGATTTGGTTTACTAGTCACAATCCAACTCATAAAACGCTCGTGAACTTCCGCTATATCAATGCACTCCGCTCAGGATGCCTACATGATAACATAGACTGATCGACTTCAGTCCATGAAAAATCAACGAGAAGATTCAAATACACTTGACTTATGGTCAGACCTCTTATTTCTTAGAAATGTAGTTTGTTTTTAGTCTTAGAATTTTACCGGATCTAAATCCTTACGTAATGTTTCCTTTATTTCTGTGATATTCGATATCTCGGAAAAGCCCTTATGATGTAATCTTCTAGATTCCAATAGTTTAATATACCTTTTGAAATTCACGAGAAATTCATTTATAGGACTTTAGTTTTGTCTTAATTACTTTTCTAATGTTTACTAAGCTTGCTGTACTAAATCCCTTTAGTTCGTCCGGTAGGTTTGTGCTTGGTATTACAGCGTAATTTTCAGCCAAGATTTCACTTCAAGTGTCGCCATCTGTCTACTTTGAACAAGTTCTGTGAAGTGTAGTCGACAACATTGATGAATTACGACAATATAGTTAGAGTCAAAGACTAAAATGAAATCCCTGATAAGAATTACACTATGTTATGTAATAATTACTCATTGAAAATATTCGAAGCTACACACTGAATTAACATAGCAAACATTGCAGATAACTCCAGTCTTATTCATTTCAGCATGAACTGGGGAAACATAATTCCCTTACTTACTTACGCCTGTTACCCCCCTCGGAGGAGCATAGGCCGCTCACAAGTATTCTCTATTTAACTCTGTCCTGAGCAAAACATAATTCCCTAGGTAACTGCAGTGATGAGAGTACACCTCCACTAAAACAATCACCATGATCACATGTCACTTGAGGTTTCTGTAAATCAGTAATTCAATTAATTCGAGATAACTAAGTGGAATCTGTAAATGTACTAATTTTTTCTATCTTAAGTGATCACACCTGAATTTTTACAGTTGAATAAAAATATAAAATTAGACTGAATACAACAACGTCGCTGCATTCTGAAACTTTTTCGATGTAAAACGAATCAGTCAAATTAGTGACTGATCACTACCAATTGAAAAGATTTGCATATTTCCAATTGTGGATAATCATTAGACTACAATAATCAATTTCATTTTCTTAGGATGTCAGTTAGCTTCAATTTTCAATAAATTTAATGGAACTAACATTTTCAATCGTCTACCTATTCATTCAGTAGGTAAATATTAGGGCCCCAAGTAGAATCTTTTATGGAGATGCAGTACTTTGTAAGAGTGGTCCAATAACTGAAAGGAAAAATAACTGAATGTATTAGGTAATGCACAGTGATTGGAAGGTGAGAACACCATATATAACCCCAGTCTATGTACTAGATATGCATATACACACACTCCCTAGCTGTTTATCAACAAATCCGTCTATATTTCTACCTATCCGTCTAACTACTCATATATACATACGTATATATATATATATATATATATATATATATATATATATATATATTTGTTTAAAAATTCCCATGTTTATCAAAAACAAAGACGTATTTATTTATTTATTTACTTACTTACTTACTTACTTACTTACTTACTTACTTACTTACTTACTTACTTACTTACTTACTTACTTACTTACTTACTTACTTACTTACTTACGTACTTACTTACTTACTTACTTACTTACTTACTTACTTACTTACTTACTTACTTACTTACTTACTTACTTACTTACTTACTTACTTACTTACTTACTTACTTACTTACTTACTTACTTACTTACTTACTTACTTACTTACTTACTTACTTACTTACTTACTTACTTACTTACTTACTTACTTACTTACTTACTTACTTACTTACTTACTTACTTACTTACTTTACTTACTTACCTTACTTACTTACTTACTTACTACTTACTTACTTACTACTTACTTACTTACTTACTTACTTACTTACTTACTTACTTACTTACTTACTTACTTACTTACTGTTACTTACTTACTTACTTACTTACTTACTTACGTACTTACATTACTTACTCTTACTTACTTACTTACTTACTTACTTACTTACTTACTTACTTACTTACTTACTTACTTACTTACTTACTTACTTACTTACATTACTTACTTACTTACTTACTTACTTACTTACTTACTACTTACTTACTTACTTACTACTTACTTACTTACTTACTTACTTACGTACTTACTTACTTACTTACTTACTTACTTACTTACTTATTACTTACTTACTTACTTACTAAGACTTATTCATGACAACATCATTTTCCTTAAATAAAACATACATTCATTCTGTTGTAATTTGTATAAATCATTATCATGCGATATACAGAATAAATTGATGCAGTGTCTCATTTTTACTTAGAAACTCACTACTTATCTGAACATGTTTATGGATGATAAACAGGAACATGCTTATATATAGTCATTATCAACTATCCACCCAACCCTACAAATAACATGCTCAGGAACATCACTACTACTACTACTACTACTAACAACAACAACATCAGTAGCAGCAACAGTAGCAGCATGAAGTAAAGTGTAAATCTAGTCAATAAGGCGTTTTGAAAGAAGCCAATAAAATACAAAAATAGTTATTATTAATTTATGTTTGAAAGTCTTTAATTAATTTATTTACTACTTATTTTGTATATTGAATTGTGTTTCTGTTTTTTTTACTTGAATGTCTTTATTGTTGTTTTGTTCTGTTCTGTTGTATTCTGTCTTTTATACATGATACATGAAAGAATAAAATGTTTGCATACTACTTAGTTAGTTAGTTAGTTAAGTAGTAAGGTAGATTGTTTTCTCATCCAATGTCGATATTATTTGATGAAGAAGAAAACATAGATATAATTGAATTAATTTGCATAATCAACGAAGATATACCGTGGATTCCATTTGTATGCATCAATATGTACCTATATCTAAGTAATGTTTTGTATGTAGTTAGCGGTGGAATTCCACGCTTTTATTTGGTTCTACTTGACACTCCTCGGTTGAATATGTGTACTAGTAATACACATATATGCCAGTCATAATGAAGTGTGTTTTTGTATAAAAGGAGGTAGACAATTGGTGGTTGTAAGAGTGTAACAGCAGAAGTCCAATGAGAAACTATTCGAAGCTTGTCACAAATGAGTATTTTCAATGTGTTAGTCCTGTGATAGTGAATGCCTTACTGTCAGTGACAGAAATCATGCGGTTAAGGTGAAGTGTGCATCCTTGGAGTCGGCATTTTCCAATCTCGGATGCTATTATTACACATCTTTATAGTCTAAAGTATGAGTCCACTATTGGAACTTGCTGATTCTCTACTTATCGTTTTCCAACCGATCAAGCAGTAGTAATAATTGTTGTTGTTATTGTGATAGTCTTAATTTCTAAGAAGCCAGATCTTGGCACGATTTTGTGTGTTGATTTCAAGAAGTGAAATTATGGTAACATTTATCCAGTTAGAAAAACACTTAGAAGTTGTAAACAGTCCTTTTCGCATAGTGCGATTTAAAGTATGTGGGGAGGGAATATGGGGATTGAAAACAATTTTATGATTCCTAAGAAAGTTAATTAGTGTAAAAGACTACTTACTGAAATACCTGGTGATGTTTATTTTAGTTACATCACCAATTATGGCCCCATTTTAAGCCTCTTTCACACACACACACACACACACACACGCATACACTTTCAGTTTTTACGTGAAACAAAATTCATCATAAAACAAAGTGAATTGATAACTTGTATTCATAGGCAAATTTTACTTCCTTCCAAACAGTAAGTGTACTTTACTTCTAAGTGAGATTGACGAGTAACACCACATCAAAGTGATAGGCAAATACATTGAGTGAGTTAGATGAGATTGTAAACAGTAAACAGTAAAGATGAAGGTATACGTGTGTTTGTGTAAAATGAGTGAGGAAAACAGGAGAAAATACAATTCATTGTGATTGCTATTTTATAAATAGGCGCCAATATAGCTGACATATTTATGTATACTTGGGCTTAGACCATATTTCAACACGCACTCTATTATTTGCTCTCTTTCTCGTATACACATACTTCCCGCTATACAATAAATGGATTTGTGTAGCATTAGTAATATCAAGTTGATAATAGCAATAATAGTACTATACTTTATACAAAATATAAACCTCAATTGAGTGGTCACTACTCATTGAAACTAGAATTACTCATAACAGTTTATGCGGTCAACCTGTCTTCCGCTCTCTCTTCCTCCCACTACTTCACTCTCACTCAACTTTTAAATGTTGGAAGTGAAATGTTCTCTTTTACAGTTTGAAAGTTCGTGTTTTAATTTATGATTGTATGATAGTAAATAGACAAAATGTATTTTACACGTAGAGACACATAGAGAATAAATGTTTATCTGCGTGATTAGTAAACTATTGAATGTTTTCTGTGTCTCTCTTATCAAAAAGTAACGTTATTGAATGTAGATGACGAAAGATAGTCGTTGAGTGGATGAAGTAGGTAAGAGGGTATCGATGAATTTGCCCGCGTGAGTTACGGTTCGTGTGTGTGTGTGTGTGTGTGTGTGTGGATAAATAGACAACTAGAAGTAAAACTTCTGTGCATACCTTCTATATTATAATCCGATTTGAATAAATGAAGACTAACAATCTTAGTAAAAATTGCATAGTAATAAATGATCATCCATTCATTCATTTACTCATTAACATAGCTAGTTTATAGATCATGTGTATATAGTCATTGACAAATTTCGATATTTTTTAGTTCTTTGAACTGTATGATTGTCATCCTGAACATCATCGGTGGTAATTACAAGTTAGCGTTCCGTAAGTATTAAATGAGTTCATTATGGTGACCTTATCTACGATCGGTTGTTTCGACTAATTTCTTTGTTCAGTTGATCACTGACTGTGTTGATGAAGAAAAAATATCACGAAACTAAAACCTATTCTTAATCAGCACGACAAACAGATTAGCAATAGCCCAACTATGAAGAAAATAAATAGCATACAGACACTAATCAGAAAAACCAAAACTCTCTACAACACCCTTTGAATACAATATCACAAATTGCATGAGTTAAACATTCACTGATAACTAGACATCACTAGATACTTGTTTCGTCACGATATTGGACTAATGCTTACCAGTGCATATCCACGATGTTAACAGGAAATCCAACTCGTGATCTCTAGAATTTTCGGCTAACACTTAACGACCTAACCACAAGGCTGGTATCTAACTTCAGTCAATATGTGATATATTCCTCATTTCTATCCATCGCCATATGTGAGTAACTATTTTTAAATCTGACACAGCTGAGCTACACTGGTTAACGCCTCTGCATTATAACTCCAGTGCTAGTGTAAAGAAATTGATTGTAATTAGGTGAAGCGTAGATTGTAGAATATGAATTCAACGTCATAAACTAACTTGAATTAGGCAACCAAAGGTTAAGTATAATCAGTGAAACCTAAAGTTCATGCGCTCAAATACTTGGTAGGGTCATAGATGCTCACTTCTAAGAAGTTCCATACTGGGATAAATAAGTCATCTAAGATGTGAAAGGTGGTTTCGTGTTGTTGTCTAACTGATGCCACTTAATGACATCAAATTCATAATGAATAGTCTCTGTAACATCTCTTCACAAACACCCACTGTGTTGAGGATATCTATCTGAAATCAAACTTTTATCAACAAAAATTCTTCACAATGCTTCCAACATGTTGGAAAGTTATCACAAAATAATCTCTAACTTCAAAAATCACAAATCAGACCATTCAATTATATGCATGAAACAATACAGAAATCAACGAAAGCCACATAGATATCAGTGTCTGTCACAAACTAACATAATCACTTCGTTGTATTTTGTTCAGACCACAAGAAACAACAGTGAAAAACAACAAATGTAACCTTATCTATAATATATATTGTACCAACTGCGAGAAGTATAACATGGGACTAATTGGATGGTCTGTTTACTAATGCATACCTAAACAAAAACTTTCATTAAAATGACTTTTCATACAATCACTCATATTAATGCGGATGGATATTTGTAGGCAGTAGTTCAAATAGAAAAATATTAAAATCCTGGATTTATGAAACTTTTAGGAATTTCGGGGAAGTTCCGAATGTATAGTATTCTAACTAGCTAATATTTAAGAGTCGCATTCTCATATATATATAATCTACGCAGATGAGGGCTCGAACCCAGGACCTTGTGGCTACGCAGCAAATACATTAACATTAGACCACTAAATCGTCTCCCAACAATCGATTTATGTAAATCAGTAAATTCGTGATGTTTGGTCTATTAGTAATGCATTTGCGTTAGAGCAAGAGGGTGCATTGTGTGCATTGCTAAACAGTTCCACACTAGGACGAAACGGCTATCCAGAACTTCCTGGGGATCAGTGGTTGTTTAATTCAGACCATTTCGTGACATTAGATTAATAAGGATAATTGGATTCGTGAAAACAAACAGTCATAAGAAAAATTATTAGGTCAGACTAATTTAATACTTGAAGTATGGGTTCATCATAAGACATGAATTTCTGAAGTCGTAGCTACGAAACAGATTCAAAATGCTTCTGAGTTCAGTTTTAGACTTTTAACTGATTCGAGTTGAATTGTGACTGGCACTCGGAATTCAGGAGGCGCGTTTCGTCCCAATCTTGATGTTCATACTAGGATTCGAACTCAGTCTGCTTCGTGTCAAATGCCACCGTGTTCATCATTAGGCTATTGAGTTCTGACAGTTACTTTGTACAACGAGTATGTATGTATACTCCGAATGTGTTTGGAACTTGCTGTTGGTTTGTTATGAACTGAAACTCAAACAACACTTATGTACCGTTGTTATATCGAGTCAATCCGTTCAGAATTCATATATGACAACAAAGACTGATCAGTTTCAGTGCATAACATATTGACAGGAAGATCCAAACATACTAGAATTTTTTAACTGATTCATTAAAGGTGGAATTTTGATTAGGAGTGTACAGGTGAATTTGTCTTATTTATATAACTATAATACAAAACATACAATAATAGACATTAGACTAATGAATCCAGTCATGTTTTATATTACAGTAGACAGAATATTCAATAATCTGCATTGACATTCATATTATACACATAGATTTACCTGTACTGTATGTTTACATAAGAGAGATTTCATTATCATTTTGAATAAGATTACGATTGTTAACTTCATGTTTGATTAAACAAGCCAGTAATGATGACTCGTTTGCAATTGTTTGTTTTAGTCTTAGTAACTGTCATGTTCGGTTGATTTATGGGTTGTTAGATTGGATATTTGTCAATGTATCAACTGAATATGGATCAATCTAAATGCTTTACATCTAGAAATGCAGTGTCACTCTTAGAATCTTTTTTAGTTTAAAATTTTTGTTAATCCTGATATCACGAATCGTTCTGAATCAGACAACCATTGATCACCTGGAAGCACTGGACAGCTGTTTCGTCCGAGTATGGAACTCTTCAGCAGTGCGCATCCATGACCCTGTTGGGGATCGAACCCAGGACCCTCTGGCTCCGCGACCAGCGCTTAACCATTGGACCACTGAGCCGGCTCCTAATAGTTGATATTTCTAATTCAGTCAATTCGTGATACGTTTGCGCGACCTCATCCATTGCCATCGGTGGGTAACTGACTCACACCCGACACGGTCCAATGGTAAAGCGCTCGTCGCGGAGCCAGAGGGTCCTGGGTTCGATCCCCAACAGGGTCGTGGATGCGCACTGCTGAAGAGTCCCATACTAGGACGAAACAGCTGTCTAGTGCTTCCAGGTGATCAATGGTTGTCTGATTCAGAACGATTCGTGATATCAGGATTAACAACTAACTATCTCCACAACCCCCAATTGTAATTAAAATTTTTGCATGAACTAAACCATATTGATGTTTATATTAGGAAGATTCTGAATGTATTACAAATAAACTATTTAACTCACAGAATTCAATGACAATCGAATCGTAAACTTTCTCGATTCTTTTCATTCTTACGTAACTTCCACCTAACAATACCAATAATTTAGATACAACTATCAATGATTTCTTTAAGGTATAATGTTAATGTTACATTTCAGAATCAAAATCTGTAATTATAAACTAATCTTTAATTGATTAAATATGGTTCCTGTAAATGACATTTTACACTTACACTGATTATTTCCTAAATGTTAATGTTATCCATTATGTTTCATGGTTGTTGAAGTCATTCACTTGATTGCCTCTCATAAACGGTGACCAAAGTTTATTAATCAAGATTGAAATAAAACAGAACTTGGTAAGTTATATGATGTTTCATGGATGTATGATAAATTTGATGGAGATTACAATGAGTAAGTGTATTATTTACTTAACCAAAGTTATTGACCATAAGTTCATTGTCTGGGTCAATAATACAAACTTCCAAGTACACATTAATTGTCATTATCATTTATAAGACAAACATAATTTTTTTTCAGTTAGATATGAACTGTGTACCATTAACTGAATAGGATGTTGAATTACCAAATGAATAGTGTGTACCCCCCACCCCACCTCCTCTTCCACTGTCTAAGATAAGTATTACAGCCCGTCTTCTTTTAAGATTAACAGACAGAATCAAATGTACGGTACACGTTCACAGTAGAATAGTACTGTTAAATTAATGTTTTGTAGAACTGTTAGAAATGTACTTGTCAACAAAATACTGTTTCTATAATGAATTCTATTTTAGGGTTGTTATCAGTGAATAGGGCACGCATTGTGGGAATTATCAGACTTCATCACAAGACAAGCGCTAACATGGAATCCTGAAGACCAAAGAAAAGACGAAGACCAATGAACTTATTACTTTTGGAATTGGAGACAGACATGAAAATAATGAACAGCATTCGGAGTGAACTTGAAAGGAGAGCCTTTGACATAGTTGGTTGGAGAATGCCTATGCCTCACGTGGGGTAACAGACACTGATTGGCTGATTGATTACTGAATAGTTATGAATTCTAACCACAAGCACGATGAAATTAAAATATCAACTATAGTCACTAAAATGGGAACAACTAATCAAAAATGAGGCCAATGGAACTAACTGAACTAATATATGCGAAGTAGTGACACACTTCACTTCTAGTGAAGTAGGTATTCATAATATTATCCAGGACAACAATTAATGCTTCTCAATGAAACCATCTAGCTCAGAGAATATGACACTATCAAAAAAAATCTATTGGGGTTGAACATTTCTATTACTGGCTAGTTTAAAACATTCAAGTCATTTTTTAACTATTAGGTGTTTGGAAGTATTCAACAGGATTCAGTACCTCACTGATGTTTTGTGCTAGCTGACATGTATCCGTAAAGAGTTTCTTGATTGTTTAGGGGATTGATACACCCTAATGAAGAATTCGAACCAGTTTCTTCAACCTTGATACCATATATGCTAGGTTACGATTACGGAAGTTATGCACAATATTTTAAAGTGCATTAAATGTGCTCTCTACCACATTTCTGGGCACTTGTGTCATTAATATGCTGTGAAGCTATGCAGCTTATTATAATGCCAATTTCATTAATAATTACAATACAAGTGTTTTAAGTATGTAGCTATTTCTAGTATGATAGGCCAATAACACAAATGTTGTTGTTGTTGTTGTTGTTGTTGTTGTTGTTGATGATGATGATGATGATGATGATGATGATGATGATGATGATGATGATGATGATGATGATGATGATGATGATGATGATGATGATGATGATGATGATGATGATGATGATGATGATACAAAAACCATCTTTTATTTCTGTGTTTATTCATGAAATAGCTGGATAATAATCTTTTTCAATCAACTAATGGTTATAGTTTTGTGCTATAGTCGTACGAAATCTCTATGTAGTCGGTCACTGGAGAGCACATGGTCATTATTATGCAGATAGAGTTTAAGAAAACTGTTTACTATGAAACTACCTTGCATTATCAGTGAAAGTTAATCAGGTTTGTCAGCAATACACAGCCATAACGATAATGTTATGATTTCCAGGATTTGTAGCAAAAGTAGGATTATTAAGCCTGATTTATAACTTCATTTAATTTCAAGATTGTCATTAAGGCCGCCAATTATATCCACCCAGTACTTCCCTGATTCCCACTAAAGTCAGCTAATTACAGTTATGTGTTCACTTTAGATTGACTTCTAAGAACCAATGAAGTAACGATATTTAGTTGGCAAATATCAACCATATGAAGAATGAGAAGGATATCACCGTTAGTAATGATTGATGATGACATTAGTTTCGTTACGCTGCCTTTTCCATCATTAATATCATCATGAATAAGAAGACAATGAAATTCATTAATCAATATGTAGAATATTACTTTTTCATTCAAGGAGTGAACTGCTTTGAATAGTTTTCAGTTTTCAGTAATCAAGATAGTAAGTCTGGTAACCCATGTTAGTTCTTGTTGCATTTATTCCAGTGTGGATCAAGTTTTTCCTTCATACCGATAAAGATAACACTGCTTGTTCGGAGAATGTGTTCTAGTAGTTGAACATTTAATTCGAAAAATAGAATCTTATGCTAAGTTTGTGTGACTTCGAATTTTAAACCTTTCCGTAATGGCCGATCAGATGATTAGTTCTACAGGAAGCGAAATGGTAAGACGCATAAACACAGAAATCATTATTTAGGATACAGAATATTAACATGAAGTCACTACGTGTTCTACGATAAGATCAGTGAAAAGAGCTTTAACAGCTTTAATTGTTCATCGTAAGGAAGGTTCGAAAGACCAGCTACCAGCTTCATACCTACCAGTTGAACTCTATCAAATGTGTTGACATCCTTAATAATACATGGATTTACGGCTTGGATATAATATTCAAGATGAGATCTCATGTATGTAGGGTATACAATTCGGAACACATTTTCAACAAAATATTTCAATGTACTGTGAAATGATCAGAGGACTGGATATCCTTCAGTTAATGTTGCATTACAGTATATAATAGTTTTCAAGTCATGACCTTCTGTTACTCATATGCTCTAATATTATTTCTCTTATGGTAGTGGTATGTTATTTATTATGTATCGGCGAATATTACAGTAGTTCATATGCATTACTTCATTCATACTGCAATTCACCTGTAAATTCCACCTGTAAGACTGTTGAACTAATTCATCTAAATTAGCTCGAATATCAAACCAATCAGCAGTGTTGTTCTCCCAATCTTTAAAATGCTGAGAACAGGCGGGACTAGTTATTTTTCCTAAGTTATGCTACTTTTTCATTAATTTGTAAAGTTAGCTATCACCAGTACCGCTATTTCTTTCTTTTTGCACTGACCTTGTTGTTTTTGATTGCTCGTTGTCATTGTTAGTGTGCCAATTGTTCTATTTGTTACAAGATTGTTATTGTAACTATATATACAGCTTTGAAACAAAACAGAATAGAATCTTCTAAGTGCAGCGTTCATGTCTACTTGACAGGACATTGAGCAAATAATCCAGTTGTTTAGTCGTTGGTCACTGAGTGTGGGTTTCTGTTTCATTTTCTCGTAGATTAGTTCGTTAGTTAAAGAGTTGCAGTTAATGCTTCCGTGTATAACATAAGCGGCACGACATATCATACTAATGTCATTGACTTCAGTTGTTATCGCAATTCATTGACATAAAACAGAAATAAAAAGTAGATTCAAGACAGTACTTTGAGAGATACCACTTAACACAGACCTCTATTCAAATATTGTTCCACTAAATAGTATTCTTTGTCATCACTCATATAACACATCGAATTGACCCTAATATCCTAAAGCTTCGCAGCTTTCGCACAAAACCGATTCAACACACTTTATTGAATACTTTACTGAAATCAATGAATAATCTATACACAGCTACATTCATTCTCAATAGCTACCCTACAATTCTACCTCAAAAGTTATTAAGTTAATAAGACAAGAAAGTCATTTATCAAAATTTAAGTGTTCATGTATATAAGTACCTTTCAAGTAGTATCTACAATCATATTAAAATAAACATTCAAATTTTATCAATTGTTTATACTAAACATTAGTACTTCCTTGAAGAAATCATCTTCCATAATAAAATTGTAGAAGGTGATATTTTCTTCTTCTTTTTCATTCTAATGAACCCTATTGATTGAATATTAAATGAAGGAGACAGATCACCACTATCTAATTCACATAGATTCCTACTATACTTCATTATGTTTATACTATGCCTATATTCTGAATATGCTGAAGAAGAATACAAAAAGAAGAAATAAGCCTGTATGCATATCATACTCATTTAAACCATAAAACATGCATACAATTGTTTACATTTTTATTTATTTATTTATTTATTAGATACTACTTATTTTTCTCAATAGACTACTAACACTTAACATTAGTTATAATGAATTAAATATCATAAAGTCTATTGATAGGCATTCTGTCTAGACAAAAATATTCACATTCTCTACTGTAATGGACATGATTCAGCTTCATGAATATTTTCTTCAGTAAGTAGTTCTTTACATTCTAATAATCAATTTAAAACAAACCAAAAAAGAAAAAGAAGTAACAGAGTAAAAAAAACATACGTGTAAACATGTAAAATTACCTTTTTCTAACTGAAAAGTGATTTAAAATGAGGTGGTTTATGAAGACTGATGTTAAGTGATAGTTGATGGAATTCGTTGTAGATTCATATTGACAAAGTACTATTGAAAACTAAGGAGTACTGGACAGTTGTTTCTTACTAATATTAAACGCTTAAATAGTGGAGATACTTGACTTCCCTTCAGAGGTTTCAGTTATCTACCGATTATAATTTGTGAAATCACAAATTTTATCGTAGATTGATTAAGGTAAGAAGTACCAACTGATAAGTGTTGACTGATTAGTCTCAATGTAAACTGTTCACTGTACTACATCTTCGATGGTAACATGAAAGCACTATATTGAGAATTCCTATTCTAAGCCAAGACAATGATCTAATGTTAACTGGATATCCCAAACTAGTATGGATTAGACAACCATTAATAACTGGTAAGCTCTGAATAGCAGTTCCGTCCTAGTATAGAACTCTTCTGCAGTGGGCATCCACAAACTCATCAGAGTCCAATCCCAGGGATTCCTGGCTCCCTTGTGAACGCTTTATCATTGGACCACCGAATCGTTCTCCAGAGGTTGATATTTCTAATCCAATCAAGTTAAGGTACATTTAGGCGACCTTATTCATTGCGAATGGTGGGTAATTGCCTCACGCTCAACACGGTTGAACTCCACTTGCCACCTCTTCTCACCAGAACTCTGAGAATTACTGCATGAAGTTAGTCACTAGTGAGATTTATAATATCAGATCTGTTTACTTGTTTCTAATAATTAATTCCAACATCATCATTCTAGAGAATACGGTTTTGGTTGAATGTGTCACAAATTGATGTTGACAAGGTACGATTGCAAACCAGGAATGACTGAACATGTGTTTCGTTGTAGTGTGAAACTGCTCAGTAGTACGTACCTCAGATTTCTTCCTAGAGTCTTCAGATTGACGAACACCTAAGCGTCTACACCAATGTTTTGGCCGGTATCCAATTGCAGAATTTCTACTTCCTTCAATTTGTGACATGCCTCGACGATCATCGATTGTCGTTAGCGATGATTGTCTCACTTCCGACAAGCCTGAACTCCACCATCTAGTGTGCATACTGATGAAGAGTCCCATACTGAAATGAGACAGCTGTCCAGTGCTCCATGGTTTTTCAATGTTAACGTGTCACCATCATTTTGTAACGAATCCACTCAATATATAGAAGGGTGGGTTTCAGGTAGAGACATTTATTCGTTAAATGATTAGTTTCATATTATTAAATGATATTGTTTTGATAACCTCTGAAAATCACTCGTGTATTGTACAATCGTTTCATCCTAAATAAAGAATTCGTGGTAGTGAATATTCACCATTGCAACAGAGTTCGAACTTGAAGTTCTTGTTGGAAAATATGGTAAGCAAAGTACAATTAATCCAAGCTCGTGGTGAACAGTGTTTGATGAGATTGAAAAATTCTGAACCTAATTAGCGTTTTTAAATGAAGAACTCTACTGAGGTATCTTATTAAAAGATGAAATGGTTGCCTTGTGATTCCTGATTTTCAGTGGTAATCTAAACTAGTTCAGTTTGTAATATCAAACTCAGAAACTAGTGTGATGCCTAAACTGAATGTGTTTATATCTTTTTATTGATGTTATTGGGGATTTTATCTGACGATTGTTTGTTACCACATGTTCATCTTGAGGAGATCCCCTAGGTACAACACAAATTCACAAATATGATTAACTCTCGATTGTGGCTTTCAAGCATGATTTAGGAAGCGCATTTCTATTGAATCAGGACTCATCAGTCTTATATACTTGCAGTCCGGAGTTGGTGTTTTCACCATGGTTGGAATTTGGTCCATTTGAGTCCCAAGTGAAAAATACAAACCGTTTATAGTAATAGTAACATCTCATTTTAAACTGAGCTTCTTTAAGTTTAATATGTAATGTGGAGTACGTTAGTTATTTGACCTTGTAAATACTTCTTATCACTCCATGGTCGACTAGTTAGGAATGTGACCTAGTTTCAAATGAACAAAATGATGAGTAGTTTAAGGGTAATGGAATTATCGAAGTGGGGGGGGGAAGTAGCGTTTGTAAAGTCAATGTTTTGGGCTTTGTAGAAACGTCCACTCATGACAGTATACGACATCGAATTGAAGATATTCAGTTCTCACTATAAAAAATATTTATTGTAGTCAACGAATTTCTGTCTTGAACTAATGTGTTTTGTGAAGATAGGTACTAAGTGTGAACGATTTTATTCGTCATAGATTGATATCGGTATGGTACCACTGGAAACCAGGAAGAACTAAATAGTTGTTTCATCCTAGTGTGGGACTCTTCAATAGTCCACGTTCTCGAATCCTCCTGGAACGTCCTGAATAGCAGATTTCAGACAGTGGATGATCGTCGCTTTATACCACAAACTGATCACATTAGGATTTCTATCATTGACCACTAACCCTGTAGTTAAATGTTCATTGTGTAAATTGAAGTTTGTGGGTTGGGTTACCTAATGAAATCGAGGGTAAGCACTGCCACCAATGATTCCCATACAGCTTTGCAGTATCACCTAGTTTTCAGTAGCATCTAACCAACATCAGTATATGACGAATATAAACAACTAAACTACTATCTTATTCATGCCTTTGCTAAGTTAACATGTTATTGGCTTCCAATGACAACCGGTGATGAAAATTACATTTTTTAACGTAAAACAACAACCCATAGTCAATTAATAAGTGAATATCATCTATTTGCTATAAATCGGAGTTTTGAAAGTTGTTGGATTCTGATTTGATATGATGAATTTACTTTCATTAGGTAGCATTAGGTATATGCTTTTTCTCAGCATAGTACTCTACAAAAATGCCTATCACTATCTTATTGGAGGATTGAGCTCTAAATGTTTACGTTTTGTAGTGAATTATTAATCATTATACTACTGAGCAGTCATCTAACAGTCGGTTTTTTTAGTATCGGTCAGTTTACAATACATTGCCCGACCCCCTTTATTGGCATTGTTGAATAACTGTCACACTCCATTATTCATGTCTTTTATTAGAACTCTATGGTATACCTCCTGAGGATAGACACGTTGATCCCAATTTTGTGTTGTAAAGATTGTTGGTCAGTAGTTTCTTATGGCTATAAGTTGTTCGTACAACTGACTGAGTCTGTACTAATCAGATTATGGGAATAATGACTTATAGACTGAAAAATTCAGATTCTACTCACAAATTCGAAACCAGTCCTATTTAATTGGAGTAAGTATCCCCTTCAAACACACACAAACATTACGAATCACAGATAAAACTACAAATCTGTGAAGTAACTCAAAATCAATACAATTTCCATAACAAATAATATCACATTTTTCGGTTTCACACCACCAGTTGGATTTCGGGTATGCAGCCATTGAAAACTACGCTGAACTGAATAGCCGATTCATATTAGTAGGTGGTTTCATAGTACCACCTATGCATTACTTCATCACAAATCAAACTTATGATGTTCAAGTCAATAATCTGGTAGGTAACCAATAGTTTACATTTCAGACTACAGTCAACTTATACATCTGCACTAATTAAGAATTCTTTAATAAGGCGAATCATCTGTTCAATGCTTTTAATTATTTTCGGAAGAAAGTTAATCTATAATAAGAAGCTTGTATATTAGTACTGTTCCCAGCCGATAAGGAAGCTTTTTCACTTCGATTATTCCTTATATTGATCTTGGTTTCCTTTTCGTCCCTTAACAAGTGTTATGTAAGCATCATGTTATTAATTTCAGCTACATTAAGTTATTCACATACGTATAGAATGAGTATGAAAAAGATTGTTTACTTAGTGACCAAGCTGTATAGTTCTCTGATAATTACTTACCTATTACTAAGAAAGTAAATCTGTTCTAAAGATATGCTCCAATAGGTTTATCCACACATTTCTACTTACCATTCCTTCAATTGAAACAAATTAAATTGTCGGAAACTACCGAAACTATTTAACACGCTCAATTAATCATACTATGTAGGTCTATGTTTAAACAGACTTATACTTATAAACAGACTAGAATGATGAATGTCTAATGATGAAGGCCCTTATCTTATCATTATACTGTACAATAATAATAATCGAATGTATATGAACAATGCAAATCACATTGATTACAAATGACAATGTTATCATGCCTGAAGGATACAGGATGTAATGGCATGTGTTCACTGTTGAATAGAACAAAAGATGAATTACCATAAATTGTTTGATCGAATAATACGTATAGATACGTTCATAATTGTAGAATAAACAAATATGTTCACATTTAGATTTACTGTTATTGTTCAATAAAAGATGAATAGACTATTGTTTACACTTCTTTATTTATTTATTTATTTATTCTAGTTTTGAATGATTAATTCACCTGTATCATGAGTTATTCTTTACTGTATAACTTATACTTGGAGGGAACAGGTTAGAGCAAGTGATTTGTCGATGTTTACTATTGAAAACTTGAAAGTATTAGAAAGTTATTTTTTATTGTAATGTTATGAATGCATAAATGAGATTTATACCAGAGACTGATTCCATTATCTTCAATTCATGTTGTAAGTGTTAAATTATCAAATAAATGAGCTAACATCTAATTATTTGGTAATATAACATATGAGCTACTTAGTTCTTACTTACGCCTGTTACCCCTCTCGGAGAAGCATAGGCCGCTCACGAGTACTCTCCATTCAACTCTGTACTCACCAATTCTTTCCAGCTGTCTCCAGTTACTGTTCATCCTTTTTATGTCTGCTTACAGCTTTCGACGCAGTGTGTTCTTTGGCCTCCCTCTTTTCCCTTTCCCAATAGGATTACAAGTTAGTTCTTATCTAGTAATACAGTCTGATGATTTCCGCAATGTATGTCCTATCCATTTCCAAACGTCGTTTCCTGATTTCCTCTTCAGCTGGAAGTTGGTTTGTTCTCTTCCAAAATAGGCTGTTGCTGATGGTTTCCGGCCAACAGACATTCAATATTCTACGTAGACAGTTGTTGATAAATACCTGTACTCGCCTGAGGATGTTTGCAGTAGTTCTCCACGTTTCAGCTCAATACAGAAGAACTGACTTGACGTTCGAGTTGAAAAGTCTAACTTTGAGACTGGTAGACAGTTGTTTAAGTCCCATATGTTCTTCAAGTGTAGGAATGCTGCTTTCGCTTTGCTAATCCTTGCTCTTGCATCTAGATTGCATCCTCCTTGTTTATCTATGATGCTTCCCAGATATGTGAAAGTATCCACTTCTTCCAGAGTATCTCCATCAAGTTCAATTGGCTTGATATTCCCTGTATTGTATTTGAGAATCTTGCTCTTTCCCTTATGTTTGTTCAAGCCAATTGATGCTGAGGTTACTGCTACATTGGTTGTCTTCACTTGCATTTGTTGGTGTGTATAGGCTAAAGGATCTAGATCATTTAGGAAGTCTAAATCATCAAGTCACCACTCACTTATCCAATCACTAATCCTACTAATTTCAATTAACTACACTTATGCAATGGATATACATGCATAATTTGAATAATTCTGTTAGAAATGCGGTAGTGTTTAACATCAACTAACTGAATTCATATCACAAAATGGACGTCTACACTAAGATATGATAGACATCTCCAACTCATAAGTCATGAAGATGAAGAAGTATACTTTCTAGATTCTATATTGCTACCTATAATCCAACTTTACTCTTACCTCTTATTATTATTATTAGTAGTATTATTATTAGTAGTAGTAGTAATGTATAATCTATCATGGTATCTTTTTAATATTTATTAAAGTTATTTGAATACATTTTATTTATTGTTAATATCTCCCAAAGGAGTACAAATTATTTATTTTATACAATCTACCGTTTATTATTTGTTGGTAATCTTATTCAATGTTAGAGTTTGTTTAAATTAACTAAGTTATTAATTCGATTATTCAAACAGAAAAGAGGAAAGGAAAGGAAAGGAAAGGAAAGGAAAGGAAAACAATCCACAACAAAACAAATGTACTACTCCCTATTGTAATTCATCATTAAAAGAATTTAACTGGTTAGTTAACTGACTGATTCTCATCGTAACTATGTTGATCTTGGTAATAATAACATTCTCATAGAGAATAATTTAATATACTTCACTTCAATTCAATTCATTATACTCTCTTCAGTATTCTTCATCTGGATACTCAGGGGAATAAACTGATGTTTATGGTTAACCTTTATGATAATTCTCAATGTTTATTGATATGCATTGAATAAATTCTGTTGATAGATGAGGATTATTACTATCATCATTTTTGTTGATGTGTTTTTTCCACAGACACCCCCACCCCCGCACCTCACGAAAAAAAAGAACAATAATATAAAAAAAAAACAATATAAAATGTCATACAGTATACATATATATGGAACATAATCAATGTTTAGCATTCGCAACGCCGCCGCCTCCCCCCCTCCTCACTCATTGAATATTGAATGGGGTGAGGTGTGGAGCGAATGATGATGATGATGATGGTGGAGGTGGTGGTGGTGGTGAGGAAATAATAATAGACAAGTTCCAGCATAAAACATGATTAATCAAATTGTTGTCGGCAATTTTTATTTATTTATTTATTTATTTATTAAAATTCCAATTAATGTGATTACTTAGTATTTATATGGGGTAATATGACAATATTTTTATTTTTAATTATCAGTTCACACAGATACACATAAATATAAAGTAAAAAGTGAACAGTGTAGAAGAGAACATCACTACACATCACTACACATCACTACACTACACTCCAATCTACTCTTCTTCGACAAACCACCCTTTTCATTTCACCTCTTCCTCCTCCTCCTCCACCTCCTGCTCCCAAGTTGATATGGGAAATGTTTAGGTTAATTGTAAAAATGATTGCAATAAACAGACAAAAATAATTGTATCATTAGATAAATGAATATGACAACTAAGATTGAAAAATGACAACAACTTTAGAGACAATTTTGACATTATCCCTAACACTAACATTCATAGGAATGTGAAGGTGAAAATAATGTGGGTGATAATCATTATTAATTAAATTTAATGATTAAACAAATAAACAAACAACTAACTAAACCGTTGCACAAGTCCGACTGTCTGGACTCCATAGTCTAGTGGTGATTAACACGAAGTGGACTGAGTTTGAATCCCAGTGTGAACGTCAATATTGGGATACAGGCATATCCAGCGATTGAGTTCCATATAGGACGAGATGTGCGTCCTGGATTCTGCTTCATAGTCACAATTCAACTTGACACATAAATAACTTAGTGTTGTTTACATTTTTTTTTGAAATAAACAACATAAATTAGTCTATGGTTTTCTTGTTTCATTTTGTTTCTGTATTTACAACTAATCAGTCATGTGATAGTCTAATGATGAAATGTAGAAGATAATTTTTGGGTTAGTGATTATGTTGTAAATTAATCAATCATACTTGGAGAAAACAAATCTAGACTTGAATAAGGTGGATTGTAACTGACAAACGGAATCCAGGACGAACGTTTCATCCTATTTGGAATTCATGGGCTGAATGTACCTGCATCCCAATGTTGATGTTCACACTGGGATTCGAACTCAGTCCGCTTCATGTAAAACGCCACTGAGTTCACCACTAGCCTACTGTGTCCAAGCAGTCACCTTGTACAACGGGTATATATAATTAGAATAAGCATGTATCTTCCCGTTGATTGATAATGAACTGAAACTGATCAGCCTCAGTTGCCATATGTGCTGATAAGTATGTAATAGATTTGAGTCATACATTATTGTTCACTTTACATAGGTACTATATATGTATATTAGATCAGGTTACCATAAGACATTACCGCGATTAGGTCGAAATTCAGAAGATATAGTTCAATAGGAATAAAGGAAGGAAACATATGTACAGCACAATAAAGGAACTTAAGTTATTGAAGAAAAAGAATGAGTTAACCTGGACTAATGTGACCGATTCTGAGCCATGACATCTCTCATTGTCTTCAACAACTGGTCATGACTAAAACTCGTATCTCGTTCAGGTAATATACACTTAGTGGCACGTTTGTCACCATCAGATGCCGATTTAATCGAGTAATGACATGTTTCGGTCTGGTCACCCTTTGTTTTATTTAACTTTACGTGTACATCAGCCAGCATCATGTAATGTAGTTGGTGGTTTGAAATATGTAATGCATGTCTCAACCACTTCATTTGATGAACTTCATCATATAATTTACCGTCTTGCCCTATAATGACATTAGTAACCTCACCACTATCTGCTTGGTAATTTCATAATAGGCAGGCGATGCTTTGTAGGCATATATACTCAAAGACCCACGGCCTATTCATATTTTCATTTTCGTATCTTATGTTTCCCACTAATACAGACCAGAATGCTATTCAGTATATTCATCTTATTCTTGAGAGATGGATATCTCCCCTAACTCCCGAGTGATACAAAACAGAAAAAACAAAACGAGCTTTCTGTAACCTTGTCAAGATCCCGTCCGACATCACCCTATCAGAACAAATGTGAAATTCGAGATAACTCAAGTACTCAACCCACTTAAATTCTTCCCATTGAATTGTTAGTCTAAGCGATAATGCAAATCAGTACTGAATTCATAATCCACATGGATCCAGTATTGAAAGCTTTCTCGCTTCCATTCTATAATGCTATTCTAGAAATTTACTATTGTAATCTATTATGTTTTCTTGTTATCTTAACACTAAGAAAGCGAATACTGAATCCGTTTACCACTTAAATTGTTAATTTAACTACTGAATGACAATCGTTGAATGCTTGTAGTCAGTCAAACAACGTAGATCCTGATGTACATGCTCATAGGTTCAAATTCTCAAAACTTACTAACACAGAGAAATCAAATTTAAACAATTAACACCATAATATGATACAGCAGAGAGGAATGAGGAGAACGTATATACCAAAGGATTATGGAATTTATAGTCTAAAAGTGTATAAGGAGTGAATACATTTGTATATTTATAGAATGCGATTCAGATCACATTCTTTCTCATACACATTGATACTATCAGCGGCATACTTTTAGTGCAAATGGAATTTGTTGATAAGCGTCGGTAGTTGGTCGCTTTTTGAACTTGTCGTGAAACACTCCGTCGGCAATAGGCTAAGAGTGCTTATCGTTGAGACATGACAGGATAACCTGAACATAGACTGTTTTGTAACTGATAGTCATCAGAGTTGAGAACATATTACTTAACCTGCATATAGACTTAAGATTACGTAAATATCATGTTTCATAGTTACCTGTAGGCTTTAAAATGACAATGTGGGAATGATGTAGATAAGTTTCTCACCTTCAAAATACTAAATTTTGTTTCAAGATTGGTTCACGTTGATGCCATATTTGAGTGAAGTAGTTAAACAAGTTTTTTAAACTTCACTCATCGTTGAGGTCAGGTCAATTCTATTGAGTATGATGACAAACTTTTCTCATTTGCGATCAAAGTTAGTTGTTCATCTGCTTATCAAAATGTAAGTATACTGCTTAATGTCACTGTATTGAATACCTTAAAAACTGAGAAATAATCATGGTTTTTAACTATTTGACCGTAAATGTCATTGTTTGCATATCGTGGAAATGTTAAGTTGGTAATGTTGAGGTGATACTGTCAAGTTGGTTGATTCAGCTAATGAAGTGCACCATGCATACAACCAGGTAACGATTGTGATATATTAGGAGTAGCTGATAACAACTTAACTCACAAGTACAAATAGGTAGAAATTAAAAGGGAACGATGAAATTAGAGTGAGATATATTTGATTATAAGTAGAGCGTAAACATGGTTTGTAACGTGTATGCTGGGTAACTAGGGTAGGAACTGATTTCCACGATTCTTCATATTGTGATCTGGTGGTGATGCTTGACCGAGTGTCTTCACCTAGACCTATCCACTAAAACAAATATGGTTAGAATCAGTCACAAAAGCCTATTCATCTATTTATTCATTTTGGGAGGAGATGGAGGAGGGGATTATTTACCCCTACATTAGTATATATCCTTTATAAAGTGGGCATTTCAGTCTGTTTCTTACTCACATGAGTAAAACATCCTCTTAAAAGTACGATGACATCATGTAAATGTCATAGAATGACCTCAACAGTGACTATGTAATTACACATGATAACCTTTATTTCAGTTCATTCATAGAAAAACTGACATGTAATTAAAAGATTGAATAATCTATGGATTACGCAATAGTTCAATTTTGATAGGTACTTCAATACAAATCTAAAGTGTTATCATTCTGATGTCTATTAACATATTCTTGAACTATTTAGTTAGTTAGGAGGCGTTACCAGTTAACTAAAATGAATAAACTAATTTAAGCATCAGTTCTGTCACCTCTTGATTCTTACAATTGAACGTCAAACACTGATATTATCATTCTGATATATTTATACTTATATGAATAACAATTAACGCAATTTAATATTCATTCAATGGGTTAATTAATCAAATCTGATATCAGAAATCGAGCCAGGAAACCTTTATTTGACTAGGCTACATACTACTTAGCACTCATCACTATAGTGTGCCTAAAGTCTTGCAAGAATTGATTCTCTCTAATCATAGATTCAGTCCTATATCATCTAGTTTCCACCCATCTTTTATAATAACATTGTCCACACGATGTTAATTCCAGTGATCTAGTGGATATATTGTAACTTGATCGAGAGAAAACGATCAGTACAATTAGCAATTGATAAATATTATATTGGTTACTAATGAGTGAGTAGTTAATGTACATTGTAATAGTTGACATACGTTTCCATTTGTACTTTTTTGACAGATAAGGCATAAATACATCAGAAATGGCGCATTTGAAGAGAAATGATGTCGTTTAAATGGGGAGAATAAATCGTCATTTTTCTACCAGCAAAGAATACTTCCGTAGTATTGTCTGAAATTATACACTTACTTATTCGAAAACATTAATTAAGTACTTAGTTGAAATCTATCCCATGTCTACTTAGTCTTGATAGTCCACTGAACATTTGTCAATAAAATGTGCATGATATTTAAGCCTTCGTGCAACATTGCGTCAGATCGTGAAGCTTGATGACTTAAGTTCGAATCCCATGGTGAGCATCAATTCCATCAAGACGCTTAAGTATGCGTTGTTGGCAATTTTTTATTTAAGTCACATAAAAGGAAAGAAAAATCAACCCCATATGGAATAATGATTATTCTGAATAAAGTACTTATTATGGTTTGATATCAAATATGAAGGCTTGAATATCATGAAGTACTAAACAGATCCTTCTTATGGTAAATTTGTTATTTTCACTAGTAATGCTCACTTATCATATAATATGCGATTGAACTCAGTGCACATTTAGAACTTAGAGGGGAACAGGTTTCGATGAATCCTCTGATGACTGCATTCCTTGAATATATTGAACTGATATCAATAAATCACCTAACTAAAGTAGTGAATACCTTGAATGCATTCAAAGTGACTGTTTATATTGCGCAAGGAAGCCTAGTTACCTGTAATCTAGATCATGAAAGACATAAGTTTCAAAAAGCATCTCCTCCTCTTCCATTCATTCCTACCAAAAAGACGGCAGTTTTAATAATCCACACTTGACATTTTTAAACCCAGCAAATACCGTTGAACAATTAATTATGAAACACGTAGGCTGATAAACAGACAGTGAAACATCTGTCGCCAACGGCAATAAATAGTCATAGAAAACCAAGTGAAATAAAAATCATACGATTGTACGTCGGCTGACCTAGGGGTACGGATAATCCAGTATTCGGAGTTAGACTCCAATATTCAGGGTTTAACCACCGGCAGGACCGCGGGTATATTTACACGCCTCCCCACCCCAATTAGAACGAAATAGCTAATAAATGCTCGCTACTTCTCAGTGGTACTTTCATAGAGACCAATGCTTGATGAATAAAAACAAATTAAACCCAGTGATGACAGAAACACTCCAACTTATCCTGAATAGTTAATTATCAAAGATGCACTGAAATATTTTATAAGCATCAACGTTTTTTTTTGTAGTTTCATCATAAGTCAAAGAAGAACATTAAATTTGGGTTTTCACTTATGTTCTCAATAATCGAAGTATTGGTCATGAGTCACTGGGATGAAGCATAGTAAAATGTTCGGTTGAAGAATACTTCTCACTACGGTGACTCATTGTGTTATCCTTCATATTTACTGTTAGGCTGATATTTCAATTTGCACAATAAGAGGCGGATTATGACATATTGAGTAAAAAAATTAACTTCTAACTTCAAACTTACATATCAGAGATTGACTATGGAGTTTGGTTTGTGTGAAGTTAGGAGGAACTTCTAGACTTAGGATTAATAGTAGTCTACACTCGTCAGTAATGCAATCTAGTCTGTATGGGGTCACTCATCATCTGAATAATTCAATAGTAACAGTGACAGACTGTGAAACTGGATCACTCAAGATTGGAGCTTCGGTTATATCAAAATTATAGATATGTCTCGATTTCAACAACTGCCGATTAACACGAGTCCTGGGTCAAGCAGAATTTATTGCCAACCAACATGGAAACCTAGTGGTAGCGATGCGGAGTTGCTTAGACTGTGACTACTTTTTAACTTGATAAACAGAATTAAATCTGCAATAGAAGACACTAAACAAACGTCACTACTCAATGACTAGTCAATAGATTGAATTTAGTTGGACGGGGACTGAAACTAGTAGTTGTTAGACAAATGCTTCATCCTTGTATGAAATGCATGTATCTACGACATCACCAAAGATCCAGCACAGGACATGCCGGTCTCATATCGACTGGTTAAACGTCAATGGATGACGAACGTGTTATGTAGCTATCATTAATCGTAAAGTCATGTTCACTGTGAAGGTTGAAATTCTTGAGTTCGATCTTTGGTTATGAAGTTAGGTCGTTGATACACACACTGATACATACTCCACTACAAGAATAAAAATGTTGTCGAATGTTTCTTAACTTTCATTAGTTGTTTAAATCTTTATATTGACCTCTAGATTGAAATGAATCATTACAATTGTTTTCAATGAATCATAAATGGAACTGACCT
The DNA here is from genome assembly GCA_025215515.1 of Schistosoma japonicum. Taxonomy (NCBI): domain Eukaryota; kingdom Metazoa; phylum Platyhelminthes; class Trematoda; order Strigeidida; family Schistosomatidae; genus Schistosoma; species Schistosoma japonicum. The sequence goes on along the minus strand of CM046069.1, from coordinate 83,989,586 downwards.
TAAAGTAACAGGAAATTTCTAAATGATGGGGAAATTAAACTGAATTCATCTACATTGACCTCTAGTTAATTCGAATATTCATGAATCAATAAAGAATAACGATAGGTCATTAGTATTGATTAACATCTTTACGTTCTCTCTATCTCTCACTCTCTCTTCATGCATCTCATATTTTTGAAAGAATATTGTTCTATTGTATTTAACTAATAAGTGATAATTGCTTTATCATTGATTAAGTGGTCAGTAGGAGGTATTCAAGATGGTCATTATCATCATCATCATCATCATTAGTCAGACTTCTTCACATTATCTGTATGAATTGCTTCCATCAAGAAAGTAGTATAATATTTGGGACAAGTGGGTGAAAATGAGATGTTGTAATGAGTATCTGTAGTATAAACTGAAACTTATTGTTTCTTACTAATGATTAATTATGAAGTAGTGAATAATTCTCTATTCTGGAATACAATCTCAACATGTAGAATAATGTGAAGTAACTAAGTAAATAAATAAAGTCTCCTCTTACAAGAATTAACTCAATGGAAACTAGTCAGTATTGAATAGTTGTTTTATTGTATTATATGATTCTTCAAAGGTGATGTATTGAGTAAGCGCTTAACCTCTAGATTATTGAATTCTATTGATAATACTGTGCTATTGAAGTAGATGTAGAAAAAGAAAAACGTCATCAATTGTAATGAATCATGATCACATAATATCATGAATTCACTGAACTTAGAAATAGATTTTGATTCAATGATCTGAAGTTGTAGCGCTAACCAGGGAGTTTTAAGTTCATGATCTCCATCTATAGTAAGATAATAGATGGTTCATTTGTTATCTATCTAAAGTTAGTCAGTGGTGTGAAAATAAGAAATAATCAATTAATGTTATTCATATTAAGAAATTGATGTGCTGGACACCTAAAGATAATTGATTATTATTGAGAACTGTTTGTCGGTAGACTATTTCATTTATTTTAAATGTATGGAGCTGAAACTTGGAGAACTAAGAAAAGCATCATTCAAAAGATACAAACATTCATAAACAACTATCTGAATAAGATACTTCCGATCTGTTGGCCGGATACCATCAACAATAACCTCCGATGACAGAGAACAAACCAACCAAAATCCAGTAGAGGAAGAAATTAAGAAAAGATTCTAAAGGTGGATAGGATACATATTGATGAAATCATCAAACTGTGTCACTATACAAGAATTAACATGGAATCCTGGAAACTAAAGGAAAAGAGGAAGACCCAAGAACACATTGCTATGGGAATCGGAGACGGACATGAAGTGGATGATGAGCACTTGAGAAGATCTGGAAAGGAAAGCTCAGGACAGAGTTGGTTGGAGAATATTTGTCGGCGGCCTGTGTTTCACATGAAGTAACAGGCATTGATTGATTTTATTTATTTTAGTTGTATACAAAGTGGACATTTTATTTCCATTATTATTCAGTTCCTCTTGCCCTGTCCTCCCATTTAACACATTAACTGTCAATATATCATTTCTCATTTACGAACTACAATTAATTGATTTTGTATACGTTGCTGCAGTTCACAGTCACTGTTACTTCTATTTTGTATTAATGTTAGTTTTCTAAATGATTGATTGATTGACCGAGTGATCCGATTTCACGTACGTATAAAAGATTGTCTGAAATATGTCTGGTTGGTTCGTTGATCTTGTGTTCCTTTATTTCCGGCTTCAGACTAAATAGGCATCGGGCAGACATTCACTGACCTGCTAGAAACTCTCATTGGCGGTTGTTATTGTGTCTTCGTGTGTACAATGCTGTATCCATTAATTGGTCTCATACATCAACCGTAGCAACAATTTTTTTACATCATAACAGAAATAATAACTAATAGATAACATACATGAAAAATAAGACTTCCTTGTGGAATATAAGTGAATTCGGAATTGATTATTTGGTATTTTGGGAAGCCATTTGAAAACATTGACTTAATTGTGTTTAAATTCTGGTTTACAGTAAATTTTATCTAAACGATTTAAAAGCATTCCAAATGACGAAAGCTAATGAATTCACATCTAAGTTGACGACTTCCAGTAGCATCTGTTAAGATTATAAAGTTTCCTCATTTTTGTTTATCTTTAACGACTGATCTACGACTGCTTTATCAATATTGTGCGTTCTATGCACTTTGATGGGTTTATCTTTCGTATCTTTCATTTTATTTCTTGCCAAAGCAACAATTCCAGTTGTCAAACTAAAGACAGATGAACTGCTAGGTATTTCACCCTCTAATAATATACAGAAGTGAAGCTAAAGAAAAAGATTATGCTGAATCATGTTAGAGGATTTTATCATCTCCCAGTTGCAAACACAGTGTAAGAGTTCTTCATCTTATAGTACCAGAAAAGGAAGTTGGATTAGAGGTGATCACCCCGAACTGAGAGCATGACTGAGGTGCCGAGGGGCAACCGCTTGAGTCCGGTAACACATGACTTTTCTACAAGTGTTTTTATTACAAGACTTTACCGCCTGAGACGGAAATCCGTGGAGTAAGGTGAGACACATAATTTTGGGGTCGATTTTTACTAACTCCACCCTTCCTTCGTGGGGAGGTAATATCGCTGTCATACTAGTTTTCTAGGATAAAACCTTACTACCTTTACACCTCTGTACAGTCTGCAGTAGGACTTTGTTAATGGACCATAGGTTGACTACTTTTAGTCTCACTGATCCTTAACCGATATGCCTGGGATATTAGGACCATATGCAACGATTGTTACAGCAAGTACAGCTCGATTGCTTCATCACCATAGGCAAGTCTAACCACTATATAAAGGTAGCAGGAGCAGTCGGGTAAAGACGATTTACGGATTTTTAATCCTGAGGATACACTTAGCACAACATAAATGTTTTCGATGAATTTCTCACTTGTGGTTAAGACCACGCAGCAATTAATGTTGATCTTTATAATACAGTTTCAGATGGAGTTATATAAAATCCTATTGATGTGTTTGTGATACATAAACATGTGTAGCACATTCCAGCTATCATCAACCTGTATATTTTATACTTCTACGACTACTACTTACGCCTGTTACCCTCTCGGAGGAGCATAGGCCGCTCACCAGTATTCTCCATTCAACTCTGTATTCACCAATTCTTTCCAGCTCTCTCCAGTTACTGTTCATCCTTTTTATGTCTGCTTCCAGTTCTCGACGCAGGGTGTTCTTTGGCCTCCATCTTTTCCGTTTTCCAACAGGATTCCAAGTTACTGCTTGTCTCGTGATACAGTCTCATGATTTCCGCAGTGTATGTCCTATCCATTTCCGAACGTCGTTTCCTGATTTCCTCTTCAGCTGGAAGCTGATTTGTTCTTTTCCATAGTAGGATGTTGCTGATAATTTCCGGCCAACAGACATTCAATATTCTACGTAGACAGTTGTTGATAAATACCTGTACTCTCCTGAGGATGTTTGCAGTAGTTCTCCGCGTTTCAGCTCCATACAGAAGAACTGACTTGACGTTCGAGTTGAAAAGTATAACTTTGAGGTTGGTAGACAGTTGTTTGGAGTCCCATATATTTTTCAACTGTAGGAATGCTGCCCTGGCTTTGCCGATCCTTGGCCTTACATCTGCATCGGATCCTCCTTGTTCATCGATGATGCTCCCTAGGTATGTAAAGGTATCCACTTCTACCAGAGTTTCACCATCAAGTTCAATTAGGTCGGTGCTCTCGGCTTTCATCATGAAGCGTCATATAGATTCTTTCCACTTCCAGGGCAGAGTTTAAATGGTTTAGTTTGTTTATTCTGGTTAGCGTTTTTTTAGCAAACTTATGTTTTACGGGATAGGGGTGCTAGCCCTATGCCCAACCCTCCTCCTTTACCCGGGCTTGGGACCGGCAACAACCCTAGAAGAGCTGTGGGCAGAGTTTGTATATTTTATAGTCACCATCAATCTGTGAAGTCAGTGACAATTAGTTACAACCATACTAGGAAGTGTAATCCGATTAGCTCTATAACTCATAATAGCATTCCTAATGTGTTCACTAATAATCTTTTGTTAAATCTGATTTTCTTAAATTATTACATAATTGTTTTCAATCTGTTCTGTTCACTTTATAAATTACTTTGAAAGACGAATCACTTTTTACCTCATAGCCGCTGACGGCAAGAGGTGTTACTAATAGGCTTCTACTAAATCCCTTGTTGCCCTTTCTCAATCAAGATGAGTTGTGATCTTAAACTCTACTGTAAAGCAGACAAATTGAACTACCGATTCGTCTTACTGTACAGGAACAAGTTCACTTGTCATTGTCAAATATGATTACTGTGATTGGTTCTCATTGATGTAAATGTATTAGAATGCTATGCATTAATTTATTTGTTCATATTTCTCTGTTTAATCAACAATTGGTTGAGATGCTTCCCGTCGTCAGTCAGTCTGTCAGTTACAACGTACATCAGTTCAAGTTGCCATGCTCCAATTAGCAGATAAAGATTAAGTTGTCGGACCAAATCCTAGAGCAGGGTAGTTGGTAACAAAGTCAGTATTACTGGAGAGGATTAGAAATCAAACATAAGATTTTAAAAAATATAGTTCGGTAAATAGAAAGTTATGATGAATTAAGAAACCTAGAATTTGAAGGAGAACAAGAAATGGATGCACCTGTGCCATTGTCAACGAATTTGAGCCATGTCACCCAAAGTCTCAAATCATTGGTTACGATCATCACACTAACCTCGACCAGGTAGTCTGCACCTATTAACATGGCTCAGCCCAATTATCAATCACTTTATGGACTGGTGCCATATTTTCATTTGGCTACCCCTAGCTTACTTCTAGCCTACACTTACACCAGACAGTATTGCTTGTTGTGGTAGGCGGTGGTTGGGCATACATAACACCTGTCCTAACCACCTCAGCATGTTGATGATAAAATTAAATAAAAATAAAGAAACAGGACAACCTTGGCTTACAACACTTCAAGTAATCAATTTTGATGACAGTCCTCCATAAGCTCTGACTCGACATGTGGTGTCCGAGGAGAGAACTTGTATAAAGTTAATGAATTTCTCTGGTACACCATTCAGTGACAGACAGTGCAACATAACCTCACGATCGATATAGTCAAACACCGCCTTAAGGTTAAGACATATAGTTATTGTTGGACGTCTAAAAGTGTGTCTATGTTCCAGAACTTGCCGAAGTATGAATATTTGGTCTACACAACAACGTCCAGGTCTGAAACCACCATGATTTTCTCAAGTTCGCTCTTCACAAGCTTTCTATCGCAATGAAAGTGATAATAACTTAATAAAGTAATTTCATGTTGCTGTACATTAACAATGGTAGAAATTCATATTTTGAACTTGATATCATGAATTAGCCTGAATTAAATAATCACTGGAAACCAGGAACCAATGAACGTCTATTTCATTCTGGCATGGGTTTTCATTTAGGACCCCACCACCAAGAAATTAAGCCCAGGAATTTCATGTTCTTCAGTGAACGTATAACTATCAAACAAGTGAGCTTTGATCAATTAGTAGATATTTTTAACTGCAGTCAGTTAACTGATTGTAATCAATATCAGCTTATTAGTGAATAGCTTTAGGTAATTCCTAAACTTTTGAAAAAGATGTGATCCATGAAGTTTAGAAATGACGTGTATAAGACGGTTACCAACTCATTAACAGCCGATGAGGCCGAGTAAATTTATTATAAATTAACTGGAGCTAGAGACATCATCCGTTAAATCTCTACTGGTTTAATAGTCTAACACTTGAAGTTTTGGGCTGAATTCCTTTATGGGTTTGTAGATTCTTACTTTCAAACAGTCTTCTACTATGATTGTCTATCCCTAATCATTTTATAACATTGAATTCAATCATCTCTACAACATTCAATTACAAAACTATTTATCGTTTATTTAATTTTGACGCCAATACACAATATGATTACATAATCAGTCATCAATTCAAGTTCAAAGGTGAAGTTGATAGAAGATACATTAGGTGATGATTTAGATTATTACCCGCATAAAATATTGAATGAATACAAATATTATTCATTAGTTCCTATTGTATTTCTTTTAACTAGTTCAATTGAACTAAATTACTTCATTGTAGAATCAGTGAAATCAAATGGGTTCAACATATGGTGATCATGTGATTAGACTAATTCAGGTCAAGTAATGAATAGATACAATCTTAACATAAGAAATATCATACACAATATCGCCTTCTTACTTCATCCTATTCAATAATTTATCATGTAAATGGGAATATTTTATATTATCAAAGTAATTGAAGCATGAAAAACATTATTGATTAGTGAATAGGGTGAATGGGAAGAGAGAACAGTAACTGACTGTTAGTAATGAACTTCATGAAATTGTATAACTTACAGGTGGTGACCTAAAATAAAAAAGGCAAATAAACTCTGACCTCAATGTTCTAATCATTCAACCAGTTATCAAGTAATAACATGATCTTGAATATGTTTATTATACCCAAAATGCTTGTAACTCAGTCAACTGTTTAGTGAGGTACAACTATTTAATGTTTTAAGCAAAAGAAGTAAGAAGATCTAATGAGGATTGTTTCATAGACAGTCTACCACTAAAATGCCGTGCAAGCCTTTAATTTAACCAGAAAGAGAAGATATGTTAGGTATTATATTAGTGTTTCAATCACGGAAACAGTTTCCAAGAATATACAGAATGTCTAGATGTACGTATCTCAGGAAAGCAATCTAGTAAACAATGATATGATCTGCTTGTTAATTTAATGCATCCACAATATGCTTCCAGTGCTTTTAGAACATCTGTTATAATCTAATGTTGTAAAGACGGTTGAATCTGGTATTCGACATCATAGACTCACTTTCGTTAAACAACTATTGAAAACTATTAAGCTTCCGGTATTATTTAAGTTGGATTGTGACTAGCAAGTGGAATCCAGGACACGTGTTTCGTTCTATTTGGGACTCATCAGTTGGATGTACTTGCACCGCGATGTTGATGTTCCCACCGGGATTCGAACTCAACCCACTTCGTGCTAAATGCCACTTCGTTCACCACTAGACTACTGTGTCCAGACAGTCACACTTGTGCAATCGACGCATTGGTATTAGGATGAATTTGTATAATCCCATTCATTTTTCATAGACTGAAGCTAGTCAGTCTCTATTGTTATATGTGAATCCTGAGCGGATCACCTCGATATAACGATTATTCACAGGTACTATTTAAGTTAGATTGTGACTAAGCTTCCAATTAGTGTTCTACTATAAAAAATGACTACTCAAAAGTATGCATCTACAACACTACAAAAGTTCACTTCCATCGGGTGATAGATAATAAAGCACAAATTACATCACGTATAGTCGGATAATATCACATACTGACTGAAGTTAAAAATGTCGAATCAATGATCTAAGAAGTTTAAACTTCTATCCTTAATTGACAACAACTTACGATCTTCATACTGCGATGAAAAAACTGTCTAATTCTAATTCTTGGTTGTCAATGGCTGCTTAATTATGGTAAATTTGTGATATAATTTTGTTTGTTTGAAGAATAGAATGAATTCATCAACAGTTTCGTTCAAGTCACATTATCCTCAGTTGCAACCAAATGGAAGTTCTATGGAATGAGATAATTAAAGTTTAAAATGTTTAGCATGGTTTATGTATTGAAGTTGTGATGAAGATGTTAAGAATGGAAATCAAAATCATTGTAAGTAGTATAGAATACAATATGCTGAGAAGATGGGGGAGGGGGAATTTATAGCTCATAAAGTTAATTTTTATTAGATCGCATTCTGTGAGTTGAATGATTCGATTGTAAACTTTCATCATCATTCTGGACGATCACATCAGTACAAAATTCTGGTAGTGGAATCGCTTGTATACATAGATAAGATTGATATGTACATCGTGTAACAAACTATAGAGTAGTGGTGTAGGATTAGAGTTAATAGGGAAAAATGAAACATTCAGTTGTTATGCATCTAAACAAAGTCATTACATAATTGAATAAGAGCAAAATGAACTTATGTTCCTCTTCTATGTATTGTATCAACGAAAGTCATATCCCGATATTCTTCCGTTAGGTCAAAAATGTTTGATGATGATTATCACATCAAAGCACAATAATGAAGGTTTTAGTTGTTTGTTAATAATTTTGAATACTTCTGAATTGTTCACATTATATCCACTGTTCAAAGAGTGTCTGAAGATTGTATTTATAAAAAAAACTATTACCTTTTAGACGTAGGTTCCTAAGAATACACCCGAAAAACGTAGTAGAAACTCCATATACTTGCTAACCCCTCCTCCTACCATCCAGCAATTGGGAACTTTGTCACTGTCTATGAAGACGATCTCGAAAATTTACTAATTCACCTCTAAATGGGTTTAACAAACAATTGTTGCTATATAAGAAAGCCATTTGCGTAGTAAAGGTTATTTTTCAATATCGTTCAGATTATTTCATCAATCCTTCTTAAGATCACATCTCCATTAAACACAAGGCACATAGATACATGGTTTTTCTCGACAGTTAAATGTCGGAGAGAACTTTTAGATACTGTTTATCACATTGCATAGTCAATCTCCTTTGTTATCCATTACCGATAAGGCTTTCTTTTAGTTATTGTAAATGTTGTCATCTAAGAAAAGAATTCTAACTTTATTATAAAGAAGCTTTTCACGAGACATCATTTGATTGTCATGTTCATTTTTCAATTGTAAATTTGCTAAAGTTTCGCGAGTATATGGTGACACCTAGATAACTGCTAACGAACGTAAGACCAGCGACACAGTTACAGTAAGCTAAGCTATTCCACAGCGCCCAAGTCCAGCTAACTAGAGTAAGAAGTCCAAAGACAGCAAGAAGCGTTTATTTCATAGGCAGCCTGTCAGACGATATCAACACACACAATTCATGCGTATACAAACAAAAACAAAGAGCGTCCTTGGAATATTATAAATAGCTTACTAAAATAAACAATGAACCAATAAGATTTAGCGTCTTACCAAGTGGGAAACACGAACTGAAGATGAGAAGGGGACTTTTTGGCGCGAAAACAAGAAATTTAAATTTACACAATAAAATCACAAAAATAGCAGGTTTTCCAAGTGAGTTTTGGGGATCTAACATCCCCAACAAAATTGTATACTGTAATGAACTCTATTGAAGTGATAAAGTATACTAGTTGAGTGAATTATATCATTGTAAATAATGAATGTATCATCAATGTATTTGTAGTTAATCATCAATGATATCGGTTAGGATAAGCTAAATTTGATGATCCTATAGTTACTCTATCGAACTGATCTGTTTACATAATCCAACAAAAGCATAAACCAGTATTTTTCCCTCAAGTAGTTCTATTTATTCGTTAACTATTCAATCAATTTTGTTAATACGATGATCAGTTTCAAAAAGAAAATAAAAGCATCAATCTATGATGAATTCAATCAACCAAAAACTTAATGCCAATCTCTTTAAACCACTTCAATTCAAGTACAATAATCAGTTTACTAGCGACTAACTTCAAGAATGTTGATGAAGATCTAATGAGAAGTTGTGATTGGTGGAGTTTAGACTTGTTGCGAATGAAACAGTTAACACCGATCAAAATGGATAATTGTCGTACTGTATTACAAAGTGATGGAAGTTAAAATTCTACTATTGGATACCTGCCAGTCTAATGGTACAGAATGTTAGGCGTTCGCCAATCTGAAGCCTCTGAGGTGAAACTGACAGTGCGCATTAATACGGAGCCCCATACTAGTACGAAACAGCTATCCAGTGCTGCCTAGTTTCAACGGTACCCCCTCCCCTCCCACATCAACACCAATATATGATGAATTCAATTCACAAAAACATTCTCGTTCTACTTCATTTCTAGTTTCATTCCATTGAACTAAAGGAAATGAATAAAGAGAAAAACAACTAGGCCTAGAACACCATTCATGAATACAACAAATGTATGATCATTATTTATTGTCAATTCTTAATTCTTCTCTTAGTTAAATTCTTTTTTTTCCTCTTTCATTTTCTATCGTATCATAATTAGACTGTAACACCTCAGGCAATATCCTATTGAATAAATTCTACATGATGTTGTAATCTACACCATAGAAATACTAATTATAATTTCATAATACCAACAACATATAACATTCTCTACTGGATATAATAGTATCAATGAAGATTAACTACTGTTTACTTGTGTATTTGAGTAGGGAAACAATGTTGCCAGGTTTAGATGTATCTGTGTGTGTGTGTGTGTTTGTGTGTGTGTATACCATTTAGATGAGAGATAATATCGGAACAATGATTCACAAGTGAATATTGATTATCTGATAATCAACCAGACTGGAATCAGTTCAAAGGTTTACTCTTGGTCTATTTTTTCTCATAAATAAATGTTTAACTACACAATGTACATCATCTTAACTGTTCATTATTAGTCACCAAATGAGAATATTCACCTTGTACCACTTATTACTTTTGTTATCTATGTCTATACTTATGTGTTGTCGTCTTATACAACTAGTTTCTTACTTGAATACGATAACAGTATTCACAATTTTACTAGAGTGGGAGGGGTAAGGTGAAGGCGGGTGGGGCGATGGTTTTAGTTTCCAACTAACCAACTTATGCTGTCATCAATATAACCAGCTTATTTACTTAACCTAAACCCTAAATACGATCTAAAACATGAAGATGGATTAGTACATCAGATCGATTTTAGGGCATAAATATCTACAAGTATCTAACTGAATTGTAGTTGTTAAGATGAATTTTGAAGAATTAAACACGCACACACCCACACACACATAGAGACACCCTTCCCCTCCCCCACATGCATACAAATTTCATTTGGAATAATCAACAAATAAAACGAAAAATTTTTATCGGATTAAAATTAGTCACTTGAAAAATAAAAAAGAAAAACTGAGAGAAAAAAATTCTCATGTACCAAAAAAAAGAAAATCAAAAATTATTTAGTAAAACAAGAAAAAAAAAGAGAGAATAACATAAATTAAATCTGACAAGTGTCCGACATTTCAAATGATTCTGTATAAGACAATGAATGATCAATGCACTGAATGAATAGATCAGTTGAGATAGTTTATTGATGATTGAATAAGTAAGTAGTAATAATGATCAAACTTTACATGACTGATTCTACATTCTATGATAATGAAACTCGAGTTTGAATAGCTGATTAGCATCCTTGATGAATAAGAAATTAAATGATATTGATTGTGATGTAATAGAGAGTAATAGATGTGTCAAGATTATTGAAAACTAGAAAGTATGAGACCACTTCAAGGGAGTGCACATACTTAGTTACGATAGGGAATCGAACTCAGTTACAATAATCAGTTCACTGATGATTAACTTCGATTGATTCATGATGTTTTAGTGAGGAATTGTGACTAGTGGAGTTCAGACTTGTTAAGTATGAGTTAGTTATCATTTCTAACAAGGTACCATTGTCAAACTATATCCCAAATTGATGCAGGTGAGAATACTACCATTCAACATCAGCCGGCCCAGAAGTGCAATGGGTTAGGTGCTCGACAACCTAAAACTCCTGAAATGGAATCTATGGTACACTAGAACGAAACACATACCCATGGCTACCTGGTTTTCAATGGTACCCTATCAACATCAATCAGTGACCAATCCAATCAACAAACTTAATACTTATCTCCAAAAAACTAATTCACTTCAATTATAAATATGTACAGGTGATGTGTAGAAATGCCGGTTATTCAGCTTCCTGTCTACTGCCTTGAATTACATAGAATTAACAAACTGAATATTCATCACAATCTTCAAAGTAACATGGATGACATACTGATTTTATATTATATTGTTCAACGACTAATATATTCATGAATTCATTACTAAAATAGATTATTAGTAGTATCGTATGTTAAATTTACTGAATAGAATCATTATGTGACCTATTAACCCAAATATCATATGATATGGTGTACTATTCATTTTATACACTTGATTCAATTAATCATCAATTATGAGTATGAGTGTGATAACCTAATCAAAAGTATCACTAACGTAGGTCTTTGACAATAATGCCCAGAACTACGAAGTATAGTGAAACTGGTTCAATATATGAATGTTAATAAACTCTACTCTAAGATACTGCTGAATCATTAATAATAAAGTCACTAGGTCATTAGTTACATCGGAAACCTGTAGCTCTTCATAACATATAACTACAGACTTAGTGATAATCGGCTATTTAGTTGTGCACAGTTTACAATTCATTTGATTATTTTAACTTGACCTATTTTATTGTTTACTACTTCTTGATGTACATCATTGGTGAATAGTGTACATATCAGTAAACCTAATAGAGGCATATATGATAATGAATATTCACCAACAGAATTTATTTTATTAAAAATAAGACCAACAAATTACTCCTTTTAATTGAATTGCAACAGTTTGCCAACTATTCAGCACGTAGACAATACTTAGATCGGTTATACACACTTCATTATTTTAGGAACTCATCAGCTAGATGTACCAACATTCCAGTGTCGACGTTCATACTGAAATTTGATCCCATTACCTTTTATTTCACTGAGCTATTAACATTATAGAAGACATTGAATTACTCAACATGTAAGAAGGTATTAGTAAGGGTTTGCAGTCTCTCACTGTCGATATTTAGGACCATCATTGATCGGTCTCTGCTGTTATATGTTCATCGTAGCTTGTGAGCACATATAGTGATGACTTATAAAATAATGAAGTATGCCTCCTAGAATCCACTACCTGCTTAGCATCCACATACAATAACAGTGATTGATCAATTGTAGACGTGACTATCAACAACGAGAAACCAATTGAAAACTGATCAACGAAAAGGAATCAATGAATAAATCATCATCATCATCATTAGAACAATAAGGTGACGTGATTAGAAAAATTATAACTTAGTTGAAGAAGTTTAATCGAAATCGATTTCCAAGAGGTTGTTTGCATTCTTTACAGACTTATCTCAGTTGTGTACTATTGGTAACCAGATAACATGAAATAGCTGTTTCTTTATCGTAAGGGGCGAGTCAGGAGTGAGCGCCCTTGATTCCATGAAGGAATGCGTAAATGATAAACAATGGATATTCAGTCCATGTAAATTTTTTATATGTTGCTAGTGAGTCTTTTACTAGAATAAGATAAATGGCCAGTTCTCCTTTGCTTCCACTATTATCCATTTAGAAATAATCTGAAACAAAAGCATTCAATACATAGAATTAGTTCATAAGTTGAATGCTGAGTATCTGTCATTTATTTATTATCTGGCGGAATCCAGATCGTATCCTTCTGAAAAGCACCATATGGGGAAGAAATAGTTGTCCTATGTTTCTTGGCTTCAATAGTATTCAACCTAAATCAATTTGGAGCAAATACAAATAACGAAATCAAATACCAATTTTCACAATCATACCGTCAATAAAGCTTGGATGTTGATACTACTGATTTTGTTTATATGGACAGAATTTCTGTGCTATCACAGATTATTTCAAGAATTGATTGACCGGAGCATTTGTATTGTTACCAGGAGTCCATATCGTTCAAAGTATTGCTCTCCTTGTTAGTTTTAGGCCTTTCGTGTTCTTATCGACTTTAGCAAAGTAAACACTTATTTGGTGACAACATGTTGTTATTCCAAGATAGTTACTTAACTAAGAAACCATTTGTTCGACTGAAGGATTGTAGTAGTTTTCTGGAATTCCAGTAGTTCCTAAGTCAGTCATTTAAATTCACATATTCAACTGGGAGTATACTAGTATAGTCTTCATTGAATACAATCAATCAAATTTACTCAATGAATGTTCTCATATGTATTTTGCTCTGTGGGCAAACTTATGATTCTTTCACTATTCAATGTTTTATTTTCTTATTTACGACTACATAGAAATCTATCAATGTAATGTTGATTAGTTAGTAAATAGTGACCAGTGTAATGTTTTATATAGTACTTGATACTAATGAATTGTTATTGATCAACTTGTAATGTGACGATTAGTCTATGTTCTAATGTTACGTAATTGTTGGAAAGTGGTTAATAGGAAATCCATTTGCATCTCAATTTCATGCTAGTTGATAATCATTATCAAGATATACCTTCATTTATTCAGAGAAGTCATGCTATCTGTAGGATTCGAATGTTTCATTTGGTCTTATAATTTAAAAAGTTACCAGCGGACATCTTGTAAGACATAGATAAGTTAATTGATTGACATCAAGTTGATCCAACTTTCGGAGTTGACCGAAATATATCGATGTAGTCTAAATGAGGCTACATCAACACAGGTTCAAATTCATCAACTTAATCACTAAGATATACTGCTGACAATGTTGTATAATCACCCCCCTCACCGGAAGTCTCATAAAGATTGCTGATGTATACCTTCCTTGACATTATTGTTCTTCAATGATCTTCGATTCTCACTATTTCATGCTGTCTGTCTTTCTTTTCCTTGCCAATCATTTACTTGTCCTGGCAAAGTTTTGCTCTTCCTCTTAATCTATTATATATTTAACAGTAATAATAACAGCATTATTATTATTATTATTATTATTATTATTAATTGTATCCTGCTCTCCAAATTCGAATTTCTCGTCTCTTTACTTCATTATTGTTCTCACCTACTTTCAATGTTTACTTCTGTGTATGTGTGTGTGTGTCCTCTTTCATCATACCTCAGTGTTCTTGTTACTTGCGCTGAATACGCATACCGAGATCAAGTGTAAGCTAAATGAACTGTATACTAATGGCTATACTGAATTACAGTTTTCAATTAATGATTGCATTGATTATAACTTGTGTTCAATCATTCATTATACATCTCCACTTATCAAAGAATGTAGGCTTAGATACAAACAGATCAAATGAATTATTGATTTTTCTAAAGATCGATAATTGATTTTATTGTAGTCAGGGACAAATTCATGAGTATATTTTCAGAATAACCTTATAATCAATGATGTAAAAAATGTATAAGATCATAGATTGATTATAGTTAGCTAACTATAGTAAATCAGGAATGACTAGGTAGTTGCTGTTGAGTTCACATTTACAATTCCATAAACGAATAAACAATGAGTAGTCAGTAATCATTAAGTCAGTATTCATTTGATTTGCATTTACTGATTTCAGTGAATTTATAGTTGAAGGTGATAGTTATGATATTCCATTGAATTGTAACTCCTTCATACTCGACATAGGTGAATACTATTAGTCATGACATTCCACAAGAGTCTCGAGATTAATCTCTGTAAATCAATTACTAGTAAGTAATATATGAGTAGTATTAGAAAAAGAGGTTTGTGAAAATGTTATTGAGTTCTAAAATTTCACAATATTCACTTACCTCATAATTCAGATCGACATTAACTACCACAGTAGGATCCAGAATGTTTATAATGAGGCAATTTGTTCACGATATAAGTATAGGAGATTGATCATTTGTAAACTTTCGTGCTGCTCACACCATGGAAGGATATTGCTTCCTGAGGTACCTGAAAAAGAAACTGTGTTTCGTATTGGTCATAGTGACCTTGGAGCGTGATCGCAGAGACCAGGGGACAACTGCTTGAGGCCGATCACGCACGCCCTTGTTATGGGAAGTTTTTGAAGTGTTAGCTCTGTTCTTTAGAAGGCCTTACTGCCGGAGACGCAAATCCGTGGAGTAAGGTGAGGTGTGACATTTTTAGGGTCGACCTTTTCTAACCCCTTTCTTCGGTTAATCAGGCATCATCACTCCAGATGCCGGTTATCTGAGGGAATCGACTTACTGCTGTCACACCCCGCTGAAGTCAGCAGTACGACTTCCCCTCAAATTTCAGGTAGCTACCTTTAGTCTATAGTTCTCTGAAAGACCTGCTTGGCATGGTAGGACCTAGAGGAACATGCGTTTCAGTCAATATAGCTCGGTTGGGTCTTTACGATAGGCAAGCCTGACCACCACGTCAAGGTAGCAGCTACGGTCTGTTACTATCTTCCCTACTCTGAGATTTGGTCCGACAATTTAATCTCTATCTACTAACTGAGGCTTGGCAACTTGATTTGATGTACTCATGTGCCAAGTTCTACGTTGTAACTGACTAAGTGACTGACATTTGTAATCTTGGATACCAAAGATTAAAATCTACAAACTACAAAGTTATTGACTATCTGAATTAAGTGACTTAGTGTATTGATCGTTAGGAGTTCGAAGTGAAATGTATTCGGTGTAAATATGAATAATGGAATGTAGGTACGTCAATATAACATGCCAAATAACATTGTTCAGCATTTTACACAGACTTCCAGATATATTTACTATATAGCTCGAGTCCCCAGAAGTCCCGTGTGAGAACAAACAGTTGTCAGGATGGGGGTAGGGAGAGAACTCTGTTTTGAAATGATGCTTAAATGACGTTAATCTATGACAAATAGCATCAATAAATTATAGAACAATCACCACAAAACCCCATCAACATAACTATAGTTATCAACTCATTAGTAACCTACTTTAAGACTATCGATATTCTGTTAAGAAATTATGACTAGCATAGTTCAAATACATACATGAGATCCAATAGTTATAGTTAATGTCATTGGATAAATCGATTAGAATTAGAATCCGACTAATGAATGTCAGTTAGCCGATTAGTGTTTATCGTTAGGAGTTCATTGTGACTTCTGAATGTATTAGTATCATCAAAGAATCATTAAAAAGAACTGAACATTATAATGAAAAGCAATGAGTAGTAACATCAGTAATGCATAAAGTATAGACACGTAAAACTCATTCTTGACGTTCTCTTCATCAAAATGTTTATGTCAATCTTCATTGTTTCATTTCAATAGTTTATGTTAAAGACGTTGATCAATGATAAACTAATATGATATGCAATACCATTAACTGTAAATTAACAAATAATAACATGCAATAACGTCAATCATTTAGTTTGTTTAATCTGGTTCGCGTTTTACTTAGTGTACCAGAGGAACTCGTCAACATCATCCGGGATTCCGACGACCGACTACAGTGAAAAATCGTGCATGGTGGACAGCTGAGGATGGAAGTTAGACAAGGCTCCCAACTCTAGCCTTTTCTCTTACTTGTAGTGATTGACTGGATCATGAAAACCTCCACATCTGACTGGAAACACAGAATTCCATGGACAAGTAGAATGTGACTTGATGATTTGGACTTCCCAGATGATCTAGCACTTCTATCACATACACACCAACAAATGCAAGTGAAGACAACCAACGTAGCAACAACCTCAACATCAGTAGGCCTGAATATACACAAAGGAAAGAGCAAGATTCTCAAATACAATACACGGAGTACCAACCCAATTGAACTTGATGGAGAAACTCTAAAAGAAGTGGATACTTTCACATATCTCGGAAGCATCGTCGATGAACAAGAAGGATCAAGTGCAAATGTAAAGGCAAGGATCGGTAAAGCAAGGGTAGCACTCCTACAATTAAAGTACATATATATGTGATTAAGACAACTGTCATCCAAACTCAAAGTCACACTCTTCAATTCGAATGTCAAAACAGTTCTTCTGTATGGAGCTGAAACGTGGAGAACTACTGCAAACATCCTCATGAGGGTACAGGTATTTATTAACAATTGTCTACGTAGAATGTTGAATGTCTGTTGGCCGGAAATTATCAGCAAAAGCCTACTATGGGAGAGAACAAACCAACTTCCAGCTAGAGAGGAAATCACGAAACGACGTTGGAAATGGATAGGACATACATTGCGGAAATCATCAGACTGTATTACGAGATAAGAACTAACTTGTAATCCTGTTGGGAAAGGGAAAAGAGGGAGGTCAAAGTACACAATGCGTCGAGAATCGGAAGCAGATTTCAAAAGGATGAACAACAAGTGGAAACAGCTTGAAAGGATTGCTCAAGAGATAGTTGAATGGAGAATACTAGTGAGCGGCCTATGGTGTTCTGTGAGGGGTAACAGGCGTAAGTAAGTAATACCATCAATCAATCAAGCAATGCCTGTTATCCCTCGTGGATCATATTCTGTTGACACAGTATTCTCTAACCAAATCTAAATGAATACTGTTCATTCTTTTCATGTCTGTCTCTAATTTCTGGTACACTCTATTCTTCGGATAATGTTTGTCTGGTGATATCTCAACCTCGTGGATTACTGCTAGTCCCAAGTTCAAACAAAAGGGTAGACGGTTTAGTATGAAGGTTAGCAAACTTCATTCGGTAAAAAAAACAATCAATTAAACTCTACTCTGAGAAGTTAGAATGTGTTCATTTCAATGAGTTATAAAAGTTACTAGTTACTTTGAAAGTCATGAGGTCAATGCCTCTTTTGACAATCAAACCAACAACAAATAACATACACATTAATTTATCTAATTACTTAAGTCTAGACAATAAAAATATTAGATCTTGATAAATTTCACATCAATTCATTGAGAAATTATCAATGTTTCATGTTGATATTTGTCTTCTAAATAATCATTGTTTAACTTGGTAACCAATTTAATTCAATGTGAATATTGTTTGCTTGTTTTGCAATGGATTATGAATAAGTGAACTAATCAACTACTAATTATGATTGATTTTAGTAGTCATTCATAAAGTATGCACTTTTAATATACTTTTTGACAAGTTTGTCTAACTTCTCTTCTTTCTTTTTTCTTTCTTTTTTTTTCAATTTTGACAGCAACAAAAAGAGGAGACGAGTTCTAATTTGTTTGTTTGCTTGTTTTTTTTATTGTCTCTTAGTTACATTATCTTTTATTTTTGTTATTAATAGAATTGATTGTATTCGTTAGAGATCGATGTTGACATTTACTTACTTACGCCTGTTACCCCTCTCGGAAGAGCATAGGCCGCTCACCAGTATTCTCCATTCAATTCTGTCCTCACCAATCCTTTCCAGCTATCTCCAGTTACTGTTCGTCCTTTTAATGTCTGCTTACGGCTCTCGACGCAGTGTGTTCTTTGACCTTTCTCTTTTCCCTTTCCCAACAGGATTACAAGTTAGTGCTTGTCTCGTGATACAGTCTGATGATTTCCGCAGTGTATGTCCTATCCATTTCCAACGTCGTTTCGTGATTTCCTCTCTAGCTGGAAGTTGGTTTGTTCTCTCCCATAGTAGGCTTTTGCTGATAATTTCCGGCCAACAGACATTCAACATTCTACGTAGACAATTGTTAATAAATACCTGTACCCTCATGAGGATGTTTGCAGTAGTTCTCCACGTTTCAGCTCCATACAGAAGAACTGTTTTGACATTCGAATTGAAGAGTGTGACTTTGAGGTTGGATGACAGTTGTCTTAGTCCCATATATATGTACTTTAATTGTAGGAGTGCTACCCTTGCTTTACCGATCCTTGCCTTTACATTTGCATTTGATCCTTCTTGTTCATCGACGATGCTTCCGAGATACGTGAAAGTATCCACTTCTTTTAGAGTTTCTCCATCAAGTTCAATTGGGTTGGTACTCCGTGTATTGTATTTGAGAATCTTGCTCTTTCCTTTGTGTATATTCAGGCCTACTGATGTTGAGGTTGTTGCTACGTTGGTTGTCTTCACTTGCATTTGTTGGTGTGTATGTGATAGAAGTGCTAGATCATCTGGGAAGTCCAAATCATCAAGTCACATTCTACTTGTCCATGGAATTCTGTGTTTCCAGTCAGATGTAGAGGTTTTCATGATTCAATCAACCACTAACAGGAAGAGGGAAGGCACGAGCAAATAGCCTTGTATCGATGTTGACAGTGTACCATTAAATACTAGGCAGTACTGGACAAGCATTTCGTTCTAGTAAGGGATTCCTAAGGAATAAACATCAACAATCCCATCAAGAATCAAACCTAGATTCCACTGACTCCATGGTGAACACTTTTCCACTAGGCTACTGAGTTAGTTCCCAACGGTTGGTATTTCTAATTCAGTTATCCATTTCAACAACATCCAATTATAGTCAATATCAACTAACTAATGACTAACTTCTAAAGGTAATTCCTGACGTTCTGGTGGGAAGATGTGACCAGTGGAGTTCAAGCATGTCAAGTGTGAGGCAGTTCTTCATTAATGGCAATGGATGAGGTTGCCCAAATGCATCAGGAATTGACTGAATTAGAAATATTAACCTTTCATTGTCGACTCAGGTGTCTAATGATAAGGCGTTCTCCGTGAAGCCAGAGGGTCCTGGGTTTGATCCTTGATGAGGTCATAGGTGGACACTGTTGAGTCGTCCCATAATAGGACAAAATGGCTGTCCAGTGTTTCCTTATGATCACTGATTATTTAATTTAGAACATTTCGTGATATAAAACTGACATTCAACAATCTCCACAAAACCCATTTACAAAATGATTCTTTGTTCGACGAAGATTGATGTTGGTTGGGTATCATCGAAAATTATGGAACAGTGAATAATTGTTTCATCCTACCTAGTGTGGGAATTCTTAATAGCAGCGAACACTCACAATTCTACTAGGGAAATTCAATTCAGTACCTTCAGGTCTCAAGAATGACGAATAACTCTCTGAGGCTGCTGACCAGAGTCTAATATTAAAATTTCTACTTGCATCGATTTGTCATATAAAGTGGTGATCATCGATTGCCATCGGTGATAACCATCTCACTCCTGACAATTTCGAACTTCCCCATTCACGGCTTCTCACTAGAACTTCATGAACATACTGAAGTTACTTACTAGTAAGAGGGTTATCGAAAATGAATTGAAGTGGTCTCGTGAAGACAGTTATTCAGTTTAGTTGTTTGTGTATGTTCATTTTTGGTTTACTAATCTAAAAGTTGACATGAAAATCACTTTTTTGCAGAAATGTCGTATTCATCATGATGAACAAGATTTATTAATTCAGTAAGTATTAATAGTTTCAACTTTATATGCGTAAAACACTGAGCTTTTGCTTGTTTGCATTAAGCCTGGAAGTACTATCTATGCTGAAAGAAGTGTACAGAACACAGTATGTTAAAATTTAAAAGAGAGAAGAATAACAAAATAAGTGAACCAGTAACAGAGTAATGACATTAAATGTACTTACACCTAATGATGAAAGCAATCAATGACTGTATGAAATAACAGAAGCGTAAAACAATAACAATTCAAACTGGCAAGGAAAATCTAGGATGCGCGTTTTTTGTCCCATTTTACACTCATCAACTAAATGCATCTGTATCGTAGTGTTAATGTTGACACCAGGATACAAGATTAGTTCGTTTCTTGTCAAACGTCACTATATTCAGCCCTAGTCTACTAAGTGTTGATAGTGTTATGTTCTGAATGTGTTACACTTGTATGTGTATGATAAGTAATAAATTAATGTCGATTGGATCATGAAAACCTCTACATCTGAGGAGAAGCACGGGATTCAATGGACAAGTAGGATGCAACTTGATGATCTGGACTTCGCGGATGATCTAGCACTTCTATCACATACACACCAACAAATGCAAGTGAAGACAACCAAAGTAGAAGTAATCTCAGCATCAATAGGCCTGAACATACATAAGGGAAAGAGCAAGATCCTCAAATTCAACACCGAGAGCACCGAGCTAATTGAACTTGATGGTGAAACTCTAAAAGAAGTGGATACCTTTACATACCTGGGGAGCATCATCGATGAACAAGGAGGATCCGATGCAAATGTAAAGGCAACGATCGGCAAAGCCAGGGCAGCATTCCTGCAGTTGAAAAATATATGGGACTCCAAACAACTGTCTACCAATCTCAAAGTAAGACTCTTCAACTCGAACGTCAAGACAGTTCCTCTGTATGGATCTGAAACGTGGAGAACTACTGTAAATATCATCAGGAGAGTACAGGTATTTATCAACAACTGTCTACGCAGAATATTGGATATCTGTTGGCCCGAAACCATCAGCAACAGCCTACTATGGAAGAGAACAAACCAACTTCCAGCTGAAGAGGAAATCAGGAAACGACGTTGGAAATGGATAGGAAATACACTGCGGAAATCATCAGACTGTATCACGTGACATGCATTAACTTGGAATCCTGTTGGGAAAGGGAAAAGCGGAAGGCCAAAGAACACCCTGCATCGAGAGCTGGAAGCAGACATTGAGAGGATGAACAGTAACTGGAGACAGCTGGAAAGGATTGGTGAGGACAGAATTGAATGGAGAGTACTGGTAAGCGGCCTATGCTCCTCCGAGAGGGGTAACAGGCGTAAGTAAGTAAGTAAGTAAGTAACATTATTACTACTGATACTGATTGATATGAGTTCGAATCCTTTAGACAATATACACTTATAAATGATTTCATGTAAGTTATACAGAATTGTGTTAACTAGTTGAAAGTGACTAAATTCAATAATTTTATGTTAAATCAAACTATGACTTTTAATCAGTAGTATAGAATGTGTAAAATGCACAATAATAACCAATTAGTGAAAATGTAAATTATTAACATTATTCATTCATGTGTTATGATGATAATTGATTTAGTGAAATGTTGTTGTTTTTTTCTCTCTTCAAAAACAGATGTTTAACTAAAAGGAAAAAGAAGAAAAAGGAAAAAAAAGGAAATTGCCTACCTTCTTCCTTCAATTAGAACAAAAATGTTGCTTAGTAACACAATAAGATGAAAGAAAAAAGAAGGAAAGGTCGATAATATTCACATCATTTAGTAAGTACATTGTTAATGTACTCAACTCATTTTTTTTTTTTTAATTTGAACTTGAATGATACCACTTAGTTACAAAAAATTCTGCAATCAGATAGAAACGAATATCAACTTGAAATTCTATTGGTTGTTAAAAAGTAGAAAATAGATTTGTATATACAACATAGAACATGGTACATGTGTTACATCGGTCAAAGTTGATATACCTCGAAATCACAGCAAGTTTAACACCAACAGATTAATAGAAACAAAAACTATATCAGTCATGATGATAATAATAATGATAATAATGAAAACAAAGGCGAGTGAAGAAAGAATCGATGAGTGGAAAGAAAGTTAGGAAATAATTTTAAGCCCATGATTTAAGGGTACACAAAGAGTGGATACACGTGTGCCACTGTAACCGATTCTCAGCCATGTCACCTAGACTTTCCAGACATTCGTTACTGCATTTACAAGCACCACAATCAGGTAGTCTGTATCTACCGACGTGACTCAAACCAGCAGTCAGTGACTTGATTAACTGATATCATGTATTAGTTTGGCCACTTTTAACTCTCTTCCATTCTACTTCTATATCAGTCATCATCATACATCAAGGTAGTTGATGGTTAGGTATACGTATCACATATCCCGACCACCAGAAAGTAGGTGTACAATAATACAAATGTTGATATATCAGTGATAACTTATGTCTATGTGTTTTTGTCTTTTATTTTGAGTCGTACGATAAAAAATGAGTAGTTTCTATTGACATTTCTGAGGAGGTTAGTTCATGTTATTAGATTAGTTTTATTTCCGCCGAAGGAGTATATCCGCCCATATCAATTTGCACAGATATGTAGTAGAAGCACATCGCATGCAGCAGTTGTCTTACTTCATGATGCAACTTTTAGCTTAGAATGAGGCCAGAATTATACACATGATACATTTCTGAATTACTCTTCCACGTTTGTTTCTGTTCCATGATCAATTTTTCTCAGAATATTTGATAGCATGATCACGGAAACCTGGATACTCAACTGTCTATGTTTTTATTTTACTGAAGAGGACAGTATGGTGTTTATGAGAAAAGTTCTTCACTTGTCTGTTAACAGAAGTTGGTGTGCCTCTTGGTGCTGTTTTTTCGGTCTCTTTTTGATTGACTTACCGTGTTCTGTATGAATGACTTTGTTAAGCGTGCAGATGATCCCACCATTAACATGTCTAATTTTTTCTACTAAAATTGTTGCGAAATGTATGGTAGGTCTCTTCTGAAGTGGTTTTACACCGAATCCTTTTAAATGGCAAAGTGTCAATTTTAGTCTGCTACATACAAAATAGACCTGATTATTGCTTGTTAACTCACGTGTACATCCGACGTAAAATGAACTGACTTTGAGTCCACTTGAAAACATCAACACTAGGTTCCAGATTCTTCTAGCTGATAGGACCCAAGTACAACGAAACGTACGTCAAGGGATTCCAATTGACAGTCTAAATGCAAACTAATTCATATTGTAATCAGTTTCTTCAGTTTACTGTTTGATTGAAAATCATGTTATCATCATCATCATCATCATCATCATCATCATCATCATCATCATCATCATCATCGGTAGCAGCAGCAGCAGTAGCATCTCTGTGTATGTAGTCTGTCAATCAAGACTAGTTTGCATACATTAATTAATACAAATTAGTTGGACAAATAAATAATTCTATTCCCATTGTATAAAGTAAATGATTCCTGTAATGTATCGATACCAGATGTCAGGAGATCGACTCGTTTACACGTGCACACAGTCACACACACACACATACAGTTCATGTTTCACCATCACCAACCCCTCTCCGCCTACCCCATTCATCACTATGTAAATTCACATAACATTCACTAATTGATAAATACAAACAACTCTAAAATTTGGATACCTACATTCATTTGTTTATTTATACAACAATTACTTCATTTACGTCTTGTACACAATAAACAGAAGACTAAAGAATAAATGGTGGCGAACAAGTAGAAAGATGATATTTTGATGAATCTTATTTTCATGTACACATTTGATTTGCATTCATCTAATTAACATTATTGTTGTTACTGATGTTGATGTTGTTGTTGTTGTTGTTGTTGTTGTGATCATTATTGTGATGATTGTCGTCAACATTGTTCATTGTTGAATTTGGCTTCTTCTGACTTATTAATGTGTTCTATTCTATTCTATGCTATTCCCTTTTCTTTTAGTTTTTTTTTTCTTTCAAATTGTTACATAATACATTCTACATCTGATTATTATCATTAGAATTTATCTACATGAGACCAGTTACCGGACAAACAGATGCTGTATCATATCATGTAAAACAGATTGTATTTCTATCCAATAGTCAATTCATTTATTGTAATTGTTCGTTAATGAATCCACCTCCCAAACTATTGCCTTCATTCAAACATAAATTGTTCTATTTAGTTGTTTATTTGTTGAATGAAACTCTTTCTAGGTGTTGTTGTTTATTTGTTTGTTCTGATTTGTCCTAATTTCAGAGCTTCTTCTATTTGTAATCTTGTTACCAATTAATTGTCATTGTATTGTATAGATGATAAAAACAGGTTATTAGATATGTAGTCGTGAAATATAGTAACAGTTGTAGAAACAGTTGAATAGTCAAGAAAATAAACAATAAATACATTGAATTAAAATGATTTGTAGAGATTGGTATTAAGTTTAGTTGAGTGAATTTGTCACAGATTAATGTTGGTACCATTGAAAATTAGGGATGATTGAACAGCTGTTTGGTTGTAGTATGCGACTCCTCAGTTGTGCATGCTCCCCCTTAGAGGCTCAAACCTCTGCAGCACTGGGCTAGCAAGTGTCCAATGGTAGAGTTCCTGCTTTCATCAACTTGTGGTATATAGAACGACGATCATCTATTGTCATCGGTGATAACTGTCTCATTCCCGACACGTCTAAACTCCACTATTTACGACTTTTCAGTACAGCTTCAATAACTTCACTAGTGAGCTGATTATCACAATTGAATTGAGATTGTTTATGGAGATTGGTATTAAATTTAGTTGATTGAATACGTCATCATTAACCTCAAGCAAAATCAACAATGTAAGGTATCACTTTCCATATTATTCAATTGTGATGTATGTGTTTCCATTGTATAACTGAACAATCAAGTGGGAATCATAACTTATGAAGTTTATTCTTTATGTTATCTGAACCTTTTAATGTTAAACTGTATCTGTTAATTATTTAATAACTTTGATATTTGCATTATTAAAGTCATAGGCTTCTCATTAATTGATTATTTATTGTCATATCCATTTTCTTTCTTGAATTATTGTAATTTTACTAGGAACCCACCCACTTCATTGTAGTCTTTGGTGCATTTTGTGTATGATACAGGTTGGTACATAATGTATTAAATAAAAGCCTTTGTTCACACTCAGAAAAACGACCTGGTACTACCTTCTATATCCGGGTATTTTATTCTATTAGTCTCTGCTTCTGCGCATACTTAGTCATATTGGCTCCGATCCAACCAATCAGAATTCAAATGGTCAGATTTACTTAAAGGATGTGAAATTAGGCCATGAATGGTTGAGGATATTCGTAGACTTGTTGGGAATTCAAACTTAAAACGCATGTCATAGACACTATATTATTAGCCCGGATTAGCAGTTACGCTGAAGAGTATGAATTACATTTTCCCAAACTTACTGAAGTTAAGTACATCACTGCTTTAGTCTCGCCAAGATCTATGATGACGTTGAAGAAACTGTAATGTAATTTCGGAATTACTATTTAGGGTTATGAATTTGTTGTGAGGGTATGATTGAAAGTTACCGTTTGAGCTATAACCCAAATGACATTAAACAAAAATAGTATTTACGAATAGTTGTAGTGTTACTTCACAATTTATGCCCAACCCTCCTTCCCATCTCATAGGAACCATGAGTAAAAGGAGATTTATAATGGAAACCACAAATGTAGTTGGTTTGTGATTGAAATCACTATGGTGTCCATCAGACTGTCTTTTAGTAAAGATTTTCATGAAGAGAAAGCATATTGTAATGAGCCTTCGCTTCCAATTCACTAAAATATAATCTGAAAGCTTTCCATTAGTATAAATAAACTTATTTAGTGTCATTAATGTAGCTCAGCAGAGAAAGAGCTACGACAAAACTGTGATTTATTTACTGATTACGTAAACTATTAATATTCCTTATAACATACATTCATTCATTCTTGATGAACTATTCAGTCATGAATACTGTCTTCTCATTGGATTGAAGTGGTTGATGAATCTGAACAATCATTTACTTATTTTCATACTCAGAGAGGGGGATTTCAAACATCGACTTTGCTTGCTTTTATACTGTACTGTATTCAGTGTAAACCAGTGTAAACAATTCAATCTTATGAAAATCAGCTATAACTTTACTACATCGGTGTTAAAGTTTCTACTTGTGATAGTTAATGTGCTCAAATCTACCTAGAAGTCTGATTCACACCAAAAGTAGACGTATAGCTTGCTGTCGAAACCAAAGTTAATAGGAAATTTATGCGAAACCATGTATATAGTTGATTTCTTTCAACGATGATGATTAGAGATAATCGGCAGAGAACACTTTTCAGTAAGGCAAATGTCAAGGGAAATGGGATGTTGGTATTATTGAGCATTGTTTAGTCAGACTGAATTCCATTATTGTCAGACATTGGTTGTGGAATTATTTGAACGAAGCTTTTATGTCGCTGCTGGAAGTCAATATCGTTTAGAAGTATAACTTTATCTTTTGTGTATTTAATTTGCTTTACTGCTTTGAGCTTTGTATGATCCTATTGTCAGTGGTGAAATTATAAACTGTATCGTTATGGCGTATCTCTTATTCCATCTGGCTGACTGGAAATAATACAATCAGGGTCAATAGCGGTTCTACATTGACTCTCGGCCTAGAACAGGGCTTATATAGTGTTCAGAGGCTTCACTATAGCTTAAGTCATAACCATTTAGTATATCACTGAATATTGAATCAGCTAATAACCTCAATTTGTTTCAAATCTTTGTGTTACTCTACTTTACAGCTGTCACTGTGCTGAGTTCATTCAAACTATCCAATGATGGATCATTCTTAAAGACGCCCTTATTTACAACATGATGTTATATTGAACAATCGTCTCCAAGTGATGAAATGATGAAGTAATGAAGACACTATACACTTTTACTTTACAATTATTTCTTATAACATGTGATAACTTAGAATAAAACCCTGAATCTTGTAAACAGGAAGTTGTTGAATAAAACACAAACAAAAGAAAATAATAAGGAATTCTTCATGTTATGCCTTCTTCACACACTCTGTCTACAGTGTTTATTTCTCACTTCCTTTATACTCTTTGTTTGTCTGAATACTTCTAAACAGTAATTAGATAAGTAGAATATTAGAAAATTTTAATAACATCGTATGACTACTTTGTTATTGTCGAAGATGATAATGACGAAGAAATAGACGTAAACGAAGAAGAAGAAGAAGAAGAGCAGTGTTTGTGTTCACCTTTCAATTTCATCTTCTTTGTGTGTAGCACCATGGATATGAAAAATGCATGATGTGTGTGTGTGGGGGGGTTGGGAAGGAAACGAGTGAGGTTGGTTAGAGGGAAGGAAAGGAATAGAACAACTGAAAGTAATCCATGTTATTATAATTTGAGTAAAGAAACATTTTGTTCTGTTTTCTTTCAATGAATCTACAATTAGAAATATTAATCATAATTATTACAATTTAATTATTATTTATGAAAAAAAGAAAAGAGAGATTAGAAAACACAGCAACAGTAACAACAACAACAACAATAAGGATAATAAAACAACAATAAACATACTTTAATATATTTTACTTGATATTGAATTCACTAATCTAAGATCTAGTTGATTGAATTCAACATAGATTGATGTTGATAGAGTATCAGTGAATAGTAGACAATGCTAGATAATGGTTTAGTTTCTGTATGGGACTTTTAAGTAGTGCGCATGCTCGATTTCTCTTCAGGCAGTTTAGGTTAGCTGAAATCTGAGCTCCTGTACCATTAGTGATAGAATTCCAGTTGACCTGGGTTAGAATCTAAGATATACACTACCAAGGTGTTCTATAGTTGGATAAAACAACTGTCTAGTGTTGCTTAGTTTTCAATTGTACCCTATCAACATCAACCTGTAATGAATCTAATCAACAACATTAATTGATTGAATCATTTAAAATTATCAGATAAGTGCTTTAAAGAAAGAATCTAAGAAAACTTTCTTGTTGTTTATCAACATACACTTTTCAATAATTTGATTAACTGACTAACTGACTGTACAATTAGTCAACTTACAAAAATAGTCAATTATCAACATTCACATTTTTTCTAAAGTTAAAAATGGAAGGAAGACAGAGAGACAGAGAGAGAGAGAGAGTGAGAGAGCGAGTGAGAGTGAGTGAAGTGTCGAGACAGAATGAAATAGAAAAAGCGGTTAATGTACTTCAAATGTACATAAAAATGATTTTCTTCTCTACATTATGATAACATTTTTGACATACAAAGTTATTAATCTGTCTAGATCTGATCATAATTTTTTTTTGTGAAAAAGAAAAAAATAGAAAAAAAAAGCAAAAAGAAAAGAAAAGAAAAGGAATATGAATGGTTCAATTGGTTGGTTGGTTGGTTAATCGTTATTCGTTTTGTTTATTGTCGATTGTATTGATAATACGTTGCCATGTTTACATTGCCATTGTCTAGTTGATAATGATCAATGATAGAAAGTAAAGTTAACTATGAGATGTTGTTATTGAAATAGAAGTAAACGAAAGATGAATATTCAATAGAAGAAAATAAATGAATGATGTATATACTACTAAAGAGTATTAGTAGTAGGTAGGATATAAACTATTGCATAGTTTAGAAGAGAGTATAGTCAATTAACTATGATTAAATAAGAGGAGGATAGTTATAATTTCATGATAGATTTGCACATTTCAAATTGGTACTCTGAAACTCATCGGTGTGGATAATTCACGTATATGGAATGCAATCACCACTTCTCGTAACTACTGACATTATATGTCAACATTTTAGCCTACATCGTCTTCCAGTGATTGCATTTAGAAGGCTAATACTTCTGTGCACATTGAATATCCAGTTCCAGTTCAATAACAAGATATATCATCAAATCAATGATGTCGTAATGGTTAGTCTGTTAGGTTCTATCCTAACAGATATTCTTATAACTAATCTAGAGAACATAAAGCTAAGACTGGTTACTGAGGAAATGACGTATTATTCCAGGTATGCTGATGATACTTTTGTCGTATGTAATAATGAATAATATACGAATTGCTTATTAAGAATTTACAATCAAGCACATAACGATATTCAATTTACTATGAAGATGGAAAAAAGATAAGAAATTTCATTTCTTGGATATTGCCATGCAATGCCGAGAAAATGATTCAGTACAACGATTGATCTACAC
Source organism: Schistosoma japonicum (assembly GCA_025215515.1). Lineage (NCBI taxonomy): Eukaryota > Metazoa > Platyhelminthes > Trematoda > Strigeidida > Schistosomatidae > Schistosoma > Schistosoma japonicum. Next base: position 83,959,375 of record CM046069.1, on the reverse strand, counting down.
AACAGCGTCATGGAATAGATTGTTCGTAAACTTTAATAGCTTCTGTTTAATCCATTACAAAATAGCATTAATGAAAACGTTAGCTCTCAGAGCTTAGAAGGATGTGTACTTCAGATATGATAGATTCAGAACTCACTAACATCAAACAGCATTTAAAAATTAATGGTTATCCCTAAAAATTCATTGAGGAATATAGTGGACATAAAGCTGATAAATCAAACAAAACCATAGTCCAAAAGAAGCCTGTTTTTATTCAGCTCGATTTTAAAGATGACGGACGATATTGTAGAAACGTTCAGAAGAAGACTCAGCTCAGCATTACCGAGAACTTATTATGCTGTAATATAAGTAATATCATACATAACGAGATGGTTACTGAAACAATTGAAAATCAACAGGTGTCCTTCTTATGTTACCGCTAACTGTTTGTATAAATTTACTTGTACCTGCAAAAACAGTTGCATTGGCGGAACAAAAAGACAGGCCTACCTACATTTTAATGAACATGTTCCAAGGATTAGAAATATTTAACAGAGGAACCGCTTAACATCTCATGGATACAGGACACCAGATTGATATCACTGAATCCTTCAGTGTTCAATCGAAAATAAACTTAAAATCTTCTAATATATGCTGAAGCAATCGCAAATTAAACAATTGAAACCAAACTTCTGTGTCCTAAAAGAGACTGTTATAAGCCTTTCTTTACCTTAGCGACTTAACTCATATGTCATTACTTCCCTGTTATTATTCTTCCTCTAAATTTGATTTATTACGTCAATATCTTTTCTATTCAGGTCAGATTTAATTTTTTCGTTACACCACTGCTTTCAGATTGTTAAGTCTTATCGTGTCGTGTGTGAGGCAGTTACCCACTAATGGCTATTGATAAGGTTGTACAAACGTATCACTAATTGACTGACTTAGAAATACCAACCGTTGGGAGCCCACTTAGTGGTCTGACAATAAAGCCGCGGAGGCATAAGGTCCAGAGTTCGATCGCCGATGGGGTCGTGGATGCTCAATGATGAGGCGTTTCATACAAGGATGAAACAGCTATCCACTGCTTCTAGGTGATCAAAGATTGTTTCATTCAGATCGATTCATGATATCAAAATTGATAGTCAACAGTCTCCACAACAACCAATTATTTAATTATGTAATCATATCACATTGTAAGATGAATAACACTGAACTTAATTGACATCAACCTCAAGTGTTTTTCAACCGTCTCTTAGTTTCCTTATTATGTAATCAATTAAACTGTAATCACTATTTCCTTTTCTGGTACTTTCTTTTGTATCGGATACATATGGTTGCAGCATTTCCTCCAACATATTAGTTATCATTGGGTATTGTAAAGATTGTTGACCGTCTACCTATCTAAAATATCTACATAATTATGATTTCACTCAAGTACAACCCTTCTCATGAGCATGTTCAACTTCTGGTTCAACTACTAATTATTCTTCTAGATTGTATTCAGCAGTTGATGAGAAACCGACAAAATGAAATGAATTGTCATCTTATTCTGTACAAATATAATTTATTCTTGTTCTTTTTTGATATCTAAACCGTTGAAATTATCTTTCTTCATAATTGGCTACTGTTGAGTTTGTAGACATTGCTATGAATTAGATGACTGTTGGAAACCATTTTTGATGCATTATATTTCTGTTTCGTCCTAGTATGGAACTTATTAGCTGTATGCATCTATAACCTTGTACGGAAATCGAACCCAGGACCTTCTAGTCTCTTGAAGAACACTTAACTATTATGTTATACAACGTTTGATATGTGTCAAAATAGGCTTCACTAGTACATATCCATTTATTCTTCATAATATTTAATAAATACTCTAACTTTAATCTTCTTATCAGTGATACTACTTTTATATACTATTCTTCGTGTTAATGATCTTGTTAGTTTAATGGTTCGTTTACTAAGAAATGATATAATGATTCGGATCGAATCTTCGGTTGATTATAATTGACTGATTGGACCTTAATCAGTCTTGTATGATATTAACTTCATTTCAGATTCTTAACTGTTCTTTTTGCCCGCCCCCCCCGGCTCCCACATCCCTCAATAGTTACATAGTACTGTTTGTTCCTTTAATTGTTCACTTGTCGTTATTAATATTGATGTTGTTATGATGATAAACATCTGTTTACCTTGATTGTTACAACGGTAATTACTTCATTAACATCGTATCAACCAAATCACCATTCATAACACCTATGATGTATATGAGTAAGTCTTATATATGAGGATGCATGTATCATTGTAGGGATACATTATCAAATTATTAGTTAATTTGGTAGTTTCCTTTCTTAGCCTAAAGGTACATCATTGTAACGAAGAGAGGCATAGAGTAACATATGAGTTGATCATAAGGATAAATGAAATGAAATGATTCAACAACTTAGTGACTACATGAATAATGAAAGTAATCGATCAGTATGCTAGAAGCTTTGTAACAAAGATAATCAGATAATGGAAATTAGAAGGTAGTGTAATTAAGCTATGAATATTTTACAAAGTATTACATCCTAGATACACTACTATGTTATATTGAATTAATATGATGTTTAAATTACAGAATTACAACAGTACACAAATGAAGCATATTCATATGTATAAATTAACTGGCGGTGGATATTTACAAATGACTCAGTTGTTATTATAAAATGACCTAGTTTCAAGGCGGCATACAGGTTCGACTTGTACACTCACTCACATACACATCAATGAAGTCAATTGAAGCGAAATCCATCTCATATTCACTATCCTATAATGAAACATAAAACACTAACTACACAATACTGATGTTGACTTCAAATTAGGTTATACTATGCGTCATTGAATCATTTTTATTGCATTATATGATACAAAGTCATTTATTGTCCATGGAACTAGTTCATAAATTCAAATTAGGAATGTGATAATAAAACAACAGAACAATTGAAATATATGAACTAGTTCTAGGTACTCAAACACTACAAATTCATATTCTATCAATAGAATAAACTAGTAAAACATACAACTAGATACTTTTATCATTTAGTTATGTCATATTGTTAACAATGACAATCATAGTAACATACAATTGAAACAATGAAATTGTATCAAATAAATTTGATTATCTTACATTATGAACACTATTGACTGAATAGGCATATGATTGAGATTAACTTCAATGTATTCAATGTTCATCATCAAGTATGTTCTACTTGGTGATGTATTTTCTTCTCATTCATGGAATATTCACATTTCAATGATGACATTTCAAGTGGTAACTTCTACTGTAATTGAATATTTTCAAGATTATAGGTTAAGTAATCATTGAAAAAACAGCTTTAAAGTAATGAATATCTAACATGTTATTACTGTGTATCTACAATCCCAGTGTAGAGTTTAGCTGAGGATCTTTCATTTTTACGTTGAATGTAGATTTATTAGACTATCAAACTGGTATCCAACATCTGATATTTCTAAATTCAGTCTATTCGTGACATATTGTGATACTTCACTGAATGTTATAGGCTGATCAAGAAAACTTGTATTACATTTGTGTTATTCCTCCGTCTATTCCAACTCCGCAGTATATCTTACAGTTTTACAACGAGGATATTCATGATAGACAGATGCAGATAACTCTAGCCTCTTAAAATGATAACTTTAATAGAAATGACATTAATATGTAGCCTATTTCTACTAAATGAATAGGGGGAATCATCTCATGCACTGAGTAATATAGTTAATTATACGGGTAAAGCAGCTAACATGACTATTTCATTTGTATTATTTAACTGGTGCTGATATGTAATCTGTAGAAAGTAGTAATTTAGTGTGGTGTTTCCAAGGATTTAAGATATTAACTAGAAAGTAACTGAGAATCATGTAACATTAAACGTGTATTCTGTCCTCATTCTGGAGAGCTTAAAAGATGGTATGTAGTTAGTCAATAATAAACCCTGGACTTACGTTTATCCCTATTCGGTACCCGAAAATAAAACGTATCTACAGTCTTTGAGAGAACTCATATTTCTTGTCAATTCTATCCCAAATCGCTAATTTTAATAGTTTGAGACCATTACCACTGAGCTATTCGGTCCTCCACTGATCATCCCTACCTTCTAGGGACTGTGATGCACACACAGGTTAATTAATGTATTGTGAGCAGTTTGATAATGATTAAGTCATTCATACAGCTGAACGAATCTTATCAATCTAGTTATAATTTGACTACCAGTTTAATTGACTCAACATTACTGACACTATGTTATGATCATAGCTAATAAAGAACTTCATAAACATCAAATTGGTTACTTTACAGTGATCAACCAATGTATGAGGCTACTCCTATGAAGTAAACATTCTAGATCCTACACAAGAATAAATTAAGAAGGTTTAAATATCATGTGAAATGACATTAATTCTTTCTACTTAGTCTTGTTACACAGATCATATCAAATCTTCCAGTTAATCTCTTCCTGGTATACATAAATTGTATTAAGTTAAATGTTTCACGGAATTGAAGGGTCACTATAACATATTATTGTCATTATCAGCTGATTTCTTGAATAAAAACTAACTAATAAACTAAATGTTCACTGTTATATAGGGGTTAGTACTAGATGAATATTAAATATCTCGATATTGGTATTTGACCATCAATGTCTTCGAAACATACCTCGTGTTAGCTGGGATCACCGAGTAAGCAATAACGAGGTTAGACGTTGAGTATTATGAAAAAGTGACAAATCAGTTGGTGAGGTTGTCAATCTTCATTAACTGAGATGGTTAGGACATGTGTTATGTTTGTCCAAACACCACTTACCTTGACATGCTATGATGACTGAAATAGGAATAGGATAGAAGAGAATATGGAGTGGCCAAACCAAAACATGGTATCAGTTAATCAAGTCACTGACTGCTGGTTTGAGTCACGTCGGCAGATACAGACTACCTGATTGTGGTGCTTGTAAATGCCGTAACGAATGTCTGGAAAGTCTAGGTGACATGGCTGAGAATCGGTTACAGTGGCACACGTGTATCCACTCTTTGTGTACCCTTAAATCATGGGCTTAAAATTATTTCACAACTTCTCATTCATTAGTTCTTTCTCCTTGAATCGTATTCTATACGTTCATTGTTCTTTATTTTTGGTATCATTATTATTGAAGTAACTTTTACTTTTACTAATGTGATGGTATTAATCTTGCTGTGGTTTTGATGTAGGTCAACTTGGACCGATGTGCACATATGCCAGGTTCCATGTTGACTATATACATTCCAACAGTTCCCAATAATCAGTCAATTACTATTAATGTACTAACTGGCAGAGATGCTTTCTAACTTACAACTGCCTTACCATATAAACATAGTAAGGTAAGCATCAAGGAAACTACAATTCGGCTGTCATAATGATGATAAGAATAGTTAAACATTGAGAATATCGTTTAGGACTGAATGAAAGAATGAAAAGTAGATATATATAGAAGAATATTGAAATTTTAGTATTGTTTGAGTTGTATTGTAACTGGCAATCAAAATCCAGGACCCGCGTTTCGTCGTTGTTTGGTTGGATGTACCTTCGTTCTAAAGTTGATATACACACCGGGGATCGGAATCACTTTGTCTCGTGCCAAACACCACTGCGTTCATTGCTAGTCTACTAAGTCCCAATAAGCACACTTGTTCAACTCCAATAATACTTGTTGTTGAAGGTATATTGAGGCAATACACTGAGGGTGCACATATGACATCAGAGACTGATCAATTTTATTCCATTACAAATCAACGGGAAGAAGCAAACATATTCTAACTATAGTCTTCACAAAGTTAACATGGTTCACACCAATCGTCCATGAATTGATTTTTCCCATTTTTGAATTTTTTCCATCTCCTTTCTGTACCACACAAAGATAGTCCATCAAAGTAGGTGATTTCTGCTAGCATTCATTCCAACGTTACAACTACTTTAATCGATTTATTTAATTTGTATTGTGACTGGCAAGTGGAATCCAGGATGCGCGTTTCGTCCTATTTGGGACTCATCGGCTGGATGTACCTGGATCCTAATGTTGATGTTCACAGTGGAATTCGAACTCAGTCCGATTCGTGTCATCCTACTACTTTAATCGATAATTCTCCATCTCTATTTAATACTCTGTGTATAACCTTAGCATTCCCTACTCTTTCCTATCTCTACATTTCTTTATGTATTATGAATAGTGAATATCAGCTAAACTGTTTTATACATAAATAATATACAGAAATCACTGAAGACCGTTGAAAGTTAGGGAGCATTAGACAATTATTTCACCTTAATTTAGGACTTCACAGTGTTAGCGAGCACCCAAGACCCAACCACGAAAAAAGCCCGTCAACTACAGTGTTCACAGCAATTGCCTATTGATTAGCATCAACTGACTGGTCACTACCTAACAGCGGGACTTCCAGTTCAATCACTTTGTGATAGAGTGTAATGATTATCTAATGATATTGGTGAAACTGTCTCATTTCAAGGTTATTTGAATTATACCAGTTTTAATTTCCTATCAGAACTTTGAGAGAGTGTTAAAGTAGGTTACTAATGAGTTCTTTAATTTATTGATGCTATTTGTTATAGATTAATGTCAGTTAGGTACCATTTAAAGTGAGATGTGATCTCATAATTATTTCGTCTTCGTATGGGATTTCTGAGGAGTTGATCTATTTTTTTATGTGTATTTGGCCGTTATGAAAAACGCTGAACGATGTTATCCAACATCCACAACGATTCATCTTGTTTATCGTACTGACCCCAACTAAATGGTTTCCACCTAACTGATGTGGCTCACATCAACTGTCAGTAGCTTGATTTTATCCCATGTCAAATTTTCTTCCAATCCATTTCTTCATTGTTCAAGATTGTACATAGAAGTAGGTAGTATCTTAGACTGTATAATGATTATCTCAATTCATCAAATCATGTTTAAAAACCTCAACACTAATCTCATTTTCATCTTACCTCATTTACCCTACACAATGACTATCAATGTAACTATCATATGCATCAACAATAAACAGAAAACATAATGTTATTCTCAAATCATTTTCACTTTAATACAAATAATTAATTATTTTTCAATTGTACCTGTTTATGTACACCAAGAGATACAGAATAGAATGAGAGGAGGGGAGCTGGGTGTGTGTGTGTGTGTCGGGGGGTGTTGGTTGGGTTACACTTATGAATACACTGATAAAACACCATTGTATCCATTGTTATGATTATATACGTGACATTTTTTTTCCTTCATATCTTTTTATCAATTCATTTATTATTAGAAAGTACCAATATTTGTAGATTTGGTATGAGGGTGAATGAAACAAACAGATCCAATATCCCCCCCCTATTTCTCCCTCTCTCTCTCTCTCTCTCTGTGTCTCTTTCACTTAGTCACTTACTTTATTTCAAACATTTTATCTGTCTATCAAGAAGAAATTGTTTCATAAGATATTATCATCAAATATTGAAAATAACATAATGAAATGTATATTACATCATACATAGTAGATAATATCTAGTACACATTGTATTGTATGAATGTTTTCAACATCATCACCATCTTCATCATCCTCCTCCACCTCCTCCTCCTCCTTCATTATCTTCACTTGAACATAACAAAACTTTACATTTGTTTTCTTTATTGTCTATTGATAATAATCAAATGTTTCTTTTTTCTTATTCTTTTACACATTTCAATAGTACATTTTACATTACATAACATTACATGTCTAGTACAGAAGTATAAACAAGTGTCATTTTTCAATGTCAGATTAACTACTTGTCATATGCTTAATAAGTAGTATTCTATTCTAAATAACTTTAAATTAACATAAACAAAATTAACACTGTTCAATATGTTCAATTGACAAAAATGCTAATTCATCTTAACTATTGAATTAAATGAAAAGGAAATAGTTATTTGTCATATCTGATAGCTTGACTAGTTGCAGACAAATTTAACAGTCGAACGCCTTCAATTCTCCTAGTTACAAATTCAGAAGATAGAAGACGAATAGATAGGAAAACTTATCCCAGTAAGATAGAGAGTGAGTTATGTACAAAATAATCGTATCATTTAATTTAGATTATGACTGGCAAGTGAAATCTAGGACACGCGTTTCGTCCTATCTGGGACTCATCGGCTGGATGTACCTGCATCCCAGTATTGATGTTGACAGTGGGATTCGAAGTCAGTCCGTTTCGTGTCAAACGCCACCGCGTACGCCACTAGACTACCGTGTCCAGACAGTCATGTTTGTGCAATCGGCAAATTAGTGTTAGGATGAATTTGTATATTCCCATTGATTTGTTATAGACTGAAGCTAGTCAGCCTCTGTTATAATATGTGCATCCTGAGTTCGAATCCCACTATGAACATCAACATTGGGATGCAGGTACATCCAGAAGATGAGTCCCAGATAGGACGAAACGCTCGTCCTGGATTCCACTTGCCAGTCATAATCCAAATTAAATGATACTTGTGAATGTTCGCTATATGGAGGCAATCCGCTCAGGATGCACATATAGCAACAGTGACTGACCAGCTTCAGTCTATAACAAATCAATGGGAATATACAAATTCATCCTACTAAAATAATCGCATATTTATGGTTTTCTGAAACAAAAAAATCAGTATTCTAATCCATTCAACACAAAATAAGGAGTTTCAGCTATTACCCAATCAGAACGTGCCCCATTGAGATCCTGGAAGGTTCCATCGATCAATGATTAGATGGAATATCTCCTGCTCTTTTAATGGTTCTGAAGGCTTCGTTGAGGTTTCTGGGAGCTATCCTAACAGAAATATACATTAGGTAAACGTTAAACACGGTTAGATATATTGAATCAACATATTTTCACTGTCACTTCATCCCTTCCCCCTCACCTTAATTCTTATTTGGGTCTAGTTATTTGCATTTATCATAGATTAATGTTGGTTAGGTGCCATTAAATTCATGGAGTAATATATGACTGTCAAGTGTTCCCTGTAAAATATAGAGGCTCTGAGTTGTATTCGCTGATGGAAACGAGGAGGTGTACTACCACCAAGGAGTCCTATACAGTTACGAAGCAATCGTCTTATGCTATATGGTTTCCAACAGTACCCAACCAACATTTGTAACAAGTACAAATAATCAAACTTAATGCCTATCTCCACAAAACCACCTCATTTCTTACTGAAGTGTTACTCTTAATAAAATCTATGATACAATCATAAATTATTTATAGGTATACCTTAGTTGTATATGAATTATATGGAGCTCAAGTTGGAGTTCATATCAGACTGTTGTCATAATTGTTAATTCCTTGTTGTATTTGTCAGAATTGCTGCTTATCATTTTCCTTTAAATTAAAATATCATCAGTTAATCTAATTTTCCAAGGATTGTTCTTCTATTAGGAAACTCATTTATAAACTTTAGATTGGCAAATAATGTAGTGTTCTCTAGTGAATAAGCTAAATGATTATCTAAATGATCTCCTTGACTGATTATACAGAGAGGCTACTTCTTCCACATTCGTACTCTTATTAATCTGTCTCCGTAAGTTGGTATTTGACAAAATCTCTCAACCATTTCAAACAGTTTCTTTAAGTTTTCCCAACTTACTTCTTATGTCACGAAAATCGGCAACATATCCGTTTGTCAATCGAAAAAAAAACGAGTGAACTATACAGTAATCAGCTCTGAGAAACCTGCTTATAGTGGAAAGACTGACTTAATAATGATGAAGTTTAGGCGTGTAAATTTAGGGCAAGATGATAAATCGGTTGACATACATTACGTATTCCTAACCACTAACTACATCACGTGATAATGGCTGATGTACAGGTAAGATGAAAGAAAACTAGGGATAACCAAACAGAAACTCGATAAAATTGTTGTTTAATTGGTGTGAGACGCGTTAGTAGGTGCAGATAATCTGTTTGGAATCCATGTGATAATCACGCTCATTAGCTGGAGATGTTAAGAGATATAATGACTTAAGACCGGTCAAACTGGTCCAGATTCATTCACAATTTAAGTTAATCAATGTACTTAGTTTTATTATTCTTTTATCAATTAGTCAATGCATGTTACCCCATGTAAAGCATAGGTCAACGACCAGCATTCTACAACCAAATCTGTCGTGTATTCATCAAATGAAACAGAAAGGTGATTTACTTGAGTATTGAAGAATACGGGAAACAAATCTGGAGCATCACTGTCTTATTTATCCTATTACCGATGGGTAGAAGTAAATAAATTCCCAAAATAAATAGCGGTGTAGATTTTCGTCAGTGATGCTGATCACGTTTGTTTTAGTGGATACACTTAACTGAATGTGTCTAGTCACGAGTCATTCATTCAATTAATCAATACCTGTTACCCCATGTGGAGCATAGGCCGCCGACCAGTATTCTTCAACCAACTCTGTCCTGAGCTTTCCTTTTCAGCCCTTCCCAAGAGCTCTTCATTTTCTTCATGTCTGTCTCTAATTCCCGACACAGTGTATTCTTAAGTCTCCCACTTTTTCTTTGATCTTCAGGATTCCATGTTAATGCTTGTCTTGTGACACGGTTTGATGATTTCCTCAATGTGTGTCCCATCCACCTTCAGCATCTTTTCTTAACTTTTTCTTCGGCTAAGAGTTGGTTTATTCTCTGCCATAGGGGGTTGTTGTTGATGGTATCTGGTCAACGGATCGGAAGTATCTTATGCAGATAGTTGTTTATAAATACTTGTATCTTTTGAATGATGCTTTTCTTAGTTCTCCAAGTTTCAGCTCTATACAACAGAACTGTCTTCACATTTGTATTGAAAATGTCGACTTTAATGTTGACTGACAGTTGGTTTGAGTTCCAAATGTTTTTCAGTTGTAAAAATGCTGATCTTGTCTTTCCAATCCACGCCTTCACATCCGCATCAGACCCTCCTTGTTTATCGATGATACTGTCCAAGTAATACAACTATAGTTTGGTTGTTTTCTGTTGAATTATTTTATTGTATTCTCCTTATTCATTTGATTTCATCTTCTGAATATAAAATGGCATCTTAAGAAGACACACATTCGCCAAGCTCTTCATTGTCAACCTTGAATGTCTATTATTGTTTTTCAGATCATAACTAATCACTTAACTAGTGATATTAATTGTATTCCAAAAATCGAGCTTCAATTGAATTTGGATAAATAATCCCATCAAAATGAATTGCCAATATCAACTAACCGTGAATCTAAGTTACTCAGGGCCTCTTGTGGATTAACTTTTAACGACTTCACAGCGCGTAACTTATACTACAGATTGATTGTAGTTAATCAACCATTTATAACTGGTAATCACTGAATATTTGCTTAGTTCTAATATGAATCTTTTCAGTAGTATACATCTAATATCTACCTTCTTTGTGTAGCTCATGAAATTCAGATTATCATTTGAGTACACAACCTTCAGATCATATAGTGTGTACTACTGGACATTCATAAAACACATTGATACGATGGCTATAATCTGGCATTATGTACACTAGATAATGGAATACTGGAATTAAACATTAGAATTCAGTCATCAGACTTTCTAATTTACTTTAATAGAAAGGCACTGTATCAGCATATTAAGCTGTTGTCATCGATTTTACTAACTAAACTGAGACCGGATTAGTGCCTATCTCTGTAGTCATTCATTCTCCATTCAACTCTGTCCTCACCAATCCTTTCTAGCTGTCTCCAGTTACTGTTCATCCTTATAATGTCTGCTTCCAGTTCTCGACGTAGTGTGTTCTTTGGCCTACCGCTTTTCCGTTTTCCAACAGGATTCCAAGTTAATGCATGTCTCGTGATACAGTCTGATGATTTCCGCAGTGTATGTCCTATCCATTTCCAACGTCGTTTCGTGATTTCCTCTTCAACTGGAAGTCGGTTTGTTCTCTTCCATAGTAGGCTGTTGCTGATGGTTTCCGGCCAACAGACATTCAGTATTCTGTAGTCATGTATGTCTTCATGCATATCGAGCATGTTAATGATTACATAATGATATCAATGTTAAAGGGAACTTTTCAAGAAGACAACGCCTTCACTTATATGCAATATAAAATAATATGGTTTTCACAATGTCTTTCATGTAATGCAACTTAAATGACTGAAAATAAATTGATAGGAACGCTATTCATATGATACTGTTACTCGTATTTAATGATATAGTACAGGTGATTATAAATAACAGTAAAATTTCTAATGTGTATTTCATCCTATTCAGGACTCATCATCCGTTAATGTTCAGATATTAACCACAAAGATAATTTACGTACATACAATTGAATAACCTAAAACAAGATGAAACATACACAATCGAAATCCTTCTTATCTAACACTTAGTTATTTACATAAAATAACTTTGTGATCACAATGAAAGTCCTCTTCTGTCAATAATGTCGACACATTTAACAAATGCTTAAAGGTATACTTTACTAAAACTATGTAATATGATACTTACCATTCGTTATTTCTTATTGAACTTCATTTACTTTTAATCAAATTAATCAGAATATCTAGTTTAGTGAAGCATATTTAAAGTAAAGAACCAACTTTTATATCCTAAACATGCATTATCATTATTGTCTAAGTAGTGATTCAATGTATTACATAATATTGAATGTACACATACAAAAGTATAGATTAACATTAACTGTCTATTACATCACCATCACCTTATCCCCCCCCGCCCTAACTCATTACATAATTTTAGCATACTATCATGATCTTCTACTTAATCACCACAATCACCACCATCATATTTAGTTAATTTTTCAAATGTATCATGAAAAGGAAATGTAATTAGAATGAAATCTCTTTCATAATATGTGTTCAATAGATTGTCTATTATATCGTGTTTTAATTCAATTATCTTTCTTACATGTGTATTTCTTGAATTATGAAAAAGTTCTACTTACTTACCTACCTACCTACCTACCTACCAACCTACCTACCTATCTACTTATCTAAATACTCATTGATCTACTTAACTACTTATAAACATGCATACTTACTTACTTACTTACTTATTTATTAAGTGATAGACTGAAATAATCATCATATGGAATCATATTTCTTGATCGAATATTTTTTATTTTAATTGTCAGGATTAAAAAGATTCTTTAGTATCTTTAATGAATATAACTCCCATCTGACAGCCTTCGGCAAAATAATTAAATTTTATATTATGCCCACTATTCTCATTCCCCTCTTGGCCTAATTCCCCACCTAATAGATGTAGTTGAATGATTTTAAAGAAACTAAAGCGAATGGATACATTGATGAATAGATGTATACGTACACACACACACACATGTAGGCATATTGAGAGTGAGACAAATCAACTTACAAGATCGAATCCTACCTTAGTTATTATGAACCATCTGTACAGCATAAGTAACTTAACTAGACAATTTCATTTTCTTTTATTCCTCTTTTTTTTTTTACTTCTTCTTCTTCTTTATTTGTATAAATCACTATATAATTTGACAATAATTTCAATTGACCAGGTGGTCTGAATAACAATTTTGCATGACAAGTTGCCTACCATGTTGTATTCAAGACTATAAGATTTCAGTTCATCTTTTACTTCAACAATAAGAAAAGAATAAAAGAAGGAATTAATCATTTCAGTAGTTTCTATCAGTAGTAATTTAAGTTTATTTTTTTTTTGAATAAAAGTATTAACTTCAGTCCAATATATAGACATATATTCATATCAGTATGTCAAAGTATTCAAGTTAGTTGATTAAAGCGGTATTATGATGACTGATTTAATCGGTTATAGTGATGTAGATTGTTTTCATGTAGTTTATCCAACAGGATTAATCATTTCATTCATTTAATAGATGAATCTTGCGTATTTGAGTATAAATTATATTACAAATGTATGACTGTCTTCTATGAAAAGTAGTTCTTTATAAGACCGTGAACTTTCATGAAGCATTAATGACATCATAATGACAGGAACAGCTTGTGTCAGGTAACATGAAATGTATGTCTTGGATGATTTTCTGACGACTGACCAGCCCAAACTACATTCCACCAACTTGATATACAGGAAAATTTGTATTGAAAAGATAGCATTATAATATCCAACAATGTGTACATAGACTAACAGCTAATGATCTGATTGGGCTTCTAAATATCAACAATAACAGGAATATCGAAATACAAACGGATTCATGGAAAATAAGGTAGGACTAGCCCTGAAACGCAGCTTAGGGTAAATAGTGTTTCTTGTTACCTACAGTTAACTATTTAATATCTAAATGAAGTGCCAATGATGCAGAGTCACTTACACTCGAAGTCAGAATACAACTTGATCGATACAATCCTATCATTAGTAAAAACTAGATGAACATGGAAATAGACATTATTCAGTAATTAATCACTCCAAGTATCTAACTGATATCAGGATATCTCATCAATTATATCGAGTGACAATGGACCCCTCAAAAATTGTCGACACTGTATTGACGAATGCCAATATAGGACGAAACACAACTCAAATAGGGCATTCTCTCCACTGTCTTCATACACTAAACATGTTAATCTATTTAACCATGTGATTACGAAGAATCTTAATGTTGCATGTAAAATAATCATACATAAGAGGTTAATTTATTTTTATGAAGACAAGCATTTTCATATCTTCAGTAATAGATACAAAACTCGAGCATATATCACACATTACAAGTGAAATCATCCTAGATTATAAGGATATTAGTGAGAAAAAAATGTACCCAGTTGAATTCCTCTCAATGATAAAGGTCAACACTTACCATTACTGTTTAAGTAAGTATCAGTCCCATGAATAAACAATGGATGATTGTACGTAATTGGAAAGTGTTTATGTTATGGACTGAAATTAGTCAGTCTATGGATCCATATGTTCATTCCAGACGGCCTACTTTAATACACTGACATTTCGCATCTGTGATTGAGTTGGTAATGAACATCCTGTCATCTAACACTGGAATACAGGCATATTCAGATGACAAGTCCCAAATAGTAAGTAATGTTCACTCAGGATCCAATTGTCACCCACAATCCACCTCTGTCAATACACGTTAGTATGTTTATGAAAAAAAGTTAATCTCACAATTGGTAATATTGAATTGTCTTCACATTAAATCCACATACATGCTTTCCCATAATAAGAATATTTTTTATTGTCATCGTTAAACTAATCGTAAGATATCAGATTCGATTATGGTGGTTGGTATTCAGTCAACAAATGGAGTAAATGTCACAGATTGATACTCCTTAGGTACCAAATATAACCAGGAAGCACTATGCGGATGTTTTGTTACACTATGGAACTCCTATTTAGTGAACATCCTTCAATCTCATAGAGAGTTCAAATTTGTCGGGAGGGAGACAATTATCACTGGCATTAAATGATCTTCGCAATATATTACACACTAATCGAAATAACAATTCTACCATTTGACACTGTCCGGCCCAGTGGTACAGATGGTTAAGCGTTGTAAGTAGGACCCGAAGACACTGGGTTCGATTTCATGACAGAATCAAGGGTACATTCTGCCACCTAGGAGTCCCATACTAGAACAAAACAGTTGTCCAGTGCTTCCTGGTTTTAACTGGCTTCCAAATGATATTAACCTGTGATAAATACAATG
This sequence comes from Schistosoma japonicum, assembly GCA_025215515.1. Taxonomy (NCBI): domain Eukaryota; kingdom Metazoa; phylum Platyhelminthes; class Trematoda; order Strigeidida; family Schistosomatidae; genus Schistosoma; species Schistosoma japonicum. The sequence continues at coordinate 83,943,665 of CM046069.1, read as the reverse complement.
AACTAAACTTAATCCCTTTCTCTACAACACCACTTCAAATGAAGCATATGATCTTGAAACTAATCATGACACTTAATCTGGTTGATTCAGTCTTACACATTTCCCATAAATTCGATGCATTATAATGAAAAGAATCAGTAATTCAACGAGATCTTCATTACTACTTCTATGATTTCCGACATTATCGAAGAAAACAGAAAACGTAACTGTGGAATGTGTGTATGGGGTGGGGGGCAAGGGGGTAAGTTCATACTGATGTACATATTTGTCATTAATAAGTAATTTCAACAGTTATTTTCTAGGGGAATATAAAATGAAGAGAAATCCAACGTGTATATGTAAGTGTTTTCCATTTGTTCAATATGAATTTTTTTCTTTCTAACTTAACGAATAACAACAAAGTGAATTTCTTTCATTGTTACCAAGCAAGATATAACACAATGTTACTTCAATAAATTGAAATAAATCATAATTTGTAATAGTTGGTTGAATTCGTCATAGATTGTTGTTGACAGAGTAGCATTGAAAATCAAGGAGTACTGGACAACTGTTGCGTACTGTTATGAAATATCTTAGTAGTATGCACCTTAGATTCCGCCTCAGATACTTCAAATATGTTGTCACCGATAACAACCGACGTTCGGCACACTATATCACGAACTGATGGATGTGGAAATTCTACCATTGGATGCTAAGCGCCCCAGTGGTAAATCTCCTGGGACAGAATCTAGGATTCCCATTTCTGAGGAGTTTCATATTAAGACGAAACGATTGTCCAATGTTCCGTAGTTTTCAATGGTACTTTACTAACATCAGTCTGTAAAGGATTTCAATCAATCAAACTTAATGCCGATCTACGCGAGCAAATGTACTACGATAATTTGTAAGCATAAAATTCAGTTGAAAATCGTCCGTTTAGTTTTGACAGAAAGACAATACGTGTATGAAGTGGGAAAGGGGGACAGGATTGATAGTAGTTGGATGATCATTGAAAACCAACAAACATTGAACTACTGTTTCCTCCTAGTACTGGATCTTTCAAGAGTTCTCAACAAAGTCCTTTTTTAAGAATCACTTTAAGACCTTTAAGCTTCATGTTTACTGCCTAACAATTAGATTAATGAGCCGATGTTTGATTTCTAACGTTAGTTAATTTTCATTGTGATACAATCCATCATCAATATTGTCAGATATGAAACAATTACACACTACATTAGTATTAGTTGATGGTGAAGTTAGAAATACTAATTATTAAATGTTGGCTGAACGGTATACTGGTTAACCCACAGATTCGACGCTTAGAAGTTCTAAGTTAAATTAGTGTTATGAAACTTCATTCAACCACCACTAAACAATACTACTAATTATTGGTAGTAAGTAGTAGTTTGTCTGAATTCGACATCACGAATTGCTCTGAATTAGATAACAATTGGTCACCAGGAAGCATGAGACTGCTGTCTAATCCTAGTATGAGAATCTCCAGAGATGAGTATCCACAACCCCATCACGGATATAACTCAGGACACTCTGGCTTCTCTCACAACACTTTACCATCACACCATTGAGTCGACACTCAACGGTTGATATCTCAATCTTAGTCGATTCGGGATACTTTTGTGCAACCTCATCAATTGTCATTGGTGAGTAACTGCCTCACACTCAACACGGTTGAACTCCATTGATCTCGTCTTCTCAATAGAATGCTAGGAATTACCTTTAGAAGCTAATCACTAATGAACTGATATTGACTATAATTGGGCGTAGTGGAGATTGTTGAATGTCAATTGGATACCGCGAATTGCTCTGAATTAGCCAGCTATTGATCACCATGAAACACTGGAGTCAGTCAGTCAGAAGCAACGTAGAACTTGGTAAGTGTGTGCATCAGTTCAAGTTTCCTTGCCTCACTTATCAGATAGAGATTTGGTTGTCGGACCAAATCCTAGAATATTGGAGGTAGTAACAGAGTTAGTATTAATGGAGAGGACTAGATATCAAAGATAAGATTTTTAAAAATACAGTTCGGTGAATAGAAAATTACGATGAGTTAAGAAACCTAGAATTTGGAGGAGGACAAGAAATGAATGCACCTATGCCACTGCCAACGATTTTGAGCCATGTCATTCAATGTCTCTAATCATTGGTTATGATCATCACGAGAACCCGAACCATGTAGCCTGCACCTATTAACATAGCTCAGCCCAATCATCAATGACCTCATGGACTAGTGCTATATTTTTATTTGGCCACCCCTGGCTTTCTTCCAGCCTACACTGACACCATACAGCGTTACTCGTCGAGGCAGGCGGTGATTGGGTATACGTTACACTTATCCAAACTACTTCAGGATAAGAAGTTTTACTACTTCATTAATCGACTTACGTTATTTACGTAGCACTTCATTCCTAACCGACAAAGTGTGTACTCGATGGTTCAAGAAAACACAAGCAATGCTTCGAAAACATAAATGATCGAATACTAGAAGCCTATGAATTCTCCTCTATCCACCATCAACTCTGATGTAACTAGTAGTATTCAAGTAAAGACCTTTTATAAGGTTAATATACTTCACTGGTACATGTTTCAATAATACACGTTGTTGATGTATTGGACATTTGTTTTGTCCTTGTATAACCTTCTTCTGTATTCATTTTATTTTCCTTTTTACAGACGTATAAATTAAACACACTAAAACAACAACAACAACAACAACAACAACATCAGCAGCAACAACAAAAGCATCTTTGATCTCATGAGAAATCGTGATTTTCTTTCTCTCTCTCTCTCTCTCTCATTTTCTCTTTTGTTCTCGTCTAATTTTTCTTTTCTTTTCTTTCAATTGACAATCAACAAAATGAATATCAGTCAATCATTGACATTATGTCATTACAAATAGTCCCTAGTTAATTCAATTGAATGAAATGAACTAATCAACTCATTCAGTTGACATCAATCAAGTAAATACAATGAAACGTAACTAATTTTTTTTTCAACATCTTTCATTCTATTGTCTATTATTAACAGGTTTATCAACTGTAGATAGTCTCAATAGATTTACTTATGGGAATAAATGAGTTTCTTTCTGTAAATGAATGGAGACAAGTTCATGTTTTGTAGAACACTATCATACTGTCTCTCTCTCACACATACATACATACACACATACATACATACAAACTGATCTACAAATATGCCACCATGACTACATAATAACAGTTGACAATGTGTTGATTAAAACATTGAAAAATGACTTTTGTTGAAGTGGATTAAGAGAATGAGGTAGTGGAAAGAGTAGGGAATTCTATCCTATTTATTACAATTTGAGGTCATTTTACATCACTATCCGAAAATAGACTAATCTACATTGATAGGTGAATATCATATAGATTTCATTTATTAATGGATGATTATTTGAATGACAATCTACACAACATTTAATTACAAAATATGTCAGCTCATTAGTGATTAGCTTCTAAAGGTAATTCCTAGCATTCTATTGAGAAGACGAGAACAATAGAGTTCAACTGTGTTGAGTGTGAGGCAGTTACTCACCAATGACAATTGATGAGGTTGCACAAAAGTATCCCGAATCGACTGAGATCGAGATATTAACCGTTGAGTGTCGACTCAATGGTGTGATGGTAAAGTGTTGTGAGAGAAGCCAGAGTGTCCTGAGTTATATCCGTGATGGGGTTGTGGATACTCATAGCTGGAGATTCTCATACTAGGATTAGACAGCAGTCTCGTACTTCCTGGTAACCAATTGTTATCTAATTCAGACCAATCGATGATATCACATTAAGAATTTGGATTTAGTAGGTTTCTGAATAACGCAAGGATTTGGATAATAAATTGGATTGTAAATATACTATTAACTGATGATTTTTAACTGAGACGAAACACTTGTTCTAGAACCTTTTACAATTCAACTTCACTGAAATATGGAATTACATCTATACCATGTAAACTAGTGAAACCATAGTACATCAGTGACAGGAATCCAAGATGATGATTGTTTAATCTTTCAATTCTATGGAAGATGACTTATATAGTACAATATTTCTTAAACATCAACACCAACAATACATGAACAAAGTGTACAATGAAGTGAATAATCATACACAATAAAAGTGTTGTAATCTCACTTCGCATAAAGTGTTACATTGTTGATATGCAACAACATTTATTCATAAAATACTACTAGGAATTCACTAATAAACATGGTATCTTGACGAGTCTGATAACCGAGCTGTCCAGTGGATAAAAGCAGTGTTCTATTTGGAAATTATGTTAGAAGTTGTGATTGGTAGATTTCAAAGAGGTAGGAAGTGAATCACTCATCATCAGTTGCATCGTACTATATCAAAAATTGATATAAGTAGGAATCCTCCTGAATACTTGCTGGATGACAAAATAATGTTAATGGTTAAGCATTCACTGTGAGATAGCATTCCTAGACCTGGTTTTCCTTTAGGAATCCCATAGTGAAGCATACCAGTAGTTTAGTGATACCTGATTTTCAATGGTACCCAACTGAATTCACTCTACAATGAACCCAAATAACAAATCAGTTCTTTAAGTAGGTAAATGCAACGAAACTGATGAGGTCAGTGTTCAGTGACTAATATTGCTTAGTTAAATGTTGTATTTGAAGCTAAAAACAAACAAGCTGGTATATTTATAGCACCATGATGCTTGAAGTAAATCATGTTGAGTTCGAGTCTGTTTGAACAAAACCACCAATAGAATACATTTATGTCAACCTATCGTAAATAGTGTTATCTATTCTCTTAAAAGTATAAGTTCCAGAGGAGATTAATTAAGTGTAATCCTTAAAATTAACATCAAGTTAGGTCAATCACTTACTTAAATGCAGCCTACAGAAGTATACAATAATAACAAGTAACAACTACCATAATATCCATATCCATAGGCAATTTATTAGTTATAACAATATAACTACTAATACTAATACTACTACTACTAGGGGTATGGCAGCAAAGGCGATTATCTATTACTGTTACTATGGCTTCAAGCAATACTTTCGAGAATTTCTCACCTTTATCAACTGTTTTTCCTACATCTTACCACATGTTAGTGTAATTATCAACTTAATCACTTCACATTTTTTAAATTGTAATAAACACATAATCAAAGTAAGTCATGTAAATAATCATATCCATTCATTATACTATAGTATATCTTATATAGAAAGATCAAGGTAACCGAATAGAAACTATCTTTCCATTTACAACGTGTGTTTGCTTGTGAATTGTTTAAATCTTTTAGTCATCCTCATCTATTGAATGATATAGAAGTTAAAAACATAGTTACTAATTGATTCATAATAAAATATGTTCATTATTTGGTTCAGTTTCCATGTTTATTAATAAAAATGAAGTGCTGTAAACTAGGTGGCACATAGTTATTCAGTAGTATCGATATAACCTACATAACCGAATGAATATTTTTTTTTGTTTGGCACATAAAATGTCTCTATGTTTTAAATGTTAAACGATTGGAATCAATTAACCGGATAGACAAGACAGCAAGTCATTTGAATGATCTATAGCAGTTGCTAATATTCACCTCTTAGCATACTAATAAGTTTTATTGGTTGTACGTTTATCGTTTCTAACGGTTTGGATGTTATGACATGACTGAACTGATATAACTCTCCCCGATTGTTTTGATTTCATGCTAATCGAATTTATGTTGATGTCAAATATAACTGTCCTATATTCATTGTTGCTGATTTCTAATATATGAACTCACTCTATGAATCCTAGCTGTGTATGAGTCAATACGATGAATAATAGACCGTTTGGGATTATGTTATTACGAAATAGAGTTAGATTCATAATCCAGTAGAAACAAGTAATAATTACATCAAATACTCCCTAAAAGATCTTACAGAAATTACTGTTCTCAACTTGCTCCAAATCGCAATCAAACAGTTACGTAATATGAACTGTTATCAAATTAACAATAGTTACTGATCAATTACAATGTGATTATATACCGAAAGGACAGTATTTGTATTGTAGTTAAAAAGTGTATATAGTCAGTTTATAGAAGTGGTGAATTTTCTGTTTGGTACAAACAATTTCAGCATCAGAATCAGTTTCTTACAATCAAGATATGCGTATTTTGGGCGGCAATCGGCTCTATTTTACTGTATGAATGTGAGCCATGGCCAATGAGTTGATGGCATCATTAAGTTATTGGTATTTGATCACAGATATCATCGAAACAGCTTGCATTTGCTGGGACCACATGGTAAGCAACAGTAATGTTAGACAAGGTGTATTAGGAAAAGATAGTTAATCAAATGATGATATTGTAAACTTTCATCGACCGAATTAGTCGAGATATTTGTTATGTGTACCAAATGCCCTCGAGCAAACTGACTTCAACGCGTGATTCTGACTGATATAAGAGTAGAATAGAATAAAATTAGGGGTAAGTAAATCAAAACCTGACATTAGTTTACAAGATTATTGACTGTTGACCTGAACCACGTCGATAGAAGCAAACTTTTTTGGTGTGGGATTCTTTTGACTTTCATATATTCAATGATTGAAGACTTATGATAATCTTGTTTATAATAAGTCATAGTAACACATGTACATTTATTCTTTGTCTTCCCATAAATCCTTTCTTGTGACATCATATTCTTTACTTGTACTTCTACTTCTTTTGGTGTTTATCTTGGCATACTAATTAATTGTAGCCATATGGACGAATGCATACTGTCTACCTAGTTCTAACTTCTTCATGACTAACGTATCTTAAATATTAAAGGAAATGATACTGTCTATACTATTCGAATAAATGTCAATCAACTTCATAGTCTATACAGTTAACCACAAGAGTGAATGTTTTGAATATATTTCATAGTAATTTCACTTGACTACAATTTATGACATAAATAACCTGTTACTAAATGAAATAATAATAACCCAACATATGAATATTGTTTACTTTAATGCAGAACATAGAATGATGACGTTACTTTTTTTTCATTTTCATTCATGCCAAAAAGATTCTGAACAATTAACTATTTGCAATTAAATCAAGGTTAAATGGTAATAATAATAATAATGATAACAAGTAAGCCAGAAAGTAAGTGACGACAAAAGAAAGTAACAAAGAGAAAAGTATAAACATAGATAACATTGATTATATCACTAATCCTTCTCTCCTCCCTTTCACTTCCTACCTCAACTTTATCTTCATCAGACATGATCTTATTGAGAAATCGTCTATTACAATTAAAAAAATTTTTTTTTGCTTTTTTTCACCAAAAAAGAGAAAACAAGTTAAATACGTAGATGGTAACAATGAAAACATTCATAGCAACAATAACATCACACAGTATACAATGCTAACAACCATAAAAAGGAGAAGAAGACGAAGAAGAGAAACAACAACATTAAACTAATTAAAAAAATATTTTCAGTCACATGATTAATTTCACTTTTATTTTATTGTTATTGTTTTCATTGGAGATGATTAACATTATTAGTACGTTTTTTTAATAAACATTATGTATGTTTTTCTCTTTCCATATTTTTTTCTCTCTTTTCATTACTTCATTTAGTTATCGTTCTTGTTTTTTTTTCTTCTTACTTTTCAATTAAACAACAAAAAAAAAAAGAAGTTGAATAATGGAGGGGGGAAAGAGAATGGAAAATTTCAATGAATTAAATGAAATAAATTTTCTTTTGTAGATCTTCTTGTTGTCTGTGGTTAGATGGGTGACTGTTTAACCAGTGAATGTGTTGCATCGACGAGACACGTTGAATTTACACTTTCATTTCGAAAATACACTAAAGTGATGAATGTGGTAAGACTGAAAAGAGAAAAAGGATGAATACAAAAAAGGTTGATGACAACACAATATTGTAGAGAGGAGGATTTCAATCATCCATTGTACAACAATAACAATGTTGATAACAAGAACCAAGATGAACTGTTGAAGTTAACTAGTCATAATAGACAAGTGAATAAATAATAATAACAATAATAATAATAATAGTTTATTGTTATGTAATATTGTTTTCGGTACCTGTTTGAATCACAAACAAGAAAAGAATGTGACTGAATATATCAATGAATAAAAGGGGGGGGGTGATGGATATGAGTGTAGTTCGTCTATTAGTGAATGTAGAGTAGGGTAAGGGGAAGGATGATAGAAACAGGATGAATGATGTGTCCGTCTGATTTTTTTAAATAAGCAAATAATTTAAAAAAAATATTGTTTTATCTTTTAATAATGAAAACAAATCCCCCCCCACTCCTATTTGATTTCATTAATGAGAAAACTCAAATCATTCGATTTCACAATCTATGAATACGATATTTCAACCAGATTTGAGTCTTTCAAGGATGGTTATTTCCCAGGGGATTGTAGATATGCCTTGATACCAAGTCACAAATAACAAGAAATTTATGTCTTGGTTTTCTTATCCTGACTAATGGAAAACTATTCTAATGACCAAATCACAACTTGATCAATGAAATTAGATAAGTAATAATGACCAGTTTCATTAGTACCCTGTGATAAAATCAGTGTAAAGTGTTGATAGTCATGACTGGGTCTCAATTAGGTTCTGTTGGTATATGTGTATGTTGTGAAAAATGTGTTGGATAGTGTTAGGCCGGACCACATAGAAGTGTAACAAACTTTCACAACTGTGTTTTAAGAACACTATTTCAATTATTCTATGTGTAATGTGAACATTTTGTTTCTATTATTGTTACGTTCCTCTTACCCTATCCTCCCGTTTAGCATGATTACTGTTATTATATTATCTCTTGTTATGGAATACAGTCAATTAGTTGTGTACAAGTTGCTCCTATTCACTACCACTATTTCCCTCGTTCTGTATTCATATTAATTTTCCAATTGGTTTGTTGTGTGGTCTGGATTTATGTATATATAAAAGAATGCTTGAAATATAGATTCGATTCGGTCTGGCTGATCTATTGGCTCACATTCTTCTTATTTCGGCTTGGGACTAAGTGGGAACAGGGCAGACGCACAATTACGAACTAGGCACAAGTAGTTTTGGCACTCGGTCACCCACCCACCCCCGAATTTTCCCGCGTCATAACAGATAGTAAAATGTTGTCTACTAGTGATAGAAACTCCATACTCATTGAGCGAGTTATTGACTATGGTTAAGTGCTTTGGAGATTGTTAAACATGAATTTTACATCACAAATTGATGTGAGATAGACAGTCAGGGAAACTAGCTTAAAGGAGTGGATTTCTGTGAAGTCCTAGTATCTGACATTTAACCATGAAACAATAACTACCTTAGAGAAGAATCTAGCACAGGACCTTCTGGTTTCTTAGAGAACGCTTAGCGGTTAAGCCACAAAGCCAGTTTGAAAGAATTAATATTTGAAACCTCGGTCAGTAAGTTATATATTGACGTCAGTTGGCAACTAACTACCTACGACATAAATGAACTCCACTGACTACCTTTCCTGACAAGAGCTTGCGAATTACATATAATTAGTCACTAATGAACAGATATTGACTTTTAATAGGTGATGTGGAGTTGTTAATAATATGTACTTAGTATTTCACGGGACAACTAACTGAACACTTTAAAGTGATAAGTGTTGAAGATCCTAACAACATCGTAAACATCAATAATGTTAGGATTCAGATACATAGCCAGGTGATCAGCCCTAAATAGTATGTAACATATCTCTTTAGATTCTACATTTAATTGCATTCCACTTAAACGAATGAAGATCTGTGTTAATGTTTGTGTGTGTGTGTGAGTGAGTAAGTGACGTGACGTGACGTGACGTGAAATGAACATTAGAAATCAACAATTCAATGAATTTCTGGGCAATATCTTTTTAAGACTGGCGGAGTTTTGTCTAGGCAACTAATAGCGTGCAGCAAGAAGCACAGTTTTTTATTTACCTGAACAAAGTTTCTTGATTAAACTAGTAATGTGTTTATTCACTTATACGACAATATGAGGTGGTGCGGAGGTGAAGAGAGGAGATAATCTATAGGGAATCTCTGCCCAACCTAAGTATGCTGACATTTGCCTTCATACCGTAAATATTATCATAACTTCACTAAGACATATTTAAAGTGTTATTGTCATCTTGTTGTCAGTTACTCGTAACTAATGCTGCATTGTCTAGATTATGTTATATCGGGAGACTCAAGAAGAGTAACTAACTTCCTGAACTGTTTTTCAGAAGACTATTTCATGTACTTTGAATATATGTAAATCGATTACTTTATTTCTATTATTATGTTCTGATCAACCTAACCTCGAATTAGACTCATGAACTGTTGTCAGATCATTTGTTATTCAGGAACTATGATCAACTACTCATGTACTTGTCTCCTGAGTCCTTAGTCATTGTTGTTCTCGTTTTGTATAAATGTAATTCTCCTTATTGGTATGTTGTGTTATCAGGTATTATATACACATATAAATGGATGTGTGAAATGTAATCTAAATGACTGATTGTTTGAAGGTTGGCTTAATTATCTTGTGTTCTTCATTCAGTCTTGAGGACTGGCAGATGTGTACGAGGACCGATTGCCCGATTACATCAAGATATAACAGTTTTATCTTAGTGGTAGTTGAATTCTTTCAGTTGTATGCAAATAAGAGTTAAGGCATTAACTCAATAATCTATTTCTGTTCATCAATAGTCTTCTACTCTTGAATGCTGATTCGAAAGGCAGGATAACTTTTAAATAAAATAAGTGTGAGATTCTGATAAGCAGGTTGCAACCGATAGCGAATTCAGTAGTGAAAATTTGTAACTCAGTAGGATGATTTTGGTGCAGTTGAGTAATTTAATTAACAAGCTGTCATTGTCATTCTAAGTGAATTTATTGCCATATGCTTCATAGAATTCACTTCTATCGAAAGCGTTCTACCTACATAGCTTAGGAGTCACAAGTTCTATCCACGGAGTACTTGTGAGTGAATAATCATAAGGTAAGTAATGCGACTTAGTTAGACATCAATTACTTACAGCATACATTAGAGTCTTTTGGATTCAGCTTTTGGTTATCATCGAATAATGTAATTATTTGTTCATTTTACTAATGTTTCAGTTTGTTGAACTATTCTAGTAGAAACTTACTGATTGAAACAATGAAATCACTATATTGGTTGATCACTGGTTAGCGACCAATCTAATGTTCGTTAAATCCTTTATAGTACTGACTGAATAATATTGATCGACTTGGAATATGGCCACTAGTTTAAGTAACGTGACATCACTAGGACTGTGTAGAGATGGAAAAAGGTTTGGAGGTTGCCAGCGGTAAATTCTGGAGTTTGTTTTAGTGTTATTTTGCACTGTTCAACAATCGTACCTGTGACCTATGAGGTAACATATATTATCCTACTGATTCAAGTCCTTGCCGCCTAACATCACTGTTTGAGTTATGTGGGCTATGAATGATCCCTCCTCTACGTGATGTTGTATATGGGCCATCTGTGAAAACTTATCTTTTATGTGGAGGCATATTATGTTCTACAGAAATTTACTGTAATTAAAGTGTTTCCATTTGACCTTTTCAGTTGACTTTCAGTAAAGATTGTTAAGTAAAATGAATGATAAGAATCCATTCTCTCATTTATGAATAAAGTTAAGACTTGAATTAAGGTACTTCTTAGAGATTTATATTAAGTTTTAGTTGATTGAATTTTTCATAAACTCATACTGATAAGATACAATCGGAAAGCAAGGAGCACTGGATGATCGTTTCATTCTGGTATAGGACTCTTCAGCAGTACGCATCATCGATTCTAACTCAGGAGCTTCAGGTTGTCAACTAGGTCGTTTATCACCGATAACATTGGATGATCGTTGCAGATCTCGTAGATTTCTATTCACTTGGTCTACGTAGGTATTAAAATGTTTATTACCATTTTAAATTGAATAACCTACATTGACACAATCATTCATAGAATAGTTAGAAAACACTTTCACTGTATCTATATCCATCAATTATGCTAATGACTCATTATCATTTAAATTTCTATAAAATGATAATGTAACAAAAGTAGTGAATAGATTAGGCATTTTCAATAGGTTTATATCATACTACTGATAAAATTGTTCATTTAGAAATGGTTACTTTTCGTTGTTGTTTTTCTTTCTTTTTTTCTTCAAAAATGTCATCATTCAGTACTCAATTCTTTTAGATTTATTCAATATGTTTCATATAGAATGTAGTTTTATAAAATTACTAGGGAAACAAAATAGGAGGAAGATATTTCATGATGATACATTGACAATGAAGGAATTCCTTCATTCAACAGAAAGAGAAACAACAACAACCACAAACACGAGAAAATGATTCGAACCGTTTCATTAACTATAAATGAAAAAAGAAAAAAAAATGACAGAAAGAGATAAAGAGAAAAAGAATATTTTCTCAATGTATCCATTTTCTTTTCTTTTTTTTTCTTTTTTTGAAATTTAAATTCATTATCTTTTCTATTGTAACCTGAATAACAGTAACAATAAGAAGTGAATAGATAAATTAATGAAAAGAAAAGAAAAGAAACGAATAGCAACAACAACAACAACTGGACACTATCTGATTAATTTACATTTTGAAATCCAGTACTCATTTGAGGTACATTTACAAAATTCTATGTGATGTTCACACTTTATTCTTCATTCATTCAATCAGTCATTATTGATTTTCTTTATAAATCGGTTAAACTAAAAAGGAATTCATTTTTCATGGGGCGGGGGTGGGGAGGGTGATTGTGTGCGGGTGGGGTGGGGTGGGGAGACATTTGAAAACTTGTTTATTTTATTTTTCCACATAATTAAAACAACATGTATTAGTGATTAATGTGTAACAACTGCGTGTTTTCTCTTTCAGTGTTTGTGTATGTGTGTTAAGGAGTACGGAGATGGTGGCTGGGGGGGGGGTGCGTGTTCATAATCCAAACGATGAGATGATGAAATAATTTACTGAAGATAGAAAATCATTCAATACAAGTAGACAATGGGAACAGTTAACAAGACATAGTAATGATGTTACAGTTCAATATCAGATGCGAAAACACTGATACAATTACACATATATAGACATGGCTAGTAATAATGATAATAATCCAGATGATCATTCCCATCTTATATCCATTAATTACTTACCTTCTAATAGAAACAGATATAAGTGATAATGATATTGATGATGATGATGATGGTGATGGTGACGCGAATATGCAACTGATACAACTATTTCCATTTTGTGCCATCATCATAAAAATACAAGACATAATGACCTAGTCTCTAGAATGTAGAACATACTAAAATGAATAAAATTCTTTTAAACTTCTTAATTGAATACTACTTTTTCTTTTTGTCAACATTAAACTTTTCCATGTAAACACGAAATCAGTTCTATTGTATGGAGTTGAATGGTGTATGACGAGTTATGAAAAACATCATTCAATAGATGCAAGTATTTATAAACAGTTGTCTGTGAAACATTCTTCCGATCCGTTAACCAGATATCATCAACAACAACCTTTTATGACAGAGAATAAACTAACCAGTATCTATCAGACGAAGAATTTAGGAAAAGATCCTGGAGGTGTATTAGACAGGATACATAGAGAAAATCATCAAACTGTGTCACAAGATAAGTGTTAACTTTGGATCCCCAAGGTCAAAGGAAAATAGTAAGACTAAAGAACATAATGTTCCTGGAATTGGAGACAGGTGGCAAGAGAATGAACAGCACTTGTGAAGAATTGGAAAGAGAAGCTCAGGACAGAATTGGTTTGAGAATGCTGGTTGACAGTCTATGATTCACGTGGTGTAATAGTCATTGATTGATGAATTGACTGCTCACAATTTAAATAACACAGTGGCTACTTAACTGGGGAATTTCGTACTTCCTATTAGTCAAAGAGAGAATAATCAATTCTTGACAATATATATGTAGACTAATTAAAGAAAATTTAGGTAGTTAGTAGTAGTTGAATTAGTAGACAGGAACTACTGCTTAGGAACAGTGCTAACTAACAATAATTTAGAAAGTAAAATGTACCTCCATTTTTAAAGGATACGTGATTTCACTGTCTACGACTGTTATTGCTGAATTATTCAAGTGACTGGTTAAGTGTTATACGTATATATATAAATGAATTGATTGATCACTGAGTAGTGTCGACTGAATTTTATAGATCACGTCGTAATATAGAAATGGTTAACTTGAGATCACATCCTTCAAAGACACTTCCTTTATAATTGGAAGTAGGCCTAACCGGCAAGAACTAAACAATACCACCTCCAACCATCAAATATCATCAGTATAATACATATGATACTAAGTTACTTAGACCATTACTCTGATTAAAATCTGATAGATAGAATTCGGTTATCACTATAAAGGATCACACATGCATAACAGCAGTCAATACTCAGTGATCAATCAGTAAATTAAATTAATCCCCTGCAAGATAAAATCTATGATGATTATCATTATTACTGGTAACAATAACGAAAATCTGCTAACTCAATTGGTCGAACTGTAACAAATTCTCATTGTTGTTAGATCATCATGAAGATCTGGACCCTTATTTCTGAGCCATGTAGACCATTAACACTGAATATAACCATTATCAGCACAAAAACTACATAAATTACTAGTGGTTGGGCAAACATACCAGTTAATGCGTATATAACAACGTCGTTGGATATTTCCGGTTTAAGTCTTATTGAATGTAGTAGTTTTATAAAGACTGCAGATTCGTGTTGTAGATCATTATCAACTAACTTTGAGTATCTGTGGAGCAAGGTTTCTTGATGGTATGCTCAGATCACTTAGTATATTTGTGATAGCTAGTGTATAGCAGTAGATTATTAAATAACTGATTGGAACCTTATGTGAAAGATGTTGATTTAGATTTCTGATGAAAACATACATTCACTTGAACGTAGTTATACCCAGATCACTAGTCCAAAATACAACTGAACTGTAAAGTACATTTCATACAGTAAATAAAGTCTTTTCAGACTAAGAAATAACTTACATTAGAGAATTCGATTTTATCACTATCACTTACAAACTACAACTTCGCGCTCCTATAAACTCACTCTCCTATAAGACGCCTACTTCAATTATTTGTATTTATCACACACTGATGCTGGTTGGACGTGATTATAAACCAAGGAGTACTGGATAAGTGTTTCGTCGTATCGTTGAACTCCTCAATATGGATGTACACCCTTGATTTCTCCAGGGAATCCAAAGCATGGCCATCAATTTGGCAGACATTTAATCCTCTATTTTAAGTATACATTAATGGTGTCATCTAGAATGACAAATAATACTTCGCAATTAAACCAACTAGATAAATGAACCCAACATGATTAAAAACATTAAGTTAAAAAAATCCCCACCAATTTAAAATCTGATAAACGTATCTCGTTTTATCATTATTTTACAATATATTCTAGAACTCACCGACTACCATACAGGGGTTCGAACAGACAACCACTAGTCACTGTAACGAACAAGATGCCTTTATACTACTGATTTGAAACTTAATCATTTGAATTCATTAAACTCATAGCATATTCGCTGATTGTCTTCAGTTGCCGATATCTCAGTCCCAGTTAAATAAAATCACATACTATGGACTACATAAAAACGGATTACATATTTTTTTTTTACCTCCTCTTTAATCTAACTGAAGTATCTATTGTAACACTTGTACTCTGGCTGTTTTAACCTAAAGTTGTCATATATTTTCATAAACACTTCTATAATCACCTCTCTTTATGATTTTTAAAAAGGGTCAACACCTAATCACACCATGTATCAACATTTTCACCGATTGAAGTTACTACTGAACTCCATTGAGATTGACCTCCTGTAGTTCTGTATAGATTATGTAAAATCTGTTTTCTATTTGATTGAAACAGGGAAACAGAAATCATGCGTTAATGAGATTAAATTTTTCTCAACTTTATGATTATGTACATAATGTAATGCAATATGTTACTCGAAATATAAATTCTGATCATTTTCTACTGTTATTGTTCTCTTCATTTTCCTCCTTCTCCTCCACCTCCTCTTCCTTCTTCGTCTTCTTCTTCTTCTCCTCCTCCTCCTCCTCCTATATCTGCCTTACCTACTCCTCTCCATTCTGTATCTCTTCGATTATGTAACATATGTCACGTACACCCACTTGTAGTTCGCATGTTTTGTGTGTAATAGTGGGTGAGAAAAATAGTTGGAGTGTGTTTCATTTTATGGTCATACCCGTTATGATTTCATTTATTTTAAAAGTTCTGAATTAAAAAAAGAAATTAGTAAAAAAGTACATGTAAACATTCACAAGATACGAATGTTCTAGGTTCGAATCATATGCTAATCAAAAGTTCTTGATGAGCCTCATATTAGGACGAAGCAACTATCCACTAATAAATGGTTACCAGTCTATGACCATTGTGTTCATATTTTGAAGTCAGTCTACGAGGAGAACAGATTGATACTGAGTTCATTTTATTTAGCACTAATCGAAAGACCATATCTTATTAAATGTTAGTGTCAAATACATTACCACTAATATTAGTCCAGTGAGATGGTCATGATATAAACTAGTCGTAATGATAAAGTGACATAAGCTTTGCTAAGGATTACTGACTGGATCGAAACTTAAATTAAGTTGGGTTTCCTCTAATCTACCTT
Source organism: Schistosoma japonicum (assembly GCA_025215515.1). Lineage (NCBI taxonomy): Eukaryota > Metazoa > Platyhelminthes > Trematoda > Strigeidida > Schistosomatidae > Schistosoma > Schistosoma japonicum. Next base: position 83,926,936 of record CM046069.1, on the reverse strand, counting down.
CAACAGGCCTAACATTAAACTACAGTATACTATTGACTATAATATTGAGGAAATGCTGACCTTGCATCGTCTTGTCAATTCGCTCCATCACATCAATATCAGACTCACCTTGTTTATCAGTGGTGATGCTGTCCATGTATGTATGAGTTTCTACATCTTCCAGAGATTCTCTGTCAAATGTGAATGAGTTGGTGCTCGTTGTTTTGTATCGAAGGATCTTGGTTTTCTCTTTGTTTTTGTTAAGATTACTGCTGTATAGGCTGCTGCTAAATTGACCGTCATCACCTGCATTTGTTGTGTGTAAGATAGAAGAGCTAGACCATCTGTAAAGTCGTCTACTTGCATCCCTTTTGTCTACTGTATCCCATACTTCCCTTGAGATGTTGCAGTTTTTATAATCTAGTCAACAACCATCTGGAATCCCCTTAGGATTACTGACGATCCCATGCTCGGACAAAGCAGGAGGGTTGGGCATGAGGTTAACAACCCCATCTCGTAAATAACAACCTTACAAGAAAAAAACGCTAACTAGAAAATAGTTGAACTCTATTAATTTTGTCATTAATATTGACAGGATTATATTACATAAGTCACAGTCATTATTCTATGATGATGAATTTCCTTTGAAGATTTTTTGGTGACCTATGACTCATATAATGATGACCTTTCGTAACAGCCTTATGTCTGGCAAAAAAAGTAGAAACACATTTTATTTAAGTAGTATATGCCCCCCCCCACTTCCTTTCTGTTACACTAATGTTTTATCTGCTTACATAAAAAATGAATTATATTCAATCAGACACCAGTGGGAATTGTCTACAGATGTGAATGGATTAAACTGTTGTATAACGGATATGGTTGTAAACTACTGTAATACATCAGTAGTATAATTTGAATTAATGATATAATTATTCAAAAAAAGTAAATAATTGAGGTGATTTTGGTAGAGATAGATTAGTACTAAGTTTAGTTGCTTTTACTTGTCACACAGTGGGTACCAGTGGAAACGACAGAGTGATAGAAAGCTGCTTTGTCGTTGAATGGGACTTTCGGTGGTAGTTCACATCGTTAATTCTGTCAGCGAATCGAACCCAGGGTCTTCGAGTAATAGTAACAGTCTGTGAAAAACACAAACAATTACATATAATATTTATCTCCACAATACCATCTCATTTTAGTTAAAATAATCAACTAGCTAGTGATTGACCTCAGCATGCTCCTGAAGTTCTAGTGAGATGTCGTCACTAGTAAAGTTCAAACTTGTCAGTAATTAGTCGGCTTCCACCAGTGTTACTGACTGATCGTCAAACTATATCACGAATCGTTAGAAGTGGTGGTCCTATCACCGGATGCCTGTGGTGCTAATCAATTGAGGCAGGTGGTTAGGCGCTCGCTGTGAGACCTGAAAGTCTTGGGTTCGATTCACTGGTGAAATCAACCAACCACCACCTTCCTCAGTTATTTTATTTACTTTCGCCTGTGCGGAGTGAATAAAATCTAGGGGTAACGAAACAAATATGTAGCAATAATTTAGCAAATCCATGACTGTTACTCTAAACTACGCAGTTCACGCAGTTACTACAATTATTAGCTGGAGATATTATATGACGAGGTTACCAATCGATTAAAGTTTCACTCCATATCGTCCTTTGAATTTAGAGTTCTATAATGTCTTTTATTTAGAATAAGCTTGTATCTTCCCGTTGATTTGTAATGGATTGAAACTGGTCAGTCTCTTTTACCATTTGTGCATCTTGAAGTGATTACCTTGATATAGCGATAGTACACAAGTAATATTTTAGTTAAATTGTGATTGGCAAGTGGAATCCAGGACACTTGTCTCGTCCTATTTGAGACTCATCAGCTGGATGTACCTGCATCCCAATGTTGATGTCTACACTGAGATTTGAACTCAGTCCGCTTCGTGTCGAACGCCACCGCGTTTAACACTAGGTTACTGTGTCCAGACAGTCACACTTGTGCAATGGGTACATATGTAATTAGAATAATCTTGTATCTTTTCACCAGGTACATCCAGCCAACGAGTACTAAACAAGACGAAACACGTATCCTGGATTCCATTTGCCAGTCACAATCCAATTTAAACGTAATGTTTTTATACAGAGTTTTTCTTAAACCATAATTCAATTGTTTAATCAAACTAACTATCATCACTATTATATTATTCCGGCTCCTTTGTTAATCGCCATGATTATTCCATCTCATCATGGGGAATTCTGTAAGACACCTTGAAGTAAAGTACATTAATTTAATTGTCTACTTTGATTATCCTTAGCTTACTAATTAACAAACAAAAAATGTCTACTACGATATGATGTTTCTGTGAATTGATCATCACGAACTCATTTTGTTTTAGGCTTAACAACTAGTGGAAATCAATGTTCCATTATAGAACTATTTAACCCAGTGTAAATACAACCTCGCAATCAAACAAACCCCCTAGGTATCATGTTACATATTGATCATGATATATTTTGATTACTGAGTTGATATTCAACATTTCTCATTTAGAACTTTCGTCATTACATTATGGTATATGATTACTGTATACTCATTGAGCTGAATTTTACTTGTCATGATTTTACATTCGATAGTTTTCGGCAACAGATATAGTTCAAGAACAAGTTTTTTGAGAACGGTATCTACATTAAACTGTATCTAATATGAAACTAACTCAACAACTGGATGCTGCGAGCTCAGGGTTAAAATAAATTTCAGTAACTGAGAAGAATACAGTTTAATGAGAACTCTATATAAGTGGGCATCAGGTAATCTGTTTGAACAACAACTGAAAGGCTCTACAACATCCAATATGTCAAAATATAAGCAGAATTGTGCAATATCTAAACAAAATCATACTAATGAATTGGTAATAGTTTCAATGTGTAGATTATCTTCGTCATATGTCAATATCGAGCCAGTAACCAATTAAAATTTGAAAGGATTGAACTGTTGACCACCTTAGATACAGATTCATAACCTTTATTGTTCATTGTAAGTTCAGAGAGTAAAAGTTATTAGTCAGTCAACCTCCAATATGATGTAATACTTAGAGTAACACTTAGATACAACTGATTTGCAAAATCTCATGTGATCAATGTTTAGAAATTTAGTGATTAGAATGTAAGTAGTTAACTTTAAAACGTAAAGTTACTCATTTGAAAATGTTTATAACTTCTCGTTGATGTAGGAAATTGATTAATCTCCGTCCCCGTATGTGCATCCAGAGTGGATTATCTAGAAAAAGCGTTAGTTCATTAGTATGATCAAATATTGATTTGTAACCGACAAGGTGGATTCGGGACGAGTGTCTTATCCTATTTGGAATTCGTCAGTTGGACTCACAATCACCTCCACCCCCCCCCTATATTCTAGTGTTATTGTTCACATTGGGGCTTAAACTCAACTTATTCGTATCAAACGTTAATTCATTCACCAAAAATACATTGAAATTATACATTTATACATACATGTTGTATAAATGTGGCTATCTAGACTTTGTTGTTTAATCGTTAAAAATGGTATCACTTAACTTGAATGAACTGGCTTCGAGTGGTGACGTGAATAATGAATACTGGGATATCGATGGCATATGCAGCCGAGGATTTTTAGATAAAAGCAAACATGCTTCCTGGAATTCACTACCTAATCACAGTCCAACATTAATCATATTTAACGATACTAAATTTGATGTTAAACTGTTAAATCACACAATTCAAGATTAATAACTAACTTTTTGAACTGTTTTTCAGAAGACTATTTCATGTACTTTGAATATATGTAAATCGATTACTTTATTTCTATTATTATGTTCTGATCAATCTAACCTCGAATTAGACTCATGAACTGTTGTCAGATCATTTGTTATTCAGGAATCATGTACTTGTCTCCTCAGTCCTTAGTCATTGTTGTTCTCGTTTTGTATAAATGTAATTCTCCTTATTGGTATGTTGTGTTATCAGGTATTATATACACATATAAATGGATGTGTGAAATGTAATCTAAATGACTGATTGTTTGAAGGTTGGCTTAATTATCTTGTGTTCTTCATTCCGGCTTCACAGACTAATAGTCACAGGGCAGACGAGTATCTGCATTGATTAGTACTATCGAGTTCAAAGTTTTCCACATAATACAAATAGCCGTTTATTTACAAGATCAAGAAAAAAAAGCATAAATACACTCACATATAGGTGTATGCGTATACACTATGATGTAATCGATTCTTAATACTCATGAAGTAGGTAATGATGCTTTAGTCAATGGTAACTAATTAACTTCAGAATAAAACTTTATTTTCTTTCTCACTTTTAAATGACACTAATCACTATGAAATCTTCAAAAAACTGAGGAGAAAAATCTCAAAGAAAATCTGAGAAAAAGAAGAAAAGAACTGTGTTATTTACATTGTTTAAATTCTCTGTCAATTAACAACAAACAAACAGGAGAAAAAATTGAAGAAAAACAAAAAAAAGAATAAACAGATTTCATAAAGAATGACTAACGTGTTTATTTGTTTAGTTCTCACGTATACTTCTTCCATAGTATTTACTACTGTACATGTACACATGTCATTAAAAGTAATCCCTGTTGTGGAAGAGAATGTGGCGGGGACAGAGCGGGGGGGGGAGATGAAGGAGGAAGCGGAATCTATGTCTTCCATTTCTTTGATTTCCACACACACACACATTTCAGTAATGTAATATTATTATCATCATTATGAAGTTTTCCCTAACATCATATTTGTGTAGTGTTTTCTTATTGAGAAGTTTATTTACATTAGAATCTATTCAATGTTTACTATGTGAAGTGAAGTTAAAGTGGTTTTTTTTCGCTAAAAAAAAAATAGAAAACATCTTCATTATGATCGGCTATTATGTTTCTTCTTATTATTAAACTGTTATGAAGAACAAATAAACAAACATGAGAAATGATAAAATGAAAAAAGAGTGATGTAGTCAGCGAAGTTCTTACTTACTTACGCCCGTTAACCCTCACAGAGCACCATGAATCGCTAACCAGTATTGTCGATTGAACTCTGTCCTGAGCAATCCTTTCAAGCTGTTTCCAGTTGCTATTCATCCTTTTGATATCTGCTTCGAATTCTCGACGCACTGTCCTTTAACCTTCCTCTCTTCCGTTTCCCAACAGGATTACAAGTTAGTGTTTGTCTCGTCGTGCAGTCTGATGATTTCTGCAATGTATGTCCTATCCATTTTCAACGTCGTTTCCTGATTTCCTCTTCGGCTAGAAGTTAGTTTGTTCTCTCCCGAAGCAGGATGTTACTGATGGTTTACGGCTAATGAATATTAAGTATCTTGCGTAGACAGTTGTTTATAAATATATGTACTCTCCTGAGGATGTTTGCAGCAGTTCTTCACGTTTCAGCTGCATACAGAAGAACTGTCTAGACGTCCGAATTGATGAGTCTAACTTTGAGATTGGTAGACAGTTGTTTGAAGTCCCATATGTTCTTCAACTGTAGGAATAGTGCCCTTGCTTTGCCAATCCTTGCTCTTACATCTGCATCGGATCCTCCTTGTTCATCGATGATGCCTCCCAGATATGTGAAAATATCCACTTCTTTCAGAGTTTCTCCATCAAGTTCAATTGGGTCGGTGCTCTCTATGTTGAATTTGAGGATCTTGCTCTTTCCCTTATGTATGTGCAGGCTTATTGATGTTGAGGTTGCTGCTACGTTGGCTGTCTTCACTTGCATTTGCTGGTGTGTATGGACTAGAAGAACTTGATCAACGAAGTTCTATTCACAATGTTTTCAAGGTTCAATAAATTAGATTGTATTAAGGTAATTCAATTACAATTGAATGTTGTGAAGATTGATGTTGAATTTGAATTTCGATATTAGAAATTAGTTTTTTGTGTTAAGTAAACCAGTGAAAACTAAGAAATGATACTTGATAACTGTTTTGTCTTAATATTGAACTCTTCGACAGTGTAATCATCCACCGTACAATCGAATCGAATCATACTGACATAAATGGTGAATTTCAACCAGGTTGTGTTATGTTGGACTACTAAAGAAGAGTAACAAACTCTCAGAACTGTGTTTTAGAAAACTATTCCAATTATTTTAACAGTGAGTAATGTAAACATTTCGTTTCTATGATGGTTACGTTCCTCTTACCCTATCCTAACAATTAGTATATTTACTCTTAGTATATTGTCTTTTACTATGAACTACAGTAAATTCGTTCTGTTCAAGCTGTCCCTATTTACTGCCACTATTTCCTTTGTTATGTATTCATCTTGATTTCCTACATTGTTTGCTGTGCGGTTTGATTTTATGTATATATAAAGGAATGCTTGAAATACAATTGTATTCTGTCTGGTTGGTCTGTCTGCTCGTATTCTTCTTATTCCGGCTTGGGAATCAGTGGGCATAGGGCAGACGCACAATTATCAACTAGGGCTCACCTAATTGGCATTCGATCAATCAATCCAAAAATTTCATCCATCATAACAGGTTGAATGTGAAAGATATTCACTCACCGAAGACAATGAATCAAATGACATAAATATATTTCACGAACTGAATTAAAACTGATTAAACAGTCCTTATTAGGACTATACAGTTGCCTATTGAAACTTCTTAGTATTCATACGGACTATATCAATTTCACTGTCAACATCATTCGCTACAACATTCAATTCCATTGATAACTAGACAAAAATCTAATGTGAAATCAACAATAGAAAACAAAATGAACATTGACAAACATGTGTCCTCAACCAAATCCATAGTGAATTAAAAATTCATTTAATGAATCTCATTTATGCATTTGTTTATATGTTTAGTTACTGTATTATTATTATTCTTATTATTCAGTGTCTGTTTGTTTACTTTCTTCCTTATTCAACACGATTGAAACCAGATTCTACAACCACAACAACAAGAAGAACAAAAAGGTATCGAATAGAAACAAATCAAAAAAAAAGAAAAAAGAAAAAAGTTTTCTTTATTCTTGTTTTTCTTTTTTCTTTTTTTTAAAAAAATAAATAAAAGACACTCGAACATGATTTATAGACTGATAAAGAAATTGATTTATGATTTACTTCAAAGGAGGCAACAAAAGAAAATTTCATTTTGACAGGTTTTATGATGTTTCAATGATTCGATCTTCCTTCTGTTTTTTTACAAACAAACAAACACACACACTCACACACACAGGGATTTTTGGTTAACTTGGTCGTTTACTGGCTGGTTCTCTCTCTCTTCAAGGTGGTGGTACACAAGTTCACGTACACGTATACGTGTTCATTCATTCATTCATTCATTCGATTTCTTTACTGTATTTAATGAAATAGATACCATATAAACAAATTTTTCTATTATGATTTATTCATTACTAAACAGATGTTTTACAATAATTATCTACATTGAAATGATTATAGACTTCGACGGTTTTATTTGTGTAAACCTTTAAAATGTAAATGGTCGTTTCTTTTTTTGTTTTTATTTGTTTGTTGAAAAAAAAGAGAAAAAAAGAGAAAATTATTTTTTCAGTTATTAGTTTTTCATGGTGATGATGATGAGGTGGACGACGACGAGGAGGAGGAGGAGGAGGAGGAGGAGACATAAAACACCTACGTGATATAATGAATAAAGTTCTCTAGTATAAGCAAGAAATGTGAGCGATTAGTCAAGAATAAGAATGTCAACATCAATCACTGAGATTTTGAGAATAATGAAATAGGTAAGTTGGAACATATTGAAAAATTCTTGAATAGAATAACCTCCCTCATTACCACCATCACCACTACCAACACTGAATCAACCAGTTATCACAGCACCATCTTCTAATCAGTTCACCAACAATCAATGAAATTAAAATATTCATTCGATAAATTAAAAGTGACAAGTCAGCAGGGTCAAACAACGTACCAGTAACGACAATGAATTAAGATATAGAAGTAATAGTAAAGATGCTTTATGTTCTCATCAGAAATATTTGAGAAGAAAAACAAGCACCAGACAACTAGACAATTGAACGTGTTTAATTTCATGGAGGTATCATAATTAAGCAAGAATACGTATCATAGTGAATGATTATTTACTTTGGTTGATGACTAACTAATAATCGATGTCATGTTTATTTAGTCCTGTATAGTGTTCATTGTATTCTATCGAAGAAACTGTAAGTGACCACTAGTTTGAGTGATTCACATCTGTAGGCATGTAAGCATGTGAGTGTAATACATACTGACTTGCGGAATGAAGGACATATACGTTTAAAAAATCAACATTCATTCAGTAAATATACGAAGAAAAATAATATAAAGAACATTGAACACTGAGAACATTGATCGATACAGGAATCCCACTACTAAATACCTATTCGGCTCGAAAAAGCTAGTTAAAGAATTTGGAGTCTTGAGTGAACACTGCTGCCAATACGTTTCATACAAGGTGAAAACAACTTTCTAGTGATCCCTAATGTTCAGTAGTACCCAATGGGCATCAATTTGTGATGAATACAAAGAGTAGACAAAAATTTATTCGAAAACTTCTGATGTAATGAAGTAATATGTACATTACTAAAATACAGAAATATTGATAATTGTTTTTATGTTTCGAATACATCAGTCAGATTTCATACATTTCACAGCTAAGCATCCATAAACTTCAAGAATTCAGTTCTTTGTTATTTATTAACAACTTTGAATGTCATTTAATTTGTATTGTGACTGGCAAGTGGAATCCAGGACGCGCGTTTCGTCCTATTTGGGACTCATCGGCTGGATGTACCTGCATCCCAATGTTGATGTTCACAGTGGGATTCGAACTCAGTCCGGTTCGTGTCATACGCCAGCGCGTACACCACTAGACTACTGAGTCCAGACAGTCACGTTTGTGCAATGGGCGAATTGGTAGTAGAATGGATTTGTATATATCCCACTGTGAACATCAACATTGGGATGCATGTACATCCAGCTGATGAGTCCCAAATAGGACGAAACGCGCGTCCTGGATTCCACTTGCCAGTCACAATACAAATTAAATGATATTTCTGAATAATCGCTATATCGAGGCGATCCGCACAGGATGCACATATAGCAACAGTGACTGACCAGCTTCAGTCTATAACAAATCAATGGGAATATACAAATCCATTCTACAACTTTGAATGTATTATTGATGTTCAGCTAATTTCTTGTATCCAAGAAATGTCTGTAAATTGTGATTGACTAACGTTTTACTTATTCAGCAACAAATCTCAGATATGCCCTTCTTTTTATCTGCTCAATATAACTTCTGTAACAGGTAAACGTAAACATGCAGATATAAATAAAAGTAATTTATGAAGGAGGGTAATGGTCAAAATTTGATAACATTATTGAGCATAAAGTATTATACAAATGGTAATGATAGTAATACTGTGAGTGTTAGAAGTAGCGTAAGTAGTAGTAGTAGTAGTAGTAGTAGTAGTAGTAGTAGTAGTAGTAGTAGTAGTAGTAGTAGTAGTAGTAGTAGTAGTAGTAGTAGTAGTAGTAGTAGTAATTCCTATTGCACGCAGTATTCAAACTCACAGTGTCGACCGTACCAATTCAAACAAAAGATGAGTTACTAACTTATATCTGCATTTCTAAAGGCTTTAAAGTAGGAAAAATCATTGTATCGGTACTATTCTTCACTATCTAGATGAGTGTACAGTTAATATTCACTAATGTTGAAACTATCATAAATAGAGAAATGACAGTAGATATTGTGCATAGTTGCAATGGAATATTTGACAGCTTTTCTAATATGACTCAGTCAGTAGTATAATTGTATCCATGAATTGTAATAATGTCGTTTATTACTACTAATATTAGTAATAAAACATTAAAAATATTCTATATCCTGATGGATAAAATTAAAAGGAAAAAGATACTTGTACGTTCATTTTACTTCACATGTAATGAAGAGGATAAAAAAGTACCTAAGTAGTATAAAAGGTACTGAGGAAAAAAGAAAGTGTATGTGTGTGTGTGTTTGTATGTGAAAGACAGTGAAATTTAGTAAAGTACATTAGAATAGATACAACATCAAAACTAGACAATACATTTATTCTCAGATAGTTGAATAATTAATGCGAACATTACAAGTCCATCTAGGCACCTTGTACATTCATTCATTCAACACAACCAGGTAAACATCAAATAAAATGTAGAAGTACGTACGTTTCTGTCATACTTTAAATCATAACATGGAGTTAGTATAGGTACTAAGACTGACATATTAACAAATCTGCCTGCATTTTAATAGAATAGTTAAATATACTACTTTAAAGAGTAGTTAGTCGACATGTTACATTCATTCATTCATTGAGTTGTATATATTAGATAGATGACTAATGATGAAATGTAGTTTGATTAAAAATTTCTCAATATTAGCCTAAATCAGCCTTATTCATTATTTCTAGATGATTAGTTACTCAGTTAGTTAGTTAGTAGTACATATAATATTTCTTTAAAAAAGAAAACAATGTGTAAATTGGAAAGTAAGAGATACTCAATAGTTTCTGGTTGATTTGTACAAATAAAGCATTATAATGTAAAGATAACTTAATGTATTCTAAATTGAATATGTCACAGATTGATGTTGGCAAGATACCATTGAAAACCATAGAGCATTGGATAGCTGTTTTGTTCTATTGTGGAACTCCTCAGCAGTGCGAACCCTAGATTCCGCATTGGAGGCTTCAAGTTGATGGCCAATCCCTAACTATCTACACCACTGGGTACTGATAAAGAAAAGAGTTGGAAGGAATTAAGCTGAAAACAAGGAGTTTTGTTGAAAGTGTAGTGTACTCAGAACCAAATGGTATAATTGAGTAGATTTTTTATTATCTTTCTGAATAACATCAGTAGAAATTGTTTAATGTAGAAGTTGATTACTTGTTGTTAAATTTGGTTTATTCTGGTTACATCACTAGTATTGAGTTTTTGTCACTGATTCTTGTGTTTCTGTTGATTTATGTCCAATCTTTAGTAATAAGGCAAATAAGTCTGGTGACGTATGTTAGTTCTTGTTGTATTTATTCCAGTGTGGATCCAGTTTCTACTTCATAACGATAAAGATAACACTGCTTGTTCGGAGAATGTGTTCTAGTAGTTGAACATTTAATTCGAAAAATAGAATCTTATGCTAAGTTTGTGTGGCTTCGAATTTTCAACCTTTCCGTAATGGCCGATCAGATGATTAGTTTTACAGGAAGTGAAATGGTAAGATGCATAAACGCAGAAATCATTATTTAGGATACAGAATATTAACATGAAGTCACTACGTGTTCTACGATAAGATCAGGGAAAAGAGCTTTAACAGCTTTAATTGTTCATCGTAAGGAAGGTTCGAAAGACCAGCTACCAGCTTCATACCTACCAGTTGAACTCTATCAAATGTGTTGACATCCTTAATAATACATGGATTTACGGCTTGGATATAATATTCAAGATGAGATCTCATGTATGTAGGGTATACAATTCGGAACACATTTTCAACAAAATAATTCAATGTACTGTGAAATGATCAGAGGACTGGATATCCTTCAGTTAATGTTGCATTACAATATATAATCCTCTTCAAGTCATGACCTCCCACTACTCCTTTGTTTGTATATTATTATGGCATGCTATTTATTGTGTGTCGACAAATATTACAGTAGCTGATGTACATTACTTTATTCTTACTGCAATTCATATGTAAATTACGCCTTTAGGACCGTCGACCTAACTCGTCTAAATCAGCCTGAATATTAAACTGATCAGCATCATTGTTTATTGTTTTTCAAATCTTCGCATCATCGACAAATAAAGATGTGACTGACTTCAGTTGTCATTACAACTCAATGACATAAGGTAAAGTAAAAAAGCGTCCAAGACGGTACCATGAGAGACGCCTTTTAATATAGACCATTATTCCGATAACGTCCCATCAACACGTCTACTCTGTCATTGCTTGCATAAGAAGTTCCTTAACCAACTTTGATTTGGTCCATCTATTTCAAAGTTTGGAAGCTTTTGTTAAGTGGTCTGATAAAATCTATAAATATCCACAGGCAAACCATTATCTATTAGTATAATCCAGTCTTACCTCGAAGTTAATAAGCTAGTAAGGGAGGAATGTCGGTTTTGATGATGACCAATTATGATATGATTGATTGGCTTTTTCCAATGAGCCTACAGATTTGGTTCACACCAGGGTACTAACTGATTACAAACTCGTTTGATATGGAAAACAATGTTTTGTATTCAGGATGAGTTTGTATCATCCCGTTGACTAGTCATATACTGAAACTGGTCAGCCTCTGTTGCCATATGTACAGCCCAGTATGAACATCAACATCCAGTCAACAAGATAAAACGTAAAGTATGTCCTGGATTTCGCTTTCTAGTCACAATCCAACTCAAATATTACTTACAATTTATTGCCATTTCGAGGCAATCCACTCACAATGCTCATATAGTAACAAAGACTGACTAACTTCAGTCAATCACCAATCAACAGGAAGTTACAAACTCATCTTAATTATATATGCGCCCGTTACACGAGTGTGGCTATCTGCATTCAGTAGTCTAGTGGTGAACACGGTGGTGTTTAGCATGAAGTGGAGTGAGTTCGAATCCTGATGTGAACATCAAGATTGGAATGCAGACAAATCCAGCGGACGAGTCCTAAATAGGACGAAATGTACATTATGAATTTCGCTTGCTAATCACAATCCAAACTTAAATTATATCAATCTAATGTTAGAATATTACACAAATAGATAATGAGTTCCACCTTTAATAGAATTATCATTTCTAATTTTTAATGATCCACTAACTAACATCATAGCAACTAAAAACAACAGAACAATGTTCTATTAAGTTGATGATTTCTGGATATTTTGAGATTAAGATGTAAGTCATCATATCTGTACATAGCTAGATTTAAGTAAAATGTACAAATCAACTGACAGTTCACATCAATTTGAAGGTGGGGGGTACCTACATGCAGGATTGGACTCAAAACGTTGCCTTCTTACAACAAATACCATATCTTTTAAAGTAAATCAGTCAAGTCCAAATTAGATGGTATGAATTAAAAAATTCAATCTCATCAATAATATCATATAACTGTTAGATATTTTGAAAGGGTTGGATAGTGAGCAAGTAATCACTTGATTGGATGAAAATTAATTGAAGTTGGAAAATTGGAGGGTATTAAGAATGTGTTCTTGGTTAGACTGCAACATATGTTTTGTATAACGGTTAGCACCTATCTAGAAGGTACTTCGTACGCAAAGTAGGCACAAAGTTATGTAAGTAAGAAAAACCGGACGGAAGAATAGTAAAACAAAATGAGTCAATGACCCAGTAATCACATCAAGAGGATCTTAAGTTTAAATTGAAAGCAGTCAATCAATCTGTTATCATACGTGGAACATAGGCCGCCAACTACAGCTGTCCAATCAATTCTGTCCTGAGATTTCCTTACCAGTTCTTCTCAAGTGTTGTTCTTTCTTTTCAAGTCTTCCCCCAATTTCCAAAGCAATACGTTTTTTGGTCTTCCTTTTTTTCTTTGGCTTTGAGGATTCCAAGTTAGTGCTTGTTTAATAATGAAAGCAGTCGACCCATAATAAAGAGTGGCACATGCGTGAAGGAATGACAATATGATAATCATAGCTGGAAATCGAAATGGATTTGAAATCAGTTACATTCAATACGAACTTGTTTACAATGTTCGTCTATGTTTGACAGTCAACAAGAGCTAGCCTTCTTAAACAAATACATGTGATTTTGCCGTATAAACAATATACCATGTTTTGTAATTCACTGTAATGGAGACTAATGTTGCATTTTTTCAAAGTGACCTGGATTAGACAACCATTGGAAACTAGAATTGTAGTACCAGATAACTATTTCGTCTCATTATGGAACTCCTCATCAGTGCCGATGCATCGTCCTACCAAGATATCGAGATCAAGACTTAAGATTTGACTGCAATTGCTTGACCGTAGATCACTTAGCTAGTCGGAATCCATCAACTTCAATTCCGATCTGGTTGATTGCCACCGGTGTGTAACTGCCTGGTTAAACAACGACTGTCATATCTTCTTACTATATTTTTTGTTATCAATAGCTGCATCTTTTGAAATTTCTGTAGGCCAAATAACGTCCTACAAATATACTCTTGCTCTTTGATTGGTGGAGACGATGGATGTTCTACATATGATCATCACTAATGTGTCATTCGTGTAAAAATGGGTTGTTCAGTCATTAAACTAGTGCAGATTCATTTCGTGTTTATGATTTGTATCTATTTTGTCCTGATTTATTCTTACTTTCTTGTTAATTATCATTTTTCAATTGATTTGAATACCATACTTCAAGAAAGTCTTCAATTATTTTAAGGATGTATATATGATGCATATCAAATTCATCTCTATGTTCATTGATATCAGTGATAACACACTGCTTATTCCCTGACTGCTAATACAGATTCATAGTAATTTCCAAAAAGCTCTTCTTAAATAGTAGGATTGTAGAGGCCATGGTAGCCCCCCCCCCACTATAACATAGAAACTTTTCTTACCGCATATTTCTTCACTGGTATAATTGGTAAATGTCAGAGTGTACTAACCTATGGAATTTTAGAGCTTTGTGCAATTTATAAAAGTTTGATTCCTTGGATTCAAATATTAACCTGCTTCATCTTTGTCCTGAACTCCTTGATTATACGCGTACTCTACGATTGTCGAGTGTTCATGAGTCATCGTTGCTAACGAAGATGAAATATCTGATTATATATATATATATATATATATATATATATATATATATATATATATAATATATATATATATAGCAACATAATGAGGATGATTTCTTTTCTGACTTTTGAGTTATTTCATCATTTCGAGGGATCGCTAAACATTTTCGGTGAGCATGTTGGAGTTTGGAATCTTATAGAAAATGTACAGAATATTATTTTTAAGTTGAATAGTGACTGGCAAGCGGAATTCATAATGTACATTTCGTCCTATTTAGGACTCGTCCGCTGGATTTGTCTGCATTCCAATCTTGATGTTCACATCGGGATTCGAACTCACTCCACTTCATGCTAAACACCACCGTGTTCACCACTAGACTACTGAATGCAGACAGCCACACTCGTGTAACGGGCGCATATATAATT
This sequence comes from Schistosoma japonicum, assembly GCA_025215515.1. NCBI lineage: Eukaryota > Metazoa > Platyhelminthes > Trematoda > Strigeidida > Schistosomatidae > Schistosoma > Schistosoma japonicum. The sequence continues at coordinate 83,911,734 of CM046069.1, read as the reverse complement.
AAGATGAGTTTGTAACTTCCTGTTGATTGGTGATTGACTGAAGTTAGTCAGTCTTTGTTACTATATGAGCATTGTGAGTGGATTGCCTCGAAATGGCAATAAATTGTAAGTAATATTTGAGTTGGATTGTGATTAACAAGTAGAATCCATAATCAATCATCGAGAAGACACAAGTTCATCGTAATTAGATTGACAAAGGTGAAGTACAATGACTCTGCCTTATTTACTCTTTAACAAACATAAAGTTCATTGTTATCTAATATAAGTTAAAGTTCAGAAAACAAACGTATGTAATATCAATGTTTGCTTAACGTTTTTCGTTTGTATTTCTTATGCTAAAATAATAATTCTCCAACGATGACCTAATTGTATGACCTTTAAGAGAGGAAATGTTTTATTGTCTACAGAAAGTTAAAAAACCAGTAAGTGAGAACAAGTGAATAAGTAACTGAGTGAGTAAGTAAGTGAGTACGAATGATAAAGGAAGATCGAATGATAAATTCATCCTGTCTACATTAACTATTTGATTGTACTAGTTAGTATTATTAATCGTAGAGATAATAATATTCATTCAACAGAAATGTTACTATGTTTCTATTCTACTATTCATCTGGGAATTACACCCTAAACACTAATCACATGAGTACAAAACAATATAGAGATTGATATAGGGAGGGGGAGGTAGAGATAAGAATGAAATGATGAATTTTGATTCCTATGAAAATGAATAGAAACAAATGAATAAACCGAGTTTTATTTCCTTTTTTCGTTCTCCTAAATGGTTCTTCATATTCCCAAATTCTCATTATGTAATGATTAATGGTTTACGTAGAAGTAGAAATTGTAATCAATAGAAATTTTGATTGTTACAATGTCATGTCTAAAATAGATGAAATCAAAGTGAATTCAACCTTCAACTTCCAGTTCTACCTACTTTGTAGTTATTTACAACCATCCACCACTTCAGTTACACATACTTAACGCTAAGTCAATAAACTTAGATAGAATGCAAAAGGAATGAAGTGAAATATATTAACATCGACTTCATAATATTTCCCTAAAGGGTCATTAATTTTCATTATTGATTAAGTCTGATAAGACTACTATGTAAAACCAGAAAGCAATGGACATCTTCATATCCATAATATGGAACTCCTTAACGGTGAACGTTCATAAACCATTCACTATCATCGAGTGTAAGGAAATTATCCACCAATAGTATTGAATGATAGTCATGAGATGACTGAAACAGAAAATTAAATCAGAGTTGATGCTTTAAGTTTTTGCCAATTCCACTTAACCTTCAATTTACTGAACTGAAATTCAGGAATGGACAAATTATACTTGATGTATATTCATTTAGAAGATATTTAGATTATCCCAGTGATTTGTCATACACTAAAATTAACCATATTGGCGTTTGGTACGAAACGAACTGAGTTCGAATCCCGGTGTGAAAATCAACATTCGGATGTAGGTACATCCAACTGATAGTCCAAAATAGGACGAAACGCACATCCTGAATTCTGCATGTCAGTTACAATTTAACTCAAGCAGTACTTGATGTATATTCGTTTAATCGACTGAACAAGATATATTGTCTGAAACAATAGATAGCATAATGTAAATCATACAATTGAGTGACTGTAAATACTTGAAGGGACAAATATGTTGTAGTGAATTTATCCATACAGAAATAGGATCATTCACTTCAATATCAAGTCAGTTAGTTAAACATAAACAGTAGTGTAGAAGAGATTAATTCCAATCCGGACCGGTGTATATCAAATCACGTCAGCGAGTGAAGCACCTAATAAATTAGAACAGTGAAGAAAAGAAATAATAATATTTATTACCATGGAAACTTGAACCTGATAGATATAAATCCAAGTGTATAGAGGTTGATGAAGAATGAAAGTTTTAGATGATACTTGTCGGATCCTTGAGCGGAACGATTCCTATTTGACAAAATCTCTTCTAGTGAATGGAACAGTGACCTCTGTTGGTGACTGAGTAATATACAACCTTTAACAACAGCTAGATATTCTTAGCGTATTGTCAATATAATTTGATATTCTATACCGCTAACTATAGAAAGTAAAAAATCACTCGAAGAAGTCATACAGTCTAGTAATAATGATTAACAATAATTCATTTCATACACTCGTTTGTGTATACACACGCAACTGTAGATAGCACAGTTGATCAATTAGATTATCGACCCCAAGCCAAACGTAGACCAAGCTGATACGTACACAAGTAGTTAGTTCTGGTTAATGAGTGGAAAATGACGTAATAACATTTAGTCCATTGTAAATCAGGTTAAGGAAAGAGGAATAAATGGAATGGTAGAAACAAAGCGTCCAGTGCGTATTCAATCAAACTATATAAAGTAGGCACCTCAGAATAGCTCTTAAATATTAACCATTCTTCTTAATTTATCATTTATAACATTACTTTACTTAAGAATTAAAGGTAGATAAATATTAGTTTGATTGCGTTCTGTGACCTGAATTATTTAATTGTGAAGCTTTTATCGTCATTCTGGACAACTTCATCGAAGCAAACTTCTGATAAAAGTAAACTATGAAAGTGACTAGTAGCTTATTCTGACGACATAAAATTAAACCAAGAATCATCCTTCTGAGATGCAAATCTTTACAATCATGTCGGGAATAATGAATTAAATTTATTTACCTGATCACATTTTCACGAAACAAATATTCTACACAATCTAGTTTTGTTAGATCGACATCAATTAATCAAGGCCTGTTACCGCATGTGTAGTATAGGCCATTGACTAACATTCCCCGATCAACCATCAACCTGCTTAGTTAATTTGACTGTTACGTAACAATTCCACCTGTACTGTCTAAGAAAGACTAACTTTCTCATCCATTTACTCTTTGAGTAGCCAAAATACAAATAGGGGTGCATTATCAACTAAGTGAGATGACTTAATCACTGATTACTTTGCAGTTTTATCTTAAGTTATTTTAAAATGAAACATTATGATTTCCATGTTTTCCATGTTTGTTACATGGGTTACTCTGTTTCTGAATAAGTACCAGTAATTATACGTTCTTGTCTGTTATACATTTTAACGTAGATTACTGTTAATTCTTAGAAAATTCATGAAATATTTAGGATTACTGATGGAGATAAAGCACTGACACAATACAGTTCTTTTAAACTGGAATTAAATGGTGTGATGATTGTTGATTTCCAACTTAGTAATACTAACTGACCTGGTTTACACAACTACTGAATACGATAATACTCAGTTCTAATCGATATCAGTTAACTAGTGGAGTTCAACTATATCGAGTATACGGCAATTACTCACCGATGGTAATAGATAAAGTTGTACAACTACACTGTGAATTGACTGGAGTTAGAAATATCAACTGTTGGATGCTAACACAAAGATATAGTGGTTTGAGGTTCACTGTCGAATCTAAAAGATTTGTTCTCTATACTCTTTAGGATCGTGGATGTGCGCTATTAAGGAGTCCCATACTAATATGGAATAAATGTTTTTTCATTCGTTGCCTAATCCAGGTCAATTCAGAGTATCAAAGTTAGGTTTACCAATCCTTGGTCAAAACTATAAAGTCAGTGAAAAAGTTCAGAAACCAGGGTAAACGTTAATCGTCTGTTTTAATGATGACGATGATGATGATAATGAAAAAAGACCATGCTAGCGGGTGTGTGTGTGTGTATGTAGTTACTTGTGCTATCCACTTATAAATTCGTTCTATGAATGCTTGCTAATGAAACGAATCTGGAAAAAACCACTTCCATTAGGATAGAGATAAGAAGCTGTGAATAACAAAAGTATCTAAAGAGAGTATTTCCTCAAACGTTACATAGATATTTCCGGCAAGTTTGTTAGTAAGGGAATATCATTAATTTACGCTTAATTTCGTGGAATAACGTCTTTACAACCTTCGTTTTCGTATTTACCGGATAGAATATATGAAGTATGAAGTAAACATTCACACTAGGAATTTAATTATAAATATGGTAATCTTGAGTACTATTTGAGGTGTAAGAGCGATTATTACGTCTCTGAATCTCACACAGTGGAAGGGATCTTCTTCTTAAGGTACCCGAAAAAGAAACTGAATTAGAGGTGGTTTAAACAGCCGTGACCAATAGGAAATTGATTGAGGCCTGTCACATACGATGCTATTACAAGTGTATTTTGTTGAGTATGCGCAATACCTGTTAAAGACATATCGCCAAGTACGAAAATCTATGTAATAAGGTTGGGTGTGTATTTTCAAACCTGACTTTTTATAATTCCACCCTTCCTTTGTGAGAAAACAGCCTCTGTATTATGCTGGTTGTTGACTTCCATCACACCTCTATACAGTCAGCAGTACAACTTTGTCATCGGATCTTAGGTTGGTAGCTTTTAGTCTTAACACTCTTCAACCGATCTATCTGGTATGGTTGAACCTTAAACAAAGGTCATTTTAGCTAGTATAACCCGATTGATTCGATACAATAAGGCAAGTATGACAACTATGTTATCAGTAACAGTCAGGATACATTTCCACTATATGACATTACTTAGAGTAAAACATTAAAGCGCAAACTATTATCAATCCATTTCAACAATAGACGTTTATCTGTAATGGTTATATAAATGAACTGTTGAATACTTCTTCCATTCATCTTTGATTATTACTGTAATCTGTTAATTTTCTTGAAATGATTATACACTCTTATTGTTTCGATTAAATTTCAAATTGTCTTCTTCAATGTTAATACAATTGGAGTAAATGCATATTCATTTCATCATGTTTATTATTGAATTGTGGTCAATTGTATTCAAGCATACTGTTTATTATTCCTTTTCACTATTCAATTTATGCTAATCAAACACGTGATTCAATTCTAATACAAAGAACAATAACGACAACAATGACAATAACAATAAGACCTACATAACAAATACTTTTGAAAACAATTTTACCTTTTTATTTTCCTTCAACAATGGTCGTTTCTTTCATTTCATCTGATTTCTGCCTTACTGTATTTTATCTTATTCCTTTCCCCACCCTCACACATATCCGAGTTGATTTACCTCATCTCCTCCTCCTCCTTCTCCTTCTTCTGCCTGCTTCTTCATCTCTCTATGTCGTTGTCGTTCATTCATCTATTCAGTTTTATTTGTTATCAAGGCAAAATGTCATTATTCAACAATAAATAATGCAGATATCATCAGTCTATGAAGGTGAGAATGTTTTGTAAATTAAATTAAAAGCAAAAAGAAAAAAAAAAAGAAAACTTGCCTACTTTGTTTTATTTATTAAAAAAAAAAAAGAAGAAAATATGAGACATTTTCAATTTCCCGACACATGAATTAAACTTTATTACTTCATATATTGGAATTGTTCCTTTTTATTGTTCTTCAGAAGACAAGAAACAGTTTTGAGAATGAATTAACGTTTCATGTGTGAATGAATACAACCGAATGATCATACAAACACACACACACACATACATTCATGCATATTTATCATTCAGATTGACATATAAACAGTTCATCGCAATATTACTACTACTACTACTACTACTACTACTACTACTACTACTACTACTACTACTACTACTACTACTACTACTACTACTACTACTACTACTACTACTACTACTACTACTACTACTACTACTACTACTACTATTACTACTACTCACACTACTACTACTACTACTACTCACACTACTACTACTACTACTCACACTACTACTACTACTACTACTCACACTACTACTACTACTACTACTACTACTACTACTACTACTACTACTACTACTACTACTACTAATCAATTAATCAATCAATGCCTGCTGCTCCATGTGGAGCATAGGTTGGAGCATTCTCCAACCAACTCTGTCCTAAGCTTTCATTTCCAGCTTTTCCCTAGTGCTCTTCATTCTCTTCATGTCTGTCTCTAATTTTCACAGCAATGTAATATTGGGTCTTCCTCTTTTCCTTGGGTTTTCAGGAATTCATGTTAATGTTGTCTTGTGACACAGTTTAGTGATTTCCTCAATGTGTTTCCTATCTAACATACAACAGGGTCTTTTCCTAATTTATTCCTTGGCTAGAATCCGGTTGATTTGTTCTCTGCCATAGAAGGTTGTTCTTGATGGTATCTGGCCAATGGATCCAAAACATCCTACGCAGACAGTTGTTTATAAATACTTGTATCTTCTGAGGGATGCTTTTCGTAGTTCTCCAAGTTTCAGGTCTATACAAAAGAACTATCTTCACATTTATATTTAAAATTCTAACTTTAATGTTGACCGACAGTTTGTTTGAGTTCCAGATGCTTTTCACTTGTAAAATATGCTACCCTTGCCTTGCCAATTCGTTCCTTCACATCTGCCACAGATCAGACCCTCCTTGATTAACAGTGATGATGCTGGCAAAGTAGGTAAAGGTTTCTACATAATGCAGAATTTCACAATCAAATAAGATTGGGTCAGTGTTTGTTGTTTTACATCAAAGGATCTTGCTTTTCCCCTTGTGTATGTTGAGGCCTACTGAAGCTGAGGCTACTGATACCTTGTCCGTTTTCATCTAAATTTGTTGCTGTATGTGGGATAGGAGAGCTAAATCATCTACAATGTCAAAGTCATCTTTTTGCGTCGATGTTGTCCACTGTATTCCGCACCTGTCTCAGGATGTTGTAGTCTTCATGATCCAGTCAACCACCAAAAGGAAGAGGAAGGGCAACAGTAAGCAGCCTTGTCTTACACCGCTCTTCACTTCGAATGAATTTGTGAGCTGGCCTCCATGAACGGCTTTACAATGTAGTTCGTAGTAATAATTCCGTATAATGTTGACTATATTTTCGGGTACGCCGTAATGTTGTAGAAGGTTCCATAATACTCTCCTGTCCACGCTGTCGAATGCTTTTTCGTAGTCGAGGTAGTTGATGTAAAGTGGTAAATTCCATTCGGTTGATTGTTCAACAATGAATCGTAGAGTAGCGATTTGGTCGATACACGACCTATCTTTACGGAATCCGGCCTGTTAATCTCTAAGTTTGGTGTCGGTTGGTCTTTCATTCGGCTCAATAACACTCTGTTGAAGACTCTTCCTGGTGTCGAAAGATGAGTGATCCCTCTGTAGTTCTCGTAATTGCTAAGATCGCCTTTCTTTGGTATCTTGATGAGGTATCCTTCTTTCCAGTCTGATGGCACTTGTTCTTCATCCCAAATCTTCCTCAAGAGAATGTGGAGTATCTTTGCAGTTGCTTTTATATCTGTCTTCAGTGCCCCATCTGGTCTGATGTGCGACCCTGCTGAGTCGCTACTCACTCTTGATTTGTCGGATAGCCATTTTGATTTCTTCGACAGTTGGTGGGTCGGTGTCTATGGGAGATATCTGTGACTGCCACTTCGATGACTGGTGGGTTCAGATAAACTGGTCTATTCAACAGTTCTTCGAAGTGTTATATCCGCCTGTTTCGTTGTTCACTCACTTCAGCGATTTGTCCGGTAAAACTTATGTAGTTTTGTGTATACGTTTTTTGGGAAATATGATGCCAACTATAATCATTTTGAAGGCACATAGGTTTGAAAACCTATCACTGTTTCAATTCTTTTCTCCCAGTCCATGTCGTCCCATAATGCATTCATATCTGGTGTTGTTCATTCCAACCTTGGCGTTGAAGTCTCCCACCAAAATGGTCAGGTCCTTGGCTGAGCGTTTATTGATAGTTGGCTGCAGCCTTGCATAGAACTGGTGTTTGTCGTCTTCATGGCTATCGTTGGTGGGTGTATAACACTGTTTGATATTTATTGTAATTGCTTCCTTCTTTGTCTTGAAGGATGCCTTGATGATTCTAGGTCCATGAGGTTCCCATCCTGTAAGGGCTTTCCATGCTTCTTGGGACAACATTAGTGCTACTCCTTGTGTGTATGAGGTGTTTTCTTCTTCGTGGAGGGAGTATAAAAGTACTTCTTCTAAGGATAATCGTTGGTGTCCAGCTTGTGGTCAGTGAATTTTACTTATTTTAAGTATCTTCAGGTTTTATCTTTTCATTTCATCGGCAATTTGCATACTTTTCCCTGTCTCCCACATCGTGCAGACATTCCATATACCTATATTAATTGTTGCTCTGGTTGTCAGAAGGGGCATCGGACTCGTGGCTTCTGAAGAAACTCGGCTTTCACCATGAGGCGTCATAACTCTTCGAAATAAATACCTTCCAACTCCCAGGACAGAGTTAAAATGGTTATAAAGGTTTTTACTGGTTAGTGTATTTTTAGGGAAGTTGTTATTCTTCGGGATGGGGTTTCTAACCCCATTCCCAATCCTCCTCCTTTATCTGGGCTTGAGACCGGAAGCAGCCTTAGAGGGGCTCTTGGCGGAGTTGCTTCTATTACTAATACTAATATCAATACTACTACTATTACTTTCGATCTCATAAATATGAGCCAATAAATACACCTTCCATGTTTAGTAAATCAATACACTGATATTCTGTGTGTATACTAAGCAATGAATTGAGAAGTATGAAATACTGTGATAAGTGGCATTGTGTACTCACCATTAACTCTACATCAGTTTAACCGAACAGGAAATAAACATTGTACAGAACTATGCAGTTTATGTTATTAATGAATGCATCTGACTAAAATGAAAAAGAAAAAAAAAAAGAAAAGACCAGAACATAAATAAAGAAAAATAAAGTATTTATCATTCATCTGTAAGAACATATTCAATATGTTTATGTGTTTAGTGGTGCTCATCTACAAAAGTGATCCTGGTATTCACATGATGATAGCTACAGGAAGTATGAAAGAAAATAATGAGACAGTAGGTAAATGAATAGGAGATGGTAACTTAATGAATGAATATATGAATTACAATTTAGAGCATAGATATCTTTATGCACTTAAATAAAATATGATTATACCTTTGAGAATGCATATTTTGACTGAATGAGTTAGTGAGTAAATAAGTAAGTAAGTAAGTAAGTAAGTAAGTAAGTAAGTAAGTAAGTAAGTAAGTAAGTAAGTAAGTAAGTAAGTAAGTAAGTAAGTAAGTAAGTAAGTGAGTGAGTGAGTGAGTGAGTGAGTGAGTGAGTGAGTGAGTGAGTGAGTGAGTGAGTGAGTGAGTGAGTGAGTGAGTGAGTGAGTGAGGTGAGTGAGTGAGTGAGTGAGTGAGTGAGTGAGTGAGTGAGTGAGTGAGTGAGTGAGAAAGATATCAATAGTAGTTGTGTAATCTGAAAGTATTTCATTTTGTTATGAATTGAAAATCATTAGTCACAATAATGTCATATTCAGGACATCGGATCAAGATTAACATTTGCAAAGTGAAATTGATCAACTGTAGTTCAGAATAATAACACCAATAGGTATGCACAAATGCCTTCAAATAATAAACACATACTCATATAGCTATCCGGACTCAGTAACTCCCTAATGAACATGGTGATGTTTGACGAGAATGAAGTTAATTTTAATTACAGTTTGAATAGTAACACTGGGTTTTGGCAGTTACATTCATCTGGTGAGTCCCAAATAGGATGACTCTTGCCTCCTAAATCCCACTTGACAGTTACAATTCAACGTTATTAATCTTCATACTCTTTCTATCTAGCAATAATTAAATCATATCCTATAAAAGCGGAATGTATTTCAATCTTTGATTGAAAATGATCTGCTGACATATGTGCATCCTCAACAGATTACCTCGAGATAGCCATAGTTCACAAGTATTGTTTGAGTTGGATTGTGGCTAACAACCGGAATTCACGACACATATTTCATCCTATTTGAGATTCATCATCTGGATATATTTACATTCAAGTGTTAATGTTTACACTGGGATTCAAACTTAGTTGATTTCATGTCAAACATCATTGTATTCACCACCAGGCTACTTAATCCAGACAATCACACTTGTGCAACGAATATGTACACATAATTTGAAAAGTATTTGAATCATTCTGTTGATTTTCAATGGACTGAAATTAATCAGTTTCCACTTATCAGCCACAATTAAAGTCAGACAAATCATGTCACGTTTTCTTTTTTAGCGAGAACATTCTGAAAAAAAGTCAGAAGAATGGAAAAACTACATTCACTAACTCACTGACTCACTTACTCACTCACTCACTCATTCACTAACACGAATAACTTCGTGTGAACAACTAACTCATCACTACATTGAACTATTGAACAAATCATCAATGTTCAATCAGACAAAACAGCTAATAATTTAAACAGTCTACATACTATTTTAATATGACAGATTTTAATCTACCCTGTTCAAACAAGTAAAGTAGGATATTAAAAGTTATGAGGCAGCTCAAATACAATAAAATCAATACGTATATAACTAACTATATGAATAGGTACATTGTAGAACACGTGTATACACATGAATGAATATCCCTAGTTAAAGGATTAGTTAACAAGGCGACCTTTGAACGATGAAAAAAGCATTTATTTTTTTAGTATAAAAAAGAAGACAAAATGTCTGGTTTATGTTTACAGAACAACTTCTGTCTCCCATGGTTAACATCAATAGACCGCTTATGAGATATACACATATGCCTATATATATACACATAGAGAGAGAGACAACACATCATAAACTATGCCTAGAATCATGTTTGTATGCTACTTTTTAGCTTGTCAGCTATTTAAGTAGTATAGATAATTAGAATAGAAAAAAAAAAACTAATTTGAATTATATTCTGTTTGTCAGTAAATAAGTAATATATTAATAATGATAATAATAATACTAATGGTAGTAGTAGTAGTAGTAGTAGTATTAGTAGTAATAATAATAACAAAGTGTAGGGATTTCACACTTACCGCTAAACAGAATTAAAAAAGAAAACCCAATAGAAATATAAAAGATTCATTGATGTAGAAAAAAGAAAAGCCTAACATGAATTGACAGATTCATACGCTTCTTTGCATATTCAAGCATTCACTGTATAGACGGCAATTGACTTCTATTCTAAATGTAGTGATATTAACAAGAACAATTCAATGTATTCGTCATATAATAAACTTCATGGTTCAATGAAATAAATCAAGTTGATAATTAATGTTGTTTTCAAGTTTATTAATTATCAATAGAATGTGTATATAATAAGGACTAGTAATAATGAGATGGGATGAGTGCCCATGGTAAATGACCAAAATACATTTGTTGTACAACCAGAACAATATCTGATGATTGAACCCACTTGTACGAATGAGAATACATCAGAAGATAATCAAAGATGAAGGAGAAGTTATATTTGATCATAAGTAGAGCGTCAATAGAATAGAAACCTCTAGGCTGGGTAATTGAAGAAAGATGCTTTGGACGTTGTGTTGTGTCTTTATTTGGTGGTGATGCGTGACTTAGTACCTTCAACTAGTCGTGTCCGGTAAAACAAGCATGGTCAGCATCAATATCAAAAGCCTATGCATCTACTTATTTTGGAGATTATTTACCGCTACATATCAGTTCAATACTTATTGATTATATTTTAGTACTTTTTCTAATTATGTTATCAATTCCTAGATTGAATTAAGGTGATATTAAGGGACTTGAATTGGATTCCCTAATGGAATTTAGAGTGTTCACTACTGTGGAGTCCAACACTAGGACGAAACAACTGTCCAATGCTTCCTGATTTTCAATGGTACTATGCCTATACAAACCTGTGACGAATTCAACGGACTAATTCGCCAATTAGTTGATATTCAATGATATATCTAAATAATACGTTTTTGTATCTAATCACTTCTTTTGAGGGCTTATGTATTCACTTGCTCTTATGGAACTTCTTATATATAGGTAGTTTGATATGTGTTCTATCCGGTAAGAACCAGGAACATCACATAGTATAACTAAGAAAAGGCAAGAGTACATACATTAGAAGTCCTTGTAAGTCTGTATCATTTGCTATGAACTGAATCGATATTTAAATGCACATATTGAACCCAAGACATTCAGATCTAGAAGTAAAGTTTTAATCATTAATAACACTGACCTGGCTTTTATTCCAATCAATTTGTTATAGATGAAACGTAACTTTTATTCAATGCTAAACAACAAATTAAAAATAAATCGTCAAAAAAACCATTTCAACCTAACTGGTATAATCAACCCCTCTCCACTATTTATTCACTGTCTTAAACTAATCAACTACCCTTTACACGGTTTCTAACTCATTTGATAAAATCTGATCAACATTAATGGTCTACTAATGCATAACACTACTCACTATTCAATAACTAATCAATACACTTTGTTACATCATTGAGTAGTAGTATCTAAGTCATTCAATACATATGAAAATACTCAAATGTTGGTACTGATCTTTGGTTTGTGAAAGCGTATCAAAGTTTTAACCAACTGAATTTATAGAAACCATGACATTTGAAGAGAGTTTTGATTACAAATTGACTGACATGTGCTCAAATCAACAAAATGTATGTGGAACAGGTGATAAACCATGTCACTCTGGATAGACATCACATGTTATCTCAGAGCTATATAACAGTGTATAATGGCTTCTTGGTCAAGTGCCGTAACTAAGTAAATAAATAAGCTAGCAATTTATTCACTTGGCCAATGTCATCGTCTACATACATTTTGTCAAGACTACTCCAATAACTTATATAAGTACCAGTATGATTTATACACTTAGTTGTCAAACCAACAGCATAAAACTTCCAACGTATTCTCAGTCTTCTTACTGTTTCATATCGGGTTAGGCTAAGTATTACAAAGTAATGGTAATGATGACTGAATATCCCTTATCTCATCACTGAGTGATGTTAAGGAACTTCGGACATTTTACAAGGAAATAATATTTATAACTGTGTGAATATGAGCCTACAAGTCAGAGTCGTGATGAGTGTATTCCATAGTAATTGCCATCTGAAACAATGTCACATTCATCTGACTGATACACGAAAACATAAGATTACTAGTTCCGGGTTTGAATATCTACATGTTGTTAAGCTGTGCAAATGTAGTCAGTAAAGAGTCTGAAGTCTAGTTCAATTGGATTCATAGTCATATATAAACAACATTGTCACAGTCCCTTTTTTAAGTTAGATTTTGACTGACAAACGGAATCCACGGTGCACATTTTGTCCTATTTTGGACTCATCAGCTGGATGCACCTACATCTCAGTGTTGGTATTCACACTAGGATTCAAACCCAGTTCGCCTCGTGAAAAACGCCATCGCGTTCACTACTAGACTAGTGAATCCAGACAGCCATACTTGTGCAACGGGTATGTTCATATATAATAAGAAGATATTTCGATCATTCCGTCGATTTGTTATGTACTTAAATTCATCAGTCTCCGTTACCATATTCACATCCTGAGTGGATTACCTCGATATATCGATATTTCATAAATACTGTTTTAGTTGGATTGTAGTTGGCTAACGAAATCCAGGATATGCGTTTCACCCCATTTAGGACTCCTCAGCTGAGGGTGCCTGTATCCTAGAGTTGATGTACATTGTTGCGTCCACTCAAGTTATTATATAATATTAACATAACAACATCAAACTGGCTAGATCGTTACATGAATATACCTTTGTATGAAGGAATGGGAAGGTGTGTATGAATGAATAACAGGAGTGGGATTATAGAGGCAGATAAAGAGTGAAATTATCCATGATACTGTGATTGATTCTGAACCATAAAACCCACTGTCTCCAACTTCCAATCATAAATATTATAAGGATTGTAATCATGTAGTCTGCACTTACCAACATAATTCAGATTATCAGTCAAATGTACATCAAGATAGGCGACAGTGTATTCTAAATTCAGAATATCGGGTAACTACGATAAACCATAAATCTCATGCAGTTATTGTGATTGATGATAAAACCAACCAATTTAAAAAAACTGATTTAAAATCGATTTACAGTTGTTTGATTGGTTTCCAGAAACCTCGACAAAGCTTTCAGAAGCTCTTAAAAAGCCGAAGATACTCCATTCAACCACCATTCGATAGAATAATGACGTGGAACATTCCGAATAGATAACTCTCTGCTTCCAGATTGAATGCATTGTAATAATGGTTTCATTTTTACTAAAAACCATTAATACCCGAGTCATTTGGTGTATTAGTTGGGGTCCGCATGATAGTCACAATAAGTGGCTGTAGACACTTGGTGACATGGCTCAAAATCAGTCACAGTAGTGCAAGTATATTCACTCTTTAACTTCATCTAAATCTTGAATCATATTGTTAGTTTCTGCATAATTTTACTTCACTCTCCTCTCTTGTATTCTGTTATTCTGTTACCTCTGTAATCTTGTAGTGTTAATGTGGTATGGCAACTTGAACTTATGTGCGTATTTGCCCGGTTCTACGTTGATGATGATGATATTCGGTGCATGTTTAACACTTACTAATAAAAAGATTCCTTCTTGTTTTTCTTCTTATTTATTTACAATGATTTTAATTATTGTCAAGGTAACAAATAAACATAAACGTAATTTGTTGATTGGATTCGTCACAGATATAGTACAGGTATAGTACAGGTGTAGTACTATGGAAAACCAGAAAAGACTGGACAGCTGTTTCGTCCTAGTATAGGACTCCTCAGTAGTGTACACCCTAAATTCCAGCCTGTCCTCTCTCCCTGAGGACTTTATGTTGATGAATGCCTATCAATCAACTACAGCTTAATATCGATCTCATCAAACCATCTCATATCAAACACGTGATTCGTGTTAATCATGTCGTTGAAGTCATATTTAATTTAATTGGAAACTATCTATGATGATGAAATGAATTATTTACATTAATTTTAATTGTAAACAACCTATTTACTTTACTGTAAATGACATTTTATATTAATTAACTAATCATTCATAATTGTCAAAACAATGGGATATCAAAGTATCAGTAGTAGGGAACTAGGCATTGAATGAAGTGAAGAGTAGCTATAGTGTGAGTTGAGAACAAAAAAGATTTATGAAATTAAAGTATATTATTATAGAAATAAACAAGAATAGGAAAACTAATCAAATATGCTCTAATGGTGTCACATTGATAGTAAATTTGAACTTAACAAGCTTAGAAAAGATAAGCTGTTTTTATAATTAAAATGTATTTGAATCTTTCTGTTGATTTGTCACGGACTGAAACTGATCAGTCTCTATTGCTATATGGATTGCCTCGATATAGCGATTGTTCAAAAGTATTGTTTTAGTTGGATTGTGACTTATAAGCTTAGTAGTGAATGTAGTGGCGTTTGACATGAGACGAACAGAGTTCGAGTCCCGGCATGAACACTGACACTTATATGCGGGTACATCCAGCTGATGAGTCCCGGATGGGACGAAACGCATGTCCAACTTAAACAATAAGCTGTTTTTGTTACTTGGAGGAAAATATATCACTATATTTAACTGACATGTGCAAAATTGTTGAATTAGTTGAAAGTTTAGTAAGAATATACAGATGCTAACAGCGGGGGGGGGGATAAGAAGTATTAAAATAGGATGGGTATGTACTTGTTCATCAAAGTGTGGGGTAACCGGCTGTCACTAGAGGTCTAAGGTAGAGAAAAAATTAAGTGCTAGACAAAGTGAAGTTATTGGTCAGTAAGGAGGGAATTTTGGTTCTGTTGGACATTTGTCAGTAATGGTCACTTCTTAGTTTCTCGTATCGTGAAAGGATGTACATGATTTGATTAGTGATGATTTCTTCAACTTTAGAATGTGATCATGGAATATAACGTACAACTGTTGTGGTTAACCAAATATAACCTTTCAATAGATAGTTCTGGATGGTTCAGCCCAGCAATTTTAGAAAATACTTCTAATGATAAAATGTCATGAGGTATAGTGAAATGTTTTATTTTTAAAGTCGAACCTTTTTCATCTTCCCTGTGGATGTGAGTAGTTAACCAAACTGGTGATGTTGTAGAAGTCAGTTTAATGTTCTCATATCAAATGTAATGACTGTATGATTAAGTACTCATAAACGAACAAGCAGATACAGTGAAAAAAAAGGGAAAATACTCATTAAGTTATTCAACTGAGTCAACAATGATTTTAGCTCACTATCATTAAAACATTTCACAGAACACAAATGACTGAAATCAAGATAAACAGATAAATTGATATTTTGTAATATTTAAGAAAAATAGTTATTAAACTTGTTACAAATCATGAAGGTTCTGGGTTCGATTCCTTACTTACATTCCCCCCCCCAACCCACCCAACTGGAAAATAGATCTTCATAGTTGAAAAATAATTAACTAAAACGAAACAATTGTCCTATACCAATTGAAAACTTCACAATTAGCAATTTGTATGAAGTAAAGAATAAACGAGTAGAACACTTCAAAAAAATCTTCAATAGATCAGCCCATCTGAACACACAACTCATCGAAGTAGCAGTCACACATATCACTATAAATACCAACGTACCAAAAATCAAAGAAATCAACATGAACATTCGAAAAACCAAGAGTGAGTAGCGAGTCAGCAGAAACAGACAACATACCAGCTGAGCGAAGCACTAAAGTCAGATATAGAAGCAACTTTAAAGTATTCCACAAACACTAAAGAAATAACTGAGAGAAAGATCGTGTCAACAGACTGGAATGCACAGTCACTCATACAGATATCGAAAAAAAGGAGATCTTAGCGATTGCGACAATCACACAGGCATCACTATTTTCAAAACAACCAAACGTCTTCAAATGGACATCGTTAAACCAAATGAGAAATACAGTAGACGCCAATATTCCACATCAACAGACCCCATCACATATAGATCGGTCGTGTACCAACAAAGTCACAGCACTACAAATCGTTGTTGAACAATCAATCGAATGGAACTCACCACTTCACTTATCAATTTCCTCGACCATGACAACTCATTCCACAGCGTCGATACAACAGCATTAAAGAGACTTCTTCGACAAGATAGTCTATGTCATATGCAATTATTACGACGGACTACATTACACATTCGCGCATGGAGATCACTTCACAAATTCATTCGAAGTGAAGATCTGTGTCAAATAAGGCTGCTCACATTCGCCATTTCACTTCTATATACTTGCCTTAGTATCCTCTTAAAAATATTCTTATCTCTTAGGTATCACTTACTGAAGGAACTGGGAAGCTTGGCTATCATAGTCAGGGTGCACCAGACTACAGGGATATCTGACTTCAGTGTAAGTTGATACACGTTAAGCAGCTAAACTGTCTCCGCAGCGACCACTGAGTCGGCACCAATCGGTTGATATTTCTATGTATCATTTATTAATTTTACTGTAGATGCATGTAATTGTTTCTATGCGTGTAACAATGATGATTGATAAGTTAAAATAGTTTGAGTTGAATATCTTAAGGTCAATGAGTTTCTTTCATAATTGGTTTTAAAGTAGTAACAAAATGTTGTCACGTCATTCATGGTTGAAATCTAATTATTATTCAATTCTCAACTGAAATAAAGTGTAATGTCGAGTTTTTATATCCACCACCACCACCACCACCATCTCCACACTTTCCTTTCTTCTTTCAACAAATATGTGTGTTCCTCTCCTACTATTCTAATTAAAAACACAATTTTCCCAACCAACCACCTATTTATTCATCATTTTAATATCCCCCATGAAGCCGAAATATTGATTCATATCCTCTTGAAACTAGTCAACTGAACTGAAAAAACACTTGTATACACACACACACACACACGTTCACACATAGATACACCCATATAGATTGCCCAGTAACATGAAACTTCATAGGATGAATGAAACAAAAGAATATCGAGGTTAATTATGTAAAAATGTTTTTCGTTCAGTTAAATATTAGTATTACTGATAGTTATAGTAACCAAAATGAAAATAAGTATTTACACCATAGCAACTAAATTATATTTATTATCTAACTAATCGAAACAATTCAAAACGCATTTATATGTAAATAAGTTAAATTGAACAAGTTTAAATTATTGCTATTGACTTTTGGTAACTAACCTACTGAATGATTACAAATATTCATGAGTTTAGTTCAGTCAATCAAAAGCTTGTTACCCCATATGAAGCATAGGCCAGCAACCGGCATTGTTCAATCAACTCTATCCTAGGCTTTCATTCAAAGATTATTCCAAGTGCTGTTCATTCTTATCATGCCTGTCTCTAACTCCCAATGGAATGGGATCTAGAGTCTTCTACTTTTCATTTAGCATTTAGGATTCCATGTTAGTGCTTGTCTTGTAACACAGTTTCATGATTTCTTTATTATGTGTACTATCCACATCTAATCTTTTTTAAATTTCTTCCTCAGATGTAAGTTAATTTATTCCCTGCTACAATAGGTTGTTGTTGATAGTATCTGGCCAACGGATCTAAATTACCTTGCACAGACAAATACTTGTATCTTTCGAATTATATCCTTCGTCATTCTCAAAGTTTTAGCTTCATGCAACAGAACTGTCTTCACATTTGCATTAAAAATTGTGACTATAATGTTGGCCGACTGTTGGGTTGAATTCCAGATATTCCTCATTTGTAAAAATACTGCCAGTGTCCTCCCAGTTCATACAGTTACATTTGTATCAGATTCTTTTTGTTTGTCTATGATGCTGCCCGAGTGTGCAAAAGTTTCCACATCATCTACAATTTCTCCATCAATTTTGAATGGGTTGGTGCTCGTTGTTTTGTATCGAAGAATCTTGCTTCTCTGCCTGTGTATATTGAGGCTAACTACTGTCTGCATATGTTGCTGCTACACTGTCCACCTTCACCTGCAATAGTTGTAGTGTGTGTGATGGAAGAGCTAGGTTTGTCATCTGCAAATTGCATGTCATCTATTTGCATCGATGTTGTTCACTGTATTCCGAACTTGTCTTGGTATGTCACAGTTTTCATGATCTAATCAATCACCAGTAGACGGAAGTGAAATGGCGAATGTGAGCAGCCTTATTTGACACAGATCTTCACTTCGAATGAATTTGTGAAGTGATCTCCATGCGCGAATGTGTAATGTAGTCCGTCGTAATAATTGCATATGACATAGACTATCTTTTCGAAGATGTCTCTTTAATGCTGTTGTATCGACGCTGTGGAATGAGTTGTCATGGTCGAGGAAATTGATAAATGAAGTGGTGAGTTCCATTAGATTGATTGTTCAACAACGATTTGTAGTGCTGTGACTTTGTTGGTACACGACCGATCTATATGTGATGGGGTCTGTTGATGTGGAATATTGGCGTCTACTGTATTTCTCATTCGGTTTAACAGCGCTTATTTGAAGACATTTGGTTGTTTTAACAATAGTGATGCCTTTGTGATTGTCGCAATCGCAAAGATCTCCTTTCTTCTATATCTTTATAAGTGAGTGTGCATTCGAGTCTCCGTCAATTGTGAATGGGTTGTTGCCCATTTCTTTTGTGTC
This sequence comes from Schistosoma japonicum, assembly GCA_025215515.1. Taxonomy (NCBI): domain Eukaryota; kingdom Metazoa; phylum Platyhelminthes; class Trematoda; order Strigeidida; family Schistosomatidae; genus Schistosoma; species Schistosoma japonicum. The sequence goes on along the minus strand of CM046069.1, from coordinate 83,892,298 downwards.
AAAGAATCTTGCTTCTCCCCTGTGTATATTGAGGCTATTTACTGTCTGCAAATGTTGCTACTACACTGTCCATCTTCACGTGCACTTGTTTCAGTGTGTGGGATAGAAGAATTAGGTCTGTCATCTGCGATGTTTTTTAAAGTGTTCTACTTGCCTGTTACGTTGTTCTTTTACTTCAGTGATTGGTTCTGCAGCCTTGTTCTTGACTGGGAGTTCTGACTTAATAAATTTTCTTGCTAGTTTTTTCGTTGTGTTGTATAGGTACCTAATGTTTTCTTCCCTTGAATCATTTCCACCATCATTGCTGGGTCCTTAACATATTTACGATTATCCACACTTGCTTACTTCTGTGTATTCTTCCTGTGAGTTGGGTATCTCCATTCTTGTCCGGTTGTTAATAATCGCAATCTTTTTGCTCCTTCTTTCTTAGATTTTATCCAGAGTTATAACAGAAATTCATTTTTAACTGTGTTGTTTCTGGGGACCCAAAACCTTCAGAAATGTTGAAGTTATTGTTTCCTTATTCTCTTTCCATTTGTCCTCCATAGTATTTCCTTCTGCTTCTTCTAGTAAGTCGTGAAATACCTAGAACTCTCTGGTAAGAGTTATTTTCAATACGTTAAGTCTGTTAGTATTCTGAAAAGGGGCTGAATTAAACTGTTTTAATGCTGCTACTTCAGTTGTTCAGTTTTTCTTCAGCTTTAGCTTCATTTTAGCCACTACCAGATGGTGATCTGAAATGAGTTTATCTAGATTAAAAGAAAATTAATCAAGCGATTTGACGAACCGTAGGCGATTGAATTGAAAATCTATTCGACTATCCAACCGGAAACTAACATCAATCATAAGAATGAATCGTTATTTCCTTCTTCATAATTGTTCAGTCACCATCGTGGTACAAAGGTAACTAAATACCATTGAACTTTGCGATGAACACTTAACTTTTAGATTATTTTATCGACATCTAATAGTTTATATCTCTAATCTCTGTTAATTCATTGTATTGTGTGATTATCGTACGATGCCAATTGTGATATTCATGTCACATACGACATGACAGTATTCAATAGATCAATAAAACTGAATGAATTTTCTCTCACTATATGACATAATAAAGTTTTAATGTAGAGTGATAGTAGCGTTATATTCGCTAAATCATGAACTGACCATTCAATCATTCATAAACAAGGTAGAATCTGGTACATATGTGGATCGATAGTAGTTAATATACTACTTAAGTACAGTTAGGTAAATACTAAAAGAGTAGTAACATCAGTGATCATTTGAAAAAGGGGTGAATATAGAGAATATGATACAAGAGGAAATATTAATTCATAAAGCCAAAGGCATAAATTAACTATGAGCATGGAATTTAAGGGAATGTAACAATTGATTAAAGCTGAGTCACTATAGCTAATCCTGAGTCGTGCCATCTAAAGCCTTAAACGATTGGTTACGACAACCAAGCTGATATCAACCAACTAACCTGCATCTGTGAACACGATAGATATCTTAACTTAACCATCTTCATCTTTCATCCATTCTTCTCCAACGCCAATCAACATTATACATCTAGGTAAGAGGTTAATGTAGATACATAGTACATATCCTAACTACCACTCTGAAACTAGTGTCATTATTATTCACCTGATGATCTGAACAAATATGAACGATATTTTGAAAACACTGACAATAACCTACAAATGTCATCTACTCTTAATCATTCATACAGTAGAAAACAAGTGGAAGACTCCGTTGAATATTGGTCCTTTGATTGACTTACACATATTCTGCTTACTTCATAAGTTATAAATTCGTACAGAGATTTTGTTTATGTGAAATAATCATTCATCTTTTTCAATAACAACAATTTACGCTCAACATTTAAACCATCTCTTTACATGAATTCAACTTATCTAATCATGAAATTCAGATAGATGACAATAGAAAGCGATGAAGTTTATTTCACACCTACAAGTATATACTACTTATAAATGAATTATTCATAATGTAACAAAATCATTCATTCATTCATTTGATAAACTAGAATATGTGTTATTATTATTATTATTATTATTTATTAAATAATTAATTAGTCAGTTTCTACTTATATCCTCCTCTTCTTCTTCTTCTTCATAGAATGCCTTCATCACATGATGTTGTCGATGAAGATGATGATGAAATTGTTATAATCCATGTTAATAGTCAAATTCTCGCTTCACCTACATTCATTCCTTTCACTTAGATACTATTCCCCTCCTCACCCCACCCCCCTGTCAGTCCCCATCACAACTACATTAACATAATAAGACAGTTGATAAGTAATCTAGTGAAATATGACAAAAATTAACTTGTCAACATGGAATAAATAATTTTATTGTATATGAAAAATATTATGAAATGAAATTGTACAATCATCTGGTAATCGAGTTAATAAATAATTGACGACATATCACAATTGTTGTTAATGTTGACGTTCTATTGTAATATCTGATGAAAAAAGATAAGTGTTAAATGTGGGTTTAACTGATTAGACTTGTCATTGTTTAATTGTGGTAGGGAACTGTTGAAAACCAAGGAACACTGGAGAGCTGTTTTGTTCTAGTGTGGAACTCCTTTACAAAGCGCACCCTACATTCAACCCCGAAGGCCTCAAGCTGGTGAACGTCTGATACTCTACATCACTAGGCTGGCATTCAATAGTAGAGTTCCCACTTTCATTAGTTTGTGATATAGCGCAACAATTATCATTGATGATAACTGTCTCACAACCGACAAGTTTGAACTTCACTAGTTATGACTTCTCACTAGAGCTTCAGGAACACCTTGAAGTTAGTCACTGGAAAGCTGATTATTGTAACTGAATCAACTAAACTTAATACTAATCTCCACAAATCATCTCAATTCAGTTAAATGTAAATACTTGTTTTGATTATGTAGACACATATATACTACTGAATATATTGATAAGTAGTTAGTTGTACACCATATATACACTGATTGGTAGATTGATAGACTGAGGTTGATCATAATAACTTCAATGAAGTAATCACTTTTTGTAATGAATTTTCTATTTATACACTTATTAAATGATGTGAAATGGAATGTAATCTGCAGTAAAATTTCATTAGAATCGACGTGGCTCTGGAGATTGGTGTTTAATGCGTTGTTTATGTTCTTCACAGATTAATTTTTGTAAGTCCTGTGGGACACTACGTAGATGTGTCGTCCTAATATGAAACACCTCAGCAGCTAGAGCTCTCGGTCCTACTTTAGATTAACTCATGAGTTAAATATCGTCGACATCACTGAATAATAGTTGTATTGCATCACAAATTGTTGAAGTGGGAATTCTGTCATTCGTTGCTAATCAGCCAATGCAATGGTCCTGAATGTTAAACATTCACAGTAAAACCTGGTGTTCTAGGGTTCTATACGTAATGAGACAGAGGGTAACTAATTCCACTGAGAAGTCCCATATTAAAATAGGACAGATATTTAGTGCTTGTTTATTCTTACTACTATCCAACTGAAATCAACCCATGAAGAATACAACAAATTTTCTATTAATTGTATGTACCATCCAGTAAACAGGGCTCTACTAAACATCTTGGATGAAAATCAAATTACACCCTCAGCAGAATGCTCAAGTATTAAATGACAATATAGATAACCAATAAAGCATATACACTGCACTTGCAGAACAACACCGATTACACTAGTATTATTTTGGGAATATGTATTCCTAGAAATTGATATATTTAAGTAGTGAAATTATTCACAGATTGTGATTGAGTAATGTGGAGATTGGCAAGTCTGTATATGATACTATCAGTGTTCATTTACGACCCAATCAACCAATCCAACCAAGGATACTCAGGCTTCGCTGTGATTGTCTAGTCATCATAAAAATGAACCGGCTTATGATGGCTAATATTTCTAAATCAATCAATTTATTGTATATTTGAGCGACTTCATCTATCAACCAAGTTACAAATATTAACTGTAGAAAGTCAGTTCAGTGGTCTGGTGGTTAAGGGTACACTAAGAAAACCGAAAGTGCTTGGTTCTATTTCCTGGTGGGGTTGTGTATGCATACCAATGTAATGTCCTATACTAGGAAGAAACAACAATCTGGTACTCTCTGGTTTTTAGTAGTTCTTTAACTCAGACCAGTTCATGATAAAAATATTCCTATGCTTACACATTTGTGGATGTTTGTATCGTCGGAATCATTTTTACCAATTCGAATAATGATTTAAAGAAGCAGCGGATTTGAAAGCAGGATGTAAATATTCTTTTGAAACTACAAATCTAATCCATATTTAAAAAGGTCTTAACGTTAGGAAGTTAGACAAAGCTAACAAGAAACACTATTTAACATTGATTTCGTCCCGGCTGGCATTCATCAGTAGGGTGTGCTTAAAATCTTGATTAAACTAGTACATTTCGTCAGATTTGAAATGACACTACTAATCATTTACGATATTCTAGTTTACAGATGTTGGGTTCAGTGATCAGTATAATTCGCAAATATTTCAGTCCTATAAAAAGAAGCAAAGTATTGTGAAACTTAACTTTCTGGGTTCTAATCTTACAAAGAGCCCTTGGCAATGAATGCTAAAAGTCATGAAACCCTGGTAAAACAGAGTTTTGAACTGATCTCTGTTAACGAACCAATATGAACCACTTCTCAGCTTCGGAAAGATCGTTAAATAACTGAAAAGATGCATCAGCCGAACACCTAGTACAATTTTCAAAAAAACTAATTTCGTTAATTTGATATCACAAATTGTTTCCAGTTGAACAGCTAACAAAACATGCGTTGACATATCAGACAGGTGTTTATTTAAGTAATAGGCTCTATGGCGGAGAGGTGTACAAACGACGATCGGTAGATAGAGTTCTAAAACCCTTTTGTTGAGGTGGACTCTTAACCCTTAGATCACTGAGTTAACACCCAGTAGTTGACATTTCTATATTCAGCCGATTCGAGATATATTTGGGATCTAATTGATTTAGGCTGATAGATAACTGCTACACACCCCATAGAGATGAACTATACTAGTTATATCATCTGATTAGAACTCTATTGATTACCGTCTGAAACCAGTCACTATTGGACTGATATCGGTTATAATTGAGTGTAATGTAAATCATTGAACTGCAATTCACTGTCATATATTGATCCGAGTTGCAAAACCATCGAAAATCAGAATGTACTGAATAGACATTCGGTCTTAATTTGAAGCTATCCCCTCCATAAAATTAATCTAAACTTTAGGATACTCGGTGAATAGTCTAATTGTTAGGCTTTATCGATGAATTAGTGAATGTGCATCCCAGTTAAAAAGTTTCAAAGTTGGTTTTCACTGATTTATTCAACCTAAGTTATCAATCCCTCGCCTCCCCACTCCATAACACCTAATTACAATTGATTTTTCTCTCAAAATTCTCCTAGAAACCTTTTTCATTTTTTGCTTAGATAAAATATACCTTGGAATATAATTTTCATTTGAATATGAAAATCTCTTAACCTTATTAATTCAAAAAGAGGTTGGAAGTGTTAGTGATGGTGGTGGTAATAGCGGCGGCCGCGGCGGCAACGGAGGTGAACTGAGGAGTAATTAGGTTGATATCAGAAAGAACATTGTATGGTTCATTGAATCCATGGTAACAATTTCATGTCATTAGGAAACACAAAATCATTTTTCTTTTAATTAATTAACTGAATGTAGGTTAATCAAATGTGAATATAACTTTGTTCTCCTTCTTTTGAAATTGATTAGTGTAACAATGAAATGAAGTTTTTCAGTGAAATTTTTTTTCATTTCGGTCTAATTAAAATTCTATGGATTAGAGTATCAGAGAGTGTTGAACACTTAGGAGAGATACATCTTTCTCTATGCTTTCTATATTTGAATTACAACTGGCGAATAGAATCTATGGCGTACATTTCGTTCTATTTACAATTGATCATCTAAATGTTAATGTTTATTTTGGGACTCGAACTCAGTTTGTTCATGTTTCCTGAATTCTATTTGGGAACGTGATTTCATTTTCCCTAGTTTAAGTGAAACAAAAAATCATTCATATTATGGAACAATTTGTCTCATTCACAGTGCTTATAACTTACTGACTAGATTTACACCTAAACACACACACATTTAGAAATATTCATTATTTTTTTACCATACACATACAAAATTACAAGTTACAAGGTGACTGCTGTTCTACTACAAACTGTCTATGATAATTTGAATTATATTGTGGTACGTTTCATAAGCAGGATATTGTTTCATGAAGTGAACAACTCGCGAAAAATGGAACAGAATAGAATCGGTAGTAGTAGTAGTAGTAGTAGTAGTAGTAGTAGTAGTAGTAGTAGTAGTAGTAGTAGTAGTAGTCGTAGTCGTAGTCGTAGTAGCAGTAGTAGTCGTAGTCGTAGTAGCAGTAGTAGTCGTAGTCGTAGTAGTAGTAGTAGTAGTAGTAGTAGTTGTTGTTGTTGTAGTTGTAGTTGTAGTTGTAGTAGTAGTGATTACGTGATACTTTGTGTTCCCAGGGATAACAGTTGAATGCAACAAGTACAAATGAAGAAGAGAAACGCATAATACTGATTAACAGAACATAAAAACAAAAACATTCTGAAATGACCTGTACTTGAGTGAATGGATGAGTTTGTCTGAGTATTTACTATTAATGTCATTTTTGTTTTTGATAACATAAATCTCCAATAGATTTCATCTATTGTCTATAATTCATTATCAATGTAATCTGAATAAACCATTTAGTTTTTTATCATTATTCATAATAATTTTCACCTATTGATGATGATGATGACGACGATGACGATGGTGATGATGATAACGATGATGGTGAAGAATGAACTGAGAATAATTGATTCTTACTACCATACTTCTCTCCTTCATAATAATAAGGTGAAGACAAAAACAGACAAGGTAACAACGAGCAAAGTAGTTAGATAACAATTTTAAACAAATGAACAACTGACAAATATTTCATCTTAGTATTAGTCATTTCAGTACTGTACATCTACAACCATATTAAGAAGCAAATCTAGGACCTACATGTATTACAAAGAGTTATTAAACTGTCGATTCCTGATGGTGAACTGATACAGTTCGACGGTATCGAGTATGTGATAGATGAGTTTGGAAATATTGTGAATAGACTATATTTCGAAATGTAAGCTATTAGGTATAGATCTGGTGGTTTAAAAGTTAAGCGATTGCTGCTACATCAAAATGTTTCGGATTCAATTGTTTGCAGCTTTTTAGAATGATGCAATTGCTTGGTTCATTTTGTATATTGATGGTTGTCTAATTAAATTCAGTATGTGATGGGGTACTTCAAATTCAATGACTATAACATACTACTGAATAAAGCTATTATCATTATAAGTGAAAGGTGTAAATTGATAGCAGGATGCTATATGTACTGCTAGTAGTCATGATAAGCAGACTAATAACATCAGCAGGAATACGAATAATCGCAAGTTGGATGTAGGTCATGACCTATGAAATTAAATTTGTTAAAACAATTGTAGAGGTAATGGATTCCCTAAATCAATGGTTGCACAGGCTCTTGTGATTAATATTGATTATGTTTATTTTAATAGACACGACTAGCTGAAGGCGCTCGATCAAGTATCCCTACCAGATCACGACATGACGCGTTGTGGGAAGTTATTTGTCCTCTAGTTAGCCAGCCTAGACGTTGGTATCTTGTTAACGCTCTACTCACGATTAAATACACCTTCTTCTCCATCCATCACTACCTTGTGATTTACTCTTATTTGTACATGTCGGTTTAAACGTTAGAAGTTGCTTTGGTTATACGACAATAGTTACTTGGTTACATAGCGGGTGCACTTCAGCATCATCAAATTTTCTTTTATCTTAATGTACTAAAAATGTTATATCATCACTTAGATATTAAAGACGACACTGTGAACTCGATTAATGGAATTTAAACATCACTCTAAAGGACTACAGAACATCAAGTTACCATTCATTGATCAATCAATGAATCATTATCATTACCACTATGATTATAATCACCATACTACTGATTTTCGGTATTCAGTATCAATGTTTATCAATTTGTTTATTGGAACAACAATATTCATTTGAATCACTACCATTCTCTCTTACTTATTCAATTGGTCTATGTCAATGAACTCATAGAAAAGATTTGTAGTTAAAGTGGATGTTTTGTTTTTGTTGTATTAATTTGCTTTGTATAATCTGACTCGTCAAATTATGATGGTTTCATCGTTATCCTGGACGACTTCATAAGTGAAAACTTCAAATAGAACTGTTACATGTCATATTTAATATTACTAATGTAAAACATAAAATGTCAAAGAGTTGAATCCCCTAGAATGAAATGAATCCAATTCGTTCAACACACTACTTACCTGTTCTTACCTTCCATAATAAGTATCTCTCCAATAATTATTGATTGTAAATAGATGTTATAACCATCCAGAGTTAGGTAATCATTGAAAATCTGCTTTAAATATTTGAATTATTCCACAAACTCAATTAGAATCAACATTATTTCAACAGTGATTGATTTTAGACGGTAATTCATGGAGATCTCCAGTGAGAAAGCATAACTGGTAGAGTTTGATCACATCAATTGTAATAACTGTTGATCATCAATGACAATGATTGTACAGTATATCTTGAAATGACTGAATTAGTATAAATATATATCTCAACTAATGAACACCTGTTCAGTGGATTAAAGGTTAAGTATTTGAAAAGAATACTACAGAATCTGTAAGAAATCTTCGTTGATGAGAGAAGCCCATGTACTGAAGTACCCCATCCTAAAGGATAAAAGTAACTGCCCATTTCTTCCCGGTTTCCAATGGTTATGTAATCAGAATCAATTCATAGTAAACAATCAATCAGTTCACTGCTTAAGTGAAATTTTCGAGTGTTAATATCTACCTATTGTTTACTTGTCATCATATGAAACTATCAAAGAATATTTCACTGACAAGTTGATGCTCCTCCTCCTCCTCATCATCATCACACTCATAATAATAAACAAGGAGTGTTTTGAATATTTTATGAATATGTCATCAGTTATGCAGAATTCTTGTCACTTCAAGACTTTCACACACACACACACACACACACACTCACGTGTAGAAACTACATTCCATTAAAAACCCTGTTTCCAGTAACTCAGTATAGACAATACTCTTATTTCTTAGAAATGAAGAAGATTGATGAGACTACCTATTATGATATCTTATATATATAGAAAGTGTAGGCTAATCAAAGTTTACATGCATACAATAAACCATAATACACATTCAAGAGATCTTTCCTATTCATTCAATAGAAATCTTTATTCACAATGGGAATAGAGTCAAAGTAATTCATAATGGAAATGTCATCATTGATAATGATGGAATAGAGATTATTGAAATAGTCAAATGTTACTATTTCATCTCTTATTCAATCATTGTATATGTGAATAACATTCTTTAAGTGATATGACATATAAATGTAAACATTAGGAAAGAGTATAATGAAGTAATGAAGAATGTTAAGAAGAAGAAATTGAATTGGAATGGTTTGTGATGATTGGTGCTAAATTTAGTTAATTGAATTTGCCACAGACTGACGTTAGTAGGGTACTAGTGAAAATCAAGGAGCAATGGATAGCTGTTTAGTCCTAATATAGGACTCCACGGCAGTGCGTACCGTAGATTCCGCCCCAGGGAATTCAGGTTGGAAAATACCTAACCCATTATATTATTTAACCAACATTCACTGAAAGCATACCCAATTCCATCAATTTATGATCTATAGAGTAAAGATTATTCATTGTCACTAGTAATAACAATGATACTACCGACATGTCCGAATTCCACCAGTCACGATTGCTCACTAGAGCCTTAGGGATATCCTGAAGCTAGTCACTAGTAAGCTGGTTATTGTAATTGAATCAAAATAGTTTATGCAGATTGGTATTAAGTTTTAGTTGATTGACTTTGTCACTATTGAAGAGTCCAACACTGGAGTGAAACAGCTATCCAGTGTTCCTTGGTTTTCAGTGGTACTGTAGCCAACATCAGTCTGTGATGAGTTCAATTAGCTAAAAATAGAAATTGTCAAATGAATGATGAGATTTATTAGGATTATTATCGAAAACAATTAGACAAAGTAATTAATTCTTCTCATCGTGTTCTTATTCTTCAGTCAACTGACTCGATATTCAATGGTGTTCATTTCTGAATTTAGCTAACTCACAATATATTCCACTTCCAGTAGGGTTGGATGATAGTTTAATAACATAGAGAATTGGTTGTATTTAGAAATGTAAACTGACTCAGTCGTTAAGAGATCTTAGGTTTCATATTCTATTGGAATTATAGTTGAGTACTGCTAAAGAGACCCACAGTGGTATTCAGTACATCTTGACTTTCAATGATTGTCTGGTATCATCACTTTCTCCTGAAGTGATTAGCAAGAAAATTCCATAAATTACTAATAAGTATTAAAATATTAGAGAATAATGTTAAAGGTTGATTCAGACCAGTTGCATAATCTTTGATGTTAACTTACCAAATTGTTCCACATTCTTCAATTAGCACTAAGGACTAAATAATATGATGTTAAATTGAGATGGTTTGCGGAGATCAGCATTAAGTTTAGTTGATTAACTTCGTCACAAATTGATGATGGTAGTGCACCAGGGTAAACCAGGAAGCATTAGACAACTGTTTCGTCCTAGTATGGAACTCCTCAGCAATGTGCACCCTAGATTCCGACCTAAGGGCCTTAGGTTGCAGAACACGTTGAATTTAAACTAATGTATAAGATCATTGAAAATGCAGAAAGCATTCAACGGTTGTTACGGCTTAATGTAAGACTCCTCAGAGGTGCATATTCATATTATAACTGAAGATTAAACCTAAAACTTTCAAGCTTTACGTTTGCAGCTTAATGTATAGATTTGTAAGATTATAGAGTTAAATCACCAGAGTAAAGAAAGATTAGCGACTATTTCGTCTTGGATACACAAATCAGTTTTCAGTCGTTTAATAACAAGAAGATAAGAAGTTATTTGAAGAAATTTAGATTATCTACACAGTGTCCTACGTTGCTATGATAGATACCTGGAGACTATACAGTTGAATGTTCTTATTTATTCCATACGGAGACTTTTAGACATAATATTAACCTAATCCGTGTTAAGTTATTCTGTTAATTGTGCAAATTGATTAGCGTTAATTTAAAGGGTGCACAGAGTTATCTACAGCTAAGAAGAAGGAAACAGAAACTTATTTCTGTGTATTGACTAATCTTGTAAGTGAAGTCACATTCTACCTTTAACATTTTTATTGAGGATTCAACAATAGAACATTTCTGGAGACAAGTTAAACGTTATGAAGTGAAAATTAATTTGGATATAATCAGCCGGAATATCTGCATGACATCAAGTTAGGAATCAAATGTTAGTTAGGACCCGAATAACTTAATGGTGAAGTTTAGGAATTGTGGAACTGGGTAACCTAGAGTCGTATCTACCCTGAAGGAACATGGACACCTTCAGAATGTTTTAGGTATGTCTTGTTTCAAATGAATTTTAACAAGCACAAAATTTAGTTCGCGAAAAGCTTCCAGCTGACTATTTTCAAACCACTTTGAATGTCTAGGACTTAGATACTAGTATCTCCTCTGAAGCTTAGATTCGACCACTAGTACTAGCACTATATGGGAATCACATTACTTATTATTCAGTGTTTGTCTTGTGATATGGTTTGATGATTGGTACAATTTATGTCCTATCCACCTCAGTTGTCTATTCCTAATTTGATCCTCAGTCGAGTTTTGGCTGGTTTGTTCCCTGCCACAGTAGGTTGTTGATGATGGTATCTGGCCGACGAATCCAGAGTATCTACGGAAAACAATTACCTATGAATACCTATATCTTGTGAATTATGATTTTTGTAGTTCTCCGATTTCCAGCTCAGTATAATAAAACTGTTTTAGCATTTGCATTTAAAATTGTGACTTTTATGTTGGCTGACAGTTATTTTGAGTTCCAGATGCTTTCCAACTGTAGAAACGCTGCCCTTTCTTTGTCTTACCAATTCGTACCTTAACACGTATCACATCCTTCTTGTTTATCATTGATGCTGCTTAGATATGTACAAGTTTCCACATCATCCATAGCTTCTCTATCAAGTCAAGTGTGAATTGATTGGTACTTTCTGTGTTGTATTTAAGAATCTTGCTTTTTCCTATGTGAATATTGTGAATTACTGCTGCTACACTGTCGGCCTTCATTTACATTTATTGTGGAATATAGGAAAGAAGACCAAGGTCAGCCATGTACTAAGCCCACATCTTTTAACTTTGAAGTGTTCCCCGGATATAGGACCAAGTTGCGCTTGTCGTATAACCAAAGACACTTCTATCGAATGGACCCCACTCTTACGAATGAGAAATCAGAAGGCAATAAAGGATGGAAGCGAAACTGTATTTGAGCGTATACAGAACTTTAATGGGATAGCAACGTCTAGGCTGACAAACTAGAGAGAGATGCTACCCACGGTGGTTCGAGTCGTGATCTGGTGAAGATGCGTGACCGCGCGCCTTCAACTAGCAGTGTCCGCTAAAACAAACATGGTCAGCATCAATGTCGAGAGCTTATGCAACTATTTATTTTGGGGATTATTTACCGCTACAACTTCATTCAAATTATCCACTGAATTCCTTAGTTCCCCTGAAATGTTACAGTTGTCCTAATCTAACCTTCCATGCATCACAGTAATATCATTATTGTTATCTCGTTTATCTTTCTATTCTAATTTTATCACTGCGTGTGTTTACTTTCTTCACCTTTCTCATTATTTATCTTCAAATACACCTTTAATTTTTTCTTAAAAAGAAGAAGAAAGATTTACTTCATAATTCGGATTATCGTTCTTGTGGAAACAACAACTTTGAGTAACAACAACAAATAAAGATGCTTATAACTGACTCCAATAAGAAAACGAGTCTAAGTGAAAAAAAAAAAACTATCCAAGTGAATACATTGTGTTCAACCAACCCCATCCCCAATTCTCCTCACTTCCGCCCCCCCCCACGCACACAGTCCTAAATTTCATCATGAATCTTGTTTCTCTCTTTCATTATCTTCAGATAATATAAAACTATAAACCGTGAAAACAACAACAACAACGATGGTAACAAGAAATGAAGATGGCAGGAGAAGTGATGAAACATTGACAAAAGCCAATTTAATTGTTATTGAATATGAAGATAATCGGATTATGAAATATAAAATTTATAACGTATATACAATATGAAAAAGATATTTATTTAGTTAGTAACAGGTGGATTTCAGTAGTCATTATAGCATGTAGCTAGTGATTAAATAGGCTTTATTTACACATTAAACACATACTAACCCCCCCCTCCACTCTACTTCTCTGCTTCTACCTACTTAATCCAGATTGATTTCAATTATCAAATAGAAGCATGAAAATGATTATGAGATGTTTGTTTGTTTATTAAAAGAAAACAGAAGACTTGAAAAAAAAAAGAAAAAGAAAAGTAGAATATTGTTTCCATGTTACATAAAGGCAATCAGTTGGTTAATGTGATGATGTAACGTTGTTTACTAAATGTTTACTAAATTTATATAAAAGAAAAAAACTCATTTATTTCATTGTTTGAGTTAAATTGTTGATGGCAAGGGGAATCCAAGAAGCGCGTTTCTTCCTCTTTGGGAATAGTCAGCTGAATGCATCTGCATCCTAGTGTTTGTGTTCATACTGGGTTCACAACAAGGCTACGAAGTCACGGTGTGAATATCAACATTGCGATATGGGTACATCCAGATGACAAGTCCCAAACGGGATAAAATGACCATCCTGAATTTCGCTTGTCAACCACAATCTAACTCAAACAAAACCTATGAATTATAGCTATATCGAGATGATCTACTCAGGATGCCAATATAACAGCAGAGACTGACCAATTTCACTCGATAACAAACCAACGGGAGGATCTGCATACATTCTAAAAACATCTATCAGTCATACTTAATATATGAGAGACAATTAAGCCAATCAGTTGGTTAGACTGAAGTAGATGAAGTGAGATCTGAACCTGTGAATTAATACTTGAGAGTTGAATGTTTTAATTCATTTAACCAATGGAAACCTAATACTAATGTATACGCGTTCAAGTTTTCTACACTGAGCATATCAACATAATTGTAACTAATTATCAGCTCACTAGTGACTAGCTCCTTGAGGTAATCCCTGGAGTTCTAGTGTGAAGACGTGACCGGTGGAGTTCAACCGTGTCGGGTGTCAGGCGGTTACTCATCGATGACAATGGATGAGGTCGCGCAAACGTAACACAAATTGACTGAATTAGAAATATCAACTATTAGGAGCCGGCTCAGTGGTCCAATGGTAAAGCGCTCGTCGCGGAGCCAGAGGGTCCTGGGTTAGATCATCAACAGGGTCGTGGATGCGCACTGCTGGGGAGTCCCATAGTAGGACGAAACAGCTGTCCAGTGCTTCCAGGTGATCAACGGTTGTCTGGTTCAGATCAATTCGTGATATCAACATTAACAAATTAACTATCTCCACAACAACCCCCTTAATTGTATATAATTGAAGTAATCAAAAGTAATGGTAATCTAAACATAAGAAATATCATTCCCAATTATGTTTTGCCAACGTCAAAAATGTATTTTGTGGCTAATCTATCCAATATTCCCCACTACACTATACGATTAGTGAAATAATGACAATGTATAGATCAAGTGTATAATTTTCATGATGTTATACTCCCTGAGCTTCGATTGTCATTCTGGACATTGTCATCAGATTCTAGTTCATATAGAGTTTTTCACTTAATGTTTCAAAATAAAAATAAATCAGAAAAGTGGTTGTGAAATTAATTGGTGGTAAAGCCTTTTGTATATAGACTGTTGCTAAGGTTAGGTGAAAAAAAAGCTCTTCCAGTTGATGTTTTCAAAAAGTTTCACCAATATAGATTAGACATCGTTGATGTTTGGGTAATTAATAGTTAATAGAAAAATGTAGAATTCTTCATCTATACACTGCTTTCATAGAACCTAATATAAAATGATTCCCAGGACCTTTACATGAAGTGAATACTCTTAATGTTGAATGAAACTGTAATAACAGTAGCAAGATTGAATACTTACTTACTTACTTACGCCTGTTACCCCTCTCAAAGAAGCTTAGGCCGCTTACCAGTATTCTCCATTCAACTCTGTCCTCACCAATCCTTTCCAGCTGTCTCCAGTTACTGTTCATCCTTATAATATCTGCTTCCAGTTCTCGACGCAGGACGTTCTTTGGCCTTCCTCTTTTCCGTTTGCCAACAGGATTTCAAGTTAGTGCTTGTCTCGTGATACAGTCTGATGATTGACGCAATGTATGTCCTATCCACTCCCAACGTCGTTTCCTGATTTCCTCTTCAGCTGGAAGTTGGTTTGTTCTCTTCCATAGTAGGCTGTTGCTGATAATTTCCGGCCAACAGACATTCAATATTCTGCGTAGACAGTTGTTCATAAATACCTGTACTCTCCTAAGGATGTTTGCAGTAGTTCTCCACGTTTCAGCTCCATACAGAAGAACTGTCTTGACGTTCGAGTTGAAGAGTCTAACTTTGAGATTGGTAGACAGTTGTTTGGAGTCCCATACATTTTTCAGCTGTAGGAATGCTGCCCTGGCTTTGCCGATCCTTGCTCTTACATCTGCATCGGATCCTCCTTGTTCATCGATGATGCTCCCCAGGTATGTAAAGATGTCTACTTCTTCCAGAGTTTCATCATCAAGTTCGATTGGGTCGGTGATCTCTGTGTTGAATTTGAGGATCTTGCTCTTTCCCTTATGTATGTTCAGGTCTATTGATGCTGAGGTTGCTGCTACTATGGTTGTCTTCACTTGCATCTGTTGTTGTGTATGGGATAGAAGTGCTAGATTATCCGCGAATTCCAGATCATCGAGTTGCATCCTACTTGTCCATTGATCCCGTGCTTCTCCTCAGATGTAGAGGTTTTCATGATCCAATCGACCACTAGGAGGAAGAGGAAGGGCGAGTGCAGACAGCCTTGTCTGACACCGGTTCTTACTGAGAATGCATTTGTCAGCTGTCCTCCATGCACAATTTTGCACTATAGTCCATAGTTAGAATTCCGGATGATGTTGACGAGTTTCTCTGGTACACCGTAGTGTCAAAGAAGATTCCATAGTGATCTCCTGTCTACGCTGTCAAACGCCTTCTCATAGTCGATGAAGTTGATGTACAATGACGAGTCCCATTCAATTGATTGTTCAGCGATGATGCGTAGTGTTGCGATTTGGTCTGTGCATGACTGATCTTTACGGAAATCAGCCTGTTGATCTCGAAGTTGAGCATCCACTGTATCTTTCATTCTATTCGACAACACTCTGTTGAAGACTTTCCCTGGTACTGACAACAGTGTGATCCCTCTGTAGTTCTCGCATTTGCTCAAATCCCCTTTCTTTGGTATCTTGATAAGGTGCCCTACTTTCTAGTCTGCCGGCACTTGTTATTCCTCTCAGATCCTCTTGAATAAAGCGTGGAGCATCCTCGCCGTTATGTCTATATCTGACTTGAGTGCTTCGGCTGGTATATTGTCAGGTTCTGCTGCTTTCCCACTTTTGATCTGTTTGATGGCTACCTTGATTTCGTCCATCGTTGGTGGATTGAAATCTTTCGGGAGGTCTGTATATGCTGCTTCGATATCTGGTGGGTTCGGTGGAGCTGGTCTTTTCAAGAGTTCCTCAAAATGTTCTACCCATCTGTTTCTTTGTTCTTGTATCTCGGTAATCGGCTTGCCTTCTTTGTTCCTGACAGGTCGCTTTGGTTTACTATATTTGTCTGCCAGTTTCTTCGTTGTGTCACATAGCTGTTTCATATTTCCTTCTCTTGCAGCTTTCTCCGCTGTCGTTGCAAGGCCTTCGATATACTTACGTTTGTCGGCTCAAATGCTCTTCTTTACTTGTTTATTTGCTTATGTGTAATCACTTTGTGCCTTGATTTTCTCTGCTCTAGTTTGGCTACTGTCGATTTCTGCCTTCTTGTTTCTCCTTTGTTGAATTTTGCTCAGGGTCTCTGTGGAGAGTTGAGAGTTATTTTAAATTTCTTGAGTTTGTCAATATCCCGAAGAGAGGCTGTATTGAACCGTTGTAATGCTGTTACTCCAGTTATCCATTGCTTCGTTAGCTTCAGTTTCATTTTGGCAACCACTATATGGGGATTCGAAGCTACATCAGCTCCTCTCCTGGTTCTCACATCTTCCATTGATCTTCTGAATTTTTTATTGATGCATATATGATCAATTTGATTCTCTGTAGTATGATCCGGTGAGACCCATGTAGCCTTGTGTATGCGTTTGTGGGGGAATATTGTACCACCTGTGACAATTTTGTTGAAAGAGCATAGATTTCTAAATCATTCACCATTTTCATTTCTTTCTCCCAGTCCTTGTCGTCCCATGATGTCTTCGTAACCAGTGTTGTCCATTTCGACTTTGGCGTTTAGGTCCCCCATTAGGATTGTCAGAACCTTTCCTGGACACTTCGCTATAATTGACTGCAGCCTATCATAAAACTGATCTTTGTCCTCGTCGTTGCTGTCGTTGGTGGGTGCATAAGATTGGATGATGTTCATTGTAGTCCCCTCCTTCATTGTCCCCTCTCTTCGTGTCCGGAATATAGTAGCACCTCTTCCATGACTAATGTTTTCTGTCCAGTTTGAGTCCAATGCGTTTCGCTGATCCCGAGCACAGTTAAATTGTATCTCTTCATTTCTGCTGCCAGCTGGGTGATCTTCCCTGTCTCCCACATTGTCCGAACATTCCATGTACCTATAAAAATTTTTGCTCTGGTCGTTAGAAAGGAGGGCATCGGCCTCATGACTTCCGAAGAATCTCGGCTTTCACCATGAAGCGTCATATAGATTCTTTCCACTTCCAGGGCAGAGTTTAAATGGTTAAGTTTGATTAATCTGGTTAGCGTTTTTTAGCAAACTTATGTTTTACGGGATAGGGGTGCTAGCCCTATGCCCAATTCTCCTCCTTTACCCGGGCTTGGGACCGGCAGCAACCCTAGAAGAGCTGCAGGCGGAGTTATCAAGATTGAATAACACGATCAAAATACGACTATTGTGTAGATCTCTGTCATTTAATCTGTACCCAACGAAACAGTTCAAGAGAGTGATCAAGATCTTTATGGAGTAATTTTTTTCGCTTAATCTGTAGAGTTTTACATAGCACTCTATAGTCAATCAGTAAACTATGGCAAGATATAAAGTGGTCAAGGAATGCACCATACAAGTTTTAATTACCTTAATTAATAATAGTTTATATTCATGCAATCTTTACTTAACATCTTGTGCTTATACTCATTCAGTGGAAATAATTCATTACTTGATCTATGTATCTCAAAATTAGATTCCTTGCATTCCGTGAAATGGATAGTTTAATTGAAAGGCTCTTGTCATCAATCTAGACGATTTCATCAGCGCATACTTTTGATAGAAGAGACATTTGAGAATTCTTTCAATGTGTTAGTTAATAGATATACTCGAAATAGGTTAACTAATAAACACTAACTTCAGTTTTATAAATCAGGTCAAGTGGATTAAACTAAATGTACCAGAAATAACAGAACATGTGACAACAACGACTATTCAACTTCAAGTTATATGGAACAAGATGCCAGTCACTGATGAACATAATCTCATGACTAACTTCTATCAGAAATTCGAACAATAAAAAGTTGTCCAGAATGATCAAAAAAGCTTCGTAATTTAAACATTCAGTTCAGAGAACCAATCTCCCGAGCTACAAATGTTCTTTATCATGTCACAAGTAAAATATTATCACTTGTCCACGGGATTCAATGGACAAGTAGGATGCAACTCGATGATCTGGAATTCGCGGATGATCTAGCACTCCTATCCCATACACAACAACAAATGCAAGTGAAGACAACCATAGTAGCAGCAACCTCAGCATCAATAGACCTGAACATACATAAGGGAAAGAGCAAGATCCTCAAATTCAACATAGAGAGCACGGACCTAATTGAACTTGATGGTGAAACTCTGGAAGAAGTAGACACCTTTACATACCTGGGGAGCATCATCGATGAACAAGGAGGATCCGATGCAGATGTAAGAGCAAGGATCGGCGAAGCCAGGGCAGCATTCCTACAGTTGAAAAATGTATGGGACTCCAAACAACTGTCTACCAATCTCAAAGTTAGACTCTTCAACTCGAACGTCAAGACAGTTCTTCTGTATGGAGCTGAAACGTGGAGAACTACTGCAAACATCCTTAGGAGAGTACAGGTATTTATGAACAACTGTCTACGCAGAATATTGAATGTCTGTTGGCCGGAAATTATCAGCAACAGCCTACTATGGAAGAGAACAAACCAACTTCCAGCTGAAGAGGAAATCAGGAAACGACGTTGGGAGTGGATAGGACATACACTGCGCAAATCATCAAACCGTATCACGAGACAAGCACTAACTTGAAATCCTGTTGGCAAACGGAAAAGAGGAAGGCCAAAGAACGTCCTGCGTCGAGAACTGGAAGCAGATATTATAAGGATGAACAGTAACTGGAGACAGCTGGAAAGGATTGGTGAGGACAGAGTTGAATGGAGAATACTGGTAAGCGGCCTATGCTCTTTCGAGAGGGGCAATAGGCGTAAGTAAGTAAGTAAGTAAACTATTCAAACAAAGATTGATCTTCTCTAGGATTGACATCCTGACAATGATTGATCACTGATTGTTTTCAAATGCTGACTTCTAATTATTCTTATGCTTTTTTCTTCTTCCACTTTGGAAACGCTGTCTATTACCTTGACTGATATGAATTAGCATATTAATACTGGAAGATATAGAAAAGAGAAAAACAAAAAACAAAACATTTACCAGGCAATTGGAGATAGATATGAAAAGAATGAATAGCACTTAAGAAGAACTGGAGAGGAAGACCCAGGACAGATTTGGTTGGAGAATGCTAGTCGACGGCTTATGCTACACGTAGAGTAATAGGCATTGATTAATTAACATTCTAATTAAAACTAATCTGATAAGATTAAGGTATAATATCTAAAGTTGAGTGACTCTGAACTTTGAAGCTGTCATCGACAATAAAGGAAAAGGCTATGAAATCGTAAGCTCTAAACAGAAATAATAATAACGTTTGAACTTTACGTTACTAATAGTATTTAGGTTGAGATAAAACTAAACAATCCATGCTTTCCTACGGAAATCTTTAATAAACCGTAAGCGATTCATTTGTAAACGAGACGACATCATAGTTGGATACTTATATCAGTGTTTCGTAACTTTAATGAGACAACGCTAACCTTTACCGATTCACTAGTCTAATCTAATCATACAACGTAAATATAATCCAATCGTAACACTAATCTTAATCCAACTTCGATTTAAACAAATATCTTATTTCTAATCTGGGATTGAATCCTGACCCTGAAAGTCAATGATCTCAACTTAATATTAATCTTTAGAGTAAACAGGATCTTCTTTCTGAAATAACACAAAACGGTCCTGTGAGGAGATAATTTACCTATGAGTACATTTCTTTCATTGTTTGTTGTAATGAATGCACCTTCTGTTTATATTCAACGTTCAGTATAAGCGTAAAATGATTTTTGGGAACCAGTGGTAGGGCACCTTAATTTATCTTTATCGCATTACTACATATTGTTGGTACATGGGAAGAGAAGCATTTCATCAAGAGTAGTGTTTCTGTTCAAGTTTTCTACTATAAAGGAGAGATCATATTCACTTTACATTTAGCTTACCATAACTATGTATGGGCTACTATATTTCCTGGACTCGTATACCTGAAAAGGTGGTTTTCTCGGAAGACCATTCCTTGATGCTTTGACCTAGAGGTCTAATCTATAAAGGAGTGGGACATTATCAGTCACACGGGTTCATACATCATCCCCTAAGGATGCAGTGTCTTATGCATACAATTAGTTTTGAATCAAGATTTGTCAGCTCCACTTAGATGAAATTTCCATATACAGCAACCTGAGCTGAGCTCCACAGCTTCTTTTTCATTCTCTCACATCAATAAACAACATTTCGCCACCTCCCCCACCCCCAATCTGAGTGAAGTCAGTAAGTAGGAGTTCTCTGCTAGGAGGATACAATCACTTTTTTTACGACCACAGGAGAATATTTTTAATTGTGGTTATCCATTTACAGGAGTAAAGTTTGTCTAACTAACTTCATAGATAGAAAATAGATTGCCCAAATGTATTAACATACCTAATCAGTTAATGCCATCACTTGTTTTCTTTCATTTTCTACGGATAATGATTCTGGTATTTGTGCTGTACACTTTGTTTATAGAAACAAAACATACATTTGATGTAAAACTCTTTATACATTTCCATGTCAGCCCCCCCCCGCCTCTCTTTGATAATCAAGAACTTATTAAAATTCATGTTTCATCTGTTACTGGGGTTTAACCTGTTTATAAACGTGACGAAGTTCCACACACACACACACACATACATATACACAGAGGTACCAATGACATTTACATTCAACTCTCAATCACCACTTCTCTGTCAATTATCATCAAAAATAAATATACATAAAAAATTTTTTTGTCCGACTTACTTAGAGATTAGTTTTGATACCTATTGACAAAAGGAAATTTGAGTGATTTACCAAGAAAATTATAAAGATACTGTCATAATCATAATTGGGTGGTCTTATTCTGTAAACAAGTAAGTGAATGTGTAACCATAGTAACAAGTGAAGATGAAATTCACTACTTGAATAATCTAAAAAGAAAAATATCCAACTGTTTTACTATCCTATTTAAACACTTTAATGAAGGATTCATGTTTATAAGTTAAGGGGATAAGTGAGAACAACATTTATATTTACAGTATTATATGCATATAGTACACAGAGTACAAAAATATCCACCGAATTCTTCCTAGTTTCCATGATTACGCAATTATAATTAGTTTGTGACGAATACAAACAACAAAATAATGGCATACTTTTGAGGCCATCGGTAATTCAAGAATCTTAGGGAATAATATTTTGAAAACTATTCTGATGGATACTACTCACAAGGTTTATTATAAGTAGTATATAGAGGAGTGTCGGGTAAAAGTTACAACAATGAGCAACCAGTGGACGCCAAATTATTGAGAACATATAAAGAATAAGAATTCCAAGATGAAACTGATTGAAATGCATTCATGCATGGTAGAGAAGTAGTAATAGGATTATAGCTCTATTCTAATTACCACGACAACTAAGGGCTAACATCTAATTCATTTTTGAATACAGAATTCAAGTTTCATTGCTCTTATTATAGTGATTTTAAAGAATTTCGATAGCCTCGACTTTTTGATTGAATTCGTTACAGCTAGGACTGTTTAAAGCAACAAAGCACTTGTCAGGCGTTTTGTTTCAATACGAGACTCCTTAACATTGCACTTCCTCGATACCCCGCCTCCTTACTTAAGACCTTCAGGTCTCCCGGCGGATGCCCAATTATCTGCACCACTGAAGTGAAAATTATACCACTGGACAGTGGCTAAGTAACTGGGTTATTTAGATGTTAGAACCTCTAAGGTCTAGGCTTAACTCCCTGATGGAATCAAAGGTAGGCAATGCCACCGACGAATCCCTAACTGGAATTAAACAGCTTCCCAATGCGTCCCATGTTCTCACTGGTACCAAACCAATGTCAATCGATGACATGATGAATAACTGGTTTCATTAATGCTCCAAATGTCTGTAATTTATCTTCATTATAATTTGTGAATGTAAATAACTATAGAGTTCATGATTATGTGATCATGTCAAATAGTT
Organism: Schistosoma japonicum; assembly: GCA_025215515.1. Classification (NCBI taxonomy): domain Eukaryota; kingdom Metazoa; phylum Platyhelminthes; class Trematoda; order Strigeidida; family Schistosomatidae; genus Schistosoma; species Schistosoma japonicum. The sequence goes on along the minus strand of CM046069.1, from coordinate 83,869,337 downwards.
GGCATAGATTTAAAACCGACGTCAATGATTTCAATGAAACAGAATGAAGAATGAATGTCACGCTTACTTTCACTGCAATGAGGTCGAAGTGAAAATCATGTGATGACAAAAGTCTTAGCAAAACAGATTAAACGTGGTGTTAATTGTTTTTGATGCACTTACACTATCCATCGTTAGTAACCAGTGGAGTTAATAAAAGCCCTATTCAATGAAGCTTGAATACATTGTATTTAACTGCTGACAGAAAGAAGACGTTGGCTTTCAAAAAACTGGATATTCAGCGAGATTTAATTTGAGTTGATAAATGAAAATGTGAATATAGAACAATCCAGAAGCCGAACCATGTATGAGAAATAATCTGTTTTCGTTTGGGTGAAATTCAACGTTATTAAGATTTCTAGTGGAATCGAGCATAGAATTAAATCAACACTATCAGTTAGACATTCCATTTTTATATTTAGGTTAGATTCATTCTTGTGTTATATGTAACTGTAAATCGACATTGTCGACGAAATGTAATCAGTAATCAATCATTGTGAAGGTGACAGTCCTACAAAAGATCGATTATTGTTCAAACAGTTTAATGATAATATTTTGACAGTGATATGCTAGAAGACATTTTTGTAGTTTGGGAGGTTGGTTTTGTTTATACTACCACTCCTGGGTTGGATACCACGAACTTATCTGAATTAGACAACTGTTGGTCACTAGAAAACACCGGATAACTGTTTCATCCTAGTATGGAACTGTTTGTCAATACGCATCCATAACCCTTTCAGGGATCGAACTCAGGACCCTTTAGCTCCACAGCAAGCGCCTAACCATTAAACCACTGAGTCGGCTCTTAGAGATTGATATTTCTAAATTAAGATCAGTATGTGATATCAAGCAAATATTCAACAATCTCCAAAATAGCTAATTGCATTGAATAGAAACAAATGAAAGTAGAACTTGCAAATATGAACAACATCTATTCTCTTTAGTTAAATCAAATCAATTCACATGTTTCATTATTTCCGTAGATAATAACATTCTACTATTAAAAGAAAGTAGAAACTAGAAGAAACATGATAGAATGAAAGTTTTTGTATTGTAATGATTGACAGTAATGCTCATCTACTACTTATATTTCATTATAAGTATACTTGACTATATTATATGTTGTTTTTTTGTCATGAACATATAGATACACCTTTTTCTGTGTATATAAGTAAACAATGAATACATGAATTCTATGATTCACTTTAACTATCAATAAACACTTATCTATTGTGTAAGTAATCGGAAATACAATCGGATATACAAAGTCATTGAAGTTCATTTTAACAATGGATTCGATGCACATATCACCATCACTAACATCATTGTAATGATTGTGAATACTTGTTATGCTTGAGTTATTCACTGTACATTACATAATCTGAAGTGATTTTCAAAGAAACTATAACAGGAAATCACTTCAATTCTTTACATTATCTTAAATGATACTAGTGATTAGTGTGGTCTTTCGTTTTATTTAATAATCATGTTACATGACAGAAATAAAGTTCTCATCTATCAAACACATTTAAGTAGTATACATGCTGATATGCTATTCACAGAATAATCAAGTAATTAGAATAAATAACAAGCAAACAGTTTCAGCATACTACTACTATTAGTATTATTACAATTACTACTACTACTACTACTACTACTAGTACTATCAATACTAATACTACTTCTGATGTTGCTACAAATACAGTCACTAAAACTAATGCTTCCATGATAACTACTGGTACCACTGGTAATACTACCATCACTAGTACTACTATGGCGGCCTGTTTGAAATGTTAGCCTACCATTTTCTTCAAATATCTCAATACGTTACTTTTCGTTTTTTTACTTTGTCTGATCATGTCTTAAAATCACATTGTGTACTCATGTGCCTACATAGGAAGTCTGTGATCTATCATGATTAATACAGCAAGATCTAAGCAAAGAAATCATAGTGTCTGGCAACACGCGTTAAAATAAATCAGTATTCATCAGATGTTTATTCTTGAAATTCTTAGTCTTAAGTACAGATCTCTTATCAGACGATAGTCTAAACATATGAAGTAACTGTGGTTTAATCACAGTTCAGGAATCTTGGCCATATTGATCTATATGATGACAGTTGGGTATCATTAAAAGGTTTCTAAATTTTTCATCAGGATCGTTCTATCATCAAGACAAAGCTTGTTATTAGCGGTTGTGTTTCTACTCTCGTGAGTACGAACTGGTGTAAATGCAATAATGTATGCTTTAAGTTTTTAATTGATTATATTGAGTGTCTGATATTAAGATGCCATCTGAAACATCTGAATAAGCATAAATACGCACATATTACTAATGCTTATATGACTCCGGACTGTGGAATATCAGTCTTATCTCACTTTACTAATGAGTTCAGTAACTTTGTTGAAATTATTATTCCCAGTGTGTATCTAGGAAAAGAGTAACTTATCGAGACACTGCATACTGAAAATTTGTATTGTACATAACATACTATTGAATAAAACTAGTATTATTTCTATTGCCACTAACAATACTACTACTTTTGCCACTACTATAACTACTGCCATTATCACTTATGCCTTGTGTATCGAATTCTTTATGTTCCTATTAATAGTAGTATTTATTATAGTATGTTATATCCTCAACAGTAAACAAGCATAATGTTGAAACACTACCATTCTTACCTATAATTGACATCATGAAGGAAATGTTATGTTGTGGTGATTTTATAAAGAATAATATTTTTGATTGTCTTTTTGTTTTTAATTCATCATAATTTGTCAATGCTGATATCACGAATTGATCTGAACCGGACAATCATTGATCACCTAGAAGCACTGGACAGCTGTTTCGCCCTAGTATGGGACTCCTCAGCAGTGCGCTGTTCGGTTTTACTATGCACTTCTTTAAAAGTGCATACCTACAACTGTCATGACCATTGTTCTATCGTAGTATTGGGCTCTTTGATGACACTGTGTACACCCGATTCCCCCAGGAAATGAAAGTTAACGCCACCATATCTCATAATGTACGCTTAACCATCTACATAACTAAGTCAATTGTCGCGCTATATCACAGAATGATGAAAGTAAGAATTATACTATTTGACGTCGGCCTGCCCGGTGGTGGGGAGGGCCAAGCATTAGGCAAGTTGAAGGCCCTGAGTTGAATTTTATTGGTAAAAACGAGGGTGGACACTATCATTACAGGATTTCATACTGCAATGGAACAACTTTTCAGTCTTCGATAGTATCCAACCAACAGTAATCAGTGATAATACAAGCAACTAAATCCACAAACTCCTGTAATGTAATAATACAGAATACTTTATTCTATGCTATTATACGCAATTTTTAGAACTCATTATTATATAATCATTATTTGTTTCTTATAAGGAGGCATATGAAGGGGGTTTGTTGTTTATGTCCAAGTTCACTTGTATCTGAAACATTTATGATAACATTTGAATCACTAGCGAAAACCTCGAAGAATTCTCCAGAAGCTATATAGGATCTAAAGGCATTCCATTCAGCTAGAGATGGAGAGAATTTCTAGTACCTTTGATGTAGCATCATTCAAACGGTCAACAGCACAACTCTTCACTTCAAGACTGAATGATTTTTACTTAACTTAAAACTATGTATACATATGATTCAAAACTAGGGGAGGGGAAGGAGAGTGGGGGGGATGCACTAAAGCTTTAAGTTCTGAAGCTAGAATTCAGTTATGTTTAACTTACAAGATTTACTACCCGGGACATAGAATACAAATCTCCCTCCTCAAGTAAACACCAATATAGAACATATCATTACAAATAGGGAAGTAGTCAAAATTATCTAATTTAAACAAAATGGTTTATTATTAAAGTTATTGCCAGTCTTGGCAGATTACTCGATGCACCGAAGAAGTTTCTTTATTCCGAAATCTTGAATCAATAACAAGCCACCAAAACGTTAAATAAACAAATACAAATATCAAGTTTTAGTTAATTGATTTCATCACAGATTGATGTTGATAGGAAATGATTGGAAACCAAGGAGCACTAAACAGCTGTTTAGTTCTAGTGTGGAACTTCTCATCAATGAGCATCCTCTATTCTACCCCCAGGGGCTACATTTTGGTAAACGCCTAACTGTCTAAATCGTTTAACCTGCTGACATCCAATGGTACAATTCCCATCTCAACTAAAACGTAATACCAATCTCCACAATCCACCACAATTCAGATATGAATATCTCATAAAGAGTATGGCTCATTACAATAATAAACCCCAGTGGTAACATGATTAGAATAGTTTTTAAGTAATTAATTTTACATACTCATTGAATTATACACCTCTTTCTCTCCAGTGTTAATATCATCAAACAGGAACATGTTATATCTTACTGTATCCTACATCATTTCCAATAGACAGTAGTATTCAATACTCGTCACCTGAAATTCAACCATTACTATGTGATACAACAATCATTTTCCAGATGTTACCTTACTGAAATGATTTCACTACTGATTAATTGAATTATTGAATGTAGATAAGTAGTATAGTTTAGTCTAGACACGATTACACAAATTACTCAAATTAACAAATTTCGTCATTTAGTGCATAGATTGTAAGTAGTATGAGTCATAAATGCCTAATTTTTCTATTCATTGTACTAATAAAAGTTTCCTGTGAATGTGGTAAAGTTTTCATTTAAAAGTTTCCTCGTCATTATACACTGAAGATTTTTTTGTTATCCCCTTCATTCTACACGTCATATAACCGGACTGATTCAATAATTTTGTGTTGAATCTTTGTCAAGTTCCTCACTTCTATACACTCACTCACTCACTCACTCACTCACTCACTCACTCACTCACTCACTCACTCACTCACTCACTCACTCACTCACTCACTCACTCACTCACACAGATACCTATTCATTAGCATAGATATCATTTCCTAGACACCATGAAATAGTTCTGTTATCTTATATTTTCATTAAAGTTCTTTTCTATTACTATAGAATAGGGATTACTATATATGACTGACTATCAGTAAGTAGTATATAAGTAATCTATTTTATTAATTCATGTGTAAAAAGATAGAAGAATACAAAGAGAAAAAACATACACAATGCTAATCTGATAAAGAATATTAAACGAGAGTTGGGGAAATAGAGAGAGGGAGGGAGTGAGAGAGGGAGGGAATAGTGAGAGTAAAGAGTTCACAATGAATACACTTACAATATGCATTCATCACTAGATGCATCTAATTTAGTTCTCATTACAATTAAGTAGTATAAAATTAAATTTGGATTAGATTGTTAATTGATTTTTTTAATTTAAAAAAAATGACAAGTTTGGATATAAATTAGTAGTCATATGTTACTAATAATAGAATTTAAGTAGTTTCACATACCAGCAATAACCAATGAAATATGCTAATGATAGTGAGAATGAAACAGACCAAGAGATAGAAAGAGGGCAATGGAGTGAGTATGAGAAACACTCTATTTGTTCTCAGATAATAAAGCAAGCAAAGAATACAGAAAGGAAATCAATCATGACGTGAACTATAGACAGCAGTTGTTTTGAAGCCACATGTTTATGTTATCAGTTTCCAGCGTTATTCATTGTTCAATATGTATTCAGAGGTACTTTTAAGAATATTTGTCATGTTATAATGAGTCATAAGTAGTATAAGTGAGAAATAAGTTAATTTTTCTGATGAATTATTAATTAATCAATCAATTTGACAATAGTTATTTATCATGTATGAATATCATCGAAGGAGATAATAGTCTTAGACAAAGATGTAATTCTATATCAGTTTACTTCAGTGTAAATGAAGGTTTGATGATGTTGTTTAGAAGGACAACAAAAGGTGTATTATTACAACACTATAGTGGTAAATGAGAACATATCATCATCTACATCATCATTAATGCCTGGTACCTTTCGTGTAGTATAGGCCAACGACTAGTATTCTCTAACTAAATCTGTCTTCAAATCTCCTTTCCAGTTTATCCCATGTGATATTTATTCTTTTCATGTCTGTCTCCAATTCCCGGAGCAGTGTGTACTTTTGTCTACCTCTTTTTCTTTGATCTTCAGCAATTCGAATTAAGATCTAGCTTGTGATGAAGTTTGATAATTTGTTCAATGTGTGTATGACTTTTACTAATTCCTTCTCCGGCTGGATTTTGATTGGTTTGTTCTCTGTCATACTGGGTAGATGCTGATAGTGTTTAACTAACTAATACAAAATATCTTGCTAAAACATTTGTATCTTCTGAATGATGATTTGCGTAGTTCTCCAGGTTTTAATTCTGTACAATAGGACTGTCTTAATGTTTGTATTGAAAATGTCTATTTCAATGTTAGCTGATAGTTGTTTTGAGTTGCAGATTACCTTCGATTGTAGGTATGCTACTCTTGCATTTCCTATCCGTGCCTTCACCTCTGCCTCAGAACACCTTTTATTTATCATTGATGATACTCCACAGGTATGTAAAATTTTCAAAATCTTCCAGGTCTTCTCCGTCAAGTCAAGTGCAATTGGGCCGGTGTCTGCAGTTGTATCCTAGATTCCTTCTGGGGTTACTACAAGTCCTAAACCAGGATAAAATAGGGTCGGGCATTAGGTTAGCAATCTTATTTAATAGAAAACAACCTTGCTAAAATATGCTAACCAGAAAAATGAGAATACATTGCAATTTAAAACTATTGTCATTATGTTTCTACGGGATTTGCAAATGTATCTGAACATATTCAACAGAAGCAATCAGAAGTAAGCATTTAATTTTAAGGCATTTTCTAAAAAGTTACATAACAAAACTGAACTGATGATTATTAACTAATGATGATGCTGCAATAGCACAGGGATCCCTGGGCAATCAGTTAATAATGCGGCATATCTATGCGGCTGTTTTTCTATGTCCGCATGTCTGCCCTGCGATTTCTATTATTCAAGTTGGTTCGAAAAATGCAAGATAAATGAGCCAGTCTTCTAAACTCTATCACATCATACTCATGAAAGAAATTATCACTCCTTGCTAGATGAAGACGCAATAGGATAAAAGAAACATAGGAGAGGCCAAACTAAAACATGACAACAGTCAATGAAGTCTTCGACTATTGGTTTAAGTCTTGTTAGTAGATACAGTCTACCTGATTAGGTTCCATGAAATACTCATGGTTATTAACTGGTGACACTAATTGACGTGGTTTAGAATCAGTCACAGTGGTATAATTACATTCACTCTTTATCTTCTTTTAAATTCTAAGTTCCATTATTCTTTTATACTTACGTATGCTTTATTCCTTCCTTCTACAGTGTTAATCGTGTAGATTTAACCTCGTCGAGTTAATCAAGCATTGTAAATTGTGCGTATGAGCATGCTTGTCAGGTTCTACACTGTTCTTGACTAACTGACTAACTGATAATCAACTAAGTCTTATAGGAATGAAAGACTAAAAAGAAGAATGAGCATAGCTTATAAAATATTTTATGCTATAAAACGTTATCTACAACAGAATTAGCGTTATTGTATTTCTGCCTGACAGTTTATACAGTGATCATTCCTTTTTTCCACCAATCTATTTAATTACTTATTAGTAGTAAAGCAAATTCTAACGAATTTGACTTTTTTGTTTTAGTGGTTGATTTATGGTTGGTGTTTGTTAGAGATTAATCTTGGTTGAGTACCATTGAAGAGAAGGGTCAAGTGGTGAGTTGGTAACCATTTGTACTACTGGGTCACTGATGTATCATAACGAATAGTCAGTGAGACTGATGATAAACGACTCATTCCTGGATTATCTTAACTTATCGAGTCACAATTTTTAACCTGATCTACGATAGTTTTGAAGTACGTGACTATTGAGCTGGTTTATTGTAAATAAGTTAGAATGGTATCATGGAGATTGGATCGGTTTACTGTTTGTATTTGATTGTCACTCGGAATCACTAATCGACTAAACTGAAAATCCTATAATTTGATATTGTTTGTTCCGTCTTCATAGATTTGTTGATCGTTAAATATTCATTGTAAAATCTGAAAGCTCTAGGTTAGATTCCAATACATCGAGCTATTCAAGAAGGATAACTGACTCAAGAAATGGTATCTTAACAGACTATTTCATTTATTTTGAGTACACGTACCTTGGCTCTAACTTCCCCAACCCACTAGACTCATAAACTGTTCTCATATCATTTTTCAATCAACAATAATAACTGACTAACTATGTTCTTGTTTCCTCAGTTTTCAGTCACGATTGTTCCTGTTTTGTTTGAATGTTATTTTTCTTATTGGTCAACTGTGTAATCAGGTTTTGTATGTATATAAAGCAAAAGAACAAAATATTAATTTTCTCTTTTTAGTTACTGGCTCGGTTAACTTGTGTTCTTCATTACGAGTTGGGGGGGGGGGATTAACAATTTTAGGGCAGACGTTGATACAGAGATCGAACAACCTTTGTATCTGGTTGTGGTATTTGTATATCGTGATTATCCGTAACTCATCTTAAATCAGATTCATTTTGACGTTCCAAGCGTACTGTCACTTAGGTCTAACACTAAGACAAAACAACTAGATAGTAACTGTGATATACTTCAAGGTAATTTAACTGATTAAATAAGTTTAATGAACTGACTCACAGTAGAAAGCTGTAATCACTAGGACAAGCCAAATCGTTTGCTTACGAATGGCTACGTCATAACTATTCCAAATAAGGAAAATTATTCAATATACTTCATTGATTACTACTAGAAAGAGAATTCCAGTAGATACTTTTAATCGAATCTGCCCACCTAATCAATCCACTGGAACAAATTTGTTTGTTTGCTTCCATTTATTGCTTCGTATATCTGACAGAATAGGACGTTATAGTATGTTAGTAATGATGCATGTTGTTTATTGCTATGACACCAATGTATAATATAAATTACTAAACTCCTAGAGATACTAAGACACTTTTTAAGCTAAGTATAGAGGAACAAATCTTCACCTTCAGCATATACTGAATAATCAATGAGTAGTGATCATGTTCTCTTTATCCGTTTTGCTAAGTGAGTCCTGTCAATTAAGTTACAATGTAGTCAATAGTCTAAATGACTTAGCATTATATACATTACAACTTTATGTTAAGTAGTCGGAGGTAGTCTGAGCTATTGAAGATCAAGTCATTTACAACCTATCACCTAATATCATCTTCTATTCACCTGAATAGTTTTGTTTCATCATTCAATATGTAATGTATAGTCTTTATAGAAGATTTCATCTGGGATTGTCAGAAGTCATTTGTTGTGAATATGCCATTGTAGTACAGCTGAATATACTGAATATAAAGCATAACTATAAAGAAAGTTGGAATTTTTGATGAACATCTAAGCATTCTGCATTATGTGAATAAGAAGAAATTGTATAAATTGAGTGATGAATATGACATACGCAGTAGACATTGAAAACGTTGCGGATAATTTTAATCATGAATATGAGACGATAGAGTTCGACCAAATGAAAAGTTTAATCTACTCAGATGAATAATTTATAGGATGTATTCATAAGGAGGTTGTAACTAGTATGCATGTGTGAATAAGACGTTGAAGTGCTGATATTAGTTGAGCATTTACATTAAGTAAATTCACATAAGTTTATTGCTAGGTACTATCAATGTTGAATCATAGTTGTTTTAGTTAAGTTGGATTGTGACTGACAAGTGGACTTTAGGATGCACGTTTCGTCTTGTTTTGGACTCGTCAGTTGGATGTACCTTCATCCCAGTGTTGATGTTCACAGTGGAATTTGAACGCAGCCCGTTTCGTGCCGAACGGCACCGCGTTCACCACTAGACTACTAAGTTCAGACAGGAATGTTTGTGCAACGAGCACATAGGTATTAGAATGAACTTGTATCTTCCAGTTGATTTTTCGTTATGTATTGAAACTGGTCAGTATCTGTTACTATGTGCAGTTGTTTTAGGTTCGGGTAAATTTCTCTCTCTCGTGATCTCCAATAATCACCTAACATGAAACCAGACAATCATTTGTTATTCACATATTTCTTTTGTGTCCAACTGTATGCCTGTCTATTCTTTACCTCTATTACATTGCTTTAGTGCAGTATGCTAATCTGATCGTCATATGCCTTACATGCCATCAGTCTTTCTTTCTTGAAACCCCCACCACAACCACACTCCTAAGCTTATCTATATTTAAGATATTAGTATTTTAATAGGAAGTGATATATATGTTCCTAGTTGGACTGCTTGCTGGCTTGTTTATGCTTCTACTACTAGGGTATACAATACAATGCCATTAATCCCACCATTGTTTTCTTACTCCTTTACTTTGTGATTACAACTAGGAACGCCATGTATTAAGTTCCAAGTACTAACAATAATATTCTAATGTCATATCTGCAGATAAATTCTCTTACATCAATTGAATACATCAATACGACAGATTACATAGGAATATATTTGGAAACGAATCAATTTAACAAGCGATCACAGTTCATTCAATCCTCATTGACAGTGTGTTTTTCAAGGAACTCTACTTATACCTTGAACATGCATCAATCAAATCTGATTATAGTTTTTTTTAACAAGTTTGTTTTTTACGGGATTGGGGGTTGCTAACCTCATACCCGACCCTATTTCTTTATCCGGGCTTGGAACCAGCAGCAACCCTAGTAAAGGGGGATTCCAGGCGTAGTAACAAAGAAATGTGCAATGAAAAAATTATAATGTTTAGGTGGTGGTGGTGCAGGGGAAAAGTAGTCTTATGAGGTTTGTCTGTTAATATATTGACAACTACTAACTCTTTTCACACCGCATCAAAATATCATCCATTTATGCTTCAGCAGTAAGCAATTGAAAATCATTTATCTAAATCAGATTAATCAGTTTGGAGAAGAGAACATGTAAGAAGTGCTGACGTATACGAATGTATGTTTGACCAGCAGAGGAGTTCAACTATATCGGTTACTCATTGATAGAAATGGATGAAGTCGTGTAAAACTATAGAGAATAAACTAAATTAGAAGTATCAAACAGACTCAGTCGAACAGTTAAACATTCATTGCGAATACTTAAGATCTTGAGCTAAATTTCCTAGCAGGATTGTTGATGCGCAGTACCGAAGAGTTCCTTATTCGAAGAAAGTAGCCGTCTAGTGCATCCTGGTTTTCAATGATTGTTTAAATCAAACTAATTTGTGATATCAAATGTAAACCCATTTGTTTATAGTTTAGAATACGTTTCATCTTCTGAAATTCTTCATTTATTTTATCTCTCTCCTTCTCATTGCTTGGTGATTTATTTTACAAGCCAATATGTACTGAACAACTTTTCAGTTCTAATAGGTGACTCCCCAATCATGACCGATAAAGTTCAACTATGTAACTCACGGTGATCTTGTGAATAAATAAATAAACTATAGTTGTATGTATGATTTCTTGTACGTTAACTCAGAGGAATAAAGTCAATACACCGATTATGAGATCTACTTATCAAAGTTTCAACCTTTGTGGTAGTCATAGATAGATACTTCTAGTTTTCATGAATGTTTAACATGTCTTTAGAATAAAGTGTCTCATGAAAGTGCTTTTCATAAACAATTTCATAATTCTACCAATGGATGCCGACCCAGTGGTGCAGATGGTTAGGCATTCGCCGTCAACCTGAAGTTCTTGGTGCGAAATATGGGGTGCGCACTGCTGAGGAGTTCCACACTAGAACAAAACAGCTGTGCAGTGCTCCCTGATTTTCAATGGTACCTTGCCAACATCAATCTGTGACATATTCAATCAACTAAATAACCAATCTCCACAAAAATAACCATCTCAATCGAATTTCATAATTGATTGAAATGGTCACATATTGATATTGGTAGACTACCAGTGAAAACCAGGAAGAACTAAACAATTGTTTTGTCCTAGTACAGGATTGTTCAGTAGTAAACATCCTAAGTTCAGCACCAGGAGCTTCAGGTTGGTGAATACCTAACATTCTGCATTACTGCGCTAGTCAGTATTCAATGGTAGAATTCTCACTTCCATCAATTTGGGATGCAGCTCGATGTTCATCTCACTCTCGATAAATCTAAACTCTACCAGTCACAACTTCTCACTGGAGCTTCAAGAACATTCTGAAACTAGTCAGTAGTAAGTTGATTATTATAACTGAATTAAAGCAGTTTATAGATATTTCATAATCTCAAAATTACAATATTGTTTATTTATTCTCCAACGTCTCTCCCTCCCTTCCTCCCTCCTACTCACCTACTCCCTTCCATCTCATTGCCTAACTTCTCACTTTATTTGTTTATTTATTTATTTATTCAGTTATTTATCTACTTATAAATTATAAATTAAGTAGTTAATTAAACTAGTGTATAACATTAAAGTGAAGTGTATTATGTAGATGAATTTCATTGTCTACATAATAAAAACAAGTCATCAAAGAGAAAGAATTACTGTCTATGTCAATCATTTGTAGGCATTCATTCATGAATAAAAAGATAATTAGTTAACTGACTATTCATTGATTGAAGTAATGAACAATTCAAGAAGAATTTATTAATAATAATCATAATAGAAGTTAATAGTTTCCTTCCTGAATGAATGATACTACTATTAACTTCTTTATAAGTAGGTAAACATTACATGATTACATTCATTGTTTCTTCTTTTATATACTCTCATCATTCACTCATTCATTCATTCAATAGGCTATCATATGCACAAGAATGTAATTAACATTCATATTGATAGAATGATAATTATATTGTTCTTATTATTCAATAATCAAAAGAGTATTACTTATGAGTAGTTAGTAATGATGATAATTTATCCACTTTCCTAAATAAGTAAACATTCTACTTCAAAAAGAAAATTTTAATAAAGAAAGAAATAATAATTAACACTTATTTAAGGTTGATTAGTTAATAAATAATGATACATTAAGTGTATTGTTTTAATGAACATATTATCTAGTGAATATAAGTAGTAAGATCGTGAAGTGTACAAAAGGTTGTATGTTATTTGGATTGTGACTGGCAAGTGGAATCCAGAATGCGCGTTTCTTCCTGTCTAGGACTCATCGGCTGGATGTATCTGCATCCCAATGTTGGTGTTCACAGTGGGCATCGCTATATCGAGGCAATAAGCTCAGGATGCATATGTAGCAACAATGACTAACCAGCTTCAGTTTATAACAAATCAATGGGAATATACAAATTCATTCTACTGTACAAGGGACAGTATGTTATCATTAACAAACTGTGAGGAGAGGAAGCAGCGAGGAATTAGAGAGTCTACTGTAGTCACATCCATCTATCATTCTAATAACTATCGATGATTTCAGTTGTACCAGCTTGGATGGTTGTCTGTTTGTTTATTTATTTACACTTACAACACTGAGAGGAATCACATTAAAGTTAGCTAAGAATCAGTAATGAATAAATTCCTATTATTTCATTCCATTCAATGGAAAATATATTCAACCTTTGACATTTGTAAACTTTGATTTTAAAGTTTCATATTAACAACTAGTATCAGTTGAACTATGATGAGATGGGAAAAAAAGGTGTCGGTCATAATCGATCATCGAAACCGTCGGGTTCCCCAGAGTATACTTAACATTTAGATTTAATATTCCTAAACTTGAGTGTAAAGATATGACCGATAGATTTCATGAATTCACCTATAAATGGCATTGGATTCGGTAGTACAATGCATCTGGAATCGACTGAAATTAGTGTTGTTGTACAGGAGATTGATATTAAGATAAAGCGGTTAGTTATCTAATGAAGACTACTTTTTTGATAAGAATAATTAATTTCTAAATTTTATAAACTAGTACCTTCTATTTAGACTCAGGTTCAGTAGTGCATATGGTTACACATTCTTTAACCTGAAGGCTTTGCGTTTGATTCCTGGGAAGAATTAATGGTGTACATTACTAAGGCGTTGCATGTTGAGAAGTACCAATTATTCAATGCTGAATGGTTTACATTGACACCTAACTAACAGCAATCTGTAATGAATACAAACAACAAATTAAATGTCTATCTCCACAAAACCACTAACCTAACTAGAACAGCAGTATCATGTTTCACTTGTAACATTAAACGCATCTACAACTTCACTTAAGCTTTTAAATACACTACGATAGCACTTCCTTAATAATCTTTCTCATAAATAACATAAGAGAAATCCCTTGACTACATACAATGTGCATCTCAACTACTTTATCTTCTATTCTAATGACTAAGAATTCACCAACTGGGAGCAACTAATCAATTGAATGAGTAGGCTGCTATTGTCATTAATGTAAACTTCATTGAAATATCCTGTCAGTTTTTTTTTTTATTTATTTGTTTATCTTTATTAAAATGAATGTGAATTGTATTACTCAAATTAAGCATAAATCAACATAAATACTACTATGAATACTACTAATAAGATACTACTACTATTAATACCGTCAATTCTATTAAGGTCTATTGATACTGATTTAAATGATACTTGTCATTGAAGTGAAATGGTAACAATAAAGGAACCAAAAAAAGAAAGACTGTTTACCATGCAAATTACTTAGGTCATATGAGAATTAATGTTTGTTTAGTGTTTTCTTTGAAAAAAAAAAAAGCAACAACAGTAAAACAAACAAGCCAATATTATGACAGTAAAGGAAATTTATGTAAACGTGATAATTTGCTTTGTCATTAGATATAGAGATGTAGTTGTATGTGTGTGTGTATGTGCATGTTTGTGTTTGTGTTTGATGGGATGGTACATAACGACCAAATGTAAGTGTACAAATAAGAAGTAGGTAAATTATGTTTACGTGTTTCGTCTTATAAGGAACTCATCAGTCGGATGTACATACATCATAGTATTAATGCTTATACGTTTAAATTTGAATTTAATACTATTCTCTACCTCAATGACCTATTGAATTTAGGTAGATATTGATCTTATTACCAACTATGAAAAGATCACTGAAAGTTTGCTATTGAAGCCAGTCAATCATTAGTAGTAGCCATACATACTGAATAGATTTACTTGAATTATATTTCTACTTTCTCTACCTGAAGAAACTCAAATGAGATGAAACAAAACTGAGAATAGTTACTTAAACTTTTCAATATCAACAACAAGTAATCATAAACTCATATCATTACATAAAATTCATAAGACAATAGTTGTTCACAAGTATGATTAAAGTTAGATTGAAATTCAGAAAATGTATTTTATCCCATTGAAGATTTGTTATTTGAACATGCCTATATCTCCTTGTTAATATTCCATTAATGTTAAATATCGCCAACCTCACAATGGAACTATTGAATTTATATAGTCATACTTGTACAATGTGTATATGTAGTTGTTATGGTCTAAAATTGTTTACATTCTGTTGTCATAATGTTCTCCTAAGATAATGATCTAAATGTGAACATCAATACTGAGTTAGAAGTATATCCGGTTGATGAAACCTACATGGTACGAAACATTAATTTTGAATTCCTTCATGTAAACTGTGTACATGCAGCATTTTATTTAGAAAATTAAAGTTTAATAAATATTTGTATTTAACATGAATTGTTTATCTGTTAATCATGTACGAATAATCTGTCACTTTCATGTCTTTCTTTATTCTTTCCTCTCTGTGTATTTCTATGTTCTTGTGTCCAAGCCTTCTCCATCACCACCTCCTCCTCTCCGACCCTCTTCCTTATATCCCTCTACATTAACTCTATCAGAAAGAATAGAATAATATGAAGAGGGCAATAAGCCACAATGAAGTAAGTCATGTATTTTCTTGATTAAATCTAAACAAATTTATCGGTTGTTCATTAGAAAACAAAGAGAAAAACAAAAAAAAAAAAGAAAATCATAAAACATTATTTTTCTCTTTTTTTTGAAGTGACGAGGTGGGGGGAGTGGAAGTATTTAATTACTAATTTCATTTATCTTTTCATTGATAATAAATGAAAATGTCAATCAGTTGTACAATAAGTAGAGTTACTTATGTCACTTTGATTTATAGTCGGTATTCATAACTTCAGGCTAATTATTCTTTCTAATTTTCTTTCTTTTCATCTATTTTCTTTCTTTTTTTTTTTTTTGATCTTTGCTGATGAATTGTCAACTTATTCCATAGTGATCATCATCCTTGTGATTATCGTCAAGCTGTGATGGAATTCATTTAATGTACTACTGATTAGATTATAACCTACTTTAATGATGAATAGATAATGGTATGGAGAGATAGATGATACATTCACTGTGATAATGTTCATAAGAATAATTTGTTTATGACACTTATTAACTATGTAACTAACTGATTAACTTGAAAAATCATGGGAATTTTATATGTACGACATCTGTCCATCATATGAATATCCACAATAAGCGATAATCATCTCAATATGTAAGTAGGTATAGAAAATTTTTCTGGGAAAAAGAAAAAAAGAGGATTCATTTAAGTTGAATTATGACTGGTAAATGAAAAATATAAGTTAGGCGTTTCGTCCTGTTTGGGTTTCGTCAACCGGATGCACCTGTGTCACAATATTGATGGTTTCTTTTCATAAATTTTCCATCATGGTATTAGCCAGCATCATTAGTACATAATTTCTAGTGAATTAACTATTTGATTTGTTGATATGAAATTTAATTTTAATATAGTCTATGATTATATTGTCACTGTATCAACATTTGCTTGAATTTAACTCTTGTTTGGTTGATTGGATTCTCCACAGATTGGTGTTGGTAGGCTATCATCGAGAACCTGGAAGTAGTGAACAGCTGTTTTGTCCTAGTATACGACTGTTTACCAGTGCGCACCATAGATTTTTCTAAGGATTCCAACTTTGGACCTTTAGATTGGTGAACATCTAACCCTTTAAACCACTGCGACGATATACAATAGTAGAATACTCACTTCCATCAGTTTGTGACACAGTGTGGTTATCATCCATTTTCATTAGAGATAACTGTCTCACTCCCAGCACATCTGAACTTAATTCGATACGATTTCTCACTGGAGCTTCAAAAACATCCTGAAATTAGTCACTAGTGAGGTGATTACTATAAGTGAATTAAAGCGGTTTGTGGAGAATGATATTCTGCTTTAAATAATTAGATTGCTCATAGATTGATGCTGATAATATTACACGGAAAAATCAGGGAGTATCATAAAACCGGAATCTAGTGGTACTATTGCCACTTCCATCCATTTATGATATGGAGAAACTTATCAGGAATAAGACTGTTATCACCAATAATAATAGATGGTCGTTCAGTTATATCACAAATTAATCGGAAAAGAAATTGTGTCATTGAACTTAGATTCAATGGTGCTAATGATCAAACGTTAACCTTATAACCTAAAGGCTCTAGATTTGAATTTACAACCGAAATGTGGGTACACAGTATTTGGCATTCCTATTTTAAGATGAAACGGTTATCCAGTGCTTCTTGGTTTCCACTTCCACCAAATAAACATTATGACGAATACAATCAGTTGTATTTGTTACCTATCACTAAATTACCACTATTACCTTGGTTGAATTGGTGTTTTATGTATGTATTCGATTAACAGCTGAAGGAAGCAACCCTGAAACTCAAGATGGACAACCTACGACGTAGAAAAGGAAACAGAACAGTCATAAGCCACATCCCAGTATGATCAACTAGAATCTTTTAAGTGTAAAATCTAAATCAAAGCTTAAATGTCTCATACAAATCTTATACCACCCCCCTCCCAATAAAAAAAATATTCATAAATTATCTTTTTTTTTCTCTTCATAAGGAGGTGTGAGGGAGGATGGTAATGTGCGTTACATTAAAAAAAAAACAACACAAACATAGAAAAATGAACAATAAATTATGCTTAATTCAATTAGAGACTTGTCGAAAATCATATGGTAACATATGCTATACAATTATTATTATTATTATTACTATTAATAGTTTAAGTGAATATCAGTACCAGATTGAATTTACCCGGGTCTCATTCATTCACTATTGAAATCATTGTATCCTTTATCAAATAGACATTGAACATTGAAATGGATTTAAACAAAGAGATATTGTATGTTGTGTAATTTGATTTTGTTTTTCTTTGTAAATTTTTTTTTTATAATTTGAGTTGGATTTTGACTTGCAAACGAAATTCAAAATCTACTGGGAACTTGTTAACTGAATGTACCTTCATCCTAGTGTTAATGTTCACATTGGGATTTGAATTCAACTTGTTTTGTGTTGAACACTACCGTGTTCACCACTAGACTACAGAGTCCAGATAGTCATAATTGTGCAACGGGTGTATTTGGATCTTTGTCTTGATTTGTCATGGAATGAAATTGATCAGTCTTTGTTGCCATTACCACTGGAATGTAGAAACATCCAGATGACGAGTTGCAAATAGGACGAAATGCATGTCCTGGATTCCGCTTACCAATCCAACTTAAAGAATGAAACGTATGTTATAGATTCTACTGTTTATCTATAATTAAACCCCACCCTCCCCACACTCTCTTTTCAATCCCTATTCCCCCCCCCCTTGAGAACTACATTTTATATCAATTTGTCGAAATTCCCTATAAATCATCATAAATAAATATTTGAGGAAGTGGAGAGGGGGGGTGGGGTGAAGTCGATAATGATAATAATTAAAATTAAATGTACACCTCCCCACCCTCATAAAAAAATTATTTAATTTATGTATAATTTTTTTTCCCCTTTGAAATTATTTATTGACAATAAATAAATAAATAAATTTATTTTGAGCATGTTTACAGAAACACGCAAATGATACCACTTCCGCGTTCGCCACCCCCCCCCCGCCGTCTTCATCTACTCATATCCTTGAAATGTCGGTAGGTTCTGAAAGTGAAAGGGGTGGAGGAAGGGCAAGAAACAATAATAATAAACTAATGAAAAATAAATGCATTCCATTATTTATTATTAAGACATCTGGTTACGTGTAATAGATTAGAGTAATAGGAAACAACAAAAAAAAAAAACAGTAGGTGGGTGTTTACATGAAAACAAATTGTTTCTATTCACTAAGCATCGAGTCATAACTATCACTATCAAGTCACTTATTCATTATCTAATCTACCTGTTTAACATACAAGTAAATAAATAAATAAATAAATAAACAAAATGAAGAAATCTACAGTCAGTAACTGAATTCTACACTTTTTTAATTCATTGAGAAACATTGAACAGATAAATCACATATCAAGTTTTTTTTTTTTGTTTTAATAATTTTTGTTTCTAGTGTATAGTGGAGAGTAGTGGGGGAGACGGGGGGGGAGGGAGGAAGAATTGAAAGAACTACAAAAGTTAAAACATTCTGGTAAACAATAATTTATTTAACTAAAAAAAAAAATTGTATATTACTTATAAACGGTTAAATAAGTAGTTAGTTGTCTATGTGTAGTTTGCGTGTAGTTTCTATTAGAGACAAAATTAAAATAGAAAATAAGCACAAATAGCCTCTTAGATAGTAGTATACCATTATCAATAAGAAGGTGGAATGGGGGTGGTGTAACAAAAGAAAACAGGATTTGTCAAGTTTTCATGTTTTCTTGTAATCAGTACAAAAAAAACAATGAATTGTTACGTGCATAATTATTACAAATTGTGTCGTCAATACATGAACATATGAATACAAGTATACACATAGATTGATGTACAAAGAAGATATGGTAGTGGTAACAACTGAACACCAACACAACTACACACACACACACATACATTTATACACGTGCCTTTTGCATTTAATACTAAATGAGTAGTATGTTGAATTACTAATGTTCTATTCTTTCATAGATTATGTAAAATATCAAGAAAAAAAGAAAACATGTTAAGTAATAGGTAGATGTAGGCATATTGTGCTTTATAGTAAATAAGCAAAAACTTGGTAACATTGAAATAACATCGACGGCAACAACAGCAGACATGATTTTTTCGTTGAGTAAATTTAATAGAGCGTAGATTATTACAATGTTTAACGAAAATTTTCAAAATGTTTCCTATACACGGAAACATTATCATTTTATTGTCAGTTAACAAAGATTATGTAACTGAGTCATAGGATTTCTTGAATATGTTGTTTTGGTATGAAACATGAATAGAATTGTTAGGGATTTCTAATCACCAAAGATACAATAGTTGATTTAATTAAATGAAAGCAATTGGTTGGCTTGTGTTCTGCTTATTTTGGCTTGAGACTAAGTGGGCATAGTGCAGACAGGCATTCATCGACTAAGCATACCTCATTAGGCATTCGCTCACTCAACCACGATTTTTGCGCATTATAACAAGAATATACCGGTAAACAATTTCAGAGAGTGAAATAAAAGAAAATGACAATGTTTTGATTCGGCAAGTTGATCCGACGTTCGTCAGGAAGATAATTAAAAATGGGAAATTATCGATGCAAATAGATGGGATGGAGGTGGTGGTTAAATATCACTATGAATGTTTAAAAGTATGTAGAGTATGAAAATGCAAGAGATAAGCTTTGTGAAAATGTCAACAGTATTCAAGACAATATGAAATTCACAAAGGAGACCAACACTATCGACCATAAATTATGCTTTCTCAAATGGTTGAAAACAAGAAGACTGTCTTGGAATTAATATTTTTTAGAAGCAAACGTGTTCTGGAAAATACTTAGATTACAAATCTACACATTTTAAATCAACGGAAGTAACGGTTGTTTGGAATTTGATAGTGTTCATCAACTGGTCACACGTATGAAAGATCAGGAAACCGAATTGAATTTAGTGATGTCTACACTAATGATGAACAGTTACCTTAAGAAGATTGTGAAAAAGATACTTAAAGATAAGCGTAATGAGAAAGAAAAACCGAAGGTTCAACCGAAAGAGTTGATTAACACTGTGGTTGTACCACAACGAAAAGGAACATCCGAAGAGATCAGAAGAATTTTAAATAAACATGGTATACATCTATTCTACCGAACAAACAATACAGTGGGATCTGCACTTGCAAATACCAAGGTTAGAGTACCAAAAGAGTAACAAACGAACTGTATCTGTGAGATCAAATGCGATGAGTTTAATACTATGTATACAAGAGAAACATCACGACAAGTGGATGTAAGGGTGCAGTAATATATGCTTTGTTTAAAGCATATTCCTAACCCCTCCCCCTCCAAGATCTAAGAAAACTTGAAAATAAGTCAGCATTAGCATTACATTCAAGAGAAACAATGCATAGCATCAATTTCAACAGAACTAAAATCTTTCAAAAAGATTTTCATTCTTATATAGGAAGATCAACAGCCAAAGCCCTACACATATACGCAAATCATAGCAATATAAACCGATGAGATGGAGAACTGTTAGCTCCACCAATGGAAACTGATGGATTCATACATTATCTACTACTCCAATATTCAAACACATGTCCATTATTTATCTACTGATTGATTCTGTATAGAATTGTTTAGTCTATTTACACAGTTCAACGTGTTATC
Organism: Schistosoma japonicum; assembly: GCA_025215515.1. Taxonomy (NCBI): domain Eukaryota; kingdom Metazoa; phylum Platyhelminthes; class Trematoda; order Strigeidida; family Schistosomatidae; genus Schistosoma; species Schistosoma japonicum. The sequence continues at coordinate 83,847,788 of CM046069.1, read as the reverse complement.
ACTAGTTGCCAATACACATCCATCCTTTGAATCACAATTATCACCACCTCCATTTGCTCTTTTACTCAGATTTACGTGATTTGATAACAAGTGAATCTTCAGGTTGTTTATCCCATTCTGTGAATATACCTTAGAGCTATACATGTATACAAATGATTACAACATGAAACTGCATATTCTATGCACACCTCCCTTCATCTACAGTATTTCGTCATTAGTTCAGTTATAATGATTCATGTAAAAATCGGTTCATACACTACATAGGATTGGACATACTTAGTGATAGCTGACCTCTTATTTGCATTTATATTCGATAACTTTTGATATCCCTGAAGAAGCTTAAACCAGGTGGCTGAGAAAAAACGTTGGAAATTTCTGTAGTTTAAATCTCTGAGATTGTCGACAAGTATATTCTATTTATGTCTTACATACACTTGACGCCCAAGTTTTGTGAACGTATTCGTTCTTTATGGACAAAAATTACTATAAAATGCTTTCACAATAATTGATAAATCCTAATTTCGAAGTAAATGTTCCTTCTGGCGGACGTAGATGTCGACTGAGTGCTGATAAATTCAACTGTACTAGGAAAAAAAGGTAAATTCAACTGACGAGTTACACATTTGATGAAACCAAAGTCATGAATTTCATCTTTATAATAAACTCTAAGCTTGGTCTTTGTATTCATTACTGATTAAACCTAATTAGATAACATGAAAAACTGTGCAGTACTGTATAGTTTCTAATGGTACTCAACGGAGATTAACCAGCAACAAATATAGATATGAGAATAAAAATTAACTTTTACAAAACTGATTCAACTCAATTATAATCAACAGTTAACTAGTTACCTAGCTCATGACTCTCCTGAAGTTCTGTTGAAAAGACGTGACTTATGGAGTTCAGACAAGTTACTAGCTAAACAGTTTTTACCAAGGATAGCAGAATGTCATTAAAAACCACATTACTGATACATCGATGACAATACTTGAAGGTTTTAAGTTACATCTGTGATAAGGTCACAGGTGAAGATTGTTACTGTGGAATCCTACACTAGTATTGAACAAGATCATGTAGATGTATGACTTAGAATTTAAGGCCTTAAACGATTGAACTTTCACAAAATATGTGCTTATATAGTAATGTAATCGTCTTATCACAGATAAGTATCCATTTTCAGAAAAAAATAGGTATAAATGAATAGTCACTACTTTAAGCTTTGAATCCTTGACGATAGTGAATTCCATATATTAAGTTCGATACACATCAAATGATGTCCCATTGGTATCATCATAAGTTAAAACTTATGATGATACCGACGAGACGAACTAATCTACATCTCAGAAAACTGTTCATCACTAATATATAACTCTTTTTTTTCTGATTCTCAGATTGATTTCAGTTAGTATATTAAAATCAGTTCCAAAGGAAGTGTAATTTACACAAACTTCTAGCATATCGAAAAACAGATTTGCGTCAACTTTGCACTATTCAGTAGTATGTACTGTCTTCACAGTTCTGCAAGATAAATAACCAACAACAGTAAGGACCAGGATATATATGTAAAATACCTAATGATAGTAACTAAAACATTCCTGAGTGAATAATGGATGTAATTCCATGTGAATATACCAACGAATAACTCTACGACTGACTTCCGCTAGACAGTCCAAAGCACAAAAATAATAATTAGTATAAACAGAAGGAAAGATTGTCTGTAAATTACGGATTCGGACATTGGCATGATCAACTGAATGAAGTGATTATGGTTGCGTGATATCAATCGATCAATCAATCCCTGTTACTCCATGTGGAGAATAGGCCACCGACCATTAATGGTTGAGTGATAACTGGTTATTAGTCTAACTTCATGATTTAATAGCCCTCAATGTTTAAATATCACAAAAAAATTCTATGAAGTCAGACATTAAACTTTCTTTCAGCCACTTATCAGTTAATCAAGGCAAATTTTTCAATGAAGGTTAATTAATTTTGATGTTAGCTTACATTTCATTTTTGTTAGAAAGCAAGTTCTACTGAAATTATTTGTAAGTAGTATGAAATTAAAACGCCAGCTCAATAATGACTGGCTTCAATTGGTAATTCGTTGGCTCTTGAGAATTTCAACCATAATGAGTGTTAGGCCATTACTCATTGATGATATTGGACGAAGTCACATAACACATGTCGACATGGATTCAGTTAGCACATTTGATTTTTGTTAGCCTATGTCACTTTATGATATAGGTGAGACATCTGTCTACGAAACATATGCGCAGCAGTTCTCTCTGTATTAACCTATGCTTTCGAAATATAAGCTATGAAAATAGATACCTTCAGAGTATCACTTGCTTCTTCTGTAATGGTAGAGTAACTAATACTGTTGTTGAGCAGTGTCTACTAGAGAAAGATAGCAGACTGGTTAACAAGGCTGTAAACGTTGATCGACAAAGGTGGTTGTGATGTTTATTACTTATCCTCAGACATTAGATATATCGACGTACTATGTTAGCTGATCTAAGAGTAGAATGAAATGAAATTAAGTAAGATCAAACCGCAGTACGTCATCAATCTATAAAGTCACTGACCATTGGTGATAGTTGTGTTGAAACATGCAGACTACTACCTGAGCAATAGTAGTGATTAGTGATTAGACATATTAACTTAGCGGAGGTTCAACATGCGTAATACATGCCAACTAGCATTGAGATTCGTGTAAGGTGATGGCTGATGTTATTAAGGAACAAAGAATTAGGAATCACAACCTATGTAGTTTATTCTCATAGTATCGGAACTCTTGTCGCTATGCTTCATCATTTAGTAACTATGATATTTGTATTCCTTAGGTTATGGGTTTTTCATAGATTCATTATCAACCTTCATATCAATTTTCCGTTCCGTGTTATTGTAATTTTACTATCAATCTATTATCCCGTTTACAATACTAAACTACTTTCCCCCCCCCTCGAGTTCAATCTGTAATGTATTTTGTATTTCTCATTACTGATTGGTCTGGAATGTGTTATATAAAAGCCGTTTCTCAGAGGCGACTTGATATTATCTCCTGTTTGTTGGTGTTTTAGTCTCATTCTCTACCTCTAAATGAACTTAATCACATTAGCTCCGGTCAAACGAATAAGCATTTATGTAGTCAGATTGTACAGATTATAAAACTTGATCTCAATGATCCATTCTAAACACAAGGTGAGTGCTATGCTTGTTTCATATTTCACCTTCACAGCACCAGCCTCTAATATCATTTCAGTTGGGTATACGTAACACATGTCTCAACTACTTTGGTCAATAAAGATTCATAATCTCATCAACTGAATTACTATCTTTAACTAATATCCGGCATCTAACCTCATTAAAACTTACCTACTGATCCTAGTGGATGTGAGTACTGTTTCAAAGATATCTATGCATATTCTCTTATACTCTACAAATATCATGTACTTTTATTAACTGTGTTTCATATCCATACGGTAAGACAAAATACATTTCTCAACAATCCTTTGATCAATAGACTAAGAGCTAACCTACACCATAGGCGACATAAGTTAGTTAAACCTCAACAAGCTTTTTAAATCCATTCTAAGATTTTGTCAGACACCAACCCATCAAGGTTGATCAAACTGCCAAGTAGTCGATATGCTTAACCATCTGTTTCCCCACCTTTAGTTCACGTGTTAATACAGATTAGTTTTAAAGTAACAAGATGTATTTAGATGGATGGGATAAAGATGCTTGCACTGCTTCTCAATACAACCGAATGACTCTACATTTTATCACTGTCTTAACCAAACAGGATTATATCATCTGTATATTCAATGAAGCAATTAGTAGAATTCCTAATGGGAAATCGATTTCGACTGCGAGAGAATTGTTTCTGGTCACAAATTCCTTATGAAATTAAACAAAAGTTTAGATAGTGTACAGCCTTGACGAATACCACTTGAGGTTGTAAGTACAAGTGATAGTTTGTCACATGGTATAACACAAATAACAGTATTCAAGTAAAGAGTCTTCACAAAGTCTATATACTTCTAGGATTTGCCTTTCAATGATAGACACTACCATAGAACCTCTCGGTCTACAGAGTCAAATATTGCCTTTGAGTCAAGAAAAACCACTATTTTCGAACATCAAAAAGTACGTCTATGTTCTAGACTTAATAAATAATGAATGTTTAGTTGGTACAATCTTGGTTAGGTCAGAAACAAGCCATGTTTCCTAGCATTTACAGTTCACAAATATTCATTAGGTTTCCAACCATCATTGAAGCTAGTATCTTAAACACTATATTACTCAAACAAATTCATGTATGGTTATCACAAGATGACATTAGTTCCTTCTCATATACTGGTAGTATCAGAGACTAACACCAGTCTCACAGAATCTATGTATCATTTACTACTGATAATGACAAGTATTTAGAAGTTATTCATAATATTCAAATGATGATGTTATTAACAATGTTGAATTAACGAGTAACCATGCAAACAAATTAATTGTTGTTCTAGTTACTAGAACAGGTATCTGACTAGTGGATTATAAAGAAAGTTGGATTTCACCATGAGGCGTCATAAGTCTTCAAAATAAAGACAATCTAACTCTAAGCACTGAGTTTAAATGACTAAAAAGGTTATTTCAGGTTAGCGTATTTTTGTAAGGTTGATTAATAAGGAATAAAATTACCAATAACGTTCCCAACCGTCTTCCTTTGGGCGGGCTAACGACTACCAAAAAGCCAAAGGGAGATACAAGTAAACAATAGTCAATATAATATGAAATTCTTACGACCGATTACACTGTATAGCTGTGATTGGAGGGTGGCTCACAGATTCATTTTGAATGAAGACTGGCGTCAAAAAGGGCTGCATACTCTCACCATTCTCGTTTTCTTCTATTGGTGGTTCGTTAGGTTATGAAAACTGCAACATGTCAAGGCAACCACGAAACATAACAACCGACAACACAGATTCAAATAGTCAACATCCATTTCGTAGATCAATGACATTACTCTTATATCCCACACAATACAACAAATACAGATTAAGACAAACAGTTGAGCAGTGAACTCCACACCCTCCACTTGACATCAACATACACACAACAAAAGCAAATTTATCAAATACAAAACCATGAACACCAATCCAATCACACTTGACGGAGAAACTCTCAGAGATGTACACAGTTTCACATATCTCAATAGCACCATCGACAGACTAGGAGATGCTGATGCAGATGCCAAACAACAACGGATTAGCAATGAAGGGATACTGGAGCATTTCTACAATTGAAAATCATCTACAACCCGAAACAACCATCACCATATAACTAAGTCAACACTTATAATACAAACATCAAAACACTTTCATTGTATCCAACTACTGAAACCTGTAATGAGAACAGACAAAGTAATCATTCGAAACATACATCTATTTATAAATAGCTGTCTATACACGTTACTCCTGATCCGTTGAGTAGACACCACCATCATTAACAACCTTCTGTGGCTGAAAACAAATCAAGCAAAATGTAAGTGAGGAAGAAAATGAGGCAAAATCTCTTGGGATGGATTTGATACTCATTGAGGAAATCATCAAATTGTGTCAGAGATCGAGCAGTAACTTAGAGTCGTCGAGGCGAAAGTAGTAGAGAGTGAAACGGAATAACATAAGATGCCAGGAATCGCAGGTAGATATGTGAAGAATGAACATGGTTTGAGAAGAACTATGAATTAGTGAGCAGGATAGAGTTGGTTGGAGAATGTTGGTAGGCGGTCCATACTCCACGCGAATTAACAAGCACTTAATGATCAGTAAGCAAGTTTCAAATAGAATGATACTTAATTCATTGAAAAATTTTGTATAAGCTACTGCCAACCGGTTAAAACTACCAACATAGTACACATGATGTTAATTCACTTAGATTAGTAGTTATATAACAACAAGATCAGAATTAATAGTTGACTACATAACCAAAATATTAGTGACAGTGAATCAACGTAGATACTTCAGTACTATATGAAGTAGAACGATACGTAAATAGCTGATAAACCCTAAGCCTACATAGTTAGCATTAATCGATTTATGATTAAGAAAGCATCTTGTGAACAAGTTCCAACTAACATGAAAACTAAATGTAACAAGATTTCCTATCTACTATCAATAACCAATCCTAACCTGATGCATGTAGCCTACATCAGTAGTTAAAAAATCGATTGACGTTTATGATATAATGGTGTTGAAGAAGTATTCAGGTCAACCCAAGTCTAATCAGCAGTATTCAACTAACGAAAATAGTTGTAAGTATCAACTTTTAATGAAGACAACAGAAGGGAATCAGTCGTGAATAGTGTAACATAGTGACATAGACAAACTCCGGTAATCATAGAATACTTTTGTTTAATTTGTAAATTTATCTAATAATTTAGCTGAAGTGATTCTGTGGAAATTGGTTCTTGATTTGTTATTTGCATTCATTACAGGCCAATCTCAATTAACTAGTAATCAACAGCAACGCATATTGTAAAGCCGTTTTATCCCAGTATGGGTCTTCTTAACAGTGATCACCATCGATCGTACTACAAATCAAACTTACGCTTGGCGATGAACGTTCAACCATCAACAACACTAGAATGGCTAACAGTCATTCATTGATGGAATTCCCACTTCAGTTAAATTAAGATGATGATCATCTAATATGATTGATAGTATCTGTTTCGACGATGAAATATCTGAAGTCTATCAGTTTCGAATTCACACCATAGTTTCAGAAAAATTCTAAATTCCATGAGTTCAATATATTAGTTAATGCAGCATAGTTTTGTATCGATTTAATTAGGGTATCTGATATTCTTGGATTCTAGTCAACTGATGGAGATAACGGTGTGCATTAAGGAGTCTGATGCTGGGACAAAACAGGTGTCCAGTGTTTCATGGTTTATAATGGTACTTACCTGGTATGTTTTTTTTGGATATCTCAATTGAATGGCTTTTCAGTGCAAAATAAACAAAGAATTCTTGCAATGGTATCTAATATCAATGATATACAATACTAAAATTTCATAAATAAGAAGAAAGCACTTGTTTCTTGGTTATACAAGTAGAATAAGAATCAACTATCTAACCATTTCGTAGTTGGATAGAAAAAGAGAAAGTGTAAAATATGGTGATAGAGACAATTAAAAGGTTACATTAGACAATAAATCAATGAATCCTACTATTAGAAGCAGATTGGTTGGTTATGTCAGTGTTGGTGATGTTCAGGCGTTGGTTTCGATACCTAAAAGTTAAGGTTTCGGCTCATGTAGATGTTCTGTATGTCTTCTACTACAAGGGAATCTTATGATAAAGTAGCTATTTAGTACTTTGTGGGTTAAAATTCTAGCCAACTGACATCATTGTGTAATGAATACAAAAAATATATTTTTACAAAATCATGTCAACATAACACTTTGTTTCGTTACTTGTTGTCTATTCCTGAATTGCTTTCCATGACAGTATAACCCACGTGATATGAATTCATGTAGACACTAGTAATCGCATCAAAGCAATGTATTCCATGGTCTTCCCTTTTCTCCAATCGCTTTCAGGATTCCAAGTTAGTACTTGTCATGTGGAGCAGTTTAGTGATTTCCTCAGTGTATATTCTATCTACCTTCCTCGACTGGATATTGATTGATTTGTTTTCTGTCAAAATAGCTTGTTGTTAATAGTATCTGACTAACACATTGAATGAATTACATCAATGTATATTTGATTGTATTATAATAGAAAATTCTCATATGATACATATACGTATTTAACAAATACTTGTAGCAAAATCTTCATTCTTCGCTTCTGTCTTCTTATTTCAGATTTAAATGGTCACAAGAGTTGAAAAGCAAAGCATTCAAGGAACTTGCTACTTAGATCACAAAACAGTAGTATAAGTTCAAGTATAATATATTTCTGTGTAAATTCTAAGAAAATCATATTTAAGTAGTATGTTGTTTGTCAGATAAATGAAATACAGAATGAATTTCATTATGTATATTCACTTAAGATTAACTATGGTTTAATGTTAGAGACTTTAGGTGATATGGCTCAAAATCGTTGGCAATGGCGCAGGTGCATCCACTCCTTGTCTTCTTCCAAATTCTAATTTTTGAGCTTATTATAATCTTCTCTTCACTGAATCACTTTTTATCTCAAATCTCATCTCTGATCTCTTTGCTTTTCCATTAGTACTTACTCTTTTACTACCTTCCCCTACTCTGGGATTTGGTCCGACAATTTAATCTTTATCTGCTAATTGAGGCATGGCAACTTGAACTGATGTACGCATGTACAAAGTTCTACGTTGTAACTGACTGACTGACTGAATGTTATAGAATACTGAACAACTGTTTCATCCTAATAAGAAATTTATCAACAGTACATTTCAACAAGAAATTCAACGTAATACCTTCAGATTTCATAGTTAATAAATCAAATTCAATATCTTATCAATAGATGTTAATACTTTTCCTTTATAATTTGAATGTTCTAGAAATCAAAAATGAACACATCTGATGAATCCTACATTAGGACGAAACACTTAAACAAACTATTTCATTCTATTCAAATAATATTAAACTATAATAAATAGAAAATAACAATAATAGATAGAAATCATGTAGAAATCAGTTGAACAAAGAAACCATTTGTTGATTCATATTGATGAAGAATGTTTTCGTTCTAATTAAATGAACTGGGATATTATTATTATTATTATTATTATTATTATAACAAAATAATTGTATGTTATACATAAATCTTATGTAGATAAACAAGTAATTATAAATCATAATGAGAACAATGGCACCCTATGACTATTAATTACGTAACATACATTGAAACATACAATCACATACCACTCATACCTACTTTCATAGTTTTTATATTTTCTTACTTTGTTTAACTGTATAAACATTTGACAAAAGATGAATGTAACCAAGAGAAAGAAAGAAAGAAAACCAGAATAGAAAAATGACAAAATATTTAATTATCCCTTGCACCCCCCCCCCACGCCACCGTTGATTCCACCTCCCTCGACTCCCATCCGTTACAATCTTACCTGCAAGGAACAATGACTATCAATGTTTCTTTCTTCTGTTGTCGTTGTTTGTTTTTTTCTTTGATGATGTATATTTATGCATATTCACCTATTGGATATTAAAAGAGAAAAAAACATGACTTTGTTCTAGTTATGTAACAAAGAATTTGTCGTTAAGGCTAACAAAGAATGTAAAAAAAATGGCATATTCAAATTTTTATGTAAGAGATTGGTAATGAATGTTATGCATAAACTTCAACTTTTTGTCATGAAACTTTCTTCTTTACACACGTGTAATGAACATGATGATGTTGTTGTTATTGTTATTCTAAGAAGTGTTGTTATGCCTATAAACATTGTTAATGAAACATCAGTTAGTTAATTAGTTAGTTGATTCAATGGATAATCAACTTCATGTGTAATAGTTACCCTCATCCTCAATGACTCCCCCTTCCTCATCCATCCCACCACTCACTTTCACCTTCTAACAGAGAGTTTTGTTTTCAAGAACAACAACAACAACAGTGCCGGTGACATATTCAAAAAAGATGTGAAAAAAATGTTAATTACTCTTCAATATCAGATGGTAAATAAACTAAACAAAATTATTTGGTGGATAATCAAAATGTTGGAAATTAAGTAACATGAGAATTAACAAACCGAAACAGAATTTAGGAAAAAAACAACAACAACAACAACAAGTAAACTGTTGACAACATTGATAGTAGTGATTACAGCATTGAAGCGTAGAGAAAGATGAATTCGAGTGGGGGGGGAGGGCGGAGGAGGAGAGGAGTTAATGACAACATAATGTGGACACCAGAAAAACAAAACATGAAAATGAATTTCTTTGTTTGTAAAACCGTATAATGAGAAAATGTATCATGTACACAAGGGAGATGAATATTTCATTTATCAGTAAATATACAATAGAATTATACAACATGTAGAATGAATAGAATTATTCATTAATAATGAATATGTTCCTTGGACGAGAGAAGGTTCCCATGTGTGTGTGTGTGTTTGTGGAGCGCGAAGGGACCAGGGGAGTTAGATAAACAAGTAATAAATGTTATTTTCTTTCTTATTTTGATAGAATTCCGATAGTAAATCAGACAATTGGTGATAGAAATCTTGTGGTAATGAAGATTTATATCTCAAAAGCATAAATTTGCTTATACAGAGTTATCTGAATAGGACAGTTTAATTGTGATGCTATCATAATCATTCTACATGATTTTATCTGAATCAACTTCTGATAGAAATAACCTATAAGATTTTTTCATAAGTGATGGACAACTTGTTCCGTCAACTTTGATTAGCCGGATGTTTCCTTTCATCTTGATCTGACGGCTGTATAGCAAAAGAACAGCAGTCCACGTAAATTTATTAAGAAATGTATCTCAAGTACCCCAACAAGCACAAAATTAAACATCCCAACCACACAAACTGATGATCCTCAATCTATAAATTAATGCCTGCTAACCCGCGTGGAGCATAGACTGCCAACCAACATTTTCCAACCAACTCTGTCCTGCTCATTAATTCATAGTTCTTCTCGAACCATGTTCATTCTTCACATATCTGCCTGCGATTCTCGATACGTAATGTTATTTTGTCTCTGCTTACTACTTTAACCTTGACGATTACAAGTTACTGCTCGATCTCTGACACAATTTGATGATTTCCTCAATGAGTATCAAATACATCCCAAGAGATTTTGCCTCATTTTCTTCCTCACTTGCATTTTGCTTGATTTGTTTTCAGCCACAGAAGGTTGTTAATGATGGTGATGTCTACTCAACGGATCAGGAGTAACGTGTATAGACAGCTATTTATAAATAGATGTATGTGTCGAATGATTACTTTGTCTGTTCTCAATACAGGTTTCAGTAGTTGGATACAATGAAAGTGTTTTGATGTTTGTATTATAAGTGTTGACTTAGTTGTATGGTGATGGTTGTTTCGGGTTGTAGATGATTTTCAATTATAGCAACGTTCCAGTATCCCTTCATTGCTAATCCGTTGTTGTTTGGCATCTGCATCAGCATCTCCTAGTCTATTGATGGTGCTATTGAGATATGTGAAACTGTGTACATCTCTGAGAGTTTCTCCGTCAAGTGTGATTGGGTTGGTGCTCATCGTTTTGTTGTGTGTATGGTGATGTCAAGTGGGGGGTGTAGAGTTCACTGCTCAACTGTTTGTCTTAATCTGTATTTGTTGTATTGTGTGGGATATAAGAGTAATGTCATTGATCTGCGAAATGAAAGTTGACTATTTGAATCTGTGTTGTCGGTTGTTATGTTTCGTGGTTGCCTTGAGATGTTGCAGTTTTCATAATCTAACGAACCACCAATGGCGAGTGTATATAGCTCTATATCCGAAATTACTACCAGATAAATGAACCCATTGGTGGGTAATTATCGGCCAGAAACCATCGAATTTACTATGATCATTTCTATGTAAACCAATTACAAGAAACTGAAGAGAATATACCGAATGTTATCTCCAAGATGACCTACATCAACAGTTATAAACATCCCAATCGACAACGAAGTCTTTTGGTTCATCTCCAACTACGTTAACATTATTTAGCTGCCAAACGCCGCCACATATCTTCTTTATTTAGATACATACTGTCAGTTACAGACACAAGTTTGATTGAAAATACGTGGTGATATTAGACAGGGAAAATACGGAGAAAATTAAAAATATCTTGGTAATCAATGCAGTTTATCAACCAACTAAAGAACCCTAATCATCAACCCCAATGCCATAAATCATGTTAACAGTGAAAGTAATCAACATCAACAGCCAATTAAATTCAAGGTCAACGGAACAAGATGCTGATCACTTGTAGAGAATATCACAGTTCAATTCTCTCCAATGTTTTCGTCAATGAAGTTGTTCAGAATGATGATGAAAGTCACACAATCCAATTGTCCAGCTCAGAGGACGCAGTATAGAAAGTTTGTCTTTGAATCTCGAGTCAAATATTAATGAATTCAACTGATGTTTAGATTTATAATTACTGACTGCTAACTAATGTTACACTGATCCAGTTTTATTTCAATGTCGATCAAATTCTATAGACAAAGTTTTAATAGGATTACTAGTCTAAGTGACTGGAAGTAGTCGGTAGGATGTCAACTTTCATTTAGTTTCTGTGACAATCGACACTTGTCAACAAGTTGTACTAGGAAATCCTCAAGGAAATAATGTTTTATGATGAATTTAAATTCATGACAGACGTTGTCACTTAACTATTTTGTTTAGGACTGACTACCAATAGGAGTAAGCTATTTATAAGTAAAGTGATATCGGGATCTAAAGTGTCTGAAATGAGAAAAGTTATCCAGGATTGAAAACATGATGATAACATTCATAATTATGAGTTTGAATGTTCAGAAGAGAGTGTATGTTACTTAACAAACTGGCATCAGTGAACATTGTTATAGCGGAGGTTGCATTTGAATTTGATAAAATACATTAACCTACACTAGACAACCATAAGAAACCAACTTTGAAACAGTGGACAACAGTTTCGTCATAGTGTGAAACTCCTCAGCACTTTACATCAACAACATCTTTGACGTGGTGGATCAAACTAATGAACTTTAGGTTATGTAGCGATTATTATCCCTAACTTCAGCCAACTTGCGATACATTTGTGTGGTTGATAGTTATCTAACTTATGTGAATTCATGATATCATATTCAAATTCAACACTCTCCACAGCACGTAATTACGACTAATATCAGTTCACAAGTGACTAACTTCTGGAGGTAATTCCTGGAGTTCTAAGTATAGGAAGATGTAGTCAGTGAAGTTTAATCATACTGCGTGTGAGACAGTTACCCACCGACAGTAATGAAGGAGGTCATTCAATTATATCGCAAATTGACTGTAGTTAAAAATAAGAACCGATAGACTCAAGTTGACTTAGTGATCTGACGATTAATCATTCGTTGCGAAAACTGAAGGTCACTGGCTCAATTTGCCAGTAGGGTCGTGAGTGCATGCTACTGAAGAGTCACATTTGATAACGCAATGAAGATGTTCCAAAAATGTCATCTACAAAGGATATTAGACTTTCATATACTACATAAATCAGTGGGAAAATGTTTTAAAAATGTTATGTGTCTCGGTTAGTCATGAACATCGTAGAACCTATACATATACCCATCGGTTCAAGACGACGAAACTAATTATACACAGTTAGCACACCAGTATAATTCAGCAGGAAGGAATGATACAAATGTTAATGTCAAAAAATTTATTGAACTTGAGATCTAGAAGAACATAAAGAATGTATACAATTAAACCAATGTGACTAATTATAACCTTCATCACCCAGTGTATCCATTCATTGATCACGATTATCATGTTAAACCCAAACAGGTAGTCTATATGTACCAATATAGCTTAGACTAATAGTCAAAGACTTTATAGACTGATGCCATGTGTTTGATTTGACTGCCCCTATCTCTTTTTCATGCTACTTCTTCATCAACCAACATCGTATCACGTAGTAGGTAACGTTGGCAATGACTGTATACCTTAGCTTAACATAGTGAATATGATTAGTTCCTAAAATAATCAGTAAATATAAGTAAACAATGAAGCATAAAACAATGAAAGTAAACTCGTTTGTTTCGTTCTTTTTTTTAGACTTTTTCTTTTATTGTTTTCTTTTTCATATTGAAAGTAAACTTCATTAGAGGAGAATAGAATAGACAATTAACTATTCAATCATTCATCCACCACCACCACCATCATTATCATCATCATCATCAACATCATTTCGTTTCTAAGTTAATTGCAATCCATTAGATTCTTACTCCTTTATAAATTTTATATTACTGATTACTGGAAATACTCCCATGGGAAGTAATAACTAACTTTTAGTACTAATGAGTAGTATATACATTATCTAATCATTCACTTATACATGTGTTCTTTATTATTCTTAAAAGTATTTCATCTATGTGAATATTCATCAGATGGTGATTTACTCACATGAGTAGATGTTATGTAACTCTAGTGAATGAATACAGTTTACATGGAAACAATTAGACGATCATGTTGATAATGATGATTATCAATTTTCAATATAAACATAATACGTAACTATTTTAAATGAAAAAGTAAAAAAGAAAAACAAAAGAAAATTAAGTGGTAAATAAAATGAAAAGATTCATTATTTTAATTTTCTTTTCTAAATTTGGAAGCAAATGTACACACACACACACAAACAATAAGGAACCATTCCTTCCTATCCCACCGTAACCGCAACCTAATCACCCCCTTCCCACCACCACCACCACTTTATCGCTTATCAGGGAGGTAACAAAGTTCTACAGTTGACTAAATGAACAAATAAGATATAAAAATGACCAACGAAAAAGAGTAAACAATGATACTCAATAAACTGTAACGATAAAGATAATACTGACAATAAAGTTGATGATACTTTTACTTCGATTAATACTGATGGTTATGATTATGAATATAAACTACTTATTATTATGATACTTTGAATTAAGTAGTATCTACGTTCAAGTAAAAGTTTTCAACAACAAAATAGAGTACACAAAGATTTATAGCTTAACATATATATATAAACATACACACACAGAGGGGGGGGACTATAGGGATAATGATTGATAAAAGAAGGCCATAATGACAGGGAACAATTCGGTTAGTTTTGTTTATCTTAACATTCTTCTTTCCAGTTTCTTTATGTTGACGACAGGTTGATGACAGGTTAATTGTATTTTTGTTTATCCCGTTTCTTTATTGTTCATCCCAATGATACATGTAGACATCAATGATATACATATATATATATGCATATTTATAAATAAATAAATAAATATTTAGTTAGTTAGTTAGTTATTAGGGAATCTATATGAAACCCACCCTCCTCTCCTAACTTCCCGCCTAACCCATTTTTAGGAATTTATCACTTAGATAACATATTCTTTGTTTCATCATACATACAGTTTCGTTGAAGTTGATAAGAAGGTGAATAAATGTGTACATGATGTTACTTGTGGTAACTAAGTGAAGATGATGTTGATGCTAGTGGTGAGGAGGTGAATATTACCTAATTATAAGACATGTATTCCTATTTACCAGTTCTTTTCTATCTCATTCTATTATACTCTCCATGCCTTGTATATGTTAACATGAACTATAGGATGAGTAAAAGTAACCTACATGTAAAATAAAATGATAGTAAATAGAAAAAGTCGTTAGAAGTATGTCCTGATGAAGTTTTCTGAGACAGTGAACAAGCCAACTAAAATCCAGCGAAGGAAGAAATTAGGAAACAATACTGGATGAGGATAGAATGCACATTGAGGAAATAATTAAACTGTGTCACAAGATAAGCATTAACTTGGAATCCTGACGGACAAATAAAGAGTGGAAGATTCAAGAACACATTGCGTCGAGAGTTTGAGGCAGATATGAAGAGGTGAAAAGTAGATTTAAGGACAGAGTTGGTTGGAGAATGCCGGTCGGCGGCCTATACTCCATGTAGGGCAACTGATATTGATTGATTGCCAATGAAGTAGTCAAGAATGATAATGAAAGCTATTCAATGAAACAATTCTACACAGAAAACTCTGTATAGTACAATGCACTAAATCTATACTAGATACTTTAATATTAATTATAAGCAAACTAAAAAGGCGTGTCAGTTGCGTAGACAACTGCTAAGGATTCGCGAGTTTAGATGACACCTTGATACCTGCTAACAAACGTAAGACCAGCGACAGAGTAACAGGAAGCTAAGCTAATCAGCAGCGCCCCAGCCCAGCTAACTAGAGTAAGAAGTCCAAAGTCAGCAAGAAGTCTTTAATTCCACAGGCAGCCTGTCAGACGACATAAACACGCACAACTCATGCGTATATATACAAAAACAGAGAGCGTCCTTGGAATGTTATAAATAGCGTACTAAAATAAACAATGAACCAATAAGATTTAGCGTCTTACCAAGTAGGAAACACGAACTGAAGGTGAGAAGGGAACTTTTTAGCGCGAAAACAGGAAATTTAAATTTGCACAATAAAATCACAAAAATAACAGATTTGTCAAGTGAGTTTTGGGGATCTAACATCCCCAGCAACAACACATTCGTCATCATCAAAAACAGTCAGTTAGAAAATGTTTACAGCTTGATTGACAACACCTTTGAAGACATAAAATCTACATAGGACACGTAGTCAAATAACTAACCGTCATTCATGGACGTTCTGATCACCGATACCAACACAGGAAAACTAGAGACTCAAGTGTATACGAAACCAACCTATTCAGAGTAAATTCTTAATTGCATCAATAATAATCCAGAAACTCACCAATTCAGTTGTGGGCAAACTCTATTTCCAAGGGTGAGAACACACTCCATTACACCTAACACACGAAGAAAATGAGAAAAATACCTAATGACTGTTGTTCATAAGAATGGTCATCTGTAAGGACAGCTCACAGAAGCCTCAATAAAGTCTCCAGAACCCTTGAAAGAGCTGCAGACATCCCATCCAATTAGTGATCAACAGAAATCTCCAGAATCTTGACATGATGTGTTCTGATTGTATAGTGGCTAAAACTTCAGAGTCCGGATCAGATGGATTATAATGGGGATTTTGTTATGCCATTAAACTATGAATATACGAATATTTTGCACATTAACACTTACTGGGATGAGGATTCCTGTCTAATTGTATTTTGTCTTCTAAATCAGCCAGTAAGAGGCTTCGAAGTGTTCGAGTGCTGAAGTTGTCCACAGTTTTTCAAGCTAACAGATACAATCTACAACACGAACCATGAAATTTTATTAGAAAATATCCCTTAAAAACATCAACAAATAGATCATCCTACTAAATATCTAAACACATATCAGAAATTACTACCAAATCATTGAAGCCCTAAGGAGGTAAATGTCAACCACAAGCCAATCAATTCACTACATTTTATCCTATGTAAGCCAAAGGATAAGATAACAAAAGAAGATGCATGTGACGTTATCTGCAAGATAACCTACACCATCTGTGACAAACATCACATTCAATAAATTGGACCCTACCTCTTCATTTCCACCTACATCAAAATCAATTAACTGTTAAGCTGCCCTAGATATCTTTTCTTACATATTTATAGATACCAACATTAATAGACATAATTATGATCTAGAAGACGTGGTGACTGAAGAAACACGAAAAAATCCAGAAAACTAGTATGCTTAGCATTCAGGTCAACTAACAATCAGTAAACACATTAGGATCAATGCAATTTATTAATTAATTAGAAAACTAATAGCCAACAATACTATGAATCAGGGGGGTTGACCTCTTTCCAGGAGATAAACTTACTGATTTAGAATATGCCGATGATATAGTTCTACTGAGTGAAGATGCTAATAAAATGCAGAATTTTTTGACTACCTTAAACTTGAACGTAAGCATGTTTGGGATGCGATTCTCCCCATCCAAATGTAAAATGTTACTTCAGGACTGGCTTAATTCGGCACCAAAGTTAGTGACAGGAAGTGAAACTATTGAATGCGTTAACCGTTTTACTTATCTCGGGAGCCTCATCAGTCCTAACGGTCTGGTGTCCGATGAAATCTCGGCCCGTATACATAAGGCCCGATCGGCTTTTGCCAACCTGCGTCACTTGTGGCGTAGGCGAGACATTCGTTTAGTGACGAAAGGACGCGTTTACTGTGCAGCAGTCAGACCCGTTTTACTTTATGGATGTGAAACATGGCCTTTAAGGACAGAGGATATCCGTAGGCTCCTAGTATTCGATCATAGATGTCTCCGAAACATTGCTCGTGTTTGCTGGGACAACCGAGTAAGCAATGCATGGGTTAGGAATAGAGTACTAGGTAAATACGGTAAGCCTATTGATGAAGAAGTGAATCTTCACCGGCTGAGGTGGTTAGGACATGTGTTGCGTATGCCTGACCACCGTCTACCTTGACGAGCAATGTTGTCTGGTGTGGGAGTAGGTTGGAAGAAAGCTAGGGGTGGCCAAACGAAAACATGTTACCAATCCATGAAGTCATTGACGATTGGGCTGAGTCATGTTAATAGATGTAGACTACCTGGTTGGGGCCCACTAAATCATCGTAACAAATGGTTAGAGACTTTAGGTGATATGGCTCAAAATCGTTGGCAATGGCGCAGGTGCATCCACTCCTTGTCTTCCTCCAAATTCTAATTTTTGAGCTTATTATAATTTTCTCTTTACTGAATCACTTTTTATCTCAAATCTCATCTCTGATCTCTATGCTTTTCCATTAGTACTAACTCTGTTACTACCTCCCCTACTCTGGGATTTGGTCCGACAATTTAATCTCTATCTGCTGATTGAGGCATGGCAACTTGAACTGATGTACGCATGTACAAAGTTCTACGTTGTAACTGACTGACTGACTGACTGACTGACTGATGAATCAGGCCAAGAAGGGATAGAATCAAAAACGGTAGTAGAACAAGTGTCAACAATAACCAGTCAAACTCAAGGTAGATAAAACAAACTGCTAATCATTTGTAGAAGAAATCACAGAGTTTCCACTCCTATCAAAGCTTACTAGAATGGAGTCCTGTAGAATAGTGATGATGGCCCTTTAATTATACTATCCAGCTTACATAATGGGGTATAACCGAAACCATCTTCTGCAGCTACAAATCTTTCGAACCATCTTAAGACAATTTGTAACAATTAAGTAGTATTGACTTCAATGAAATGGATACTTTAATTGAGAAACTTTATAATGATCTATCACCGAATAATAATTAACGTGATGTTTGTCCTAACTTGTTTAGTATTCATAATGTTATCTTAAGGAAACTGATAGTTACTCGTAGTGAATTCGATCTCTAATGACCTAACTTCACTGACTTCTATGGGATACAGTTAACTCAATCGAGCTGCGACTGATTACAGGCATCTTCACATGGTACAAACAATTGTTTCTATAAAATATCCTAATCTCATAAATTTATAATAGTTATTTAGTCCTTTTGATGACGTGACTTACCTCTTACTTAAGGAGGGGACTCCTCAGTAGTGCGACCCTGATATTCCGTTCTAGGAGTTTCAGGTTGGAGAATACCTAACATTTTGCACTACTTAGCCTGCCGGTATTTAAAGGTAGAATTCCTACTTCCGTCAATTTGTGATATAGTGTGACGATCATACATTGTCACTGGTGATAACTGTCTCACTACCGACAAGTCTGAACCCCACCATTCACGACTTCTCACTACAGCTTCAAAAACATCCTGAAGTTAGTCGCTGATGAGTCTTATAATACGACAAAACATTTGTCCAGTACTTCATGGTTTTCAACGGTACCCAACCAATATCAGTCTGTCACAAATTGTTTCTTCCTTCTGAATGACGATTTTCGTAGTTCTCCATACAACAGAATTATCTTGGTGCTTGTGATGAAAATCCTGACTTTGATGTTGTCTGACAGTTGTTTTGAATTGCAGATGTTCTTTAACTGTAAAACTTCTGCCCTCACCTTTGCTTACCAATCAATTCCTTCAAAATTGAATCAAATCCTTCTTGCAATTCCATAATGATGCTGCCCAGCTATGTGAAAGTTTCCACATCCTTGAGAGCTTCTCCGTGAAGTCATGTGTGATTTGGTTGGCGCTGGTTGTTTTGTATCAAGGGATCTTGATTCTCGTAAGATATACATCAAGGCTTACTGTCGCCTAAAGAGGCTACTATCCGTCGTCATCTACATTTATTGTTGTGTGTGGTATAGAAGAGCAAGAGTATCTGCGAAGTGCAAATCGTCTAGCTGCATCCCAATTATGAGCTAATAAAAATTAAACTAAGACTCGATTTAACGGTAAACGCTTTACCTTTAAAACTTTTATCAAAACAGTATTCTACCATTTGTATTAGTGTTATTGTTAACTATGAGAATGAACTACCCTTGATTCGTGTATACAATATGAAGTGAATCATTTAATGCATTGCAGATAAAAATAGTATTTAGTTTATCAAAATAACTGAGTTCGAATCCCACTGTGAACATCAACATTGGGATGCAGGTATACCCATCCGACGAGTTCCAAATAGGACGAAACGCACATCTTGGATTCTACTTGCCAGTCACAATCCAACTTAAATGAAACCATTTTAAAAGTTTGTGTTTATAAAACATACTACTTGTTAGTAGATAAAGTTTACCAATACAAATATTTAACCACATAGTGTTAGGTACAACTTATGGAAAATTCAAACTATCTTAATGTTTTTCATAAGTAAATAACCTCCGTCACTCACAACTGAAGTTACTATGGACAACTTCCATAGTGGTTATTGTATAATCTTACTTTAACTAACACTTTATAATCAATAATGCGATATTTTCGACAGACTGACAAAGTTCTTCTAGGTAGTCCTATAGGATCATTGTTAGCTGATGTGTACTACTTCGAGAATTAGAAACAGATGTCGAAAGGATGAACAACAACTAGAAACAGCTGGCAAGGATTGTTAAGAACAAAGTTCAATGGAGAATACTCGTGAGCAGGCAATGCTCCTCTGTGAAGAGTGATGGGTGTAAGTAAGTAAGCAAGTCAGCATTCCAAGTTAGTGTTTGTCTTGTGACGCAATTCGGTGATTTTCTTAATGTGTGTCCTATTCACCTACATTATCTTCTCCTCATTTATTCCTCAGCTGGATTTTGATTGGTTTGTTCTCTATCACTAACTGAAGTTGTTGTTGACTGTATCTGGCCAACGAATCCGAAGTATCTTACGGTGACAGCTGTTTATAAATACTTGTATCTTTTGAAGCAAGCTATCGTCGTTTTCCAAGTTCCAGTTCCATACAACAGAACTGTTTTTACATCTGCATTGAAAATCATTTGATGTTGGCTGACAGGTGGCTTCAGTTCAAATCCGCGCTTTCACATCTGCATCAGGCCTTCCTTGTTTACTGATGATGATGCCCAGGTAGTGATAAACTCTCTACATCTTTCAGAGTTTCTCCATCAAGTATAATTAGATTGATGCTCGTTTTTTTGCACCTAAGGATCCTGCTTTTTCTTTTGTATATGTTGAGGCCTACTGCTGACTAAAAAGGCTACTGCTATACTGCCTGTATTCACACACATTTGTTGTTGTGTGAGAGATAGGAGAGCTACGTCGGTCATCTGTAAAGTACAAGTCATTTAGTTGAATCCAGGTCGTCTGCTGTATTTCACGGTTGCCTTGATATTTTGCAGTTTTCGTGATTCAGTCAACCACCAGTAGATAGAGGAGTATGCATCCCTGTCTGACACTGGTCTTCACTTCTAATGAATCTGTGAGCTTTCCTCCAATCACGGATATGCAGTTTAGTCCGTCGTAAGAATTTCTTATGATATTAACTATCTTCTCGGGTACAGCATACTGTTTAAGAAGGCTCCATAATGTTCACCTGTCCACCCTGTTAAGTGCTTTCTTGTAATCGAGGAAATTGATGCAAAGTAGTGAGTTCTATTCAGTTGATTGTTCAACAATAATCCGAAGAGTCACGACATGGTTAGTATATGATTAATCCTTACAGAATGTTGCCTGATGATCTTGAAGTTGGTCGTCGATAGGATCTTAACAATAATGAAATTTTACAAAATATGACACCTTTAATTCAGTTAGCATACATAATTTTCATTGAATGTATTTATCCAACGAACTACTTAAATCACATTTATAAGTAGTTCAATAATTTAATACCTGATCAATTTTTCAATCATTTAAATTAATTGATTCATTGAATTTTTTTTGCACAATTAAATGTTTGTGATTATTTTCAATAGATAAAGACAATCAGGTGTATTAACTTAATAAAAGATCACATCATCATCATCATTTCATTGAAACGTTAACAGTATGGAACCAATTCTTCTTCAGATGTTGAATAATTCAAATGATGATGATACACAGAAACAATTTGGTTTAACTAAAAAACAATTTAATCTTCATCGTCATTTGAATTCAGATAATATGAAATCTATATTAAGTTATAATGATGATAATACATTTGTTAATTACATTGAATGTTCAATATGTAATTGTCCACATCAATTAATTAAAGTAGATACTACTAATAACAATTTGATAAGTAGTAAATTAGAAGAAAATCATGCTTATCACCATCGACAACAACAACAACAACAACAACAAGAAGGAGCCTATTGTAACAATATGAATTCAATGAAACCTGTATGTTCATGTTGTATAACATGGTTACATCGAATAGAACCATCATATTCAAGTAATTGTCAAGTACAGAATATAAATTGTCAAAGAAATTGTTGTCATTCATTACATTCAAAGTTAAAATTTGTTTATCCTTTATGTAATTGTTATAATGAAGAAATACAACAACATAAATGTAGAAGTTGTACATGTCAACAGTGTATTCAAACAAAATTGATAAGTACAGTGAATTCAATGTACAAGAATTGTTCATGTCATAATCAATCAAATTGAATGTTGAATAGTAATTTGTATGTTTATTTAATTGAGATTTAGTTATTTTTTTTTTTAATTTATGTTGTAATACATTTGATGTAATTTCTTACATCAAATGAACTTTGATTGATTTCTTCATTGAAGAATAAAGAATATTCAATGAAGAAAGTGTTTTTTTGTTTTTGCTACAACTGTATAATTTCCTATACAGTCATTGTATTCTTTATGAGTAGGCACCAAATCTTTGTATTATCATTTGTGTATCATAGAATGAGAGAATATGCAATAATGATGTTCATCATCATCAACGTAGAACCGAGCAAATATGCCTATAGATTCGAGTTGTCATATCATATAAGCACTACGAGATAACAGTTACGCCTGTTACTCCTCATAGAGGAGGAGCATAGGCCGCTCACCAGTATTCTTCATTCAACTCTGTCCTGAGCAATCCTTGCCAGCTGTTTCCAGTCGTTGTTCATCCTTTTAATGTTCGCTTCCAGCTCTCGACGCAGTGTGTTCTTTGGCCTTCCTCTTTTCCGTTTTCCAACAGGGTTCCAAGTTAGTGCTTGTCTCGTGATACAGTCTGATGATTTCTGCAATGTATGTCCTATCCGTTTCCTGATTTCCTCTTCAGATGGAAGTTGATTTGTTCTCTTCCATAGTAGGCTGCTGCCGATGGTTTGAGCCCGCAGCTCTTCTAGGGTTGCTGTCAGTACCAAGCCCGGGTAAAGGAGGAGGGTTAGGCATAGAGCGAGAATCTCTATCCCGTAAAACATAAGCTTGCTAAAAAACGCTAACCAGATTAAACAAACACGAGATAACAGTGGTAACATAATAACAGAATACGAAAGAGAGGAGAGTGAAGTGAAATTGTGCAAAAACTAACAATAAGATTCAAGATTTAGATGAAGTTAAAGAATGAATACACTTGCGCCAGAGTATTAATAAAACATTACAAATCAGTCAAAGTAATCGTAAACTTTCATTGACTGAGATGGTTGGGATATATGTTGCGTATGTCCTATCATCCTCAGCCACGTCGAGCGAGTAAGATGAGAGAATGTGTTATATCTTGTGCTTGATAGTTTGACTGGCCACAGACAACTTTAGCACTTGAACGCTATCAACCCTCCCAGTCGCAAATTCAAAAGACAAAATACAAGTAGACAGGAAACTTTGTTTCAGTAAGATAGAGAGTGAGTTCTGTAGCAAATAGTCGTATATTTATAGTTTCCTGAAACAACAAAATCAGGATTATAATTCATTCAATCCAAACTAAGAAGTTCTAATTATTACCCAATCAGAAAGCGTCACGTCGAGATTCTGGAAGGTTCTGCTGATCAGTGATTGAATAGAATATCTCCGGCTCTTTCAAGGGTTTTGGAGGCGTCATTGAGCTTTCTGGGAGCCATCCCAGAAAGATGCTTATCTAAGCCATTTTAATAAATACAAACTACTTCGTCGGGGTTAGCGTGATAATCATGATTAGTGACTGGAGACACTGAGTGACATGACTCAAAAATAGTCACTATAGCCTACGTACATCTACTTCTGGATTCTAAGTTTCATTATTCTTGCGGACACACCTTTGCTTATTCTTTCCTGTTGAATTCTATTATCATGTTAATCTTGTAAATTTGATCTTATTATTCTAATCTAGTATAGCAACTTTGATCTATGAGTATATGTCACATTCCACAATGTTCATGATATAAAGACATTACCAACTATAAAGTTAGAGCTTTCATTAAACTGTAGCATTTGAATGTTAAAGTGCAGTTTTGTAAATGCATTATCAGTATATACCGATAAAGATAATAGTATAATACAATAATTCTTCAGTTGTGTTCATAATATATGAAGATCAACTTTGAATAAATATCTATTGACAAGAGAGAACGTGTAGTTCAGTGTTTCATACTACAAACAACAAGCTAATGGAAAGCTCTCATAGTGAAAAGCATATGGCGGTATCATCGTATTTCATTGCTAAACTATGAGTATAAATACAAACTGTTGTAACATTACTAACATTCACATCACTTAATTGTTAATCACTCAATTCTTCTTATCTGATTGAAAAATATGAACAGTTTGGATAATATACATGTACATTGTTTAAAGGTAATAACAACTCTGGATCTTGTATCATATTCCTTTCTTATCAATTGAACTACTTCTTAAGTTCAATGAATACAATTAAGATTTAAAGATTGATTACAAACTTTTATTTCTTGTAATTGATGCAAATTAAATGTCTACAATCTCAATTTATTATGTTACACATTAGTAATACTCTTAAAAGTAGAATACGGTGGTCTTGAGTGCTGTCAGAGGTATGAGGGCAGTTATCACTTCCCGGTTGCCCACACCGTGGAAGGGTTCTTCTGGAGGTACCTAAAAAGGAAATTGGATTAGAGCGTGACTGCAGTGCCCAAGGGACAACTGCTTGAGGCCGGTCACACACGACCTTTTGGTGAGTGGTTTTAGTGTTAGCTCCGTACTTGTTGAAGACCTTATCGCCGGAGACGGAAATCCGTAGGATAAGGCGAGGTGTGCATTTTTAGGGTCAACCTTTTCCAACCCCACCCCTCCTTGTGGGAAGGCAGCATCGCTGTTATGCCTGGTCCTACGTTGTATCTGTCATTGTGTGTGTGTAAAAGTAGAATGAATTTGTATCTTCCCATGAACTGTGTTATGTTGATCGATTAAAAAAGAAGTAACCAACTTTCAGAACTGTATTTTAGACGACTATTTCAATTATTTCAGTTGTGATTAATGTAAACATTTCATTGTTAAGTTCGTTGGTAGATATGACATTTACGGCCGAACTTGAACAACTATAAAATGACCTTGGAAGTCTTAATCGTAATAAACCAATCATAAGATTTCCAGTTGTCACTATACATTATTATCCCAGGTAAAATGTATTTTTCTACCAGCCCAATTAGTGTAGTGGCCGATCTGTCACGAATCCTTTTACAGTGTCCTTTGTTTAATGCTCTGTCCCATATACCAAAGACCTACAAATATTAGAAAAAGGAGCCACTATCCCAATCTTCTTTAACCTGGCGTCCCCTATTATACTTTCGTTTATGAATCGATGCTTCGTCGATTCCGACTATTTATGCTCGTCCTCCATATTGAATTTGTAAGGGGACTAATATGCCAGAATATATTTCGCGGCAATATTCATACCACCTAAATGCTGCTTTTTCAGAAACATCCGCGACTGAAGCGCCTGTCGTTATTTTAATCCCAATCACCCATTCTATAATTATAACGAGGAATTGTTTCAATTCAAACCTGGAACAAGCAAAAAAGAACCCGATCGGATGGACTTTTCACACTAGCCCCCAGTACAACGAAAACAATAGCCATCTCATGTTCCTTGAGTTTCGAAAACTGTCATTTCCCTGCCACATTAATAATTTATTGCTTTTCTTAACAATTCCGTAGTTTGCGAACGAATAACAAGACTTTTATCATTAATAAGACCCAGGACATGCTGTATCGTTAACACACTTCTGTTAGGTGTTCGCTATGACCTTGAAACGCTTCGTTTGTTCCTCATTGGCTCGGCCGTAAAAGTAATGTCCACCCGTTCCACTTACTCTGTTCCTTACTATGAACTACAGTTAATTGGTTGTGTACAAGTTGTCCCTATTTACTATCACTATTTCCTTAGTTCTGTATTAATGTTAGTTTCTAATTGGCTGACTGTACGGTCAGCGTTTACTTATATACAAAGGGATGTGTGAAATATAATATAATTCTGCCTGGTTGGTTTGCTGGCTTGTGTTCTCATATCTCTGGCTTGGGACTCAGTGGGCATAGGGAAATCGCGCATTTACCGACTAGGCACACCCGATTGGTGTTCGATTAATCAACCAATTTCTCGCGACATAACAGACTGAAACTGGTCAGCCTGTTTCCATATGTGCATTCTGAACGGATTGCCTCGATATAGCGATAAATCCCAAGTAATGTTTAGGTTGGATTGTGACAGGCAAGCAGAAATCAGGACGCTCGTTTCGTCTTATTTGGGGCTCATTGGCTGGATGTTCACATCTGGATCCAAACCCGTTCAGGATGCACATATGGCAACAGAGACTGACCAGTTTCAATCCACAACAAATCAACAGGAAGACACAAACTCATATTAATTACAAATATATTTACTGCATAAGTGTGACTGTTTGGATTCAGTAGTCTAGTGATGAACACAGTGGCGTTTGACACGAAACTGACTGAGTTTGAATCCCGGTATAAACATCAACATTGGGATGTAGGTGCATCCAGCCGACAAGTCCCAAATACGACGAAACGCTCATCTTGAATTCTGCTTGTCAATCACAATGCAACATAAACTATGACGTAATCGACTAACATAAGCCATACTGAGTTATACATCATTTTTATCATGACTGTACATAAAGCACACTATACTGTGTTAACTCAAGTTACCATACCAATGTTAACACGACAAGATGAATAGCAGAAGAAGGTGAGATAAAGCATTAGCAATTAAACACTGAGAATTTAGTACGAAAAGACGAAGAGCACTATGTATAAAAGTGGACTGGAACTCAAAATATAGTGAGTACATCTGTCATATCGATATTGATTTCCTTCCTAGACCTATATTATTGAATAAGCTATAAACATAGAAAGTTGGATGATCAACTGGCTGTATTCGTATTTCACCGAAAGAGAACAATATACTGTGTACAAAGGAAAGTGCTCCACTCATCTATTAACAGAAGTTGATGTACCTCAAGGTGTTGTTCTTTCCCCCTTTACTTGTCCTCTTCAATGAAAAACATCTTTGTTAAGTACGCAGATGATTTTACTATTTGTATGCCTGTTTCTTCTTCCTTAAATTGTTGTGAAATAAATTGTTTCTTAGTGAATGTTGGATGATGGTCTAATTTGAATGGTTTTCTGCTTAGTCTCTCCAAATGTCAAACAGTCAAATAAAGTTTAACACATAAAAAAGACCTGAATCCTTTTGTGAATCCGCACAATTTTTAAAATTGGAATTCTATAGTCAAGACTAGATCAGATGTTTCTTATTCGTTTAATGTGTCATATTAAGCGATTACGTGGTTTTAGTGTTACCTAACACTCATTACTATAATTTATCAGTCGTTGTATATTACCGATTATTTTATATTGTTCTCCATTATTTTTTTTCCGGACTTTTGAGCAAAGATTATGTTGTTAAGAGTAGAGTACTGAAAGCTATTAATAAAGTGTATGGTGAGAACTACGACGTCATTATGAACATGATTGTAGACAGATAATTGAAATTCTGCAGACAGGTATCTGGTGCTATTCCATCAAATATAAACCACCCACTTTATTCACATCTTTTACCTTGTATATTCTCTGGTATAACGCGACGCCGCTACGTTGAAAATTCAAGCACCTAAGAAAAAGTATAAATGCTCCACTATTCCATATTTAGCATATGTTCTATGTGATGAAAAAGTTATAAATGCCGACCTAATCAGAAATCTGCGCTCTTAAAATACGAACTATTATGTGAAACGAAGAGCCCTGTTTCTTATGTTATCGTAATCCAAGTTATACGCATAAACACATATTGAGTTTACCTTCCCGACCGTAGCTGCTACCTTGTCGTGGTGGTCGGGCTTGCCTATCGTGATAACCCAACCGAGCTATACTGGCTGGAACATATGTTCCTGTAGGTTCTACCATGCTAGGTAGGTCGATTGGAGAACGATGAGACTAAAAGCAGCTACTCAAGGTCTGAGGGCGAAGTCGTACTGCTGACTGCAGAGGGGTGTGACAGCAGTAAGGTGTTTCCCTCGGACAACCAGCATCTGCAGCGATGCTGCCTTCTCACAAGGAAGGAGGGGTTAGAAAAGATCGACCCTAAAAATGTCACACCCCACCCTACCTCACGGATTTCCGTCTCCGGCGGTATGGGTGCCCACTAAGGGCTTTTAAGTGCGGAGCTAATACTCAAAAAACTTTTCATAAAACGGCCGTGCGTGACAGGCCTCAAGCAGTTGTCCCTTGGGCTCTGCGGTCACGCTCTCAGGTCTCTGAGACCAAAACTAATCTGCCTTCTTTTTCAGGTTCCTCAAGAAACACCCTTCCACGGTGTGGGCAGCCGGGAAGTGACAACCGCCCTCATACCCGCAAAAGCACGAGAGTCCAAATCGGTCAAAATCAAATTCTTTCTACACCCCATAATATCTCTCTTATCTCTACGACTAACTCTACTCACATTCCTTCATCTCACTGCACCGCTAATGCAAACGATGCGAGCTCACGAAAAATCATTCCTGGTCTCTTGAAACCCCGTTCTAGACTATATGTTGGAGCTTTTAATGTACGGACATAAAGTCAAATAGGGCAACAGGCTTCCTTAGCTAAGACTTTAGAATCTCACTCAATCGATGTATGCTGCGTCTCAGAAACGCGCATACAGGATCCTAGTAAAATCATTAACCTGATTTCACCGTATCAAAACGAAGAAGCAGCCCGATTTACTCTTCGTGTATCCGGTAGCCCGGATGCTGCTTCCCGGGGTCTCGCTGGTGTAGGTATAGCATTGAGTCGTAGGGCAGAACTAGCTCTCCTAGACTGGATCCCTGTAGATAGTCGCTTGTGCGCTGTCCGACTGAACGGGACAGTTAGGACTCGGAAAGATAGGGACACTCGTCGTTGCCTCTTTGTCGTATCTGCCTATGCCCCCACTGACTGCAGTTCAGATGAGGTGAAAGATGAGTTTTACAGCAAGCTTACGGACCTCCTCCGAAAAGCTAGGCGCTCTGATATAGTTATAATGGCTGGTGACCTTAATGCTCAAGTAGGTAAACTAAGTGAAAATGAGAGACACTTGGGCGGATGTTGTGGTGTCACGGCTCAAAGAACAGATAATGGCGATCGTCTGTTGCAACTATGCTCAGATAACCGCCTGTTTCTAGCGAATACTAACTTTAGGCATAAGGAAAATCATCTTTTGACCTGGCGACCCCCAAAATCGTCTCAACGTTGGACCCAACTAGATCACATCGCCATCAGCCACCGATGGAGGGGTTCGATAGAGGACTGTCGCTCGTTCTGGGGTACATGTTTAGATTCAGACCATGCTTTAGTGCGAGCGCGTATTTGTTTGAGGCTTACTGGACGTAGGAAAGACATTGCAATGAAGCCTCTTAGGGATTTACTTAATGATAATAAAGCTAAGAATATATTTCAGGAACAACTAGAAAAGCAGTTAGGCGACCGTGTAAGCGATTGCCATCCGGAAGCAGGTTGGAATGATATCAAAAATGCTGTGGAAACAGCAATGATATCTGCTAGTAAGGTAAATCATAAGGCTAGGATGAAGCTGTGGATCTCAGTAGCATCCACCGAACTGATGGATGCTCGTAAACTCATCCCACCTGGCTCTAAACATGATGAAGAGCGAAGTGAGCTTAGGCGCAGGCTGATAAAAAGCCTACGCAACGACCGTGAACAGTGGTGGGTGGCGAAAGCAAAAACGATGGAAACGGCAGCGGCGATAGGCAACAGTAGGCAACTTTTTCGACTTATCAAGGAAACTGGTATTAGGGATCCGAATGTGAGTGAGACTATCTCGGAAAAGGATGGGATTATAATTCATTCTCAGTCCAGGAGATGGGACCGATGGGCGGAACATTTTAGGGATCAGTTCAACTGGCCTTCAGCCACACTTCGGTTGCCCACGATCCCCAGTCATCCTGAATGGCAAATCGACTTAACTCCTCCTAGTCTTTATGAAATTGAGAAGGCTATAGGAAATCTGAAGCGAGGTAGAGCAGCAGGTCCTGATAGGCTTACCCCTGAAATTTTTAAGGATGGTGGTCCAGTTTTAGCAGCTAGATTGACTGAAATCTTAGGTAGAATCTGGGAACTGGGAGTAATACCATCTGACTGGTCTCAATCCCTGATTGTCCCAATTTATAAGAAAGGACAAAAGTCTTCCTGTGACAATCACAGGGGAATCAGTCTGACTAATATAGTTTCTAAGCTGTTAGCATCGATTATACTTAGACGCTTAACTAGAGCTCGTGAGGAGCAGACTAGGGAAAACCAGGCTGGATTCAGACCTGGACGTGGCTGTATAGACCACATCTTCACACTGCGACAGGTCCTGGAACACAGACACACATTTAGGCGTCCTACAATAGTTGTCTTCCTGAACCTAAAGGCGGCATTCGACTCTGTTGATCGTGAGGTTCTGTGGCAGTGTCTGTCATTGAAAGGTGTACCAAAGAAGTACATTAACCTTATACAAGCTCTCTACTCTAAAACTACAGGTCGAGTGAGAGCTTATGGCGAACTGTCATCGGAATTCCTCACTTCAAGTGGTGTCCGTCAAGGATGTCCACTTTCCCCATTCTTGTTTAATTTTGTCATAGACATGCTCCTAGATATAACCATGTCTTCATCTGACTTTTCAGGAGTTGACCTACTACCAGGAGCCTCTCTTACTGACTTAGAGTATGCTGATGACATAGTCCTATTTGGTGAAGACGCTGACAAAATGCAGAGTCTTCTGACTACCCTGAGCAACAATGCAAGCATGTTCGGGATGCGGTTTTCCCCCTCGAAATGCAAAATGTTGCTCCAGGATTGGGTTGCATCGGCACCTGAACTAGTGATAGGGAGTGAATTAGTCGAGCGTGTAGACCGCTTCACGTATCTGGGGAGTCTCATTAGTGCTGATGGCCTGGTGACTGACGAAATCTCAGCACGGATACAGAAAGCTCGATTGGCTTTTGCCAAGTTGCGTCACTTATGGCGCAGGCGAGATATCCGCTTGCTAACCAAAGGACGAGTGTACCGTGCAGCAGTTCGCTCTGTCCTACTATACGGTAGCGAAACATGGCCGTTAAGAGTAGAGGACATTCGTAGGTTACTGGTCTTCGATCATAGGTGTCTCCGAAGCATTGCTCGTGTATCATGGGACAACCGAGTGAGCAATGCTGTCGTTAGGAAACGGGTTCTAGGAAAGGAGGGCAAATCAATAGATGAGGTATTGAAACTTCATCAGTTGAGGTGGTTGGGACATGTGTTACGCATGTCTAACTACCGACTGCCTCGACGAGCTATGTTTTGCGGCGTAGGAATACGTTGGAAGAAAGCCAGGGGCGGCCAAACCAAAACATGGCAGAAATCGATGAAGTCACTGACAAGTGGACTATGTTATGTTGGTAGATGTAGGCTGCGTGGTTGGGGTTCGCGAGACGAAAGTCACCAATGGTTAGAGACCTTGAACGACATGGCTCAGAATCGTTCGCAATGGCGCAGATGCATCCACTCTTTATGTTCTCTCAAAATCTAACCTTCTGAATTCCCTATCTTTCTCCTTTCAAATTTATCTCACTGAATTATACTTTTCGAATCATATCTTCGCTCCCTAATTTTCTGCATTACTGCTAATACTTCTATTATCGTTATCACTCTTGGATTTGAACTGACAGTTGCGTCTCTGTGCTGATGTGGTATGGCGACCTGAACTGATGTACGTACGTACGAAGTTCTGCGTTGTATCTGTCTGTCTGTCTGAGTTTACCTTATTTTTGTTGACATTATATACATATATATCTTTTTTAGATGTTTACATGGAAAAAGAGTAACTTGCTGAGACATTACATGCTGAAAATTCATACTGTACTTAACATACTGTTGAATAAAGCTATTACTGTTATTTTTATAAATATCTCAAACCATGGTCACTGCCATTACTTGGCGGAACCCAACCAAGTAATCTCCACCTATTTAATATTATGGTATTTATCTAAAAGTTTTGGAGGTGTTGTGTACACTAAGCTAAATGTTCTTAGCGTGAAGCTGTTATCTTTATTATAGAAGACTTTATCAACACATATTTCACATTCAAGTAACCTTTTAAAAATTTATCTGTAGTTACAAACCTCTTCTATTAACATTTTGCCTTGATATAATATGGCAATTTCCATTAGACGGAAGTAGGTGAAACTGGGTTTCAACTGACAACAAATTAATGCATATAAAATATGTACATTTCGAAAAAGTTTTCTTATCACAAAGTACTAAAACAATAATAAACATACCCCTCTAAAAAAGATACGAAAAACACTGAGAAAAAAAGATAATACATAATCAACGCCAAGGAGGTATCAATGACGATGAAATATTCCACCAAAAATTCACTGAAAAACTAGCTGATAAAGAACGTACATAATGCCAACAACGTGGTGGAATATATAACATTTCACCAGGACTAAGTATTCCATGAAAACCATGAGCTTTAGAAAATTCTGGAAATTCATTGAAATCAACATTATCTAAGTCTATTCTTGATGTATTACAAAGCATATCCTCATGATAAGCATATAAATAATCTGTTTGTGATGCTGGATATAGAATAACATATTTAAAACCATTAATTTGTGTTAGTAAATTCGCTCGATCATTATCATGATGTAATGGTGAGATTGTACCATTTGGACCAAACCATATGTTCATTTCAATAGAATTCATATTATTATCATCATAATTATGTATTACATCATTTACTTCAGTGTATAAATCACCAGTTACAGTACAATAATCTGGTATACATATGTCATTTTGTAATTCTGGTATCTGTGAAAATATTTCATATTGAGCTAAATATCCTTTAATATTATTAGTTAATCTAAAGTATTTATCAATAAATTGATTAATTGTTAATAATTTTTGTCCCCAATTATCATCTGTATACTTGGTACCAATTTCAATTGGTATTAATCGATAACCGAAATTCATTCTCCAATAATTCAATGTCCATTTATGTTGATTATAATAAGCTGGCCAAAAATTTATTGCATTTGTTATAATGAATGGTTTACTTAATTGAATTAATTTATTGAACATTTCTATACTTGGACAATTGATACGATCTAATTTAACTAAGTTAACTTTCACCTGATTCATAACATCATCTTCATGAGATTTATTTAATTCGAATGAAACATATAAATAATCTTCATTTGATTGTATTAAGTCCATTCTAATCATTTTGTGTAATTCATTGGCTAATTTTGAAGCGAAATGATCAAAAATTGCATAACCCATAATTAAACTATAATCTAATTGGCTAATCATTTCTTTAAGTAGATCATCTGATTTAGGGGTTGGATTATTACACTTATACAAGTTATACAATACAATTAATACTTTCAATGAAGCATATAATTTACGCCAACAAATATGTACATTCTTCCAATGTCCTGTATGTAGTTTTTCCCATGTATATTGTAATATATAATTTGCATGTATTGTGAAATCTTTACATGATATGTTACCTTCATCATATTTCTCCAATAAGTGTTTATAATCTCTTAAGAGAATAACACCAAACTCTAAATGGTATGACTGTATAAGTTGTTGAAAATCTTCTGTATGTGGAGCGTTTTGATCTAAATATTGCTGGATCATCTGTTAAAAAGGGAATATATATATATATATATATATATATATATATATATATATATATGATGACAAGAAAGAGAGAGAGATTTACAAATCATTAAGTGGTAACCGGTGTTACGTTTGTCTGGTTCTTTAGCAATGATAAAATTTTATCGATTAAGTTATTATATGGCTACTTTAAGAGACTAGACAATGTGTCTACCATGTTCTGATTAGAACTGCTAGAGATAGAATCATGAAAATAGGTTCCATACTAGTTGTATATGTAAATATTTCAGTCCTAAGGATAACCGATCGTGACTAGAAGGGCTTAATGGTAAAGGTAACTTAGATTCAACACTACGGTACTAGACAAACGTGGCACTGGTTACTACCCAGAAATCCATTAATTTAAATGGCTACGTCCTGTAGGACACTATTAGTGGCTTGGATAGTCAAGTAGCGACAGACAGATTACGAAGTTAAATGGAGACTATACAAACCCTACGGGAAGAATCAGCTCACCCAAGGTTACAGGTACGTCTTGTTGATGAGTGCCGATTAGTACGATACATAGGCTAAGTACGTCTTCCCATAATTACCTCCAACAACCTTATATAGAAAAATTAACTGGGCTTCTGGTCATCTAAGTGTCTAATATAATGTATGCTAAGAGAAAAGCGGAGAAAGAAATGTTATATATATATATATATATATATATATATATATATACAACAGAACTCTTCAACATCGGCAAGTAGTTTGCGAGTTAAGTAGCATTCCAATAATAACGAGTGCTCTTGATAACTCCGTGATAAGCAATTGTAGACCAACTATTATTACCAATGCTGGCTAACAATTAGACCATTTAAAAAACCGATGATACTGTACAGCGAATTCCTTGATTCTTCCCGTATACACCTTCCTCAACATACTACGAGTGAGCAGCGGTACAAAATACTTAATACTGTAAGTCCACCTCGAATAGACATAACTATAGGCCTAAAACTATACATATGCCGTATACCGTATTTTATTTTATTTGAAAATTGTTTTGGTGCCCATTATTCTTGTTTGTACTTTGATAACAAGTCATTTTTTAATGGAACGGAATACCGTTCCATTAAAAAAAAAGTATTGGGGTGGGTTGGAAAAGGGTTAGGGGCGGCCAAACCAAAACGTGGCATCAGTCGTTGAAGTCACTAACTTCTGGTCTGAGCCACATTGGTAGATGTCGACTACCTGGTTGGGGTCCGCGTGACTGCCGTACCCAGTGGTTGGAGACTCTTGGTGACATGGCTCAGAATCGATCACAATGGCGTAGGTGTATACATTCTTTGTCTTCACGTACACCTTGAGACTAAAATTACTCTACCTTTCTTTCTACAAACTAATTTTTTTTTCTCTCTCTCTCTCTACATATTATATCCTTATATGCAATCTTCCTTTTATATATTACTACCATTAAAGTAACTGATTCTATGAATTCGGTGATCATCTTGCTATGCTGTTGAGGTGTGGCAACTTGGACCGATGCACTTATGTGCCTGGTCCTACGTTGTATCTGTCTGTGTCTGTCTGTCTATGGAACGGAATACTGACATTGTAGTTTAGCTGAAATCGAATTCTACTTACATTCTTATCACTTCTTACTTGGTTTGTGAAGACAATATCATCCACAGGCAAAACTTGAATGACGAGGAATTTCAACACAAAACCAGTATGAGCTGGAAAGTATGTGATCAGACGCTGATTCCAAGGGTGTGACAGTTACAAACGAGGCACTTATGTGAGATTTAAGTGAACTTAAGAGAAAATTTCGCTACTTTCTGTACACATAAGTATCGTAAATTAAACAGTCCTAGCTATAGAACTAAATTGAGAGTGAAAATCCGGTTTTCATTTTCACACCAATTCATTCCTCCTAACATGAGTGAAAAACTATTTCTCAGAAGGATAGCGTCACTCAAAAAAAGGAGACAAGTTCACCTACATATAACTATCAGAGCTCTTGACAATCACTATAGCAAACTAAAAAAAGACTATATGAACCCAAACTAGTAGAGGGAGAACTTAGAAAACGTAAATCAGCTGATCGGTGGTTTTGAAGAAAACTATTTATATGTTATTTTAAAGGCAAAATATAGAGTTTACAGTGCCTTTCAACACTTACAGTCTTATAAAGTTAATACACTAATAGGACACTGTAAACACTACAGAAAAGTAGCGAACTAGTTGATGTTCCATAGTTGTTCAATAACGCCACACATGATCGTGGCGCAGCATTTGAACCGAACGCAAAATACTATTTGTCAAGATCAATCATCAAACATTTTGTTGCAGATTAAGAAGACTAAGTGCATCTTGAGACCTGAAGAAAAATTGTAAGATGATGTCTTTAATTGTTGACAGATATAATGCTTGATGCTTTTTTCTAAACTAAAGAATAAATAATCAAAAAGGTTACGCAGAGTAGGAAAGACAATGGAGTTATAACTAGAATATTATCTTTCAGTACCTACAAAAAGGAAGTAAACGGCAAGTTTTTTTTAAAAGATAAACGGAAGGCACTGTTTCTATCTTAATGGGTAAAATTTTTAGTTCAACGATCATGAACATAAAAATGTTATCCCGAGGTTTTTGAGAAAACTTTCGTGTTCTGTTGTAGAAGGGTGACATCTTATATCTCAACAATGATCTACTGTTGTCAGGTGATTGCCCAGTGATATGACAGACCAATATAATATCTTCTTCAGTTCTTATGCACTGCACTAGGTGAGACAAGACAGGCTAAGTACGTTTTATTTTTACGTTTCGATACCGTTGTAGAGGTAAATAATCCCCAATATAAATAGTTTCATAGTCTCTCAACATCGATACTGACCATTTTTGTTTTAGCAAACACGACTAGTTGAAGGCACGCGGTCACTCACCACCACCAGACCACGATTAAAACCACCGGGGGAAGAATTTCTCTCTAGTTTGCCATCCTAGACGTTGTTACCCCATTGAAGCTCTGTAAACGATCAAATATACTTTCTCTTCCATCCTTCATCACCTGCTTTCTAATCATTCGTAAGAGTGGCCTTAATTGCTAAAAGTTGCTCTGATTTTACGACAAGCGTAACTTGGTCATACACCGAGGTGCACTTCACCGTCCTTATTGACCTTATTTGAAAACGTTCCAAGAATGAAACATTTCCCTTATGGTAAGGATACGTATTCTAGGAGTGCTTCTTATAATGTGGCTCTAAATGGTTTCTGAGAACAGAAACTGGGATCATATTTAGCAGCTATTTAAAACCCGCTTAATCGTCCTTGTAGCTAATAGGAAGTGTACAGTTGGGTTATAGTAACAAACTTAGTGAATTTAACTAGTGAAGTCTTAGTTCCTTAACGGACACTTTTTTGTGGTAGAATGTCGAAAAGCTAGTACAAAAATTATTGTCATTTTTTTATTTTGACGTTAAAAATATTTGAGACTTGAATATGATGAGAACGTTTTGGCACCTTCTACAGAATATTTCAAAACAGGTTACATTTCGGCTAAACCTTTCCAGCTGTCAAGAGACAACAATTCGAGCTCAACGCTTTAATTACTAGTGTTCTCATCTCTTACTAATATTTTTCTTCTCAGTTTAGAACGCAACCAATAAGTATCATACTTTCCATATATTAAAGCACTCCTAACACCTAGACACAAACTTCAAGAAATAAGAGTTCGCTTATTCTGACAAACAAACGTAAAGTTCCCTAATTGCCAAATGTCTTACATGTTTAAATCAAGCACAAAACACTACACGATACAGATTTGGCTCCACAAAAGCAGAGCATCATCTTCAAACTACCTCCTACGATGTGATGAATGAGCAAGCTGCTAAGAACTAGTGTCAGTATATGCCGTGTACCTGAACTTCTAGAAGGCAATCCGCACTGTAATACGTACAGCTCTTCTGAAGAAAGTAGAAAGTACAGGGTGCAGACATCTTATTATCATGGATAAAAATTATCCTAAAGACCGAATGTTTTCCATCAGTGTCAGCTGGGTTTAAGAGCACTGAGCAGACTCGACATCAGGAATAACGCAGTAGACAATCCTTAGACAGCTCCCTGCCATATAAAACAGGCTTATCAGTACAAATGTATGCCGGCGACGTTAAAATATGGAGATGTAAGAAATGGTCAGGACACAACAACTACGAACTAACTTAACATTGATAGGACAATCGAATAAGAAGAACTGTATAAAGCCTAACTTTCCTAAATTCCATACGACGAACATTTAGTGCCGAAATTCACAGCAAGCACAATACAGTCTGTATGATCACCCATTTACTAGTAACCTTGATATCACGAGATTTAGACCTGGTATTCACAGACTCTAGACACCACCACAAATTATATCCGTATTGAAGCCAAATAAACACCACTCGACACTATTAGAAGATAGTTTGACGTACTTACGCTTGATCTATTTTTCACTGTATTTAAAACCCTTGTCAACCCCCTCCTTCTGAAAATCATAGCTTAGTAACCTCATCAACCCTGATAAAAGGTATGGATTTTCTTAAGTAAGGTCAGGGTCAAGAAACTTGGCTTGTAAGAGGCTTAGTGAGTTAAACATGTGACCAGCTTCGGAGGCTCGACACTTTTTCACATCGATACAGAAGTATGAGAGGTGACTTCATTTGTATGTACAACACACTCAGAGATATGGGCCACATTAACAGAAGAATTTATCTGGCAGTGAAAATGCCCACAGAAATTGTAGTATATCTGGAAAGAGATGCAGTGAATGATAGTTTTAGATTGTTCAGAAGCAGTTTGCAGAAGGCGCTTTGACAAATTCGACCTTGTCGGAAGAGGTATATGAACAGTGTCGGGAATTAGGGCCCATTTTTCTAAATGCTTATTCATGAAATATGAATTTATGCTCATTTAAGTTTCCTGTCACATATTATGGAATGCTGAAAGAGAACGAGGGATGAGAACAAGCAGGAAAGGAAAGAGAATGGATATGGGATTCATTATGGTGTGTTAAATAATTTCTCAGTTAAACAAGTAACCAAAATGCCACTAGTAGCTATACTACCGGATCAATATCTAAGCTGAATTAAAATAAACGTAGTGGGGTAACGAATGGGGATAGATTGGAATGTGGTTAAAGTAGTACATAATGATGATGCTAAAGGGTGATATTAGGAAATCTAGTTGGTTTGATGTACAAGTTGCTCTTCATCGTTATTGGTAGTTTTATCAAGAATATATGAATCCATATATGCATTTATTAGGTAATCTATTCTGACAAGCACTACCAGATTTGGATTGTGCGCACGAGTCATAAAGCAAATAGTAAAAAGCGAGCATAATCAACAGTTTTTATTCAGCTATTCGCTTATAGCCAAACCTCGCAATCGCACAAGATGCTATGCCCAACAAACATGGGTGGAGTGAATTTATTACTTTCATTATCGTATAGTCTGGCTAGTAGAACCATCCTCCCTCCTTTAGCAAAGTAGGTCGCAGTTGCTTAATGGTATATGTAGGTTATTAGTCCAACTTTAAGTCGGAGTTTGGCTTTCTTTACTAGCACCATGGTGCGTATAGTCAGACAACTAAAGGTTATGCAATTATCCAATATATACTACTTTGACAAATGAACTAACGGAATATAAACCGAGATATGGGGCAATGAGACAGAGGCAGAAAGAAAGATTAGAAGACAATATGATATCGCATATTATTAATACTGAGAAATCAGGTATCGGGTAGCATAATAAGTTGTGGAAGGCAGTAACGTATGTAGTAAGAGTGATCTAATGGTAATTGTGGTATAGACAAATTACTACTCGCTGTAGTATGGAATAATGGACATTCTTTACAACCAGCAACTACGTTCTGTATTACATATTTACTGAATCGAATGGTGGCGTATTGTCGTTGTTGACGATAAGGTTGGTGGGGAACCTGCCTTAATAAAATGTAGATACGTTTGCATCCAAAAGTAACCAACCATCTGGAGTCAAACTATTTCCAGCCATAGCAACCTCCTCGATCCACCCCCTTCCTTCTTGAAAAAAAGGAAAGAAGTTAGAACATTATACACAAAATGCGATATGTCTTCGAAGATTTGGAATTTGCGTGGGACCCCTCAATTGTTGATTACCTGAAAGAAAAAATCATGAGCCTACAATTCTCTTTGAGCATGATCTAAGCTTGACCTAAGCATCACTTAACAAACTCATGACCCCCCCTCTTCGCAAATGTAAGTTGAGTCGACGTTTCAACAGTTTATAAATCAAGTAGGATGATAACATTCATATACAAACTAAGGAAGATTGATCAAAGTTGCATTTAAGTCCACAAGAGAAAATTATACAATACACAAAATGTGGCCAGTTTTAAAAAATCCAGGGCTTTCGTATTGAAGAGCCTCTCACTTGCTGATCACGTAAAAAAGAGAACTCAAATTACTTCTAAAAATCGTAGAAATATAAAAAAATCGTAGATTTTAGTGCAGTGAAGTTTCTGGGGCGAACAATGTTGAAACCACTCTGAATACAACACAAAGTCGTTTAAATAGTCTTTCTAATTTATATACAATTACCAGACCATCGTAGGTCGGATAAAATCACGGTTACAAAAATGTGGCTAACCTCATCCATACAATATATTGATATTATTCTAAGCAACTTTAAATTATCGAGGGCTAACAGGATCCGTAATTATATGGGAATAAAGGGTAATACTGCTTATCAGAAACGGTCGTAGATACCTTATCTAACGAAAGTGGCACATTTAAAACAATATGTTGCTGCCTATAATTTATGGGACAAGAGCTGCTGATTGGTTTAGTTTATCACAGTCCGCATTGCGCGATGGACGAGGTTTTTCTGCAGAAACTCAATATATAGTTCGTCAGCAGAAGCTCTTTAATATTAAGGGCTTTCAGTGCATCCACCATTAACTGCAGTTATCTAAATACAAACTTGCAAGAAAACGTATCTGGACAACACCTAATAGAAACGGTAATAGCACTCGGATCAGCACATCAAGTAAGGGAGACCAAAACGTCGCGATCCTCATTTTGATACATCACCGTTAAATCCTGTTATAACCTATCACGAGGAAGATGGAATAAACATCGACTATATACTACCACTGAGAAAGTAACCACGCATTGTTAGCCTTTACACCTCCATTTATTACCATTAAAAATGCGCCATCGTAAGCTAGGTGGATTGTATGGAGAGCAAATATATAGCCATTATGCAGGCAGCATATTCAGGTGATCGGATGGTCTTTTTGAAGTCTTTTGTAAAAACAGAATGGAAAGCTTTTCATAAACCATAGATCGACTTTACCAGACCTTGAATATCATAGACAACATCTAGCGAAACAAAAAATCTTCCACTGCTTAATAAAGGAGTACATTCTGTTCTCCGCGTAAAAAAATCTGTGGAATAAGTCTAGGTCATACGATACTGACGAAACTAAGTCCGAATAACAGTAAGATAGAAATTCTTTTCACTTCTCACTCGAATAAGCTAGAGCAATCTATGAGTGACTTCAAAAATTCCATCGAATTTCTAGGGATGAAGAACGAGACGAGGAAGCTATATATGAAATATGTCTGCAAATAGTTTACTAACCCTTGTGAAGGATGGTTTTAGTAAAGTGGAATCGTTCTGGAACAAGTTTAGCAGTACATACATAACAGAGGCACTATTCACACGGGTGAATTCAATTCCCTCGAACCATAGCATAAAGCAATTAACATAGGGGAAGTTTTTTTAGAACTACTAAGTAAACCTAACTCCACTCGCAGCTTTTCTAGGGTTGCTGCTGGTCCCAAGCCCGGGTAAAGGAGGAGAGTTGGGCATAGGGCTAGCACCCTTATCCTTTAAAACACAAGCTTGCTGTGAAAACGCTAACCAGATTAAACAAACTTAACCATTTAAACTCTGCCCTGGAAGTGGAAGGAATCTATATGACGCTTCATGATGAAGGCCAAGATACTTCGGAAGTCATGAGGCCGATGCCCTCCCCCCCATTCTAACAGTTAGGGATTCCTAATCCCTAAAGATATAATGTTTGATTTGATTAAACGAAAGAAGTTGTATTGATTTTTTGTAAGCCTCATTTGTACACTTTCATCACATTAATTTGATTTTAATGTGAGTTCTACTCCTAAATACAGTTTGACAGTATTTCATTGTGTTAATAAAATGATAATGATTTAACTTGATGAATAATCACTGTAAATTAACTGATATAAAAATCGATGTATATGTGTAAATAAATTCGCAGTTCACTAGTGTTGCCTGGTTGGCTTGTGTTCTTCCTATTCCGGCTTGGGACTCAGTGGGCATAGGGCAGATGCGCAATTATCGACTAGGCACACCTCATTCGGCATTCGCTCACTCAACCTCAAAATTAGCGCATCACAACACTAACGACCAAAGCAAAAATTATTATAGGTAGATGGAATGTTCGGACAATGTCGGAGACAGGGAAGATCACCCAGATAGCAGCAGAAATAAAGAGGTACAACTTGACTGTGCTCGGGATCAGCGAAACGCATTGGACTCAAACTGGACAGAAAACATTAGCTACGGGCGAGGTGCTAATATACTCCGGGCACGAAGAGGAAAATGCCCCACACACTTAAGAAATTGCTCTGATGCTGTCTAAGAAAGCGCGCAATGCACTTGTAGGATGGGAACCACATGGACCAAGAACCATCAAAGCATCTTTCAAGACAATGAAGAAGGGGATTACAATGAACATCATCCAGTGTTATACACCCACCAACGACGGCAACGACGAGGACAAAGATCAGTTTTATGATAGGCTTCAGTCAATTATAGCGAAGTGTCCAGGAAAGGATCTGACAATCCTGATGGGGGACCTAAATCCCAAAGTCGGAATGGACAACACCGGTTACGAAGATATCATGGGACGACAAGGACTGGGAGAAAGAAATGAAAATGGTGAAAGATATACAAATCTTTGCGCTTTTAACAAAATGGTCATAGGTGGTACAATATTCCCCCACAAACGCATGCACAAGGCTACATGAGTCTCACCGGATTATACTACGGAGATTCAAATCGATCATATATGCATCAATAAAAAATTCAGAAGATCAATGGAAGATGTGAGAACCAGGAGAGGAGCTGATGTAGCTTCAGATCCCCATATAGTGGTTACCAAAATGAAACTGAAACTAAGTTAGCAATTGATAACTGGAGTAACAGCATTACAACAGTTCAATACAACCCCTCGCCGAGATACTGACAAACTCAT
Source organism: Schistosoma japonicum (assembly GCA_025215515.1). Taxonomy (NCBI): domain Eukaryota; kingdom Metazoa; phylum Platyhelminthes; class Trematoda; order Strigeidida; family Schistosomatidae; genus Schistosoma; species Schistosoma japonicum. The sequence continues at coordinate 83,804,451 of CM046069.1, read as the reverse complement.
GGAATTCAAAATAACTCTCAACAACAGGTTCCAAGCCTTACAAGGTCTGCAGAAAGAAGAAGAAACTACCATGGAGGACAACTGGAAAGGAATCAAAGAGGCACTAACTTCAACTTGTCAAGAGGCTCTGGGCTGCAAGAACCACCATTATAAGGAATGGATTTCCACAGAGACCCTAAACAAAATTCAACAAAGGAGGAACAAGAAGGCAGAAATCAACAACAGCCGAACTAGAGCAGAAAAAACCAAGGCGCAAAGTGAATTTGCAGAAGCAAATAAACAAGTAAAGAAGAGTATTCGAGCCGACAAACGTAAGTATATCGAAGGCCTTGCAACGACAGCGGAGAAAGCTGCAAGAGAAGGAAATATGAAACAGCTATACGACACAACGAAAAAAACTGGCAGGCAAATATAGTAAACCAGCGTGACCGGTCAGGAACAAAGAAGGCAAGCTAATCACCGAGATTCAAGAACAAAGAAACAGATGGGTAGAACATTTTGAGGAACTCTTGAATAGACCAGCTCCACCGAACCCACCAGACATTGAAGCAGCATCTACAGACCTCCCCAAAGATGTCAATCCACCAACGATGGACGAAATCAAGGTAGCCATCAAACAGATCAAAAGTGGGAAAGCAGCAGGACCTGACAATATACCAGCCGAAGCACTCAAGTCAGATATAGGCATAACGGCAAGGATGCTCCACGTTTTATTCAAGAGGATCTGGGAGGAAGAACAGGTGCCGGCAGACTGGAAAGAAGGATACCTTATCAAGATACCAAAGAAAGAAGATTTGAGTAAATGTGAGAACTACAGAGGGATCACACTATTGTCAGTACCAGGGAAAGTCTACAACAGAGTGTTGTTGAATAGAATGAAAGACTCAGTGAATTCTCAACTTCGAGATCAACAATCTGGTTTTCATATGGATCGGTAGTACATAAACCAAATTGACACACTACGAATCATCGTTAAACAATCAATTGAATGAAACTCGTCACTGTACATCAACTTCATCGACTATGAGAAGGCGTTTGACAGCGTAGACAGGAGATCACTATGGAAACTTCTTCGACACTACGGTGTACCAGAGAAACTCGTCAACATCATCCGGAATTCTAACTATGGACTATAGTGCAAAATCGTGCATGGAGGACAGCTGACAAATGCATTCTCAGTGAGAACCGGTGTCAGACAAGGCTGTCTGCTCTCACCTTTCCTCTTCCTTCTAGTGGTTGATTGGATCATGAAAACCTCTACATCTGAGGGAAAAAGCGGAATTCAATGGACAAGTAGGATGCAACTCGATGATCTGGACTTCGCGGATAGTCTAGCACTTCTATCCCATACACAACAGCAAATGCAAGTAAAGACAACCAAAGTAGCAGCAACCTCAGCATCAATAGGCCTGAACATACATAAGGGAAAAAGCAAGATCCTCAAATTCAACACCGAGAGCACTGACCTAATTGAACTTGATGGTGAAACTCTGGAAGAAGTGGATACCTTAACATACCTGGGGAGCATCATCGATGAACAAGGAGGATCCGATGCAGATGTATGGGCAAGGATCGGCAAAGCCAGAGCAGCATTCCTACAGTTGAAAAATATATGGGACTCCAAACAACTGTCTACCAACCTCAAAGTCAGACGCTTAAACTCGAACGTCAAGTCAGTTCTTCTGTATGGAGCTGAAACGTGGAGAACTACTGCAAACATCCTCAGGAGGGTACAGGTATTTATCAACAACTGTCTACGCAGAATATTGGATGTCTGTTGGCCCAAAACCATCAGCAACAGCCTACTATGGAATAGAACAAACCAACTTCCAGCTGAAGTGGAAATCAGGAAACGAAGTTGGAAATGGATAAGACATACACTGCCCAAATCATCAGACTGTATCCCGCGGCAAGCACTAACTTGGAATCCTGTTGGAAAACGGAAAAGAGAGAGGCCAAAGAACACCCTGCGTCGAGAACTGGAAGCAGACATAAAAAGGATGAACAGTAACTGGAGACAGCTGGCAAGGATTGGTCAGGACAGAGTTGAGTGGAGAATATTGGTGAGCGGCCTATGCTCCTCCGAGAGGGGTAACAGGCGTACGTAAGTAGGTAAGTAAACCTGCTGTAAGAAAAAATTATGTGACTTCACGAAATACAGCTTAAGTTACTAACGTAACTAGCGACCTTCTAATTAAACCCTCTTAATGAGTTCTTTAAACTGTGTATAACACAAGGTAGGTTACCTAGATACCTAAAAAAACCGCCTTCATCAGTCCGCTCTTCATAACGGGTATGCAGCATTAACCGGGGAACTATCTTTCAGTAAGCTTATCTATCGTAATTGTTAAGATTTTAAAATTTATCCAAATAGCACTGTTAAAGAATTCAGATGAAAATCCCTGTCAATATTGTCTGTATTGACTTTGATAAAACTTTCGACAAGGTCCCTCACTTCAGACTGCTGCTTAAGTTATACAAAATTGGTACAGTCTTTTAACAACTCCTCCTTCTAATCTGTATGAAAGACCTGCTTTAATAAGTTTCCTTCAAGTTACTACCGTTTACCAACGTTATAAAATTTCGGAAGGAAGTCAGCAAACAGGAGGACAGACCAATAATATAGGATGATCTGACTTACCTTCAAAATTAGTCAGATGAAAATGGGCTGTTAACTTGTTAAAGAGTGAAGTTGTTCATCTGTGACATACGATGGTTCACGCATACATTATAAAGAACTTGCTTTAAGTCAAGTTATTAGTAGTAAGAGATTTAGGTGTCTTAGTTATCTATGATTTTAGACTGCGAACTGTGACAAAAAGGCAATTATATCTATCCTCACACCTTCAACTCTGAAGCCCAGTTTTGGCCAGTTTAACGATAGGATTTTTGGATAACTTTCAATGGACTTCTCCACATTCATTTAGAGTGTGAAGACAGTCAAAAGGTCAAACAGTCAAAAATACTCCAAAACAGATTAGAAGACGAGTTATGAAGCCATTTCATTGGCTCAAGTTTAAATCGTATGAAAAATGCCTATCAACACTATACCTGTATTCATTAAAGTACAGGCAGCCTAGAGAGGACCTCATGATGACCTGTAGGGTCCAAAACACACCTGAGCATATATTTGTATACCCATTTAAAATGAATTCAAACACCCATCTTAGAGATAACACTCAAAACTAAATCTAAAATACAGTAGATCGAATTGCAGACACGATTTTTTTTATAGGACAGTGGAACCTCGAAACCCCTTACTCGTTAAAGCTGTCCATGCAAACAATACCAAGACTTTAATTGTAACAGATATTGGATATTGGAGGGTTTGGTAGGACAATTCAACCATTTCGTTACAGTCAATTTAGCGCCTTGTGTTTGACTCAACAGCTAAAATCCTCCTAGTTCACGTGTAAGTTTTATAGTTTTGTTAAATTTAGCCACTTCTAGAGCTACAGTTTTATATTCTCAAGGTATGAAGTCTGTTCCTCTCCTAACTTTTTATTTTCGTAGTTCTGACAGTCTTACAGCAGCGTGATACATCAAAGTAAATAACAACGGTTTCATTTGTATGACTAAACATAAAGACACTCGCCAAAGCACTTCTTTGTTTCGCCTTCTGAATTTTGAACTTTTCGTCAAACCAGTAATATGAACCTTAATGTTTAATTGGCTAGAATAAAGTAGTTATTTATTTCGGTCTCTCTGTAATAACTGGTTGTGTCGGTTATTTAATTTATCTTAATTTAACTCACCAGCATTCACAGAACCCTATATCAGGTAACGAATTCCGCAACGAACGAAAGTCCAACTGGGATTGATTCTAAAAATGCCACTGTATAACACTGTCTTATATGTTCCTCCTATTGAACCCCCTGGAATTACTGATTTCAACTCTAGTATTTCTCACGGTGATGATGATAGAATGAAAATTGCAGAAGTAGAAGCTCGTTTTGAGGAATTCGAGGCACAACTTACCAAGGTAATCCATTTTCTGTTACTCGTTCATAAGTCATGCATCTTTTGCACTTCTCATTTTATGCCGAAAAGTCTAGGGTTAGCTAAAGATTACCATTTTTCGCGACGGCTTGGCGGCCATGCTGGGTAAAACTTACAATAAGCTCTCCAAGTTATGTAAAAACAGTGATTATTCGAATATATGCCTAATAAAGACAATTATCTATCGCATATTATGAAGTCCTGTTCAACATTTATTTAGTTGTGTACTGAAAATTATTCTTTAACTAAAGAACAACTACACTAGAGGTCCTAAGATTTTACCAGTGAGCACATCTATCGCGTTAAACTGAATTGAATAAAAAAATACTGAGGTACGTACACTGTATTTTCATGATCAGAAATCCTTAAAATGAGACTTAGTGGTTATCGTGTGTACTGTGTTCCAAGAGCGTGATACTAGGACTCTGCAATTGCTGTCACTTCTTAAACATCTCACTGTTGGCTGCTAACTTATTATTACTTTGCATTTTATACGTGTGAATGAAATTCCTTCAGTCCTATTTGTTTAGTCAACTACCAACAAGTTTGAAACAATTAATTCCTTTGGTAAATTTAGATAATTCTATTTATCTTATCATTTTCTGTTAGAAGCCATTGACTTTCCAATTATCATTGCGCGCAATTTCTATAGCAATCTGTATTATGAAAGATACAACCGTAAAACTAGAAAGGTCACGTAGCTCCGTTGTTTGAGCTGTTCTGTAACGTCTGATATTGTATTTTGTTTTGAATGATTACTTCTAAAACCGTCGGCTATGTAAGTGCGTAGTAGGCTTCTACCTGAAGCTACTGTAGCAGGTAGTCATCAAAGTGATACCTATTTTTCACTTTGCTCACAGTTAAAATTCACATTGACCAGTTACCTTCCTGATGAGTACCCAGCCTATGTAAGATGTCCTAAGAAATGTAGTTGTGTTACATTGAAAGCACATTAAACTGAATATCGATCTGGAGTTTCGTAATTAGATAAACCTTATCCTAACTCGTACAAACTCGACCGTAGCTGCTACCTTTACGTGATGGTTGGGCTTGCCTATCGTGATGACCCAACTGAGCTATGCTGGCTGGAACGCATGTTTTTCTATGTCCTACCATGCCAAGCAGGTCTGTTGAAGAGCGATAAAACTAAAGGCAGCAACCTAAGATCTGAGGGTGAAGTCGTACTGCTAACTGCAGCGAGGTGTGACAGCAGTAAGGTGTTTCACTCGGATAACCAGCATCTGCAGCGATGCTGTCTTAACGGAAGGAAGGGGTTAAAAGAGGTCGACCCCAAGAATGTCACATCTCACCTTACTCCACGGAGTTCCATCTCTGGCAGTAAGGCCTTCTAAAGAACAGAGCTGTTGGCAATGGCGCAGGTGCATCCACTCCTTGTCTTCCTCCAAATTCTAAGTTTTTGAGCTTATCATAATTTTCTCTTTACTGAATCACCTTTTTTTGCTTCAAGTCATATCTGATCTCTATACCTCTCCATTAGTACTTACTCTGTTACTACCTCCCCTACTCTGGGATTTGGTGCGACAATTTAATCTCTATCTGCTGATTGGGGCATGGCAACTTGAACTGATGTACGCATTTACCAAGTTCTACGTTATAACTAACTGATTGGCTGACTGAACTTTTAAGAAGTAGGCCACTCCCATACGATGATCCAGTATTGTCTTGAAAGTTGAACCAAGTTGGTATTATTGGTTCTAGTCTTCTAAAAAGCCCCAGGCTGAAATCGACTATGGGTCAGGATAATGCAGTTTGAAGTAGGTTGTAATGTCGCAGACGATGTAATCTGTCTCTATCAGGAACACATCCTTCACCTCATTATCGCTGATTCTGCCTTTGGTCCTTGCTTTTTAGTTTATCAATTTAGTATCCTTTTATTCATCTTATCAATTTCTCACTTTACTGAAACGATATATGGCAACGTACATTGTTACACAGTTCTACGGTGTTAGCGTTTCTGTTTGTCTATAATATATTTTTAATATGAATATCCACTAAATGAGCTTATTTGAATGCATTATGTGAATAAAGCCGTATCGACTATTGAAAGAATAGCAACAATATGCTTTCCATCAGCTGTAGAACTAAATGTAGCAATATTAAGTAATAAACTTCTTTATTTAAACGGTCGATATTTCGTCACCAATTTACTCCTAAAATCAGGAGTTTTCATTCAGCATCGCATACTTTTAGTACTTCGAAAACTAACACAATCTAAACAGTCAATTTTATCATAATTGTTAACTGCTTCTAATTATATCACTACTCGATAACACTGAAACATGACTGAGGGTGAAAAAAGTAATTTAAATTTCATGTGATTATATACGTATACATCCATACGTCTGACATTTTTTAATTGTTTCACTGTATATAATGAACAGAACACACTATATTAACCTTACATTTAGGTGATTTCACAACTGTTGTTAACACCCAGGCTGCGTTACTGTAGCTCTTTTATATTTGTTGCTTTATAATTTGTGTATGCCCCTTGAAAAGTTTTTCCATTAACTTCTCGCTGTTTGAAATAACGGAATGTTTGGTTTTGTATAGCATGACTATAGTTATCCTACTCCAATTCACATCGAATTAATCCCCGTGTTATTTTCATAACAGTTATTCAAACATATTTAGTATTTCTTAAAACGCGAATTCTTGTACTTTTTGTCCTTACCTCTAGTCTTGCGAATGTACTCGGCCGAATAATGTTCATGTTCAGTGCTGTGTAACTGCAGCCGGAAATTACGGTCATCCAGTGACTGAAAGATATTTACGCCGTACTGTAGATGAGCAGTTGAGAGATCTTACACTTGAAGGTGAACGCAATCGAACACGTACAGATCGAGATCCTCAAAATAGTAATTTTGATCGAAATTCAATTTCTATCTTACATCGTCGTGGAAGATTCGACTCTCATAGAGCTCAAGATTCTGTAACGCAATCCTCAAGTGAGCGAACTCAAAATTTTAATGAATCCCCGACTCCAGGCGGAATAGCTGAGGCAGAAAGCAGTGACAATTTTCTTGTAGATGAAGAGGAGGCTGAGGCTACAGTTGCCACAGAAGAAGAACTTGATGGCACGGAATAAACTATTCAGTGAATAAAAATATATTTATTAACCGATATATTGATTAGAACCGTTATACGTTACTGTTTTTGTTTTCGAAAATTGAGCAACCGATGTTCAGTTGAATGACGTTACACATTTAGTGACTTGTCAGCATATTATGGTTTATCCAAATGCAAGCGAGTTACTCTTTAAATTTCAGATGTTTTTCTGGAGGTTTTATCTATTTTGTGTTTTATTCTGATTCATAGATGCAACTACAATGCAGCAACTATGTACACATCCATTTTCTGAACTGCAAGTCACAGTTATTGTATGTTACTACCAATAGAGCTTAATAGTAACTCTAATGTATCGTATATACATAAGATTCAAGTCTACAATCATCATCGAGTGTTGATTTTAACACTTATTTGTGTTATTGTGACTTTCGAATAGGTCTGTATCAGATATACATAAGTCTGTTATTTTTGGTGGAGTTAAATTGTCGGTCTAATTTTACTACTAATTGGTAAATAGTTGACAGTCATGTATAATGTAGGACTTGATATATATGTGTATTGGTTCAAGTCGCCACACTCCATCTGCACAGCACGATATATACTAAAGTATTAGAAGTAGTGGCTACATCAGTTGTAATACAAAATCGAACATAGAGAACATGATTAAAGAAGAAAAAGCTAATTCGTGAGAAGAAAGGAATAAAAGAATTTTAAGCTCAGGGTTTAGAGGAATACAGGGAGTGAATGTATCTGCACTATTGTGACCGATTCTGTGTCTTATCATCCAGTCTCTAACAATTACGACAATCACCTAGACCCCAACCAAGCAGTTTGAGTCTAATAACAGGGCTCTTAATAACTGCCGACGACTTTATGAGTGGACAGCATGTTTTGGTTCGGTCGCCCCCAGCTTTCCTACTCCTACACTAGTCGTCATCTCATGTAGAGGTAGCAGTGTTTGGGGGTATGTAACGCATGTCCCAACTACTTTAGTTGCGAAGGTTAACAACTTAACCACCTAGCTTCATCATTACTTATTCGATGGTTTCACAAAAGACAATGTTTCAAAGAGTTCTTCGACTAAATATTAATGACTTACAAGTACTAGGGAGACATGGCAATCAATCGAAGTGGTCATAAACCTTCATCGACTGAGATGGTTGGGATATATATTGCGTGTGCCTGACCACCGTCTTCTTCATCGTTCTGTAATGGCTGAGGTAGGAGTAGAATGGAAGAGATGTAGAAGGGGAGCAAACCAAAACATGGTATCAGTTTATGAAGTCTCTGACTATTGGTCCAAGTCATGTTGGTAGATGCAGATTACCTGGTTGGAGTCCGCGTGACAATCGCAATCAATGGCTGGAGACATTGAGTGATGTGGCTTAGAATCAGTCACAGTGGTGCAACTGTATTTACTCTTTATCTTCAACTATTTTTTCGTACTTTTGTTTGTTTAATTCTTACCGTTAAATTATGCTGTTTTGTTAATCTTGTGAATTTAATCTCGTCTGTCTAGTGTGGTATGCTAACTCGTCAGGTTCTACGTAGTAAATAAATGAATAAAATGAGTGAGTTAAAAGTGATGTATACTCCCAGTGCCCATGTTTCACATGCATACACCAAATCAGAAGACTGCCCCACAGTATACTCGTGTTTTGATTGGAAGAGAGACTTCTTATGCCATAGGTGATGTAATTTGACAGAAGCTCTCTGAATCTGTCGAGATTTGATTAGACATTAACTAGCCAGGGCTGATCAGAATTTCAAAATAAGTGAAGTTGTTCAGGCCCTTGACTACACTTCCTATCTTAGGTCTAGGTGTCCTGAAGTTACAGTTTGTACTTAGAGAGGAGAGCATCTCATTTTGAACGTAAGGGAGATTTCCTTGACCACAAGGTTATATCATAAGGTTTTTATGACAAACGTAATATGCTGCACGAAGTCAAAGGGATTGTGTTTGCTTTGTAACTTTTATTTTCATCATTAACCACCTATTTGTGGTCTTTCAAGTAACTCTTAAATATATTACATTGACCGAGTACTTTCTTCGTAATTAAGAGTTTCTATTCCTTAGCATATTCATACACAATCAACTGGGTAATGTTTCTTTTTCGTTTAGTTGCATTCTATGAGTTGGATGATTTAGTTTTGAAACTTTCATTATCTTCCTAGGCAGCATCAAATCTGAAATTGTACTAGTAATGCTTCCTAAAATAATAATGAAAACTCCACAATTAAATCATCATATCCAGAGAACGTTACTCAACCGTAATCTTTCTACTTTACAAATCATTTCCAACATCTCACACATTCTCTGTCTTCTATAACCCATTTTATTTGGGATTCCTATATGTTACGTGAGCAGATTATCGAATCAACCATTTCCGTAACCTTAATATTATCTCAGATCAATTTTTTCTTATTATTATATTGTAATTGCAGAAACTTGAATATAAACCTGTGTAATTTCTCTGTAAGCATTCTACTGTATGCTGTTGATGTAAAAATATTAATTGTTCAGTATTAGATTCTTTCTGTTGTTTATTGCATTTAATGTGTATGGGTATATGTTTGTACATTGTTTGTTAGGGAATGATGAATCTCATTTACTAAATTTAGATTTATATACCTAAATCTTTTAGTTACATATTTCATGTTCTGAATAATTGTGATACGACTATGCTGCTAATACCAAAATATGTGAAAATAAGCTCAAATCTACCAACCAGTAGTCGAAACTTAATTACTTTCACGACTGAATCATTCTAGCACTTGTAAATGTGTTTACACACTGGCCAAAACAATGTAAGTATTGAAAAGAGAGCTGTCGAATCTCATCTCAGTAATGTTCCTAATTATTACGGTATCAGTAGATAACCAGTCGATAAATAGTCACACTTTGTTCGCATGCATTTTTTGAACCACTGTTCGTATTTTATCTGATCATAGAATGAGTAGTGCTGTAATTAGACGTATGGTACTTGATAGTAGCAGTTAGCCACCTACTGAACCTCTAAGCCCCCAATCACAGTGGTGAGGATGTGTCATGCATAAACAGTTACCGCTTCTACTGTCATCCATTACCTGGTATAAATCTAGCAACTAGCTTTCCGAAATATAGCATCAGTCTAGAAAGTGATTACGTACATTGAGTACAAACTTCCTGGTTAGAGTTTGGATAATAGTAATAATCTATGATTGGAGAAGTCGCCCGAACGAAGTCTCAAGAAAGATACAGGAACGCTGTTTGATATTTCTTAGCTGTTTACAGATATTAGAGTGATATCAAATTTCAAGAAAACTATGTGCAACGGATTTTATGTCAGCCAAATAGACTTTATCAGTCGATCACAATCTGCATAGAGCCTGGCACAAATATACCTTAGACCAAGTTATCATTAGCACGAAAAGGTGGATTAACTCGTTGGATATCGGGGAATTCGAAATAACTGCGATAGTAAGGATGAGAAGAAAGACTAAATATTAAAGATACAACTTGAGAAAAGCAAAGGTGAAGAGGTCTGTATATTTGAAGGAATGCTGTATTGTGGGATGTAGAGAATGATCATTGTCGAATGCATCTGTGCCCAATTCTGAGCCCTGTCACCTAATACCATTAGATATTGAATTACATCTGTTACTCAGATCATGTAAATTTGGGAACTTATTGTGGATGATAATATACAATCAAATATCTCCCAGTTGTCTATTTGGTCAGTCGTTTTTTGCGTAAACTTCTGAGGGGTGGCTTGCTTATTAGTGAACTGGACTTTTGATAACTTGTCCACGGTTTCGAACTCTGTATCGTGGGATTATATTACAAACTTTTACATGATATCAACCCTGTGACTCTAGCTTAGTACCCTCAGTTCCAAGAATCGTTATGCATATATTAAAAAAAACTTTTGAGGTGGTCTGCTCAGAATGTACGTATACTAACAATCACTTGTTGGAACTGAGTTCTAAATCGTAACAACTAATGTCATATTTGCCATCTATCAGATTACAATGTGGCCACTAGTCTAAGTGAATTAACACTGCATGCACTATGTTTTAGTGTTAAGTGGTTGGAGGCTAGTCAGTAAGGAACACTCGTCCACCTAAGTTCCACGCTAGCTGAGATTTGAGTGGTATGTCGATAATCTTAAGGGGACTGACTCTCTGTGTGGAATCCATTTATGAATGACCATTCGAGATATCACCAATTAGTTGTTTAGACTTGAACAATCCTCAAGGACTGAGTTATTTACATCAATCCATGATCATTGTGTGGTCAGATTGATTGAGTTACAGTGTGATTACCTGTTTCACTGCGTAATCAGGTAATTAATAACCACATCTAGTATCATTCAGGGCGAGTTCATCTAAATGCCCTCACTCCAAAAATTGGACATCATTCTCTTGTAACATGTGTCAATTTATTTACACATCATTAATGCAAATGTTTTGTTGCCAACACTAAAATATGAGACGCGTTTAATCATATTCGGCTGAACATAATTCCATTCTAGTTTTAGTGCTTACTCTGAGATTCATAATCAATGCCTTTCGTTTGATACGTCAAAAGTTTAGTTCTGAGTACTGACAATAATATATTTCAGACTCTTACTAGAAATAATATAAATATCATAACCACTGACTACGTTTTTGCTTCTCTGGACTTAACAGCCCAGTAAATAATTCATTAGACATTTGAGGCGTAAGTGATAAGTTTAAGCTTCAGTATGAGCATCTGCATTAGAATCCAGGTACAACTAGCTGACAAGTCTCAAATAAAGCGAAACGGGTGTTCTGTATCCCACAATCCATTAGTTCTGAAAATGAAATCTCAGTTCATATATCTATTGCACAGATAACGTGCTAGCTCCTACGTTGCTCATGATTGGTTGGTTAGTTTTCGAAAAGGTTAAATTATGTATTTAAATGTGTATACTTTTGATACAATTGAGTTGGAACACTGAACACGTTTTGGGTATGCTACACTGAGTAGGATGGTTTAATTGCCGATCTTTCATCGTCATTCTGAACGACTTCGTCATCATGAACTTCTGATAGAATTGAGAGGTATGATGGTCTCCCCACAAGTGGTTAAAAACTTCGGTGAGCATTGAATATTAGTGGTTGTTCCAAACACTTGTCCTGTCATTTTTTTACACATCCACTTCAATCCCATTCCCTGTTGACCTGATTCATAATGTTGTGGTTGTTGTTCATTATTTCCTGACTAATTGGTCAATTACATTTATTTCAATATATTTATTGGTTGCTGATTGACTTGAGTGCTCAGCTTCTAAAGATGCTCTGTTTTTCTTTTTACTTCTTCTGTCCAACGTTTCCCCAGTTAAATATGGGTACATAATTGGTTGTATGCACCGATATAGGAGTAGACATCGTAATGTTTGGCAGCTAATTGACATCTGTGTAGGGGGAGATGAAGAGGTCTGATGTGGTGTTTATCACATTTCTATATAATATTCGGCTTGTTCACTTTGTTATTTTGAACTTCGGTTTACATAGAATTGATCAAAGTGAATTCGTTGGCTTGTGCATGACACTCCTTAGATGTGTGATTGTAGTTCCTTATATGTTCTCCACATATGGTAGGATATTCTGTTTGTAGTTTTCGACGTTTGATTTTATGTTTGTTGATGGTATTGAGAGACATTTCTTGATAGTGTTACATAGATATCTGTTTTACTTGGAAGCGGTTATGGTGTTTTTCTTCACTTCTCTATATAGTGAGAGTACTAAAGTATATTTTCCTCGTTTGGAATAGAGTTTGTAAGCAGTCGATTTTATAAGTTGTTAGACTATTACTTTTGTAATTGAATATCTGATCTATATGTATTAGTTTCCGGTGCATTTGAGTCTCTAGTTTTCCTATGTTAGTCCTAACGATCAATAAATCTAAGGATGGCATTTTTGTCAATTACCCCTTTTCCAGTGTAAATTATATGCATTTAATAACCGCCATCGACCAAACTCTAAACACTAAAGGCTCAAATATATCAGAAACTAACCCACACTTATCATCACTTCTTATTTTAAGTTCTACTTTGATATTTGTTGTCCCGGTGAAACAACTTTTATAACACTTGACCAGTTTATCTCTTCATATCTTTAATGATTGAGGAGAGAAAAAGAAAGTCATTACATGGTCAAGAATTATATTAAAGTTTAAAGGTTAAATGGACTAATTTGCTTAAAAATCGAACGATTAAGGTAAATGTTTATATAAAACTTTATCCTGCAAAAATGCTAACATCTAGAAATCATCTTATGACCTTATGAGTTCTAAACGGATTAAAGTGGACATATACTTCGATGCCTGCTTCTTCAATAAATCTTTCTTGTGTTATGAATCTGGCTTAATACTTTTTTACCCTTCGATGTTCTACGGAAAATTTTACTCCCATGTTCACTGAAACTAATGTTTTGGGACATCTGAGGACACTTCAGCTATCACGATGTCCCGAACTGCATGATATTGCAAACCTATTTTTCTTAAGAAAGCTGGTAATACTCCATGTCAACTAATAACATGTATTTTTAATGGATCTCCTATTAATTATGTACCAACAGTATTGAAGGAAATAAACGTAATTTATCTCAGACTACTTCCTCGACTGAGGTGATTAGGACATGTATTATATGTGCCTAACTACTACCTAACTCAATACTTAAGGTTATTGGAGTATGAGTAGGATAGAATAAAACTATCGGCAGCCGGACCTTAACATGCCATCATTTCATTCAATTGTCGATAGTTTGTCTAATCTATGTTGGTAGGTCCAGACTATCTGGTTGGTGTCTGCGAAATAATCGCGATCAACAGTTGCGAAAATTAAGTGACATGGCTCAAAGTCGGTCATAATGGTACAAATACATTCTTTCTTTATCTTCCAGACCTTAACTATCATTGATCTTTCATGCATACTTTTTCATTTTACATTGTTCTGTTACGAATTTTGTTACTGTGGTCTCGTCTTGTTAATGTGGTATCACAACCTTGCAATAACGCGAACATGTGTCAGGCTCTACACTGTTCATGACTTACTATAAAAATATTGACATATCCATTCATGAGTAGGAAAAACCCTACTGTTTTATGATGCTTAGAGTCACCTTAGTCCTACTGCATCTTGTATGAAAAGCAATGTAATCTTTACGCTGACATTTTCATAGCAGATAGTTGAGGATAACTTCTGACTCATGAAATGTAATCTTTATTGAAAGCTATATCTTAATGTGCAGCAATCATCTACTAAACAAACATGAAAACTAATATAAATGCTTTATACAACATAGTGAACATTGACAATGTTTCGAATAATCTTGGCTGTTATCTATAAGTGTGATTGTAGGTAGTTGTACATACGTAATAACGAAATACTACAGAAAGTAAAATCCTCCAATGATTCTTCACAGCACATAATACGTCTATCAATGAGCTAATTCAATAAAAGATACCTCAATGATATTATCAACTTTTAGCCTTGAAATACTGAAATGTCACGATTACGAAACTAAGAAGCAAAGCTTCTCAAATGTATCAGAGTAAATGATGTTTTAATTAGAAATTGAGTAACAACAACGATGTGTAACAATCGATTAGGTTGAATACTTTAACATAGTTTCTGTAATCGTTATCATATGAAGTGGTTCGTCGGTTGAATACTTCAATCTCAACATATTCAATGAAAGTAGAGTATTCTGAAAATGACTAATTGGCTTTAGATAAATTTATAATATTAATTTCCTTTATACTAGTGACGGCAGTGAATCATGTAGTCAGCAGAAACGTTCCTTGTAATGAAATATTCTCATAAACAAATATTGGTAGGAAAATCAATGGAAACATTGAAGTACTCAGCAGTGTACATACACATGGCTCTATACTGACCCTCATAAGAAGAATCATTCATTAAAAGTCAGTGATCTATCTCTTATGCATTTCTTCGATGTACTGTATGTAATTATTTTCATCCACTTGATATATATGTCCTTCATGGAATTCTATGTGATGTTTTGGGGAAGCAATGACGAGGTTTCTTAAATTTGTCTGAAATAAATATCCAGTACTACAGAAAATTCCAGTTAATAATATTTTGTGAAAATGTTGTGACACGTGGTTTTGATTTTTTTATCGACCGCAAAATCTCCATCGTCAATTATTATCTTTTCTAGGCTAATCGCTTGATTCGGCTCCTAAGCTTTGATATGACCCCCAGGCTAAAACTACAACACATCAACGTGAACACGAGAGAAAAGGCAGAAAATACGGCAAGAAAACACTTTACTGCAAAGTTCATTTATGTACAGAAAACTAAGATATTTATAGTATCATAAATGTCCTTTGAGTTTCTAGAGTTTCCTGTATCCTGCTAAACACAATAGTAGTAAGATAACTGTCCAATCGGAGACATATCACGCGACTTCTCATTGTCTAGACGTTTCTGATAGAAAACTATTTGCGTACTAATTGCACACAATATTTCCTGTTGATTTCTATGCCTTTTTGATCTTGTTTCAAGGGGGGGGGGTTTCTGGTTCTACCCAACAAAAAACAAACTATCTAAGGTTATACGTTCACCTCATGTATTCTATTGTCTTTTACCTATTTATGAAAGCTACTGTAAGTTCTTAACAAACAATTAGTGTCAGTGTCTTCTTGTCATCTCCGTCATATTTTTTTACATTTTAGGTTCGACCGTTGCCACCAGTTCATAAACCTCTTACGTTAAAGACAGCTCTTAAAGCTTTTGGATTATTTTGTACATTCACTGGCAGTGGTCTTATAGGTTATAAACTATTTGTATCTTTGCCATCATACAATGGACCAACAAGAGATATACAAAGTAAACCGATTATCATAACTCAACCATATTGTAAGTTATAAATATTGTATTTAATTGATCTTTTTTTCTAATTGTTTGTATTCGCCACAGATTGATGTTGGTTGTATACCATAGTAAACTAAAGGGCACTAAATAGTTGTTTTGTCATCGTATAGTACTCCTCAGCAGTGCGTACCCACGATTCCTCCAGGGAGCAAGACAGTTACCACCAATGACAATCGGTGATAGTCGCGCTAGATTACAAATTGATGGAAGTTGGAATTCAACTATTGGACCCCGTCCGGCCCAGTGGTGAATGAAAGGATAGGCATTCTCCGTGAAACCTGAAGGCTCTAACTTGGATTCTCTGGCGAAATCAAAGCTGCCTACTGTTGAGAGTCTCATAATAGGGTGAAATAACTGTCTAATGCTCTTTAGTTTTCAATGATACTTAACCAATATTAGTCCGTAATGAATACAAACAACTTTGTTTAATATCCATCTACACAAAACCACCTCTATTTAACCTTTTTTTGTTGGTTATTGTTTCTTGAAGGAATTTTCCACTATGAATCAACATTAATTAAAGAACTATTGAAAATTAGAGATGACTGATTTATTAATTATTAAGAGCGTATATACCTACAACCTTATAAATTGACTGAGTTTTAATTTTATGAATTGTTAATTTCTAATTTTATTGGTATGTCATAAGTTAAAATTAATTGTGAATAACAGTGAACTTATGCTTAAGTCAGATTGTGACTGGCAAGAGGAATCCAGGAGGCGCATTTCGTTATATTCGGGACTCATCGGTTGGATGTACATATATACCCGTTGCACAAATGTGACCGTCTGGATTCAGCAGTTTAGTGATGAACGCCGTGGCGTTTAACACGAAACGAACTGAATTCAAATTCCGATGTGAACATCAACATTGGGATGCAGGTACATCCAGCTGTTGAGTCCCAGCTAGAACAAAACACGCTTCCTTGATTCTGTTTACCAGTCACAATCCAACTTAAATATTACCTGTGTACTATTGTTATATCGAAGCAATCCGCTCAGGATGCTCATATGGCAACAGAGGCTGACCAGTTTTAGTCCATTACAAATCAGCAGGAAGATACAAGCTTATTCTAATAGTGAACCAAGTTTAAATTGTTAAAACGAATGATAAATAGAATGCAGAACATAATAACTCAATGTTGTCTAATAATGAATATTCATGTGAGAGGATTATTGGCTAAAATATACCCACCCCCTATGTCCACAATTTAACTGATGTCATAGAGAACATCACATACTAGGATGAAACAGTTGTCAGGTGCTTCTTGATTTTCAACAGTGTTCTAACTATGGTCAATCCGTGATGTGTAATTCAGATTGAACAGCCTCCACAACACTCATTAATAATACATAAAGCTGGACTGTGTTTTGGAAAGTGGAATTCAGGACATGCGTTTCATTTTATGTGGGGTTCTTAATTTGGATGTACTTGGTATATCAATGTTTTTGTTCACACTAGGACTCGAGCTCAATTCATTCGTGTCAATCGCCACTGCGTTATTCACTGAGCTACTAAGATTGCTTGACAAGAACCACATAAAGCGAAACATACGTCCTGGATTCTATTCTCCAGTCACAATTCACTTTTAATCATACTTGCAAATTAGCACTATATGTAGATAATCTTGCCCTTAGCAACATTAATGGGAAGATACAAACATTCAAATTATACCTAATAATGTTACTCATTCATGTGCAACACACAACCTAAAACATGCGAATAGGTTCAAGTTTCCATTCTGCATTAGCACAACAAGATTGAATTTCCAAGATTTACCTGACAATACAATACAACAGGCGAAACATGGCCTTTAAGGATAGAGGATATTCGTAGGCTCTTAGTATTTGATCATAGATGTCTCCGAAACATTGCTCGTGTTTGCTGGGACCACCGAGTAAGCAATGCGTGGGTTAGGAATAGAGTACTAGGTAAATACGGTAAGTCTATTGATGAAGTAGTGAATCTTCACCGGCTGAGGTGGTTAGGATATGTGTTACGTATGCCTGACCACCGTCTACCTCGACGAGCAATGTTGTCTGTTGTAGGAGTAGGCTGGAAGAAAGCTAGGGGTGGCCAAACGAAAACATGTCACCAATCCATGAAGTCATTGACGATTGGGCTGAGTCATGTTAATAGATGTAGACTACCTGGTTGGGGCCCACTAAATGATTGTAACAAATGGTTAGAGACTGTAGGTGATATGGCTCAAAATCGATTACAATGGCGCAGGTGCATTCACTCCTTGTCTTCCTCCAAATTCTAATTTTTGAGCTTATTATAATTTTCTCTTTACTGAATCACTTTTAATCTCAAATCTCATCTCTGACCTCTATGCCTTTCCATTAGTACTTACTCTGTTACTACCTACCCTACTCTGGGATTCGGTCCGACAATTTAATCTCTATCTGCTAATTGGGGCATGGCAACTTGAACTGATGTACGCATGTACCAAGTTCTACGTTGTAACTGACTGACTGAATAGAATACAACAGGGAAAGTAGAGTGCATGTGTCCGCTTAAAAATAATGGAACGTTAGATCTGGATGAAGATAAAGCATGAATACACTTACTCTTTTGTAGCCGACTTTGAGTTACATCATCCATTGTCTCTAACATACCCGATAGTGTTATTTTCTTTAATACAAGTGAACATTATGGTTTTAAATTATAAGTTTGTCGTACCGCAAAAGAAAACTATCCGGTATTATGACGGTATTAAGCGACACAATTGCCATACCACACTAACACGATGAAATCAAATTAAAAAAAAAAGACAGAAGTCGAGAAGAGTTAATAACAGTAATAGAGAAACTGACTAGACATAGAACTTTTGTTTATTATGTGATAGGTAACTCCGATGTTACTCAGATGTTATCTAATCATTGTTCATAATCCATGTAATGATCGGATCTGTTATTTTTAAAGTTCAATAAAGAATACCCCTTTTGTTGTTGCATTTTATCTTTTGCAAAAATTGATTTTATAGCGTATCTTCCTATTGTTCTTGTTATGAAGCAATAAAATCTGGGGATTGGTTGGTCGAGTGCCAATCACTAGTGCCTAGTCGGTAATTGTGCGTCTGCCCTACACCCACTGAGTCCCAAGCCGAAATAAGAAGAATTCGAGCTAAAAGATCAACTAGACAGAATCCTATTATATTTCAAGCATCCTCTTATACATACATAAAAGCAGACCGCACAGCAAACCAAATTAGGAAAATAACATGAATACAGAACGAGGGAAATAGTGGTAGTGAATAGGAACAATTTGTAGACAACTAATTAACTGTAGTCCATAATAAGAGACAATATAATAACAGTAATTATGCTAAACGGGAGGATAGGGCAAGCGGAGCGTAACAATAATAGAAACAAAATGTTTACATTACACATAGAATAATTGAAATAGTGTTCTTAAAAGACAGTTGTGAAAGTTTGTTAACTTCTTTGTGGTCCGGCATAACAGTTCTCAATATATTATGCATATCCTAGCTATAAAACAAAGGCATACTATTAGCATCGAAGTTTTTATAACGAGTTGTAAATCTAGGAAGCAATAGGCATATGTTTTGAGCATTCATGATTACGTGAAAACTATGTTATTTCTAACTTAAGTCAATTCTAGAAGTGGAGAGGTCGTTACCTATCTCAGTGTCATCATCTGTGGACCCAAACTGCTATGCATTCTCAATAAAATTTTAGGATATTCTCTACCTCCAACAGTTCACTTTCATAACATAAAGCACACTGTTGAACCACATACTCGGCTTTCATTAAGAAAGTGGATATATCTTTTGTATCATAGTTGACGTAGAATACCAAATACAGAATGTTCATTTTATATGTGTATGTTAATTATTGCATCAAAAAATTTTATCAAGACTTAAAAACTCTTATACGTCTTTTAGGTTTATAATGACTTTACTTGTGTTGTCGTTGTTATTTTTGTTTTGGGCATCCTTGTTGCTTTTGCTCGTTAAGGAATATTGCTCTAAGATTTTCTGTTAAAGAGGCGTTTCCCTTACTAGTTTAGTTTCATCTTGATAACTTTGTACAAAAATAATCGCGACTAGTCATGTTGAGGGTAAGTCAATTCCCTACCAGTAACATTAGCTAGTGATTTTGCTGAATCATTAATTAACTAAAGTTAAAAGTGTAAATCATTAGTTACCAACTCATTGGTCTAAAGACAAAATAATTCCTATGACCTGTACGTTTTATTTGATCTATGAAGGAGAATACATTATTAATTACTTCTGAAGAGTCCAGTACTATGACGAAACAACTGTCCAGTGCTTCTCGATCTTCAATAACTGATGATGTACTATGACTTCACAATATAAATTACAAAAAACTATTTAACAATAGATGCATATATGTAATTAGTAAACGAATATTCTTCTCTTGTATAATGTTCTAATACATGTTTATCTTATTCTTAATCAATAACAAAATTTTAGCCAAAATTTCCAGACAATTACTATACAATTTAGCCCAACATGGTGCACATCTCATCTTAGCTGATAATAATTGGGATAAATGTGAAGAATTAAGAGAACGATTAATGCGTAAATATGGTGTTAAATCTGATATGATTGAATGTCGACGCTTAGAATTGGACAGTATGACATCAATACGTCGATTTGCTGCTGGTATACTGGCAGATTTCTCACAATTAGACTGTGTCATTATTCAATCACCATCATGTATTAGTAGTATTATTGCTGGAAAACGTCGGTTTACACATGATGGATTCGAGCATGAATTAGGTGTGAATTATTTTGCTGCATATTTATTAAGTCGATTATTAATTGATAAGTTGAATGAGAATAAAGGACGTCTTATCTTTGTAATGGATACACAAGCTGCTGATACAGCTCAAGAAAATGCAATTAATCAATTGAAGACATCACAAGTGACAATACCTTTAGATAATATTAATTGGGAGAATGATAAGGATTATACACCTGAAAATGCATATCAACGTGCACAGTGGTTTCTGTTAATGTTTGCAGAGTAAGTTGGTGATTATATTCAGTTAATTTAAATGTGCTCCCAAAAATTAGGCGGAGATTATTTACAATATCATTCATATTCTATAATGATGTTGTATCTAGTAGTTTTGACTAGTTTCACATTTATTTAAAGTGTAAGTGTTTCTCACTAGGATCTTATTTCCACCATAGATACTACTTCATGCTTCTAGAACTAATTGTAACTCCTTTCTTTTAACATATCCAATGTAGCACAGTCCGATATGCCGGATACAGAACACGAATAGAGTCAAAGTGAAAGTTTGAAATGAAACTTTTCATTGAGAAAATGTATGTTTGCGTGTATGTACACAAATGTTGGTAACAGAGTGTTGGGTTCATCATTCATTATGTGGCTGCAGGAATCTCTTGACTATTACACAGATGATTTCAGATGGTTTTTGTAGTGATTCTGTTGTTTGTATTTGTCACAGATTGATATCGGCTGGGCACTACTGGAAACCAGGAAGTGCTGAACAGTTGTTTCGTTCTAGTATGGAACTCATCGGCGTTGCATACCCTTGATCTTGCTAGGAAATCAAATCAAAGGCCTTCAGGTTGGCGAACGCCTGGACCATTGAGATGAATACAAATAACAAATTAAATACAAACCCTCACAAAGATCACCTTAAATCAACTATAGTAATCAGCCCGCTAGTGTCTATCTTCAAGATATTTCTGAAGTTCTAGTTAGAGGTCGTGACTGGTGGAGTTTAGATTCGTAGGGAGCAGGACAGTTATCACCAGTGACAACTAATCGTCGCGCTACATCACAAATTGTTGTAAGCGAAAATTCTACTACTGGATGCCAACCCAGTGATGCAGAAGGTTAGGTGTTCGCCAATATGGAAGCCGTGGGTTGGATTTCCTACCAGAATCTTTGACCATTATTGAACACATTAACAGTCACTAAATATATACAAATGTTATATTAGCAATGAATATATAAGTACATTATAAACATCGTTAGTCTACATGATGGTAGTTTACTTGAGAACGCAACTAGACTACCGTCATAAAGTTGCTTCTTACCGTCGACCACCACAATATGGCTTAGGTTAATTCGATATCCAACGAACCAACCCAATGAGACTGTGTAAACTACCGTACGAACTTCAACTGCCAGCAGCAATAGGCCGTATAAGTATTTTATTGATAATACTATAGCTGAAATTAATTATAAGTCCATAATATCAACGAAAACGATTCTACTCAGAATGAGGATTATCAATGCATAGACATCTATTTAATACTACAAGAGAATAAACAGGCTTAACAAGCATGCACAGCACGCCAAAAGAAATGTGTCGAGTACAACAACATTAATGACACGTTGAAACACTATTGACACAGCAAACATTTCAAGCGTATTAATAGATCACAAGTTCGAACCCAGTTATATTACATTAGTTCTCACATATAAACAGTTAGGTTCGTAGTTGAGTGCATAAACTTGGATTTGGTAAATGATGCATATATTGGTGGTTCTAATATCATGAAAGGATTCTTCTTATGATGCTTGAAAATAAAAGTACGTTAGAAGTGGTCGTAAGGACACCTGAAATGAAAGACCATTATTTGAGATCAGTTTCATATAGCATCTTTCAGAGTAGAAATTAGTCTATTAGCTCTTACAGTCGTTGATAGGAATTTTCAGTACAAAATCAGATGTGCATTTCTAATCGATTATTTCTAATAACATCATGTATTACCGAAGATACTCATTGTCTGACTGCTAATACGAATCGGTATGGTCTGTGGACCGTAAGTTTACTGCTTATATTGTTATTGCTCTTTAACTAATTTATCTTGAATGGTAGGATCTAAATAAGAGTACACCTGTCAGTATACCGTGAATGATTTATCACATTAGTTATATCCGATCACCCCGTCAATGGTAGTAAAAATCGCTGAGTAATTAAAAATATAGAATAAAATATCACTTATACAGTTAAACCATCTACACATTAAAGTTTCAGTGGTGTTTTCTATCTCTATCTCTATCTCCATTAAGTATGCATTGTTGGGGTAAGATGCTATGTACTAGACAAAGATGACAAGTTAATTAATCAGATTGTTGTGGATCTTCACTGACTGAAGCGATTGGAATATAAATTACGTCCGCCCAACTATCTCTCACCTTTACGGATTGTGATGACTGCGATTAAAGTAGAATGTAAAGAGGTTAGAGGAATCTACTCCTTAACATATCATCAGTCCATTAATTTGTCGTATTTATGCATGTTTATATGATTAACATAGAACCTGGCACATATACATCGATCTAAGTTGCCATGTCTTAAAATCACATCAAGATTAACACCATCACATTAGCAGAAGTTACTTCAATGTTAATAATAACAAAAACAAAGAGTGAACATATAGAATATGGTTCAGGGAGAAAAAAAATGGTACGTGGAAAATTATGAAATAATTTTAAGCTGATGATTTAAGAGTGGACGAAGAGTGAATACACCTGCGCTACTGTAACCGATTCTATAAAGTTGTTAATTGATTGACTGACTCTCTTCGTACTTGTAAGCGCTATAGTTACCGTAGAAGTTTCAGGCAGTCAGAATGGATGTTGACATTTACTTTAGCTTCTTAGATAAATACTTAGTATCATAATGTTTGTTCAATTTTAATTTCCGAAAATTGTTTATTTTTCAAATAGAATTCTATATATTACTTATTGTTAATTTTACTTTTATAGTGAACTTACGCGTCGTAATTCAACTACAGATAAAAAAGCTTCAATTTTAATAGCAAATCCTCGTATATCTCGAGGTATATCACCAGAAATGGATAAGAAACATGCTGATAATGAAATTTTCTGGAAGTTACTTAACATATTCCTCGACGTATGTCCACGTTTAATCAGTCGGAAAACATCTGGAACTACTATACTTTGTGCAACTTCTGACTCTTCCATTATTGATTTAACAGATAATAATATTGATAATAAAAGTAATTCAACTGTTCATTGTGCTCCAATATATCAAGATCTACGATTATTGATTTCATCAAATGAAAATAATAAAACAATTGAAGATAGACGTCAAGCATCAGAATTATTATGGAAATTAAGTGAAAAATGGACTCGTCTAGATACACATCCTAATGCTTTACCATTACCTACTAGACAATCAGTGCAAAATGACAGCAGATCTGATACTTCAGTCAATTCTATTCCTACTATACATGCATAAATTGTAAAGAAAAAAAGATAAAGAACGAGTAGTATATGATATTTTAAAATAAAAATAAATGTGACTATTTTTTGTATTTAATCATCAATCAGTTAGACATAAACAACGTAGAACTCGACGCGTATGCTCATAGCTCCAAGTTACCATATCACATTAAGATGACGAGATCAAATTTACAAGATTAACACAGCAGTATAATTTAACAGGAACAAATGGAACATATGTAAGTATGAAAGAATAATGAAACTTAAGATAAAGAGTTAATATAATTGCACCACTGTGACTGATTCTGAGCCATTTCGCTCGGTGTCTCCAGCCATTAGTCACGATTGCTACGTGGAGCCCAACCAAGTAGTCTGCATCTACCAACATGGCTTGGACCACCAGTCGAAAACTTCATAGACTGATACTATAATTTGGCTTAGCCGCCCTTACCTGTATTCCATCATACTTCTACGCTAGCCAACATGGAGCAACGAGACATGCGGTGATTGGGCATACTCAACACATGTCCCAACCACCTTAGTCGATGAAGGCTTACGACGTCGTCAACTGGTTTGCCATTCTTTCGTAATACCCTTTATTTAACTATAACATTATTTATTCTCTCGTCCCATGATACACAGACGATAATACGAAGACTTGTATCATCAAAGACTTGACACATACGAATGTCTTCTATTGCCATGGCCTATGTTTCGTTTTTATTACTTACTTACGCCTGTTACCCCTCTCGGAGGAGCATAGGCCGCTCACCAGTCTTCTCCATTCAACTCTGTCCTGAGCAATCCTTTCCAGCTGTCTCCAGTTACTGTTCATCCTTTTTATGTCTGCTTCCAGTTCTCGACGCAGGGTGTTCTTTGGCCTTCCTCTTTTCCGTTTTCCAAAAGGATTCCAAGTTAGTGCTTGTCTCGTGATACAGTCTGATGATTTGCGCAATGTATGTCCTATCCATTTCCAACGTCGTTTCCTGATTTCCTCTTCAGCTGGAAGCTGATTTGTTCTTTTCCAAAGTAGGCTGTTGCTGATGGTTTCCGGCCAACAGACATTCAATATTCTACGTAGAGAGTTGTTGATAAATACCTGTACCCTCCTGAGGATGTTTGCAGTAGTTCTCCACGTTTCAGCTCCGTACAGAAGAATTGACTTGACGTTCGAGTTGAAGAGTCTAACTTTGAGATTGGTAGACAGTTGTTTGGAGTCTCATATATTTTTCAACTGTAGGAATGCTGCTCTGGCTTTGCCGATCCTTGCCCTTACATCTGCATCGGATCCTCCTTGTTCATCGATGATGCTCCCCAGGTATGTAAAGGCATCCACTTCTTCCAGAGTTTCACAATCAAGTCCGATTGGGCCGGTGCTCTCTGTGTTGAGTTTGAGGATCTCTCTCTTTCCATTATGTATGTTCAGGCCTATTGATGCTGAGGTTGGTGCTACTTTGGTTGTCTTCACTTGCATTTGCTGCTGTGTATGGGATAGAAGTGCTAGATCATCCGCGAAGTCCAGATCATCGAGTTGCATCCTACTTGTCCATTGAATCCCGTGCTTCTCCTCAGATGTAGAGGTTTTCATGATCCAATCGAGCACTAGGAGGAAGAGGAAGGGCGAGAGCAGACAGCCTTGTCTGACACCGGTTCTTACTGAGAATGCATTTGTCATCTGTCCTCCATGCACAATTTTGCACTGTAGTCCGTCGTAAGAATTCTGGATGATGTTGACGAGTTTCTCTGGTATACCGTAGTGTCGAAGAAGATTCCATAATGATCTCCTGTCTACGCTGTCAAACGCCTTCTCATAGTCAATGAAGTTGATGTACAATGACGAGTTCCATTCAATTGATTGTTCAACGATGATGCGTAGTGTTGCAATTTGGTCTGTGCATGACCGATCCTTACGGAAACCAGCTTGTTGATCTCGAAGTTGAGCATCCACTGAATCTTTCATTCTGTTCAACAACACTCTGTTGAAGACTTTCCCTGGTACTGACAATAGTGTAATCCCTCTGTAGTTCTCACATTTACTCAAATCCCCTTTCTTTGGTATCTTGGTAAGGTATCCTTCTTTCCAGTCTGCCGGCACCTGTTCTTCCTCCCAGATCCTCTTGAATAAAACGTGGAGCATCCTCGCCGTTATGTCTATATCTGACTTAAGTGCTTCGGCTGGTATATTGTCAGGTCCTGCTGCTTTCCCACTTTTGATCTGTCTGATAGCTATCTTGATTTCTTCCATCGTTGGTGGATTGACATCAATCGGGAGGTCTGTAGGCGCTGCTTCGATGTGTGGTGGGTTCGGTGGAGCTGGTCTATTCAAGAGTTCCTCGAAATGTTCTACCCATCTGTCTCTTTGTTCTTGAATCTCGGTGATTAGCTTGCCTTCTTTGTTCCTGACCGGTTGCTCTGGTTTACTATATTTCCCTGCCAGTTTCTTCGTTGTGTCGTATAGCTGTTTCATATTTCCTTCTCTTGCAGCTTTCTCCGCTGTCGTTGCAAGGCCTTCGATATACTTCCGTTTGTCGGCTCGAATACTCTTCTTTACTTGTTTATTTGCTTCTGTGTATTCATTTTGTGCCTTGATTTTTTCTGCTCTAGTTCGGCTGTTGTTGATTTCTGCCTTCTTGTTCCTCCTTTGTTGAATTTTGTTCAGGGTCTCTGTGGAAATCCATTCCTTATGATGGTGGTTCTTGCAGCCCAGAGCCTCTTGACAAGTTGAAGTTAGTGCCTCTTTGATTCCTTTCCAGTTGTCCTCCATAGTGGTTTCTTCCTCGTTCAGCAGATCTTGTAAGGCTTGAAACCTGTTGTTGAGAGTTATTTTGAATTCCATGAGTTTGTCAGTATTTCGGCGAGGGGTTGTATTGAACTGTTGTAATGCTGTTACTCCAATTATCAATTGCTACCTTAGTTTCAGTTTCATTTCGGTAACCACTATATGGGGATCTGAAGCTACATCAGCTCCTCTCCTGGTTCTCACATCTTCCATTGATCTTCTGAATTTTTTATTGATGCATATATGATCGATTTGAATCTCCGTAGTATAATCCGGTGAGACTCATGTAGCCTTGTGCATGCGTTTGTGGGGAAATATTGTACCACCTATGACCATTTTGTTGAAAGCGCAAAGATTTGTAAATCTTTCACCATTTTCATTTCTTTCTCCCAGTCCTTGTCGTCCCATGATGTCTTCGTAACCAGTGTTGTCCATTCCGACTTTGGCATTTAGGTCCCCCATCAGGATTGTCAGATCCTTTCCTGGACACTTCGCTATAATTGACTGAAGCCTATCATAAAACTGATCTTTGTCCTCGTCGTTGCCGTCGTTGGTGGGTGCATAACACTGGATGATGTTCATTGTAATCCCATTCTTCATTGTCTTAAAAGATGCCTTGATGATCCTGGGTCCATGTGGTTCCCATCCTACAAGTGCGTTGCGCGCTTTCTTAGACAGCATCAGAGCAACTCCTTGGGTGTGTGGGGCATTTTCCTCTTCGTGTCCGGAATATAGTAGCACCTCTCCCGTGGCTAATGTTTTCTGCCCAGTTTGAGTCCAATGCGTTTCGCTGATACCGTGCACAGTTAAATTGTATCTCTTCATTTCTGCTGCTATCTGGCTGATCTTTCCTGTCTCCCACATTGTCCGAACATTCCATGTGCCTATAAAAATTTTTGCTCTGGTCGTTAGAAGGGGTGGCATCGGCCTCATGACTTCCGAAGAATCTCGGCTTTCATCATGAAGCGTCATATAGGTTCCTTCCACTTCCAGGGCAGAGTTTAAATGGTTTAGTTTGTTTATTCTGGTTAGCGTTTTTTTAGCAAACTTGAGTTTTACGGGATAGGGGTGCTAGCCCTATGCCCAATTCTCCTCCTTTACCCGGGCTTGGGACCGGCAACAACTCTAGAAGAGCTGCGGGCGGAGTTCTATGTTTCGTACCCATAGGTTAAAATAGTTAACTGCCGTTAACAGCACGACCTGAACAAACTATGAAACTAGGTAACACTGGTCCAATTCTTATAGAAAGCATTAGCTCATTTGAATTTTTCTGTACCCCATACTGACTAGTGGGGACTAACATTCAAACATTTAACTTAGGTTTATGTGAAATATTGACTTATTTCGCTAAGGCATTGAACTCTCAGTCATACATTCGGACTTAGCTCCACTTATTTTGATTTGCGAAACCGAGTTGTATTACTAACCACCATCACATTAAGAGTATGGCTCAGAACCAAGTACACAAATTTGTACTTGGTGACGAAGTTACTTATCACTTCGCTCTTGCAATATTGCTTCGTCGAGATTAGAATATGGTTAAACGTTATCTGGATATGAAGATTGGGTAAAATTGATTGCTTTTAGAAATTTGAGGGTAGTTATTACTTCCTGGTTGTTCACGCTGCGTAAGGATTCTTTTAGTGTATCTGAAAAGTGAGTTCGGTTTGGGTATGGTTTCAAAAACTTAAGACAGTGATCATTGTAGTCATAGGAAAATTGTTTGGGACCGGTCACAGTACGTTTATGAAAGTGCATTTCGGTTTGTTAGCCTTGTGTTTGTTAAGGCCTTACTACAGGAAACGGAAATCCATTTAGTAAGATGAGGTGTATATTTTTTGGGTCAACCTTTTCCTACCCTATTCCTCCTTTGTGAAAAGGTGGCATCACTGTCTGTGGGAAACACCTTACTGCCTTCACACCGTTGTACAGCCGGCAGTACGACTCCACCCTCGGACCTTTGGTTTACTTCCTATTATCTTACCGCTCTTTAGTCAATCTACCTAGCATTCCAGGACCTTATCGAACGAATGTTTTAGCCAGTATAATCTTATTGATTCATCACGAAAGGCAAGCCCTACCACCACGTCAAAGTTAGTAGCAACTGTCAAGATCGGATAAAATTGTAATATAGAGAAATTAGCCATTCAAATTGAAATTAGCTATTTCTTAATTTTAGCGAAAAAACTAAAATGTCTGTGATAATTGACTCGTATCCTATTAACATTTATTCTTATTCAGTTGTTTTCTTGCTTAAAATCAACTCAAGTATACGTTGCATCAGGGTTTTACGGCATAGTGTAAATGAAACACAACGATGAATGTTATGAAACTGTTAAGCCATAATTAACTTAATAATTACTGGATGCTAAAATGTAGATGTTTTATGTATTTCACCTGTATATTCAATTGTGGTTTATAGTTGTATTTCAATTTTCTTATTTTAAACAGAAGATAATTTGCGTCTGTAGGCAACTTTATAGTTTCCCTATGCAAAGTTGGTTACTCAGATTACAATAATGTCTATTGTAAAACTATACAATAAATATAAAATGGTGTAAAATTTAACTTAAGATAAACACCCTTTATGAAACTTAAATAACAAATCAAGCATGTTTTATATAATTCAAAGTGTAGTCAATGGTCTGACAGAGAAATTCTGGAAGATGTAGAATCCTTTACATACTTGTGCAGCATCATCGATAAACAAAAATGGTGTGATTCAGATGCGAAGGCGCGGATTGGAAAGTGATGAGCAGCATTTTTACAACTGAAAGACATCTGGAACTCAAACCAACTGTCAGCCAACATTAAAGTTAGCATTTTCAATACAAATGTGAAGATAGTTCTGTTGTATGAAGCTGAAACTTGGAGATCTACGAAAAGCATTATTCAAATGATACTAGTAACTATAAATAACTGTCTATGTAAGTTACTTCGGGTCCGTTGGCCATATACCATCAACAACAACCTTCTGTAACAGAGAACAAATCAACTTTCAACCGAGAAGGAAATTAGGAAAAGACGCTGCAGCTGGATAGGACACACACTAAGAAAACCACCAAACCATGTCACAAGACAAGTATTAACATGGAACCCTGAAGGTCAAGGAAAATGTGGGAGACCCAAGAACACATTGAGTCGGGAATCGGAGACAGACATGAAGGGAATGAGCAGGACTTGGGAAGAGGTGGAAATGAAAGCTCAGGACAGAGTTGATTGGAAAATACTGGCCAGCGGCCTATGCTTCACATGAGGTAACAGGCATTGATTGATTGTAGTCAGTGGTCTATATCATCCCTGTCAATATCCTATGTATAGCATGATTTTACCTCGATGGAAAAGTGACTTCAAGTTTCATTGATAACCTTAATTATCACTGCATAATGGTGATGTTATATTTTGCATAGTGATTGCTGAAGTATCCTTAAATTATCCATTTGTCAGCATTTCTTTCATTCAATGCTAGAACTAGTCGTAAACAACGTAAGATCGTCCATAAGGATGCGTATCGATCTAAATTGTTAGACTTCATCTCAATTCATCGTAATATATTTATAGATCATAAAGTTTAAATTAACGAATTGATCTGAACCAGACAACCATTGATCACCTGGAAGCACTGGACGTAACACGAATTGACTGAATTAGAAATATCAACCATTAGGAGCCGGCTCAGTGGTTCAATGGTAAAGCGCTCGTCGCAGAGCCAGAGGGTCCTGGGTTCGATCCCCACCAGGGTCGTGGATGCGCACTGCTGAGGAGTCCCATACTAGGACAAAACAGCTGTCCAGTGCTTCCAGGTGATCAATGGTTGTCTGATTCCGAACGATTCGTGATATCAGGATTAATAAATTAACTATCTCCACAACAACCCCTTAAATGAATTTAATAACGTTGAATGAAGTAGACAATGAAATGTAAGGTTTGTAATGCAAAATATAAAGGAAAATTGAGAATCGATGCAATTGTGCCAACAAGTCCGATTTTAAGTTATGCAGTTCAGAGTTTTCGGCTATTGATCGCATGGCATAAAGGTCATTTAATTATACAACTAAGAGCAAAAGTTAGTTACTTTAGAAACTGTTGCCATTCATTTATTAGGTCGTTTCAAAGTATGTAGGTGAGTTACATTAACGCTGTAATATGAAATAGGTTATATATTCAAATCAATCATAGGAAAATGTGTTGACATGACAGTTTTGAATAAAAAGACAATGATCTATGCTTAAAGAATACACATTTCAGAATTTTAAGTTAGTATATTTAATAGTATAAGTAGACATGTAATGAATGAATAGCACTTGGTAAAAACTGGGAAGAACAGCCCAAGACAGATTTGGTTGAAGAATGCTAGTCGGTGGCCTATACTCCACGTGGGGTAACAGGTATTGACTGATTGATATTCAGTTGTATACTACACACAATAAGTACTCGAAATATGCTTCAAAATTGTGGTTTCATATCACGAATTAACTTTACCTGGCAAACCATTGAAAACCAGGTAGTACTGACGAGTTGTTTTATCTTAGTATGTGCTTATACAGCTGTAAACTGCCTTAAGTGGGGTCTATGCATAACTTAAATATCTAACAGGTCATATTTATAACTTCGGTCATTTCAAACTTTTATAACCATCAACGATAACTTTCTGATGCTAAATAAAGCTTAACTCAACTACATAGGAAGTATATTTCTAAAACATACAAGTATGTTACCAGCCGACTACGGAAAGCCTAAATTATATGTGGTAGAACTTGCACAAGATCCCAGACATGTAGCCTACATCTACCAGCATAGCTTTTCACTTACTATTAATGACTTCATAAATTTTTGTTACATTTTGGTTTGGCCGCTCTTAACTTTCTTTCCTATTTCTACTCCAGTAGTCATTACGCGTAGATGCAAGCAATAGTTAGACATTCATAATACATGCCCCATTCACTTCAGTTGGTGATTGTTTACAACTTAATCAATTGGTTTGTCATTTTTTTCTTGAGGTCCCCATCTAAAATCATTACTACTTACTTGATGATTTCGTAACGAAACAGCATATTTTGTAGTAATGTTTGATCAAATACAAGTAACTTGCGAGTGTCATCTACTTTTAATTACCATGCTTCACATTCATAAATTATGACTGAGTGGAGTGATGCACAGAATGCTCGTCCTTTTGTTTGAGAGATGGATATTTTGCCTACGCCACGGGCGATGTAAGTTGATGGAAGCTAAATTAGCTTCTTGAATCTCTGTCAATTCATTAGGGTCGATTAAATTTCTAAGATAAGTGAAGTGGTCAATAAGCTCAAGTACTTTATTCACTATCGTTTGTTTAGATGTTGACATAGGCCATCTGATATAATTATGATATACACTTCCTTCAATTGACAAGACAGCCATATACATGAGTAGGAAGGCTAAATTGCGATTACCAAGTTTCACTGTACATTATTTATGGCATACACACAACCGTCCATACTTTAATAGATAACAATATGTAGGCTCTAACATTAACAAGATGATTTCACTAGCTAATAGATTTATCATCATTTTATGTCACAGATTGATTGAATGGAGAACTCTATCACTGAAGGTTTGCCACATGATCGGAATGTTCATGGTTCGATTCTCCGGGGAAGTTAAGGGTGTACACTACAGAAGAATCCCATATTAAAATGAAATAGCCATCTATTATCCTCTAATTTTCAATGGTACCCGATTGAGATCATTCTATGACAAACAACAAAAACTGTATACTATATGTTGAAGAATATTCTGCAAGAAATAGCATAACGAGACCACAAGCGGTAACGTAATGACAAATGAGAATAAAGTTAGATAAGTTAATCTCAGTTAAAATCAAGAATGGTTAATCAATGTTTCCTTTCAGAACAAAATGTTGACACTTTAGTTAAATTCAGGATATATAAGAATGGCTATTTCTTAATCACCTTAAAATATTCCAAAACATCAACCTAATGTCTTGTGTCCAATAGATGTTTACATCTTGTACTACTCAAGGTACTCTGCTCTTAGAGCAGCCCATATTTTCTGTCTGACTAATGTAGCTAAATCTACAGGCACATGTAAATTTGTAAATAAAGTTGACGATAAGATAACAATATGAGGTTGTCTATCTCAGATTGAATTAATAGAAACGTTGTTATGTACATGATAGATAGTTTAGTTGGTGAGTAGGTTCTATTTACAATCATTTTATGTAACTGAATGAATAAAAGGTTATTTAATTTCAGATGTTGGTCATTCCATGCACTTTTCCGAACACTAGGCTATGTCATATGCTCTCCTGTGTATAGTGGTGTCAAGAGATTGGAAATCACCATAGTTAGTTGTGTATTACAATAAACTTTAAAAAGGTTATATGCTCTTTATTATGACGTACAATGAACTTGTCATCTACGTATGCGAAATAATCAATTATTTTATTAATTGCATATTTAAGCTTCAACTTTTCAAGATAATCCAATAAAATATCTGATAGAATAGAACACAATGAACTATTCATTTACTACACCATCAGTTTGACAGTATGTAATGGTCTAGTATATGATTTATCAAAGTGATTATTCTTGGTTAATATGGGACTTGGCATTGATTCTTATTTACCAGTGTTACTCTTTCTTATTCTCTACCTCTGGAGAAGGCTATACGTTACTCTGGCAATGTGTTAACCAGTCAACGTTCATGTAGTCAAGCTTCATTGTCTCATTTAGACTCAAGGTAATTTATTCATCTATTTCGTCTTTGCCTATACAGTAGTACATCCCTCTTAGGTCATTTTACTTATCAGCTTATTATACATGTTAATTTGACCCAATCTTTTAACAAAATGAAACATGTTTCACAAGTTGCTTATAGGTACTAATTGACTAAATGGTCGTAATATCTCCGTTAGCCAGCAAGTAACCATATGTTGAAGTGAATTGATCGTTGATAATATAAGTATTAGTGGAACAATCAACTTATGCATTTTTATTAAGTCATTGGCATATTTCATGAGTGACACTCGAGAGATAAATTACTGTAAGGTGAATTATCAATCAATTTCATTTTTAATGGTACTCTGAGGATGTTTGTAATTCGGTTGCTCATTCAGTTATTCATATCTTGTTTCAGTTGGATTTTGCCTGTCGATGAGAATCCAAAATATGCGTTTCGTTCAATTTGCGACTCCTCTGTGGGATGTACCTGTATCCCCCAGTGTTGATGTTTATATGTGTTTCATCAGAATATAATCTAATTATAGTCATATCTTGGTTACTATTTTCGTTCACGTAACATATTCATCTATGTTTAATAACATACCCAGTGAATAGGACATTTCAAAGCCAATATTGAAAATAAGGAAAGAATGGTTCGGATTCAAAAATTACATATTTTCTTAAGGGGAACTCATGAAACAATTCTTTTTTTTCCTTCATCTCCTTTCGTTAATATATAGATTAATAAGCAGAATGAAACTACTTAAATAAAAGATAGTAGTAGTAATAAGAATATATCGGTATGGGTTAATTATATGTTGAAATATATATCAGTCTAGAAGAAAATAGAATGTTAGAAATCCTCTTTTTCTCCACTTCTTCCCTGGAGATAGGCATCTGTCGGTTGATCTAATGTTCTTTTGAATGAATCGATAAAATTAGCTATTATCATATGTCGTGGTAAACTGTTTCAGTGGTTGATGATACGACGAGAATTTCAGCAATCAGCTTGCAGGTCATTTACTCTACGCTTGTGGACTGTTTTTAGAATACTATTGTTAATTCTCTGCACTGAAAAGCAAAATATATGGGGTTAAATTATTGATGAAATAATTATTCATTTATTCCGACCGGTTTGTGGGACTAAGTGGGCATAGGCCAGACGCGTAATCATCGACTAGGCACACCTAATCAGCATTCAGTCAACCAACCAAAAATTTCGCTCGTCATGACATCAATCTTAAGCGTAGCATGAGTATATTACGGGAGTTATTAAAAGTGAACTAATATCTGAAATATTGTAGAAGAAGGATGATGTATGTATTTACATGTTACAAACATTTGTGTACTTATAGTTTAATTATGATCTCTGAGTTGAATTGCAGAGCTTTCATAGTCACTCTAGTCGAGTTCATCTAGGGAAACTTCTGATAGATGTGAGCTATGTCAATTTCACTACACATGACTAACATATCGTTCATTCAGCCTTGAATTTGATTGACAATTATTGACAAACATGCAAAAGGTGACAAAATAAGTGTTAATTTACATAGCTCACTTCTATCAGAATTTTCCACTGATGAAGTAGTCCAGAATGATGATGACAGTTTAATAACTAAACCATCCCGCTCAGAGACTGCAATCAAACTAAAACCATTCTCCTGAACTTCAAATCTTCTCTACCATTTACAAACTTACACATCTCTAAGTTATGTTGACGGAAATGAATAGACAATCTGGAGATTGATTTATTAAATCATGTAAATTCGAGTAACAGTAAATAGATGTGATGATAATTATGCTTCAAAAGGTAAATGCATATTTTGTTACCAGTAGCATATTGAACTTTGCAATTGAATTACACAAATCTGAACAGAATAAATAAATAATTTGAATGTTTGAATTAATTAACAAATGTATGTGACGGAGTGTTAACGTAGCAAATCGACAGTGTCATATTCGACTATAAATTTGCCAATTTTCCACTGCACTGTATTTAGAAACATGAAGCATGCTGTTGCGTATATTGTCAAAAATGGCTGTTTTGATAGGGAAGTACGATCGATTATTTGGTGTGATCTTGTGCACACGAAATCACAGTGACAAACACCGATAAGTGCCTAGCTGGTTCCTGCACATCTGCTCGTTTCCCCCCACTTTATCCTAGGCAGGAAATAGAAAGAATACAAGCTGGTGAATCAGCTAAATAAAGTCATATTATATCTCAAGCATTTCTTTATCTATACACAAACCAGACTACACAGCTGGTCCCTTAGCGAATTACCATTAATACATAAAAAGGAAGACAGTGATAGTGAATTAAGGCAATATGTACACAATCAATTAACCGTAGTTCATAAATGAGAGATGATATACTAACAATAAATATACTAAATGGGAGGATAATCTAAGGGAAATATAACAATGATAGAAATAAAATGTTTACATTACCAACAACTGGAATATTTGGAAGAGTTTTCAACAATACAGTTTTGGAAGTTTGTTATTCTTATTTCATCGTCCAACATAACATTCATATACCATTGTAGGCATGTATTAGCATTCATTTTGTTGTGTAGATTATGGATTAATCTTGCTATAGTACTCAGACTACATTTTGTATCTATGCGCCAATTTCTAACCATTAATTCATCAAACTATCCAATTAGTAGATCAAAATATACAACAGAAGATAGAAACACTATTCTAGTAAGTGTTCAAAAGATCCATCAAATTATGCATATACATAATATTGATTCATTAAATATTTCCGCTTTATAAGTCATTAAAAAGCACAAATAAACTGAAGAAACATTTCTTTTCAATTAACTCCTTATTATAACTTAATACAAAGATACATTGGAACACAAGATCAATATCCATAAAGTGATGGTGTGTATGTTATCAAACAATAATCTAAACAGGTCAGATTATTTTTAATGACTGAAGAAAGAAAAAAAAAACGATTAGTTAATTGTCTCTAACGCTAATGAAAGAAAAGCAAAGTAACATTAAGAATTTAGAAATCAGTGAATTATTCGATTTAATAATCTCTAGGAATAAGAAGTGATGGATAAGTTTGGAAGGGAATGTTCAATATTTAACAAAATGGTTAACAATAAATTATAATGAAAAGAAGAATAAAAATAAAGATTAATTGTAGAGTGTGATGCTTGAAGTTAGTTTATAGTTAGGTCAAAGATAATGATCTTACATATGATTTATAATTGTGTTGGGGATGCTAGATCTCCGTTGTTGCTCTCCACCTTATCATCCGTAGTCAAATGGCCAGGCGGAGAGATTTGTAGATACTTTCAACAGGGCACTACTTAAGTCAAAAGGGAAGGAGACACTCATGGAGTCATTACAAAACTTCTTATTCGTTTATCGAACGACTCCAAACGATGCACTACCAGAGCAAAAGTCTCCAGCAGAAGCCCTCATGGGTAGAAAACTGAAGACAATACACAAGTTGATGTTGCCAAGCAGAACCACGCGCACAATGATCGAAAAGTTGCCAGCATATGAGGTTGGGTGTCCAGTGTATGCTCGCGTTTACAGACCCAACCACAGTCCCTGGATGGAGGCTTGTGTAGTTGAGAGACGGGGCAAAGTCATGTACAAAGTAGATGTAAAGGGGGAGAGATGGACTAGACATCGCAATCAACTTCGCAAGCGATCAGCAGCAGATTGTCTCACATCGACCCGAAATCTGCCACTTGAAGTCCTTTTAGATACTTTCAACCTACCCCCATCGCCAGTGGAGAAAACAGAACAGAAGCCGGTCAACATACGTTCCAGGAGACGGTCACTCCGACAACGACGCCAGACAGTCAAACTGCAAGTAAACCCAAGGAACGTCTGCTATTAAAAAGGGGAGGTGTTGGGGATGTTAGATCCCCAAAACTCACTTGGAAAACCGGTTATTTTTGTGATTTTATTGTGTAAATTTGAATTTCCTGTTTTCGCGCCAAAAATTCCCCTTCTCACCTTCAGTTCGTGTTTCCCACTTGGTAAGACGCCAAATCATATTGGTTCGTTGTTTATTTTAGTACGCTATTTGTAACATTCCAAGGACGCTCTCTGTCTTTGTATATATACGCATGAGTTGTGTGTGGTAATGTCGTCTGACAGGCTGTCTGTGGGATTAAACGCTTCTTGCTGTCTTGGGAGTTCTTACTCTAGTCAGCTGGGCTGGGGCGCTGCGGAATAGCTTAGCTTCCTGTTACTGTGTCGCTGGTCTTACATTCGTTAGCGGTTATCTCGGTGTCACCATAAACTCGCGAAATCTTAGCAAATTGCAAAGATTGGATTTGTTTAAGTGTGTTGGGGATGTTAGGTTCACAGAATTCTCTTCATGAACTTATTAACTTCGTGATTCATTTGTGAAAATTTAAATTTTTCGTTTTCGCGCCAAAATGTTCCCATTTTCATCTTTAGTTTGTGTTCCCCACTTAATAAGATACTAAGTTTTATTGATCCGTTGTCTATTTTACCACGCTATTTGTGACACTTCCTATGTCGCCCTCATTATTGTATATACACGACTGAGTTGAGTGCTTGTTATTCATCTGACAGGCTCTCTGTAAAATTAGACGCTCCTTGCTGATGTTGAAATTCTTTCTCCAGTTAGCTGGAGCGCCGAGAAATAGTTCAGCTCTACCTATTATTATGTCTCTGGTCATACATTCGTTAGCAGACGTAGTGGTGTCAACTTAGTTTGCAAATCCTAGCATGGTGTGTAGCTATGTTGTCTGCTATTGGAAGAAGGTGACACCTGGAAGTGAAAAATAAATTCATTGTAGTTTGATATACCACTATGAATGCTAAATTAAAGTCACCTCCATGGCCTATGTTGACTAAATGTTTAAGGATGAAGCGGCTTATTCTTCTTATTCATTCTTCGCTAAATCATGATAGATAATGTTCTGAAATACAATTAGGAATTCGCTTAGTTGTACACCCGATATAACTGACCCCATAAGAGCAGTTAAACTGATAAATGTACAATTAAGTGGCTGGTATTAACGACCGATCCTTATTCTGGGTTGAGTGTAGAACAATAATACTACTCTGGCAGTATTAATTGTTCTTCTAAGTGCATTAGTTAACTGTCGTGAATTAATGTTGATAATTATATCTCCCTTGGAATCGCAAACTTCAAGAATATAAGTTCCTCTGATGCAATTGATGACTTTACTTTTGATTTGTTTGCAGACATATGTTTTTTTTTCTAATAACTTTAATGAATATCCGATTTTACTTAATACCCCATGTATAGTTTTTAGTTTCTCTTCAATGGCATCTACAGAGCAAATAGTTATATCTCTATGAATCAAGCATTTAACTAAATTTTCTTTATACTGTTATAGAATAAAACTATAAAAAAATGAGTATAATGGTGCAATGAGGTCTCTTTGTAATAGACTCCACATTAAATTGTTCCATCTAATTTTTACGTCAATAAGACGTCTAGGAATAGAATACTTCCGTTGTTTTATTCTTTCATTCTAAAAATAACTTCTTTATAAACTCTTAAATTGATTTAATACATTTTATACTTTATCTTTGCTTTTTGGTATTATAAATATCATATCTACATAGTGACAATAGAGTCCTATCTCGTTTATGATGGATTTTAAAAGACTTTTCTCTAGTTTAGCCAAAAAGAAATCTGCTTGGATATGATCTAATGATGATTTCATTGCAACACCATCAATTTGTCTATAAAACTTTATTGAATAAAGCGTCTACATGCATTGTGTATCTTAGAATGAGCTCATTCAACGAAGGGATAAAAGATCCTTATTTCTATTTCCTAGTTCATTACAAATCAAACTGATTGTTTCTATTAAGGGAAAGTTTGTAAGTGATAATGATATATCTAGTGATATCATGAATTCTTTACTAAGTTTTAAGTTCACTATTCTATGAACGAAATCAAAATTGTCTTCTACACTGAGATTTATTACCTCATTATAAAGCAGTTTAAGGAGTTCCGGCAAACAATTCATTGTTGCATGATAAAGTGAATTAAATATGTCTATTACCAGAAATCCTCATTTTAATTCATCTAATCTAGAAGTAGGCAGTTGTGAAATTGAACAATTGAATTAGATTACATCAAAGTTACTAAATAATGATTAGGTGGAATATCTTCAATAGCATAACATATTTTCTGGTTGATAGCCTATAATATCCCTTGATGACTTCTGAAATGAAACATGTTAAACATCTCAAGTTTAGTATCAGAAAACAGAAAAGGTGAATGAAGTCATTTCATTAAGTATTGGATATGCACAATAACTTATATGTATTTGCAGTTTGGCGTAAAATAAAAATAGAAATCTTCATAAGATACACAACAAAGAGTACCAAAACAATTATGGATAACTTGACAGAGATGTCGAGGATGTGGGAACTTTACATACTTCGCCATCAGTGTCATCAATAAATAAGAGGGATCTGATGCAGATATAAAGGCACGGACTGGTAATAAAGGGCTATATCAGCATCTGGAACTCAAACCAACTGTCAGCCAATATCGAAGTCAGAATTTTCAATATAAACGTCAAGATGGTTCTCTTGTATGGAGCTGAGGCTTGGAGAACTACAAAAATCATCATTCAGAGGTTATAAGTATTTATAAACAGTCATTTGAGCAATATACTTCGGATCCGCTGGCCAAATATCATCAGTAACAACCTTCTACAGTAGAGAATAAACCCACTTCCAGCCAAGTAAGAAATTAGGAAAAAAACGCTGGAAGTGGATAAGGAACATATTGT
The DNA here is from genome assembly GCA_025215515.1 of Schistosoma japonicum. Taxonomy (NCBI): domain Eukaryota; kingdom Metazoa; phylum Platyhelminthes; class Trematoda; order Strigeidida; family Schistosomatidae; genus Schistosoma; species Schistosoma japonicum. Next base: position 83,763,938 of record CM046069.1, on the reverse strand, counting down.
GAAAATTATTACACTGTTTCACAAGGCGAGCCCTAACTTGGAATCCTCAAGTCATCACTAGGAATACACAAAAACTTCAAAAATAAACCAATACGTTGTATTACACATATTTGATTATGTTAAATTTCATTCCACTTCTCTATTCTTCTATTCATTTCTTAATCAACATTCTAGGATCATTTTTTTTAATATATAATATTTCATAGATTGATGCTGGCAGGATACCATTGAAAACCAGGAAGCACTGAACAGCTGCTTCGTTCTAGTGTGGAACTCCTCCCCAGATTTCGCCTCAGTAGCTTAAGGTTGACGACGAATGCCTAACCCTCTACATCACTGGGTCGGCATCCAATAGTAGAATTCCATCTTCCATCAATTTGTTATATATAGAGCGACGATCATCAATTGTCATTGACTTTCGACGTCAACCTGGAGCTCCTGGTGCGAAACCTGGGGTACGCACTGCTGAGAAGTTCCAAACTAGAACAAAACAGCTGCTTACTACACTCTGATATTCTATGGTACCCTGCTAACATCAATCTGTGACATATGCAATCAATTAAATAGTCAAAATAAACATCTCAATCGATCTAATATTTCATTATAACACCTAATTCAAACTTTTCAACTTTATTTAAATCTATTGATTAACTTTAGGGTTATTATTTGTTTACAAAAAAATATTGATTATCATCTGTTCAATGAAAACAAATATGAGATCATCTTGTATCTGTGCAATTCGATTATTGATTTCTTAAAAATAAATGAAGATAATTATAAATAAAGAAATTAAATCAATGTATAAGAGTTTAATTGAGATGGTTATTTTTGTGGAGATTGGTATCTTTCATTGATTGAATATGTCACAGATTGATATTGACAGAATACCATTGAAAATCATAGAGCACTGAATAGGTGTTTCATTCTAGTGTGGAAAGCCTCACCAGTACATACCACAGACTCCATACCAGGGGCTTCAGGCTGGCAAACACCTAACCAACTGCATTTGCCAATCAAAAACGTTTGTTAATTAAAATACTTTTCGCTTTATGCTAACAGAAAATGAGTTGATGCATATGATAAAATATTAAAGAAAAAATCAATCAACTAGTGATCTCAATTGAATACAATTGAAACTAGAAATTTGTATTGTCAAACTTCTAAGGTGTATTCAACAATGATCTTTCTTCTCCCCACCTCTCTTATCCTTTTTAATCAATCAATGCCTGTTACCTCATGTGGAGCATAGGCCGCTGGCCAGTATTTTCCAATCAACTCTGTCCTGAGCTTACATTTCCACCTCTTCCCAAGTCCTGCTCATTCCCTTCATGTCTGTCTCCGATTCCCGACCCAATGTGTTCATGGGTCTCCCACTTTATCCTTGACCTTCAGGGTTCCATGTTAATACTTGTCTTGTGACACGGTTTAGTGATTTCCTGATTGTTTGTCATATCAACCTCTAGAGTCTTTTCTTAATTTTTTCTTCGGCAGAAAGTTGATTTGTTCTCTGTTACAGAAGGTTGTTGTTGATGGTATATGGCCAACGGATTCGAAGTAACCTACATAGACAGTTGTTTATAGTTACTAGTATCGTTTGAATAATGCTTTTCGTAGATCTCCAAGTTTCAGCTTCATACAACAGAACTATCTTCACATTTTTAATGAAGATGCTGACTTTAAAGCTGACTGACAGTCGGTTATAACAACTAGACATCATCTTCTAGAAAGCATTGTCTGTGCAAAATAATGATAGAAGTGAACTATGGGACTTTAATTATTAGTGAAGCACACATCTTATATGAAAAATGTAGAGTAATGTTCAATTATGGTTTTCTATTACATCCCCGCTATTCATGAAAGTTCATCAAAAAATATCTGTCGAACTTATTAACAAAATACAGAGTCGAAATAGGAAAACTAACCAGATGATCGGCGTCATTATTAACTCACGGGGTTCATAAGTTAGCAGAATCACTTAAATCAATCTTATGTAAACTAAAAGATAAAATAACGAAAATCAACAAATAGAGTATCATCTACAAAAGAACTTGTTCTAGACGTATAAAACACAGCAGCCGCCCTCTTCGTCTCTGTATACATGAACACCAATTAACTGTCAAAAGCCACCATATGCATCTCTTATATTAATACATATTGTCCAGCATAAACATACGTTGGCCTTGGGAACAAGGTTCTGGTTTTAGACAGACAGAACACACAGAAGCCCAAAGTGATAACTAAGTAAAAAAACTATAAATTTATTCGAGGAGGGTTAACTAATCAGAATAAATGTTCAGAAAATGATAATATCTAGCAAACTTATGAAAACTTCATAATCTCACTATTATTATTCCACTGATAACAAAAGCGTAAAGAACTTCGAAAGTGGTTTAAAGACAGTACGAATTTTCTTGTCTTTAAAACCTTCAATCACAAAACCATTGATTCACAATTACCTTAAATGTTTAAACATATGCTTCAAACTAGGTTACACTTTTCTCTTCCCGTTGATTAGTCATTGACTGAAACTGATCAGCCTCTCTTGCCATTTGGACATTCTGAGCAAATTGCCTCCACATAGTGATAGTACACAAGTCATGTTTAAGTTGAAGTGGGACTGGCAAGCAGAATCCACGACGCTCGTTTTGTCCTATTCCGGTTTCATCGGCTGGATGTACTAGTGTGAGCATCAACATTGGGATGCAGGTACATCCAGCCGACAAGTCCCAAATAGTACGAAACGCGCGTATTGGATTCCGCTTGCCAGTCACAATCTAACTTAGATATATCCTTCAAATGATTATAAAATACTTTGAATATAAGATCTTATTAAATAGTTGAATGAAGTTACATTTGTCTGAAAACCTAAAACAGTTCTCGATCCAGTTAACTTAAAATATTCCAAAAAAAAATGGAAGGAATACAAAAATAAAAGACTAGATCAATGTTGAAATACTGAACATTCAGATCTAACTAGAAAGTATATATTTTCATAATTCTTAATATTCACCTTTTGTAATGGATTGTTTATTGGAATACTAATGCCTTCATGAAATATTATGTTTCTGGTTGAAGTGAAGCATCAAAGTTGAATGTGTAATGCAAATTATAAACAACAATCTTTAGAAATAATACACAAAACAGATAAAATGTTTAATGCTTTCTGGGCAGTTTTTTTCTGAGCAAGAGGGTTCTGGGTTCGATCCCCACTAGGGTCGTGGATGCGCACTGCTGAGGAGTCCCATACTAGGACGAAACAGCCGTCCAGTGCTTCCAGGTGATCAATGGTTGTCTGTGTTGGGGATGTTAGATCCCCAAAACTCACTTGGAAAACCGGTTATTTTTGTGATTTTATTGTGTAAATTTGAATTTCCTGTTTTCGCACCAAAAATTCCCCTTCTCACCTTCAGTTCGTGTTTCCCACTTGGTAAGACGCTAAATCTTATTGGTTCGTTGTTTATTTCAGTACGCTATTTGTAACATTCCAAGGACGCTCTCTGTCTTTGTATATATACGCATGAGTTGTGTATGATGATGTCGTCTGACCGGCTGCCTGTGGAATTAAACGCTTCTTGCTGTCTTGGGAGTTCTTACTCTAGTTAGCTGGGCTGGGGCGCTGCGGAATAGCTTAGCTTCCTGTTACTGTGTCGCTGGTCTAACGTTCGTTAGCGGTTATCTCGGTGTCACCATAAACTCGCGAAACCTTAGCAGTCTGGTTCAGATCAATTCGTGATATTAGCATCTATAACATAAAGTAAATAAAAATACGTAATGAAAAACCGAAAGTTCAACCGGAGTAGTGGTTGTAACATATCGAAACGGAACATCCAAAGAAATTAGAAGAATATTAAATAAACGTGGTATACGTCTCTTCTACCGATCAAACAATACATTGGGCTCTGTACTTGCAAATACCAAGGTTAGAGTACCAAAAGAGGAACAAACGAACTGTATCTATGAGATCAAATGAGAGGAGTGTAATACTATGTATACAAGAGAAACATCACGACAAGTGGATGTAAGGGTGCAGTAATATATGCTTTATTTAAAGCATATTCCTAACCCCCCCCCCTCCAAGATCTAAGAAAACTTGAAAATAAGTCAGCATTAGCATTACATTCAAGAGAAACAAGGCGTAGCATCAATTTCGATGGAATTAAAATCTTTCAAAAAGATTTTGTCTTATATAGGAAGATCAACAGCCAAAGCCCTACACGTATAGGCAAATCATAGCAATGTAAACCGATGAGATGGAGAACTGTTAGATCCACCAATGGAAACTGATGGATTCATAAATTATCTACTACTCCAACATTCAAACACATTTCCATTATTTATCTACTGATTGATTCTGTTTAGAATTGTTTTGTCTAAGTGCATAATTCATTGTATTACTAGTTGCCAATATACATCCATCCTTTGACTCACAATTATCACCACCTCCATTTGCTCTTTTACTCAAATTTACGTGATTTAGCACATCAGTCTGCTGACTGTCCATGCCTTTGCGCGAACATAGTTCAGAGCAATATATGTGCACAAATGATTACAACATGTAACTTCCTTCATCCACAACAATTTCAGCATTAGTTCACTTAGAATGACTAATGTAACATTTTCATATCCTGTCTACGCTGGGATATGTGTAATCAAATTTGACCTCTTATTTACATTTATATTCGATTATTTTGATCTTTATTATTTCCTTGAAGAAGCCCAGACCAGCTTACCGAAAGAAACGTTATAATATTCCTTAATTTCATTCGCTAAGATTATTTACAAATATATTCCACTGATATATGAATCAATGATTCAAAAAACATGAACCAGATATGGTTCACTTGTTAGAAGATCTTCAAGAAAACGTAGAAGACTGTTATGATGTCAGAAAATGTTGTTATAACCAATGAGTATGACCAATTAGTTGATGTAACGTTGTGCGTACGAAATTGTAATAACAAACGTAAATAAGTGCCTGGTTGATCGCCATATATCTGCCCGCTGTTCATTCAGTCCCAAGCCGGAAATACGAAGAACACAAGATTAATGAACCTACCAAACAGAATCAGATTATATTTCAAACAATTCATTACATATACATAGAACCTGACCTCACAGCCAACCAATTAGAAAACTAACATTAAAGCAAAAAAATGGGTAACAGTGACTGAATACTGGAGTAACGTATGAATAATGAATTAACTGTAATTCATAAATGAGAAATGATATACTAATAGTTAATGTATTAAACGGAAGGATAGGTCAAGGGGGGAAGGAAACTGAATAATAATAGGAATAAAATGTTTACTTTGTATACAACCAAAATGAATGAAATAGTTTGCCGGAAAACAGTCTTAGTAGATAATCACTCTTCTTTAGGTGTCAGCATATCAAAGGTCAACTATTTTTCAAATAGACCTTAGAAGGAAAGCTTTTCATACATTCTGAAGTGATCCAGTTAGTGGTAAGTTAGAATTTAAACATGTCACAGCTGTCCGTAAAACTAAATTATCTGTGCTGTAGTTGGGTGATTCATTGAATGATCTTCACTTGTCACATTTCTACTGGCATCTAATTTCGAAATATTGTCTTACAGTGTCGTCTTATCTTAAAAATACGTTAAACATAAATTCATATATTTTAGAAGTATTTCTGTAGGACCGCTACAATCATTCCAACTGTATATCGTGGCCTTGAGAATTCGCGACGAAATCTGATTAGTCTCTCACTATAGTTTAGTCCTACCCGGCTGTCTTAAGACCGCATATTAAGAATGCCATTGGAGCATATGGTTTGTGTCCTTATTCAAGGTCTTACTTTACATGTCCTAATGTGGGTCAGAAAGACAGCATATATATATATATATATATATATATATATATATATATATATATAGAGAGAGAGAGAGAGAGAGACTTGATTTGTACACATAACCATCCGGCTTACATAACTTAACATTCATACTCTACTTCAATCACTTCATTTTGTTTCGGTTAGTGACTGTAGGAAGCGTATGTCGTAGTTGTATCATAGGATATAGTGGTCCACTTATGGAAGATTAAATAAACTGTTATTCCAAACTACTGGTTATACAGAATATCGTTTGAAACCATTTTGACTACCAGTCACTAACATACTACACCATTTGATGCTGTTCCACTGCCATGTGGATTAGATACATAAGACAAAGACATACAAAGGTGTCTTATCTACTTTAGGTGTTTTCAATCAGGATCATATATAAGTAACTATATTACAACAATTTGATAAGAATATTGATTGTAAATGTATACATTAACTCAACGGTGAATAGCCGACTGCTCATGTTCATATTAATTTATAAACATAAACAATAGCTCAGAATCAGCTATTACTAAACTGAACTTTGTTATTAAATTGTTTGCATATCAGACGTGTGCCAATCATAGTAAATAAAATTTGTTGTTTACTATTCAATAATTTCTTATTCAGTAGTTTAGTTGTCAATAAAATAAAGATTTGACTATTTCACTGATTAAAATAAACTCTAATTGGAATATGTTAAGTAGTTCATTTTCAATTAAACAAAATATATTAAAGGCTTAAGTTGAATTATGGCTGGCAAATGAAATCCAAGATGTACATTTTGTCTTATTTAAGACTCGTCAGTTAAATATACCTACAACATTCTAGTGTCGCTGTTTACACCGAAAACTGAAGTCAGTTGATCTCTTGTCAATCTTCACCGCGTTCATTACTGGTCTACAGAATTCACATAGCCATACTTGTGTAACGGACTTGCATGCATAATCTAGGTGTTTGTATCTTTCCACTGATTTGTTATTAACTGAAGTTGATGATTCTCCGTTTCTATATGTCTGTCCTTGATGCAGAGGCAACTCATGAGCATAAATCACATAGAGTCTTAGTGGGTATATCAACAACGGGATGAGTTTCAAAGAGGATGAAATATGAGTTCTGGATTCCCCTTGACAGCTATAATCCAGCTTCATGTATACTTGTGAACTATCATTGTATTGCAGCAATCTGCTCAGGATTCACATATAACAATAGAGACTGACTAATTTTAATTCATAACAAATCAACGAGTGGGTGGTGAATATAAATACCTCTAAATAATACATTAGCGATCTCTTATTGCATTTACAGTTATGCATATATTGTTCCCTTTCTTTTCTTGTCTTGATTTTGGAATGAATCAAATGCAGTATAGTGTCTACAGTTATACTACATACGTAGAAAATCTAACAATAGGAACGCACTTGAAACATTTTTTTGGTAAGCTCAATCCTATATACAAATGATGGCGTGTATTTAGTTAGCCTAATAGAAACATTAAATAAAAACTAATCTCCGCCAGAACGTATCAACGTAACTAAAGTAATAATCACAACAATGAACTTCTTCAAGATTCTATCAAAATACTAGTGACAAGTGGAGTTAAAGTAAACATTCAAAAAGAGACACTAGAAAGCCCAGAGTTCGGTTGTCTTGGGGAATCGACAGTGTACACTACTGAAGAGTCCTTTACTACGATAGAACAGCTCCCAGTTCAGCTGAAGCACTTTTCTGTTGAAATTTGGAAAGTAAATGCCACACCGACGGATACTAATTGCCAACTGATTAAGTACCCCACCTACAGGCACTTTGTTCACAGTTGATTCTACAGTGTTGTCGATAGCAAAGTTGAGAAGGACTGATGAGATTGAGGAACCCACCTTAACCTCATTACTGAATTGGAACAGTGATAAAACCCACCTAACGTAGATTAAGGTTAGTATTCTATTCTGTTAATGTTATCAAAAGTTACGTAGTAAATAGTATTTAACAATGCCTAAGGAAGTACTAAGTGTACGCATTCATTTTATTACTTTAGAAGGGGGGAGGAATATTTTCGTTGCTCATCTGTGTTCCCTGTTTTCGTTTTCTTTTCTCTTATTGCAGATGTCCATATAAAAATACATGGATGGAATTCACCTATGCTATATTGTCTATTATTCTTCTTCTCAGTGTGGCAACTTAGTTTCCTTCTTAATAAAGCACGTTGCGTCTTATGGGATATAGTTCGCTCATTAACGCTCGTAGTGACGTATTTCTGTCATTCATCCTCCATATAAACTTTAATCTTCTTACATTACTTGTTGTCGACAGTCATGTACTTACGTGTTGTTTTCTATGGTAATAAATATGTATCAGTTACGCTATCACCTCTGATGTCTGTGTATTCGACCAACATCCTCATCCCTCGTACCATTGAAATCATTAACATTATTTGTCTTTGGTGTGATAAAGCTCTGAACAACCTGAACAAGCTTATATGCATGTATGTATGAATAACATAGAATCTGGCATATACGTACTTAGGTCCAAGTTCCCACACCTCAGCCTCACAGTAAGATAAATACCAAATTGGTTTAATTAGTAATCACTTCAATAATAAAAACAATGAGAGAGTGGACATATAGAATATAGCCCAGAGAGAGAGTGAGAGTTACTTAGTGGAAAGAAAGGTATGATTTCATGAAGGACAAATAGTGAATTCACCTGTGTCACTGTGACCGATTCTAAGACACATTATCCACAGTCTTCAACCATCGGTTACGACATTCACGCGCTAACTTCAATCAAATAGTCTACATCGACCAACACGACTCAGACCAGTAGTCAGTGACTTCATGGACTGATGTTATGTTTCGGTATAGTCACCCCTAACTTCCTTCCATCTTACTCCAATATCAGTCAACATAGCGCGTCAAAGTAGGCAGTAGTTAGGCATACGTAGTACGTTTCTCAACTAACCCAGTCGATGAGTTATAACCTCACCGACTGATTGACCATGTTTCTTCAACACTTGGCCTCTAATCTCATTTATACTCACCTAGTGATCCCAGGAAACGCGGGCGATTTTTGGAATACATTGATGATCAAACACCAGTAAAATATGAATGGCCACGTTTCACATCTTTGTAGTATGACAGAAAGAATTGCTGTGCAGTATACTTGTCTTCTCGTTGAGAGACGGATATTTCACCTATGCCAAATTAACAAGTTAATGAGGCTAGTAAAACAGCCATTTTGTGAATAGTAGCTGATATAACTGCTCCATACTTTTAAGGTCTAATAGCCAGCTCCGAAAACCGGTGGGGAAAGGAGAAATGTACATTTTAACGTCAGGATTTACTGTCTCCTTGCATTGTGTAAAGGTACAGGTACTGTAGTTATTATCAGAGGGGAATACCATATAACATTGCCTACTGACTTATGTTTGGTACTTTCAGTCATATCTGATTCCACCCGACCTCAATTTCAATATACTACCTGAAGGATGAAGCGTACCTATCAATATAATTCGATTAAGTCATCACAATATACAAGCCTAACAGCCACATCAACGTAGTCCATGCCTTAATCTTATTGATCCGACTGACTCCATATTTTATGTACTTCTATCAGACATTAGGTGGTTGAAAGCATTTAACCAACAACTATAAATCATTCAAGTTACATACATTTTATTGACAGCTTGAAATTTTTGGTTCAGTAGTTCATACATTACATTCAATCATTGAAGATTGAAAATGATCATCTTGATATCAAAAAACATAATGTAGACTTGATCGATAGAATTCAACCAATACACATAAAACTCTAATACACTATACTTTAATAATAAAACATACTTTATTAGAAAATATTTGTTAGTTGAATTAGTAAAATAAGATTGGATAATCCAATGTATCTTTATCACTAAGTAGATACACATAGAATTTTTATATCAATAATGATAATACACAAGTTAAGTCCTCTGTCTACATACTATGCATACAAATCAATCTACTTCACTCTCTCTTTTACTATACTTAAATAGAAAAAAAAAAAAACAACAACAACTATACTTTTCATACTCTGTCCATTTTATAAAAAGAAAGTTTGTTTACAAATTGTGATGAATAAAATATCTTAGTACTCAATTAAAAAACCTTTATGTATCATGTGACTGTTTATGTAAGTAGGTCAATTCATCAAAATATACATGACAACAGTAGACGATACAATCATCATCATCATCGTCATTATCATCAACTATATGTGAACTAACTAACATAAGAGACTATTGTATTGTCTAAGATTAAAAAATCCATCCTGGTATCTTTCTCGTGTATTATCATATAGAGTATAAATAAATTTTATTGTCAATCGATTTCTGATTTTATGCATCAATCAGTGTGCTTAAATGTTGCTAAAGGTACAAGTGTGAATTCACTTTTTAGTTGTCTACACTGTAGAAGAATTCTTCTTATTGAGGCACTTAGGAAGAAAATTGGGTTAAGATTAGACTAGATAAACTGAAGATGTGACAGCCGGTAACACAGCTATTTGTGAGTTGTATTTGTTGTGTTAGCTCTATACCTGTTATGGCTATTACTACTGGAGACGGAAACCCGAGAGGTAAGGTGAGGTATACATTTCTAGGATCGACCTTGTATAACTCCATCCACTGATATGAGGAGGCAGCATAAGTACAATACTGATAGTCTGAGGGAAACACCTTACCACCATCACACTTTTTTACAATTGGCAATATGACTTAGCCCTCGGACCTTAGATTTGCTGATTTTAGTTATGTAACTCTTTAACCGACTTGTCTGTTCCAACCACTGTAGGCCTATTAGTTCATCATGATAAGGGAGTTAGATCACCAAGTGGTAGTAGCGATAATCAAGATTTTACTAGTGAATGCGCGATAGTAATAATGATATTAATAATAGTAATGATAATAATTGTAATTAAGTGTTGTGAAGATCATTGAGTGTTTATTCGATGTCACGAATTAGTTTGAATTTGACAACCATTGATCACCAGAAGACACTGGATAGCCGTTTCTTCCCATAATGGGACTCCACGGCAGTGCGCATCCACGACCCCATCAAGGACCATTACACTAGTGACTAACTTCTCAAGGTAATTCCTGGAGTTCCATAGATAACATGTGACCAGTGGATTACAACAGTGTCAGGTGTGAGGCAGTTACCCACCGATGAAAATGGATGCAGTTGCGCAAGCGAAGCATGAGCCGACTGAATAAGAAATATCAACGGTTAGGAGTCGACTCAGTGATTTAATGGTAAATAGTTCATCGTGGAGCCGGGGGGTCCTGGGTTCGACCCCTAATAGGGTTATGGACGCACACTGCTGAAAAGCCCCATACGAAACGGCTGTCCAGTGCTCCCAGGTGATCAATAGTAATTTAATTCAGAATAATTCATGATATTAAATTAATAATACTACTTCTAATTATAATAGTAATAAAATCTGCTGGAAATCCTGCTTGATCCAAGTCCTAAGTTAGATGAAATCATAAAGCTGCTGATGCTATTTAAGAGATTCGGTTGCGCATCATTTAGTGTTATAGTCAGAGATTTCGCTATTAGGTTATTTCAGTTGGACTTATTGTAAGAGATTTCAAAACCGTTTGATCATTGAGAAACCAGTCTCCAAATTAGGTGAGCTCGGATTTAACGGTGTTACTTCCATTAAAACTGATGTCTTGTTACCGAAAACGAACTGTGGGTCCTAGGGCTTACTACATCAATCACTTGATATCAAAGCATAGCAGACGCGATGTGAAATCAATAAACTTAGACGGGAGGAGAGTTAGCTTATTAGTTAACTGTTTTTCTCCATGAATGAAAACATAGACAACTTATGTGACGTAACACTTGAATTGAGATCGAATACCTCAAAATCATTAGTGTTAACTTGATATTTGCTTAATTAATAAGCTATTAGGAGGAAATCCCAAACAAAAAAAGGCATCACTGAGGAAGCCATTTAAATAGACAACCACAGACTGGCTCATTCAGTAAATCCTAATCAGGATACAGCCTAGTGTAAATATGCTTTGGCTAAAGTTGACATACCACACCAACATGAGGCATTGGATAGCAAAGGAATCGAAATCATGTGGTGGAAATCATAACATGACTAAATAGTTAGACTATGGTTTGAAAAAATGGGAATGGAAAGCATGCGTGATGGAACCTTGAACTCAAGACTTGGGGGGAGGATCATCCAACGTATCAAAACACGGGTAGCGGTTACCATGCAGACCCCACCAGAAAGTTTATACCAACCTACGAGACTCAGTTCAAAAAGTGGTAACTCTATGTTTTAGTTTGGTTGTTCCTCGTTTTCTTTCTACCTATTCCTACTTCAATCAATTCCAGCCATATAGATAGGTAGTGGCTGGCCATCTAAGTCAACCGGTATTCTATCCTTGTTTAATACTTTACGTCTAACCTTAGCACTGCTCACTTAATTGTCCTACGATTAGCGACCAGTGCTTCAAAGAAATCCGTAGTTTGAAACTTACAAACTACTTATTCCGTCAATTGTAATAGGCTGTTTTCACATCCACAGCGTAAGATAGAGTGAATCATGCAATATACCCGCCTCGACGTCTGTTAGCAGACATCTCGCCTAGTTGGGGTGAGGTGTCAACATGCACCGAAGCACGTTTCGACAGTCGTACTAGCTAAGTGCCTGACTAATAGGCAGACCCAGATTTGACAGAGTAAAAGTATGCCTACTAATCTAATTCTTCCTGATCCTCGATGAAACCAGGAATATTGAGTGACTTTCAGATATCTTAAAATACATTAACCATCTAACAAGTTTCAGATTCTCTAATGGAATGTCTGATCACTACAGTAAATGACTCCAAGATGCAGCCAAAAGTCACTTTAACAAGGCCAAGATATGGTAACTCCCGACAGATTTCGGTTTGAAAGTGCATAACTTTGCTTTCCGATAAACAGAAACCCGACTACATTCGTTTGTTAAAACCGATCTCGGGATTCGTTTTACAGAAACATTTCGCTTCTTAGAAATTGCCAGTCATCCTTTTGAAATCACTCTACATTAAATTAATGTAAATAGATGAGTGCTTGTACTGGAGTATGACATGACTTGAAATGTCCTCCACATATTGGCAGATTTATATTGAACCCATACAACAATGACTAGTGGTTATATAGTGTGCAGTCAACGTCAACTCGACTACCACAATCATCAGGTCAGATGATTTTTCTGTATGCGTTCGGAGCTAATATTCAGTCCTTTGAGTACTAATATAGAAGACAACAGTCGTCATTTATTCGCTATATAGTAATGACACGTTCAAAAGGTATATTTACTACTTGACTTAACCTACATACTTATGAGTCATCAACATTCATTACAGGAATTGAATTCAAATGCTTATCTTTTTAATGAGATCGAGTACATTTGCATAGGATTTATCCTTAATTGAAAATAGTAGGAGCTTAGCAAACACCATAAACAAGGTCATTTGCATTATAACTTCCAAGGATTCGCAAATTCTATCCAATCCGTGTACAACGTACTGTCTCAGTCAGTTGCAGCGTAGAACCTGGTACATGCGTGCATCATTTCAAGTTGCCAAGCCCCAATTAACAGATAGAGATTAAATTGTCTGATCAAATCCCAAAGTAGTGGAGGTATTAATAGAGTTAGTATTAATGGAGAGAGTTAGAGATCGTATATTTGAGGAAAGATAATTCTTTAAAAACAAAATTATGATGGATTCAGAAACTTAGAATTCGAAGGAGGACACAGAATGGATGTACTTGCACAATTTTGAACGATTTCGAGCCATGTCACCCAAAGTCTCTAATGATTGGTTACGATCATCACCCCAACCAGGTAGTCTGAACCTCTCATCATGCTTTAATTCAATTTTCGGTGAATGTATAGACTGATACCAAGTCTTGGCCTTTTTCCCACTAAATCCTACACCAGACAGTATTGTTCGTCGAGGTAGGCGGTGGTTGGGGATACTTAACACATGTCCTAATCACCTCAGGGTACGAAGTTTCACTACTTCGTCAATAGACTTACCTTATTTACCTAGTACTCTATTCCTAACACACGTACTGCTTACTCGATAGTTCAAGAAAACATTAGCAATGCTTTGAAGACATCTATGATCGAATACTAGAAGGTTACAGATATCCTCTATCTTTAATGGCCATGTTTCACATCTATGAAGTAAAACGGATCAAACTACTGTGCAGTAAACGCGTCCTTTGGTCAGTAGGCGGATGTCACGCCCGCGCCGCTAGTGACGCAAATTAGCAAAAGACAATCGGGCCTTCTATGTGCAAGCCAAGATTTCGACAGACACCGAACCATCAGGACTGATGAGACTCTCAAGATGAATAAAACGGTCAACACATCCAACTACTTCGCTCCATATCACTAATTTCGGTGCGACAGCAAGCCAATCCTGAGGCAACATTTTGCACTTGGATTTGGAGAATCAGATCCAAACTATTCTTAAACTAATGCTTAAGGTAGTCAAAAGATTCTGCATTTTATCAGCATCTTCACCCAATAGAACTATATCATCTGCACATTCTAAGTCAGTAAGTTTATCTCCTGGAACGAGGTCAACCCCTGAGAAATCAGACGATGACAATGTTAACTCTAAAAGTATGTCAATGATAAAATTAAATAAAAACGGGGAAGGCGGACAACCTTGAAGAACACCACTGGAGGTAATCAGTCCCGACGACAATCCACCATAAGCTCTAACTCGACATGTGGTGTTCCAGTAGAGAGCTTGTATAAGGTTAATGTTCTTCTCCGGTACTCTTTTCAATGACAAATATTGCCACATAACCTTACGATTAATAGAGTCTAACGCCGCCTTACGGTCAAGGAATACAGCTATTGTTGGGCGTCTGAAAGTGTGCCTATGTTCCAGAACCTGCCTAAGTGTGAATATTTGGTCTATACAACCATGTCTAGGTCTGAAACCACCTTGGTTTTCTCGAGTTTGCTCTTCACGAGCTTCAGTTAAACGTCGAAGTATTATCGAAGCCAATATTTTAGACACTATATTTGTTAAACTGATTCCCCGGCAATTGTCACACGAGGACTTCTGTCCTTTCTTAAAGACTGGAATGGTTAGTGTTCGAGACCAGTCAGATGGGATTACGTCTAGTTCCCAAATTCTAGCCAAGATCTCAGTTAATCTGGCTGCTAAGACTGGACCACTATCCTTCAGATTTTTTGGGGATGGTGGGCAACTGGGATGACGCCGAGGGCCAATTGAACTGTTCCCTAAAGTGTTCTGCCCATCGGTCTAATCTTCTGGATTCACAGTGAAAAGTGGTCCCATCATTTTCTGAAATAGTTTCGCTTACAGTTGGGTTTCTGATACCCATTTCCTTGATAAGTCTGAACAGTTGCCTACTGTTACATTTTGTTGCTGACTTTTCCATCTCTTTAGCTTTCGCCACCCACTACTGCTCACCATCATTGCGTAAGCTTTTAACTAGTTTGTGTTTAAGTTGCCTTCGCCCCTCATCGTGTTCAGAACCAGACGGGATACGTTGTCGAGCGTCTATCAGTTCAGTAGATGCAGTTGAAATCCACTGAGTTTTCTCAACTTTTTGGTTTACTTCACTAGTAGATATTACTGCTGTTTTAACAGCTTTTCGGACATCATTCTAAGCTGACTCAGGATAGGTACAGCTTATGTAAATGACTAATTGGTTACCTAGTTGTTCCTGAAATGTATTCTTGACTTTTTCATCATTACGTTGAACTCTGACAAGAATCCATGTCGTGGATCTTTTACGTCCAGTGAGACGCAGACTAATACGCGCTCGCACTAAGGCATGATCTGAGTCTAAACATGTGCCCTAAAACGAGTGGTAGTCCTTTATCGAGCCTCTCCAACGATGGTTGATGGCAATGTGGTCTATTTGAGTTCAGCGTTGAGTTGACTGTGGAGGTCGCCATGTCAACTGATGTCATTCCCTATACTCAAAATTGGTGCTTGCGAGAAAAATAAACGGTTATCTAAACATAGTTGTAGTAAACGGTTGCCATTATCTGTTCGTTGAGCCTCGACACCATAGAATTCACCTAGGTGCCTTTCGGTTTCGTTTAGTCTACCTACTTGGGCATTAGAATGTTCAGCCACTATCACTGTCAGTGAGCTTAACTTTATGAAGGTCGGAAAGCTTTCTGTAAAATTCATCTTTTGCTTCATTTGAGCTGCAATCAGTGGGGGCGTAGGCAGAGACAGCAAAGAAGCAATTGCGTGTATCCCTATCTTTCCGAGTTCCTACAGTTCAATTTAAACGGACAGAGCATAGGTGACTGTCTATTGGAATCCAGTCGAGAGCCCGTTCAGCTTTTGAAGCTAGTGCTATACGTACACCGGCAAGACCTCGAGCGGTAGGGCCTTCGGAAACACGAAGGGTGAAACGGGCCGGTTCTTTATTTTTACAAGGTAAGGGGTCAAGCAAATGACTGTACTTATTTCCTGTATACGCGTTTCACAGACAGCAGACATCGATAGAGCGGGATTCTAGAGTCATAGCTAAGGAAGCTTGTTGTCTTATTTAGCATAAGGTTCGAACGTTAAAAGCTCCGATATATAGTTTAGTGCGAGGTTTCCGGAGACCGGGAATAACGCTTTGTGAACCCAAACCATTAACATTAGAGGTGTGAGGTGATAAAGTATGATAAAAAAATTAATCGTGGGGATAAGAGAGTTATTAGGAGTTGATGGTGGGATTTGACCTCAATCAAGACGGTCTCGTTTACTGTCAGAGGTATGAGGGCGGTTGTCACTTCCTGGATCCGTGCACTATGGAACGATATTACTTCTTGAAGTACCTGAAGAGGAAACTGGGTTAGTATTGGTTATGGTAACCTGGGAGCGCGATCACGGAGCCCAAGGGACAACTGTTTGAGGCCGATCACGCACGACCATGTTATTTCAAGTCTTTGAAATGTTAGCTGTTTTTTAAAAGGCCTTAATGTTGAAGACGGAAATCCGTGGAGTAAGGTGGTGTGACATTTCTAGGGTCGACCTCTTCTAACCCCTTGCTTCCCTTGTGAGGTAGCATCGGTGTAGACGCTGGCTATCCGAGAGAAACACCTTACTGCTGTCACACCTCGCCGCAGTCAACGGTACAACTTTGCCCTCAGATCTTAGGTTGCTGCCTTAAATTTTATCGCTCTCCAACAGACCTGCTTGACATGGTAGGACCTAAAGGAATATGCGTTTCAGCCAGCAGAGCTCGGTCGGGTCATTACAATAGGCAAGCCCGACAACCTAGTCAAGGTGGCAGCTACTTACTGCCCACTAAACTCCGAATCACAAATAACTACCAAATTTTCTGGGCAACAACCACAAGACAGCAGGATGGGTAGAGCATGGAAAGCTGTTGCCAGATGTTGAAGTACCTAGAAAGTATGTAGCGACGGGTCTACATAGTGGTTAGATAATGCCCGATTAGCTAAATTTGTGTCCTGTAAAAGGTTATCGGACAGCATGGAGAAATCATGAAGTTTGCTGTCCAAGTAAATATAAGGCTTGAACAACAAAGTTCCAGTGCTGGTTACATATCTTGAAGATGAAACTACTGTTGATAGCGATAGGGTAAAATATGGGTCAACCTACCCTAACCTCCTTAGTTGGCGATGCTAGTTAACTATGCCAATCGCTTACTTCTGATTTTCTGCGTTTTCAAAATGCAGCATACTCGAATAAATTTATCTGAGCCACTAAACGTATGGAAAGTTTTATTGATTCCATTCCCAACACAATTACTAGTAATTTAACCCGAATACAGTATAGCCCAGTTCATCTTTTTCACCGCATTTTAGTCATGTTTGAAATGATAAGGCTTTGAGAGACAATCTCCGGAAAATAGACAGAAAACGTTCATAAAAAAAACCACCGTCAGTGTAGTAGTCCCGACTGGTCAGTCGACTATACTCAATGAGTGACCTCAAACGAGTTTATATTGATTCGAGTTACAGTGCAATACATTAGCACTGTGAACGGATGTATTGACAAGATAAGCACAAATAGGGACGGAATTCAAATCAAATGCAGTGGATAGCCTGACATTAAAAATGTTTAAAAAGAATAAACGATATTGAGGAACGAAAACCAAAAAGCTACATTTAAATATCAACGATTTCGGTTCATCTTACTAACAATAGACTATGCAATCCGCAACACTACACCTAATAACCCAGTCTAGCATCGTGCATTTGTTTGGACAACCTTAGCCTTCTTAAAACCGACCAGTATGTCCACCAGCACTGAACGTGACTAAATATATACAAATTTTAGCTGGATTGATGAATAGGTATACCGATCGACTTGACGTTTCCACTTTAAACCTTAGTTTAACTGAAAAATTACTCACTTGAATGCGAAAGCTTTCACGAAACCCAGTCGCATACATATGAAGTGAGTGCAGCTTGTTTCTTAGCCGTAGAGTATTACAGAACGGACTGCTATACAGATAGATATGTCGATTGTCACACGTAGACACAGTCGACTAGCAAACACCAAGTTGGTCCAAGTGTCTAGTGTCAAAATTTGTGAGTAGTAAAATAAAACCATTAACAAAAAGACAACTCCATGAACAACACAGCAAGTTCAAAAATACATTGCTCAAATATTAAACATGAATTTTAATTTTTATAAACAACCAAATGCAAATGGAGTGTGATAATACAGGCAACGCAATAATTATTGCATAGTGACTATAAAACATGAAACTATGGAAATAGGTTAAAAACAAACATACAGTGATGAGTAGAATAGAAAATCTCGCAAGCGTATATGAATATATGATGAATATCAACATTGTGGATTTCATGAAGTAGGCGTTTACATAAAGGAATGAAACAAAAACGAAGCAAAATATTGGAAAAACTCATATATATATATATATATCATCAGATACATTGCTTATACTGAAGCACCAGTGACCTACATAGGGAATGGATAGAAACATGTGATGTGGAGTTCAGTAGATGAGGGACAATATGTAACTGACTCGTTAGTTTTATAAAAGTATGGTATCCATAGATGAACAAACAATTAAACAAGACCACTGTTTAACGACCGGGCTGCCAAATTAACAATGTTTTCAACAGAAAACTAATCAGTCTATGATGCTTGCGAAGAGATAGATACTTGACAAACGAGGAATTCAAACGAGTTACTGTTGGGATATCATCTCGGATACAGCATCGAGAGCAATATCCCCAGTAACATGACCAACGAGTGGTTGAATAACTGGTTCTTCAATAGGAATAGGAGTTTTGTGATGAGCTTCAACATGTACGGTCCCGTTAGGTTTAGAAGGTTCATCTGAATTTTTATATTGTCTTAAAGGAATAATTACCTTTCGAAGACTCTTGGGACCCAACATTCCCATTCGGAGTATTCACAGAGGGTTCTACAATATGATCCGCTTTAGCAACACATTCTGAGCCACAAGTCACTGTCGCGTTACATGACTCTAAAGTAGCTGAGACCTGTTTTATTTCCGAACTATTAGGGGCGGGTAACTCTTCTTTATTCACTTGCACGAACCCAACCAATAAGTGGCCGTCCTCGCCTTGAGTCGAGATGGCTGCTTGGACCTCAGCACTGTCAGGTGGTGGTACTGAACTATGTTCAACAATTTCAAAGTCGGTTGAAGTCGTGTTTGAATCTTGAGTTTGACTAACATCTGTATCATTTTTTTTCAGTGCTTCATCCTCATTCTTTTCATGATCGGAAGACAACTGATCTAGAGAAAGTTGTACAGAATAGACGTTATTACCATTATCTGATTCTTTATCGGCCTTAACTTTCTTATGAGGTATTTCCACCTGATCATGTAACAGCTCGGTATGCTTTGATGAGCTAACGTCAATGCCATTCAGCTCCTCCATACTACTCTCACTCTTAACTTGTGACTGTTGTGATTCAGTATCCTCAGAAGCCGCTTTGACTGGTTCAGTAGACTGCCGCTGGAAGTGTCAAGCAAGAGGTCAACTTACTTTACGACGGGGAGACTTAGCGGGAGACTTGGCAGGAGACGCTGCCTGAGCAGCCGCGATTCGAGCACTAGTACGTCTGGTTACTGGACTCTCTTCAGAATTGGTGTTGGAGGAACGGCGTGGCATTTTGCGTAGCTACCGCAACAAAAAACGTATGCAAAAGAACAAGGGGAAATTAGCATAAAATATTAATAAAGTAATTTATGACATATTTAGTAATAAGGAGCAAGCAGACGGAACAAGACAGGACAAACAGTAACGACATCCTAATTAGTCCAGCGGATATATTTGAGAATGTCAATTATTTGTACGAGAATGGTATTCTGTGAATAATTCACCTGACCAAAAAGGATATTTGCCAATTTCACTCTAGTAATGGAAATACGCTAAACTATACATATGAAAACACTTACATAGTCAAATTGAAAACCCAGAGTCATTACAGATTTAAGATACATGCATAAAACAAGTGTCATGAGTTGAGATACTGAATTATCATACCTTTATATTTTACTAAAACCTGAAATTCCAGCCAAATATCGTGAACCAAACGTACAAGTATCAGATTCAACATACCAAGCAAAAAATATGCTGCGGGAAATGTCAAAAAGCATGTACACATCTCTTGAAATGTAGCGAGAATGCAATAACTGATTACATCACATATCTAACCACACAGTACGCCACAACACTATATACTACTTTACACTGAAGCTGTCCTCAACCTTAGTCAGACTTTAATGTAAGGGAGCGATATCAAGTCAGGAACTGCTTCGGTGTATATTTAAAAATATATTAGGAGAGTGCCGCAAACAAAGCTTAAAGGTACCAGTGACTACAAAATCACAAGTATCGCCCTTAGAGAACGAGATAATAGTATTTCGTAATCAGTAACACTAATAGAAACGAAGTATTTGTTAGCGCAGCCCAACAAATACGCCAAAAAGACTGAAAATGGA
Source organism: Schistosoma japonicum (assembly GCA_025215515.1). Lineage (NCBI taxonomy): Eukaryota > Metazoa > Platyhelminthes > Trematoda > Strigeidida > Schistosomatidae > Schistosoma > Schistosoma japonicum. Next base: position 83,743,083 of record CM046069.1, on the reverse strand, counting down.
AAATAACTTACCCGTAAAGATGATAGAGGAAGCGATTAGCGCCTAATGAGCGATATGAATTACATCCTAAGAGATTCAAACAAAATATTCGTATTTTTCTAAATTCTAATTGAAATCAAAACCTTAATAGTTGTAATGATACTTTCAAATGCATTTATTTTCTTAATCTCATAAAGTGTTTGAATACATTATTTATGTTACAAATGATTGATTCGTTTGTTGAACACAACGGGAATATAATAATATGATTGAAAAGTAAACGGTAAAGTCGCCTAGTGGAACTTCAGTGATACACATTTGACTTAAGATTAACATTTTTCCAATCAAACTACAATGGAAACCATTTACATATCATAAGGTCTTATGCTTCTTATAATTTATACTAGTTCGAATATACTGTACCTCGACCAAGTTGCATTATATGTATTGGACAATGGACGTTGAATGAGGTTTTCCAACTCCTCAAAGTCAGCATCAATCACATGTGCAATCGATATGCAAGGTTGGTATATGGTGTAGTTCCCCGCGGTCGTGACATATAAGTGTTGATACTCCTCTATCCTCAATAATTCTTGATTATTAGGACTGTATCTTATATCCTACGTAATGAAAAAACAGAAAACTTTGACTATTGATCAAGATACAGAGTCATTGGGTGGTGTGCCACTAGCGTAGGTTCATGTAACTTAAGCAGCTACACAAACTAAATTGAATCTCACAGACTTGGATTGTTAGTCGACGTTAGTCCAGCATCTGTGAATTTTTATGAATCACACTTACAGTGTTCGTGTGATGAAGCTGTACACTTGCGAATTATTACCAGGCACGCTGATCACCAGATATTTAGCGATTTATCTAAACTTTTCAAGGCCAATCATTGTTCACATAAATTAATCAACATACTAAGTAGACACGGAATGTGAGACAAAATTTCCACACGATGTGATCGTGCACCTAGCTTGCTATCCTTTAGAGTGTATTCTCCACTGATAAAACTGTCTCTTATATTGCATGTACTAGAGGAGCATGATATTTCGGCCACTCTGGTAAGGGTGGGCCAGACTTAGGAGTTGTCGACTGGTGTGACTCCAGTGCGAGGTTACATGTTCAAGTAGTCACACTATTCTAATTATATCGGAGGGCGTTGAGTTAATAGTCGGTATCAATCTAACATCCACATGTCCTATTAGGTTCATCTGGATCATATGGCTTTATATAGAACAGAAATGTCCACTTAACGAGGTTCTTTGTTTAGTAGTAACAGATCACTGGTACTACTGGTGCCGTGGATCTGGGTATGCAAACGAATGAAACTGCATAAAAAATTTGGCCGATTAATATGAAATAAGGCTCTGGGTCTTCTATAAAACGCTCTATAATAATTAACTCATCTTTTTTTGTAACTTCTGACAAGTGACTTAAATCAACCAAGGCGAGAGAAAATGTCATCAGTTTGCTGCTAATTAGCAGTCAGTTATGAGTGCTCAATCCAGTTAACGGTTTCAGACGTCTAAATTGTGAATATTTCTACTGATGCTTATGTCAAAGCCAAACTCGTATAAGTATTTAAGAGGATGCCTGTGATTGCTGACGATGTTTCGTGTTATTATTGTACATCTGTAAGTCGCTCATTTCCTAAGGGATGCAAATCAGTTGTTTTCAGTAATTCTTCATAAAACTGAACCCAAGACAACAATTTGAGTGCTACCTCGTATTTGAAAAATGTCCCAACTGTCCTTAACGTTCAAAGGTGTTAAAAGAATAATTTGTTCTCATGATCTTAGGAGTACTGAATAAAGCAACCACTGAATATCTGGAATGCCATGCTCTCAAAATAAAAGTTCTCTTTAGAATTTCTAGGGAGAAGCTGTTTCTGAAGACGGTCCTGTTACAGCCAACATTTGATATTCAGTCACTAGCAACACACGTCCGTAGGTAATTCACTACTAACGACGCACCTAAAAGTCAATTACTTAAATTGTCTTTACATAGTGGTATTTAACAGGTGGAGGATATTGTCCTGTAGTCTGCCCAAATTTAGAGTTACAATGAACGCCAACGAAGAATCAGCCTTTCAGACTAAGGATCTTTCTTTAAAGATTTTCATTGTTCATTGGATGTAGTACCTCAGGGTGTACCTGTCTATGACGGCTATTCATGTAGATCAAAATTAGAATCATGCTAGTCCTCGATAGTCAAGAACCAGAAAAGAACATAATTGTTTTACATTCAATAACTTATGTTTGGTCCATCGCAATAGTTTACAAATCCCTATACGAGACTGGGACTAAATGCATGCTTTGCAATGTAAATTAGTCGCAACTACAGGAATGATCAAACGATATGAAATTATGTCAAGGTTGGTAGACATTTAAAATGAACATGATTATTAGGTTCTCCATTCGCTGGATTGCAATAAGTTTAGAATATATTAGTAGACATTATATTGTTGAGGAAACGGTGAGGGTTCAATCTAGAATAACCCGATTGCAGGAAATAACCGCCATAACCTGAAGTGTTCCGGAAACATCGATACGATCGGACAAAAATCTTCATGAGCATAAAACCTGTTACGAAGGTGGATAAGCTACATTAACGACTAATGTATGAACAGCACAAAAATATTTACAACTAAAACTTAAAAGTAATGGTATTCTCAAAAATCATTGAATTAAAAATGTCATTTTCAATATACTGAAGTTGTTCACAACGCTTTCCATGGAAGGGGGTGACTTATCTACGTGATAGTTCATTATTCTAACTACTTTTAACAAGCCATTTTACAAGTATTTACATCATTTTTCTCTGGATTCGTTTCTTCATAAACTATGTTCCAACACATTACACTCAAACATGTAATTGCTTTCATGATAATCGTGTGATAGAAGAAACAATGTTCTATACCACGGTTTAAATTCGAAGCACATTCCGAATCCATTTGTCAGGTAAATTGTAAATTACTCTGCAGTTTTAATTTTGTAGACAAACTGAATATAATAAACAGGAAGATCAGGTGGAATCATGAAAGGTGGAATGTATCGTAAATTGACATCTTTTAGCTAACTTACTCATTTTTCGAGTTTCCTACGATATAAATAATATTTGATTGGATGTTAAGTTCACGAAGTATAAACTATGTGCTTTAAATAGGAGGTTCGAAAGTAACTTACCATAAGTCCAGTGAGGCTTATTCTTCAAGGAAAAACCTAACTTTGGCATTTTCTGGCGATATTCACTGTGCTGGCTTGGAATGTTACCTAGACTACTTGTACTCGTTGGGGAGGGGTGTACGAATAAAAAACGCTGACGAGAAAACCCTCTCCAGTAGTGGGTCAACCAATGAATTTTTCATATTCGACTTCATCTTTGAGTTTCATTTTTGTCTCTGGCCGTTCAGCACTGTGGAGTTATGAAGTCTCACAGACATCAGGTGGAAGACACAGATGAATAAGAAGGAAATCAAATTTTAATCACTGATAAAGAGGATTGATTCATGGCATTTGCTTTAACTTTATAGAAGTGGAAATGATTTACATACTGTGTTGAGACGTGATCAACTGATGACGTGTAAATAGATGACATCAACAAGTAGCATCCACTTAAGCTAACGCGGCTTGCATTAGTGTCGTATGTTTAAATTTCAACGTATTTTCGAATTAAATTTGACGTTATATATCCTTCCAGCGGCGTTTTACAAAGCCACACAGACTGTGTAGACAAAAACTAAAGCTTGGTCTTCAAATGCTTTAATTAAGCTACCCTATCCAGTTAACCCGAAATTCAGAAAATCGTAATCTTATAAAAAATGCAACCTAGTTTATGAGTAGTTACACAGGGATAAAAACAGTGATCTCAGGGCAAGCCAGACTAAAATATCAACGATTATTTTAGTTGTGAACCAAATATTATTATCAGCTGAGCCTTTCAAACACTCGTACACTGCCCAGCAGTTAGCGTCGAGTTTCCTTGAATTAGTTGAATAATGTGTTAATATTTTTATCGTATGAACACCAGGAAATCGCTATTAATCTCTGCAGTTTTTTAAAACTTAGCACCATATATACTTATCTAATCTTCTACGGAAACGATTATGCAGTTCTAGACAAGACTGAACAATTTGTAGCTGTACGGCTTTTGAAATTCGAAGCGCATCAGATGCTAACAGATTGATTTGGCAAAAGTCACCTGGTCCCAGCCCATAAAAAGAGGTGAAGGTTTTCTAATCACTATCTTAAACAGGCAATGTTTTGGAAATGCGGCGTCCTCGTTAATCCTCCTTCTCAGTGATATATGTTTTCACATAATCCATGATACGTTACTTGTTCAAACTAGTGAGTTTCCATACGAGCCAATAAATTGATCACTAGCTCCTATACTGCGATAAAGTGAATCCAGTCCAAAGTTCAGTAAAGTGTAGAAATCCTACCCTGGTTTAAAGTAGGCTTTCCAATCTTTCGCTGATATCAACTTGAAAGCAGGTTCACCTGACAGTTAAATAGAATTTTACTGGGCTAAGATTACGGATATTTATTTCCTTAAGTCGTTTACTTAGGCTGTCAGAGACTTATTGATTACATTGCTTCATGATCCCTCAGAGTACTAGCACCACAAAATAGCTGCAAAAATGCGGAGAAACCTCGTGGATTGTTCATCAATAGTACTAGCAGAATCGGGTAAGTGCAGAGTCACCACTGTAAAAGAATCTTCAGAAGCACTATAAATTTACAGTCTTCAGCTGTAGAGATATTAGGTCTGGTGACTTGTGTGTTCATTACAGTGTAGATTTAACTTTTCCTTGAAATGGTTAATCGATGGGCTGATGTCATCTGTCTGGGTAGAAAGTTATAGTCGCTGACCACATCTTGTTAGAAACCGATTCCCACTCCGAATTTGATGTCTTAGCTTTTAAATACTTTTGAGATGGCCTTTGAAGTGATTCTTTCTAGAAGGAGCAAGCAGATAAGATACCTAAATCATTATTTGGAATAAGGAATGTCAATGTAAGTTCATCTAGTGTTCTACGGTAAGAAAAGAGAAAAAATTCAAGCACTTTAAATGCTAATCGAAAGGCTCGTAATTGGCTTAGTACTTAGGCATTAAACCAGTTCGAGTGTTTTGATATCCTAATAGGATATAGGACTGCAGCTGGGACACAATATTCAAGATGACGCCTCACTTACTTAAGATATGAATTCGGGGATATATCTTCGTGAAAACATTTGAATGTTCAGTAGAGTGACTACAGCATTCCAAGCCTTTTAACTGCAGTTGTTTTGCGGAGTGCAATGATTTTCAAGTCATGACTTACAGTTACTCCTAAGTCATTAAATTATTTTACTTGTAGAGGTAGTGCATTATTTAGTTTATACTGGTGACCATTACCGCTGCTGATGTGCATTGGTGCATACTTATTAGAATTAATCTCTAACCCCCTCTCTCAACTTTGGTTCATCGGTCTAATTCATGTAAATCACATTTATAATCAAGCTGTTTAGCATCACCATGTGTTATTTCCCAAGTCTTTGCATCACCAGCAAACAAGAGCGTCGGTGGTTATGGCTGCCGTAGAAATCTTTTGATATAAAAGAGAAATAAAAGAAGTTTCAAGATTGTACCTTGAGGGACTCAATTTGAAAGAGGCTTCCATTGAATGTATGTTCCGTTAATTCAAACTCGATGTCTTCGCTCGCACACAAAATTCTTTGTCCGTTTTTGAATTGACCCTATCAAACCTAAAGTTTGATTATTTTTGCTAAAGGCCAACGTAGAACACTTTGTCGAATGCCTAGTTGAATTCAATGAATGTTACTTCTACAGATGCACTTTATTAATAACCTCCATTCAGTCCTCCTTTATAGTTAATAGTTTAGTAAGACAAGAAAAAAGCTCACGAGCCCCATGTTGCGCTGATGTTCAGAAGTTTATAAGATTACGTATATTGGCGTTTCATCACGAATTGTTTTCTCAAAATGTTGACTGTTATGCTAGTTAGACTGATCGTCCTACAGTTAGATGCTGATAATCTGTTTTAACTTTTGAAACGGGGCTAATTTTACCATCTTACCGATCTGAAAGTTACCCTTGGCTTTGAAATAACGTTTGGGAGTAATGATAACAACTGAGAGAACACCCAATCTGGACCCAGTGACTTATCAAGTTAAATGTGGTTAAGACAATAGAAAACCTTAGTTATAGTGATAAGGACTGGTTCCAATATAATTATTTCGATTGTATTCAGTGAATCCATATTGATATTAGTGTCTACAGTGCAAATTTCACTGAAATATTCTGATAGTTTTCCAGCGTTGGTCAAATATGAGTCAGCTGTGTGGGTTTTCCCCAGTATCAATATAATAATAGCTTTTATTCAGAAGTATCGTTTTGTACATGAGATTATGCCAGTTTACAGACATAATCAGAATTATATTGATTTACATACATACAAATATTACGACGAAGTGACACTGTCAGGACATACATGACATATAAAATATGAATTGAGACCCAAATCAATTGCAACAAAGTTTACATTGCTAGAACACCAAATATATGTATTGTGATATGGTGCATATATGACTAAAAACCACACACTTCTTGACTAATACGTTACAATTCCAAAAAACGGCTAAGAGTTTGCAGAATGGATCATTGAACATGTTTATATGCGGGATAAGACCAAGAGTGCTTGGAACTTGGGCTATAAAGAGAAGTCAACAGTATTGTGTCAGTAGGTCCCTTGTAGGTGCCTTGTACATAATCATCTACAACTGTATGGAAAACAAAAGCAGAGAAAACTTAAACCAACAGCACTGGTATCGGGGGGTTTATAAAACGAATGAGCAGAATTAGTATTTATACTTCCGTTTATATATGGATTAAAAAGAAAGAACACCGGTATATAACTGGGACAAGTGATTTGCGCTCACACGTTCAGAGTCCCTATCATCTTGCTAGTCTAGTAAGAAACAACAGTTGATGTGAACATTTTTAACGCGATATCAAAATAGGTGAAATTATCAACATGTACAAATAAAGTGAATCTGTTCCCTGAACGGCTTGAGGCAAATTGCTTTAGATTCTCAGAAATTTATTTGTAAAATAATTCATATAAAGAGCAGATTTAGAATGTGAAATTTCGATTTTGGTAGCTGAATCGCGTAGGTTATAGCAATAAGGTTTTTCGAACTTAATTGCATTGGATGATGAAAACGCCAATTCATTCAGTATCTTGTAAAAGAAAATTGGGCTTAATTTGAGTCAGTGCCTCCACAAAGTATCTAGTTTTAACTTACTGCATTTATTTTTATAGCCCAGATTACGGCAAGCCTCAAGAATACGAATAATCAAGCGACGTTTTGCAGACTCCAGTCTGAGTTTATCCTTAATACAAACATTACTAAGAATAAAGGTGCAGTATTCCAGTAAACGTCGGACACAAACTTTATATAGCAGAATACAAGATTCATCGCTATAAAGTTACGCAGTATGCGACCCAGTAGTCAATGTTACTTAGATGCCTGCATAATGACCTGTTCTGTAAATGACAAATTATAAGAGTATCTTAGTCCTAATTCAACTACTTAATGAAGCCTAGACAACTTACCACCGTTTATGGAGAGATCGAAATGGAGGCGCTTATCTCTAAAACATATCCAACAATACTTAGGAGGATTGAGATCTAACTTCCATTTCGAGCACCATACTGCGACCTTGTTGAGTTCAGCAGTGACGCTACAGAATGTGTGTACGAATTCGTGAAGAAGGAATGAGCACTCTATTTTAAGATCATCTGCGTATAGCGAGAGTTTTCACATGCTGAAGCATTTACATATATCATTTATATAAGCTATAAACAGCAGTGGGCCTAAGACACTTCCTTGTATAACGCCACTTCGGCAGAGTGGAGTTAATGTTAACAATTTGATGTATATGACAGGGAAGAGTTTAACATGCAAGTAATGAATTTTTAACCCTTATAAGAGGGGAGTTTGCCTACAAGAAGCCTCTGGTTAACCATGTCACAAGCTTTAGATATGTCTAAGTAAAATACTAGTACCAAATACCCAAGGCTTCGTTTAGTAAAGACTCAACTAAAGAATTCAAAGTGACAAGTCATACAGACCTATTCTATTCATATTTCATACAGGACCTAGTTTTGAGGAAACCATGTTAGGAATTAGAGATAGGTTTTTCAGAGAGTAAATAATCAGACATTTCGTCACATACTAGTTTTCCTATTGTTCTAGAGATAACTGGAATGATATTAGTGAGCCTATAGTTATGCAAGTTTGTCCTGTCACATGATTAAAATCGAGGGCGAATGTAAGAGGTTTTCCATCTACTAGGTTAAGTACCTGTTGTCAATAAAAAGGTCAAACAGTTTTAGTAGGATTAATGGTTAATGAGGTCCACTGTGTTTGGAATAAATGGATGCCATCCCATCTACTCTATAACTACTTGAGGTTCTAAGTGAGTTGATAGGTTTACAAATGTTGTCACAAGTGAAGGTAACAGATTCCTCATGGTTAGTAGCCGAGCTGATGGTGTCTACCTCAACGTTATCCAAGGGTTTATTCCTGTTGCCGAAAAATCGCTGAACAAGTTGACTATAATATTATGGTCGTTTATCATTAACCCACCTCGTAAAATGCAGGGAATATCACAATTCCGGGAAGGTTTGAGGCTTTTATTGAACAGCCGTACCAAGTTTTGTATCCTGGAGCTACTGTGTGTTGCTGATAACTTCTTTAATCTCCTTTAATCTGTGGACTTCTTTTAGTTGATTAAAGGCCATGGTAATTTCCACGAATGCAGAAGAGTCATGTGACTTAAAATAGCACTTCTGTAGGCATCTTAGCTTCTTACGGAAATGAAGTGGTATGTACAAATCATTCGACTTAATCATTTTGCTTAGTTTAATAGGTGCAATCGAATCTAAACACGAGTCCTTAATTTTATCAAAAATATCTTGTGCATCTGTAGGACTATTAGATAAAGAAAATTATCCCAGTCAGAGCAACTTAGAAGAGTGTGCAGAAGATTCCAGTCCACATTTTTATAATCTGGATATCGTGTATTTTTTGTAATTTATGATTGTTGGAGCGACTAAAATTAAAAGGTAAAACACATGAAATCATTTTATGGTCACTACTTTCGAGATCTTTGTTAACTTAAAGTGACAGAAGAGTGACATCATGATAGAAAACTAGGTCAAGAATGTTGTGATGTCTCGTAGGAGTGTGTACAAATTGTGTTCAACAGTGCATGTCCAATATTGTAAGAAAGTTTTCTTCATCATATGACAGTCCTCTGCCAACATTTCAGTCTATCCTAGGAAGGCTAAGTCTTCTGCGATGACTTTCGGATTATAATTTAGGGCAGCGTTACATACAAAAGCATTTGAAGTGGTGTTATCTATAGTAGTCCATATGTCAGGGGTTCTATATATGCCTCCAGAAAGTAAACTGTGTTTCATAATATTGACAGATCCAGACCGACTCTGGTACCTTACCGAGTATTTTGCCATCGATTTTATACGACGAAAAACCAACACTTACGTATATTAAACAGTCACCACCCCGTTTATATTATCTGTTGCCACGATATAACGTAAGTCATTTACTAAGGAGGAATACCATGTTTTTGTGACAAATATTTAAGAAAGCTTAGCCAACAAGGCTATGGTTCTTGGGGTTGATTTTTCATTAAGAAGTGAGCGATCGATAATTACCAAAAAGTTCAGAAATATATTGTGTATTGTGAAGAATCAAATAAGATTTTTATCTAAGTCGTACGTATTTGATATAACTATATGTTGGTTTGAAAGAGCAGTCTGACTGTTTGTGCTAATATCTGAGCAAGCTGTGTTGCTAAGGGGAGTAAAGACTGCTTGATCTCAAAAATAATTCCAGTAGTTAGAGGTATTAGATGTGCAGAGTGGCTCAGGTTAGGCAACATGGTAGCTCGTTGACGATGCGCAAAATGTGGAGGATGTCCTAGCAGCTCATCAGAAGTACAATTATAAAGTGAGTAGGGGGAGTAAAACTCTTTATATGATCTGAGTAGGTCGTGTATGGTGTAGGATTACCAGGACTTAGAGCATACTGGTGTGTATTTGGCGTATTGAATTTCTTACAAAGTTATTTGCATTAGTGTAGTAGAAAGAGTCATGTACTTGTTCACCACTTCGTTTACGCTGGTAGTTGAATGAGCTATATTTTGCTTTGTTACGTACAGCCTGTGAGTGCTTACGACCATAATTACTAACGAGTCAATTACCCTTAGAAAATGAGATCTTATGAACAGCATCTCATCGTTTCTTCTAGTTCGTATATTGATACACAAAATAACTATTTGGGACTAGTGAAACTATCATGTTCTAACTATCGTTGGTTGTATGAAATATATTAATAGTTAGTGAACAAAGGTTTCTAACCTTACGGTACTCATGCTTAGAGATATTGAAATCTATCTTAATGTATAAGTTCCACAGTCGCTTTCTGTGTTGCAACAGTCTACGAATGTTTTTATCGATCGATGGAGGATGAATCGGCAACCAACGTGTGATTGACTATAGAATTAAAGGGAGAATTACTTCTGGGAATGTGCCTTTAGAATTACACCGTCTTAAATGAGATATCTTTCGGTAACAGCTAATCAGATGAAGCCGCTTGAGCCCTAATTGCTGGGACATCTGCTTGTCATGTTTTTGAACTGCGTGGAACAGATTCACACTCAATATCGTAAGTTTTGAACCCAAAAGACAAAATTATATGTGAATACAAAGTTTATGAGTGACAGCTAGTGGTCTAAGTTGAAATGTGTGGGGTCTGTAATACTCTACGTACGGACATGCTGAAGATTAGCCACAAACAAATTTCTGTCAAAGCAATTGCTTGGTGTTGTGATGTCTGTCCGAATGGTGTGCGGTGTGTTGAAGTCTTCAAGGGAACCTGCTAACTTAACTTCACTCATAGATGTGGCTGAAAACAAAATCATCATCAACAATTGACTGTGTGTAGACTTGATAGTACAGCTGGCTACCTGGAAAGCACCACTTTTATGTAATGCTGACATACTATGCTGGATACATAAATCAACCTGAATGCATATGGTTGATCTTTCAACCCCTTCCTCACAACTGGTAATCCTATCTGGCCTAATACAGATATACCCTATCGTGATGCACAAAAACTACATCAGTTATTAATCACGTCCTTGCGGAATCGGGTCTGATTTCTCCTACAAAGATACTTAACTCAAGCATTTTGTTAATGAGAGTGCAAATGTTAGGGGAGAGTTTTAGTCAGATTTTTGAGCCATCGCTCCCCCCTATCCATATAGGTCTTGGGGGCATTAATTTTCAAGACCTTGCAACCAAGAAACCCTGGATTTTCAAAATTATCTCTCCACTTTGGAAACAATAAGTTTTGATATTATAAAAATATCGAAACAAGAATATATACTAAATGTTTAAAGTGTACCTCTTCTTTTCGAGACTCGCGTCAACAATAACTAATTTCACTACTGGTAATAAAACCCCTATGATCAGTTTAAGATGTTTAGCTTCTGATTCTTTAGAAAAAACACATAGGAAGCATTGAGCTTCAATAGTTACACGTGACAGCCGACATATAGTGTCGAGCACTGTAATATTCAGGTCTTTTCTGAAGATGGGATTTATAATACTGGGATTTCTACCAGGATAGGTGATTTGTGGGTCAGAATTTATATCATCATTCTGCACTTTTCGGTGTTGGTACGAAGTGAGCTTACTATGATTAAACCGCCTAGCCACTAAAATTATTTTTGATGCGGAAATACTTTTATAGGATGATTTTTACTTTCGTACGCGAGAGTCTAATATGGACTGGTAGCTAAGTTCTACTTGATTAGATTGAGATGGGTGGAGGATTGTATTACGTAGATTTAAGCTGAAGCCAAACCGAAAGATAATTCTTTTGCATGGCCCACCATGAGCAAAGCAATCGGGCACTTATTTCTTCCTTACCTGATATATTACAGGCAGTCTTATCAGGTAAGGACATATTTGAGAAGATATTGAGGTGTGCACATAATTAAACTGCACCTCATACTTCTATATGTGTGAATTTTACTTTGCTTACATGATAGCATGTTGGATTTGACGAATCGGAACACTTCTGTCTATGTCCAGTAACCAATATGGTTTTCTATATCCTCACCAGCTATATAATTGGAAACTGCAAGTTAATCATCAAATAACGGACCTTGAAAGATAGGTTTACTTGCAAGATGTTCAGTGGACACTTAGGAGAGTGTCTGTTCTGGTTCTAGTTATGTGTCAACCCATTTAAGTACCCACAAATATCAACAAATTTCAAATGTTCAAACTCTGTCGATTGTTCACCGAATGAAGGTGCAAGCCCCCTTTAAATGTACATTTCGCTGATAAATATTATGCTACTGTCGCTTCATGAGCGCAAGACTGTCAGTAAAACAAATTTTGTTTAACTAAACATGGTTGCTCCATACTATTATTAACGTTTAGTTCGTGAAGGTGATTATATTGCAAATGTATCTGATCATTCAAAGAAAACTTATCAATGAAAATAATTCACTAAGTGTGCAAGACTGGTAATAGGCGTTTATGAGGAAAATTACTCTCCAAGGTCAGGGTGATTTGAACTGACCTTGACCGTTCTACCCTTATAAAGTTTATTTAGTGTCAATAATCTTACTCCTAAAAATCTACAACTAATAGGTTTGTTTTTACGATTATATTTATTACATTGAAATTACTTTGTCTCTATGACAGTAATCATTACTTTGCTCATTTAAACAAATCGACCTTCATATTTGATTATGAAGTAGTGTGTATCAGTCCTTTTTTCTCTTCACTTTTGTCTCAAGTTTGTCCGGTGGTGAAGTAGAATAGACAAAACGAAGCTAGTAAGATGTACCCCATCATAGTTGCGTGTTCGTTTCTCCTATTGTACGCTAAAAAACACGTGTTGTTTGCTACTTCACTAACCTAATATGTATTAATTTTGTGATATTGGTATATTGTAGTATATTTTCACATCTTCACTATTGTACACGGCCAAGTGGTACTCTTCCAGCATTGTCGAACTCACGTTTTCTCAAAAATCACTTACATTATGGAAGATGTATTCTTTGTTAAAAAGGTATTTTTAAAGGTTGAACACATCAAACTTTAAGTGTTATTTACATTTCGCATATATGGCATCCGGAGTCATGGCATTTGTATGCCATAACGCTTAACATATTCGCTACTTTTTGCATAGTTGCAGTGGCCTCAGCAAACGTTAAGTTTCAGCAACTGACATATGCGCGGATTGTTCGAACAAGATAAAAACAGATGGATTCAGAAGTTTAGTCTTTAATTCGTCTTAGTTACTCCGGAATCGCTTGTTACTGATTATCAGCTTGTCAATGTTTGAAAGTGAGTGTATCCAAAAAGGTTAGCTGACATGGTTTTTATCAGCATCATATCCTTGCAAACAGACAAAGTGGACTAGTGATAGTGCAGCCAATACTTACTGGAATTTACACAGGCTGGTCATACTACAACATTTAAGACGTGACCTGTAGAAACATGACCTTCTACAAACCAATCACATTTGCCGCGTCATCTGCCATCGGATAGTAGTTTGTTCTGTTAATCCTACTAATTATTCAGATACTTCTCAATCCTCACGTAGTTTATTATCTTCGGAAGTAAATTATGGTGCTATTTACTAAGTAAAGTATTCGACTCCAAATACGATTATGGTTGTCGGCAGCAGATGACAAATTAGAGACCCGGCTAATGATCTGGAATACAATGGCAGTATTTCTGAGGCTATTATCGCTTATACCATCCAGTGTTGTCATGTCAACATCTGACAAACTAAATCTGCTTACTATCAAGAACACTGGAGGGCTTTTGGCTTGACAAACTTCATGCATCATAAAATGATCCTAAACCTGAATTTCCACTTGTGGTAGTCGCTCGGTTTTCGCTATTTTTCAGAATACTGAGCAAGGACAGGAGTATAATTGTCCTTCAGCTTGACATTCCTTTTCAAGCTTTACATGTTATGAATATATTCTTCCTAATACAACTTACATAAACTTGCACAAATGTCACGAGTTATTGCACTCACGCATTTTCACTGGTCACTAAGAGTTAATTGTATTCGTGGCGCTTCGGACACTTACATCGGCATTATTAGCATTGTCATTAAGAAGCTGACGTAAGGTTCGGACGTTAAAAAATCCTAATGCGCACTGTGGACTGAGAACGCTTTGAAAAGGTATTGTTTCATGTTGGTCTTCGTGAACTGTTTATAGTCATATTAGGATAATAACATTATTTTCCTGTTGGAAAGCCATATTTCCAGGTCCAAATGTTATTCTTTGAAGTGTGGTCACTATACAACAAACAGATTGACTTAACTGAACTTCTGTTTGAGTTGATGTCTGATCACTTTGGACATTCAGACTGTATTTATAAGTCAGGTGTTTAGCATTTCTTAATTTATCTCCTGTAGATGACCTAAAAATAAGGTCATCTGAGAGATACCCATCCCCAGGTCTTCCAAACTAATATTTTTCTTCCACTTTGTCTTGAGTTTGTGGTTTTGTTGACCATCTTAAGGATTTCTCATGTTACAATGTCAACGAAGAATTGGTTTAATATACCTAAGAAGCTATTGATAAAGATAGACTATTTCAAGGATTATTTGTTCAGATACTTGGTTTTATAGTTTTTGTTTGGCGGACTTTCGGGTCATATTTCAGTCGTACAGATGATAGGTTGGTTGGCTTTAGTCAATACATAATTAAAAAATATTTCTCTGAATACAAATGCATTTCTTGACTGTGTTTATCAAATGTGTTGATATCACTTACTCTAGTAAGTACTGTCATTTGGTGTAATTGAATATCCAATTAATAATTTGTTTACTTGGCTTCTTGTGTGTAGAGTAGCATGACCACAACAAATAAAGAGGATTGCTAGCCCCCAACCTTGTTTTTGACCACTTCACAAAATGAAAATATACACTGATATTATTTGTAAAACGAACATAATACACAAACATTGTTGTTTAGAATACTTGAAGTTGGTATTCAAGCACAATGTTTCCTCAGAGAATATAACAGGGAGCCTTCATATTACGAGCATTAATTAATTAAGGCGTTACTAGGTAAATAAGTTGCTATCTGTGAATTTTCCACTACCCGATCGGTTTTATAATGGGTAGGACAACCGCTAACTGGGATACGAAAATATGTACAAATGATACTAAGCATCCTTTTGATATGAAATTGTGTTAATAGGCAATGTTTTTAAGTGACAACAGTTTTTGCAATTGTGAATACGTTTACTGTGCAAATAGGTGCTAGATGGCGTAGGATTAAAAAGCTGGGTATGGCTACAAGAAAATATGGCATGAATCCATGAAGACTTTAACTATTAGTCCAAACTAAGTTGGTAAATGTAAGCTACTTGGTTGATGCTCGTGTGATAATCGCGGTAAGTGACTGGAGATACTGAATCAGTTACTGGTACAAGTGCTTACACTTTTCGTCTTCCAGATCTCAAGTTTCATTTTCCTTCCGCATACATCTTTGCTTTATTCCTTGCTGTGTTAATCTTGTAAATTTGATCTAGTCATGCTAGCATGATGTGTCAACTCGGACCTTTGCACACATGTACCAGCTCCTACGTTGTCTGTGAAATGACTGTCTGACAGTGTGATGCCTAACTAGTTCGCTATTTAGGCGAGAAATATACAGATAACTGAACTGAGCCCAACAAAATAACACTAGTAGTTGTCAGTAAGAAAAAGTTCTTCTTGATATCTATGCTTTTTTATTGAACTTTTACTCTTTCATTTTTATCTTGTTGCAGATCTCATTTACTTATGCTTAAGTGGATTGTTTGTCATGTCAGAGCTGTTCTGTAATGTGGATGTAACAAATCCATCTAATATTACACAGTCTACGTTTAAATCTGATTCAGATTGTGCTTTACTAAATAATACAGCTGCCGAGAATCACAATGATTATGATTCGTGTAATCAAGGTCCATTATTTAAAAAGCCTAGATTACGTGAACAACAAGATACCCTTTGCACATTGAATGGCTATAAAGATACTTACAATATATGCAATTCAGAAAGTTTACCAGAATTGGAAGGTGAAATTAAAAAAGTTCGGCTGTGCTTCGATTCAAAATTAAAATTAGCACTAAAAGAAAAATTGTCTAATTATATATCATGTATTGAGACAACAGAAAAAGCAGTAGCTAATTTAAAAGAAGAAATAAAACAATTATCATATCGGATGGATTTCATTGAATCTTCGTCCAATGACTTAACTAAATTGATTACCGACCGAGTAAGTATCATTCCCAATCCTTTTTGTTGTTGAATCATATGTTGATACGTGCTGCTGTAAAGAATTATCAACCATCCTATTTTTATTTCATACCTCATAATTCTTACTATAGATCCCTTTACCTACCCCAACAAGTGTGGGCCAGTCAAGAAGTCTTTCTTCTCAGGCACCTCGTTTGCCCATACCGTCTCATCCTCCTATGGTATCAGCACCAGAGCATCGATCGGGAAAACTAGTGAATCATGCATTAAATAATCGCCAGTCAAATATGACTTCATCCAGTTCTGTTTCTTCTAAATTATTATCTGTTCTACCAAAAGCTTTGGATATTCAACATCTTTCACAAACTACACCAGGTACAGTTTTAGCTATTCAGGTCAATGATACTATTGATCTGACATCAGACGCTAATATAGAAAATGCTTGGGAGGAACATTTGATTTCTGGCTCTACGAATTCGAGGCAGTTAAATAAACGTGATACTGCACCATTTTCAAGTAAGTATACATAAATATGGCCTCACTATATTTTACTCCCGATTTCCTCTTTAACCGTAAATGTACTCTATTACGTAACATTTTTATATGGATAAAACACTGATAACTGTCTTATTATCAGGGAGCTTTTAAGTTATGAAGATGAGTTGATTGAGGGGGATCTTATAGGAAAAACTGGGTGTACGTGTGCTATGTTTATTAAGCTGCATCATTTTTTACTTGCATTTTCTGCAATATCTCTCAGTTACCTCATTTTCACTAGTAATTTACACCACAAAATACCATTTTATAAAAAGTCGAAACGCATAGTTACGTAATCATTGCCTACCTCGTAAAGTGTATATAAGTTAGAAGAGAAGCTTTGGATCTTCAAACTAAAATGCTTCATCGTCTCGTGAAGTCATTGACTATTGGTGTAAGCCATGTATATAAGAGAAGACTATTTGGTTGTGGTCGGTGAGATTTTGACTACCAGTGATTAAAGACAATTATGGATGATAGTTATGAATATAGCGAATTCTCTAGAAATGACTAGTTTACCGCGTTAAATGGTTTTAGTATAATCGCTTGTTTTCTTCCCAGTTCTTTTGTTCACTCAATTAGATATGAGCAAAGTATGCATTCAAAAAGAACAAATAAATTCAGGAGGCGGTTTAAGATTTAGAGAATGATAATAAATGAGTATTTCTGAGCCACTGTCAATTATTTTGAGCAGCATCATCATACATTACAATTATTTCGCAGATCCCAACCACAAAGCTTTTATCTTTTACCACTACATATTTTATCTCTAACAATAGATTTCAATATTTTCACTATAGTTTTCGGAGTTGGAATACAGCTTAGTCTATCTACTTAGGTGTCAGATTCACCCCCTACTAGTATTACATTCAAGTGTTTAGATTTACTTTAGGAGATTAGATAACAGTTAAAACTCATCTTTTATTTTATTTGAGTTGTAGTTTTTGGGAAAGTAGTGATGATTATAAACAATCTAGAACATGTATTTCAGCATTTGGAAGTTCTCAATTCTCGTTCATAAGTATCCTTTATGTTTCCAGATGATGCTGTGCTTATGTTTAGATGCTCGAAGTGTTTATCACAATAATTCTGCACACTAGCTAAATATCACCTTATTTGGGTCCTGTGTCAAGGTTTCAGATACAAAAGTTAGATGTCAAAATATCCGACATGTATTTAGAAGCTTGGTTTTAGGAAACCAATCATGTCGTCATCAACGAAACTAGAGATAAATTATAAAAGTGAAAGAAATACTAGGGAATGAAGAAATAGTTTGGTGATAAATGAGATGTAATCGAGTGCTACTAAAGACATGCGATCAACTGTAACTTAATATTACTTAGTATATTTGGTTACATTGCATCCTCTATCCAGCCTAAACAATGCAGTTTAACCAAAACCATCCTACTAAGCCACAAATCTCCACTATTACAACTGTATTGAAAGGATGTTTCTGGTTTTGAACTTAGTACTGATGATTTTGTCAACCGACAATTGCTGCCAGTTTGCAAAGAATGACTCCTTGAGACCGGTTAATTGTAATCCTAACTCCGTACCCTAACACTTTTCCACCAGCTTTAAAAATCAGTGATGCTCTATGGTCGACCATTTCTAACTTCCCGTTTTTAGGGTATTATCACTGAAAATTTTGGCTGCAAGGAAACCACCTTATCACCTATTACGTTAGCACGCAAGGTGTAGAGAAAACTAGAAAATAAATACAACCGTGACTGATTTGAGCCCATGTAACTAAACCAATGCAACCACTGATTACTAGTATTACGTCATTCTTATCTAATTAATACGCACTTATTAAATGGCTCATGCCAACTTTACCGACTAGTTCTATGTCCCAGTTTGTACGCCTGTTATTTGCCAGCTTACTTCTAGGTCAATCCACTTTGGTTAAACATCTGTCGTAGCTACTTCAGTTTAAGATGCTTTATAGAATAATCAGTTGACTCATTTTTTCACTGAGTATCCTTTGTCTATTTTAGTATTACTCGCCATATATGAGCAATACTTCAAAAATACCAATAATCAAGTACCTGCAATCCATGTTTCACAGCAATACCTTAACATTGAACAGATTTCTACTGATTGTATCCTCCCTTTAGTTTCCATGTAAATCTGTATCATTAGTGACGTAGGTTAGCGAAAGCCAAATGATCTTTTTAAATCTGTGCTAAAATGTAGTTAAACACTAACCAATTCTCCAGGGCTGATGAAACGCTCACAGTAAGTGAGCTGGTGAATGTGATTTACTATTCTTTCGTTTTGTAAAAGTGCCTGCCTACTTACTTTTTGGATTTTCCTCATGATAACTTTTTTGCACTCATATTTAGGCTTGCAAAATGGAATTGTCTCTACAATAAATGTTCAACCTTCATTTACATTCAACACTTCTGATCTTAATAATGTGGATCCCAAACAATCGTATTTTGATTTGACATCATTATCCCAAGTTCAGGTTATATCGACTAATCAGATGGTCAATTCGCAAATTAATTCACTGCCGTCATATTCTGTTTTCCCAGATGTTCAATTACTTCCTGTTGCACTGTTGCCTCCAGTTCCATCACAACCACTAACTTCTGCACATCACCTCCCATTGCAACCTGTTCCACAGTTGACTATTGCAGAGGCAGCTGAAGGTTAGTTAGTCTGTGTGTGTGTGAATATATATTATTTACTAAATTTTGTAATAATTTTTCCCTAATTGTTGGAATTTCTCTTTTTGAACATATGATAATCATTCTTTAGAACGTGGCAATTAGCATGGAACATATCGAATCATTTATTTAGTTGGCTATAGACAGCGAATACCCTAGCACAATCGTTCGTTAGCTCAGATAGCCATACAGCATTATCACGAGTAGATCAAATTGACGAAATGAATACCGTAATCTGTTTCAACAATAGGGAGTGAGGAAGTATATATGAAAGAATAATGAAAATTAAGATCTAGATGAAGATAAAGATTTGATTCATCTGTGTCACTATGGCCAATTTCCAACCATGACGTCACCCGGTGGTTGTCTCGCAGACCCCAATCATATTATGGTACGAATCCTATGGTAGTTTTAATCTATCATCATAGCTCAAACCATTAGTCAGTGACTTCATAAAATGACATCACTATGATTCAGCCGCCCATGGCTATTTTCCAACATGTCTCATACTTAGGTAATGCATGTCCCAACCATTTCAATCGATAAGGACTGATATCCTCATTAGCAGACTAATCACCTTTACTAGTTACTCCACACGTATTTTCAGAATTTTCATTGAAGATATATGCATGAGATTTTCAAGAGAATACAATGTTGATGAAATTATTCACTTCAGCCATCAGAAGTACTTTTGATAAGAATTAGAAAGATAAAACTAAAGTTTGAGGACAATACCATAGTGCTTGCTAAATGGGTTGTGAATCAGGAAACTGTTTGAACCAAACAACCAATATTTATACAAATACTACCTTTTCATAACACAGGGCAGGATTAGGAAGGCTTCCTTTAAAACTGACATACTTCACCTTTCTTTTGAGGTTTTTTGTGCCGATGATATCTTAACGGTGGGGAGCTATCACATTAGCAACTACTCACAGAGAAACCATACGTTGCCTGTATCAAGCTTTCCCTCTTGGGCTCCCAAACCATTCTCCCAGGTCACCAAAGCCATATCTTTCCCAGTTTTAAACTCCTTCAAGTAGAAGTTTCCTCCAGTGATGTAGAGAACTAAGAAATGACAGCCACCTGGTTGTATACAGTTCACTATATATATTTTTTTTCCACGTATATTACAGTTAAATCTTGTTTCATTTTTCTAGGAGTTTGTTTACAGTGGTCAGTGACATTTCCGACTGAACCCTTTGAACCTGCTGTTGCATACGAAATTTATAGTTATGCTTCATCCGAAGTCACTTTACTTTCTGTTCAAACATCATTACCATGGAAAAAGGTGTGTATTATAATAAAATGGAGAGCTGTTTACCTTCTACATTCTATAATAACTTAAATACAGATCACAATGTGTTGTCTTTCTTGTTATATTATTGTACATTGTACTGTTGTCTTCTAAACTAGCCACTATCGTTTCAGTATAGTTTATTGATGCTTCTCTTTTGAATTCACTAACCTATTTATTGTTCTACATTAGTTGATATACGTTTTGCAAAGTTATTAATTTGAATATTTCCCCCGCGCTTTATGTAAATAAGCAATCGTTAATGACTACATATAAAATGGTGGCCTTTAGTTTAAAAGCTCAGAAAATGCACTTTGAACTACGTTGTTTGCACACACGCCCACTATTATTCGAAATAATTGAGACATGTGTTACGCAACCGCCTTCACGTGTAGCTTTGGGTGTAATTTGATTACCTCGTAAGCTATGATCACCCAAACCTAAATGTAGTATATTAGGTCCTAAGAAGTTGTTGACATTTTGTATAGGCCATGTTGGTAGGTGCATAGTACCTTGAGATTTACACTAACCTGAATGAATAAGGTGGGGTCACTGTATTTCAGTAGACAGGAGATATTGCAGTAGATCTAGAAGCGATGGAAATTTCTGTGGATGTGTGCAGCTTTTAGTTACACCACATCCAATTGACGATTTCAAAACTTAACTTTGTCACAGTTACTAGTAACCAGTAGGTGAATGGTAAACATATTTATCATACGAGCCACGAAAAATGTGTCATATGCTTCCTGTCTTTTCCATACTTTTTAGGTTGGTGAAGTAGCTGCTCTCCCTTTACCTATGGCGTGTACATTAACTCATGTTCAAGCGAATAATATGTACTATTTTATTGTAAGATCAGTTGATCGACTGCGTCGATATAGCGCTTGGTCGAATGTTGTAAATGCATACGTCAGTTGAATGAGTGAAAAGAATAGCTGCCATTAATCTTGAGCGTTCATTTTGTTAATGTTCTACTTAAATTATTCTTTTATAAATTAAGATGCATTTTTTTGTTGATAGCATTTATTCAGTTACAATATACCTGTACAGTTCTTATCCATGTCAAGATGTCTTTTTTGTGCATGTGTACATGTATATAAACATTCTTCTTACTGTGTTCAGGGACTTGAATCCAATATTGATTTCTTTTTGAATTATATTCAAATAATTTATAATCTAGTTTATGTATGGAAGCTGGAGACAGGGAGTAGACTCTTTTTTTAAGCCATCGGGGAATAGTTGTGGTTCTTTGTATTCCGAAAATCAATTAAGTTTCAAGTTATATTTCTCCCGATATCTGGCTAGGTTGAATTGCGGAGAAACTCTCCTTTCTGATATTCACATTCATCTGGAGTCGGATTTCATTACCACCTTGCACATTGTAAACAGTCAAGCTGTGTGGGTGGTTCGTATTCTGTTAGCAGTCGGAATAAGGTAAACAGTTTGCAAGAATAGAAGTGGACGGAAACCACCATAAGTAGTAAATCAATGAGGTCATCCACAACCACTCATGCATGAAACCTAATTAATTAATCAACTGAACTGAACAAGTCTAGCAAGTTTGTCATACATACTTAAGCAAACATTCCATACTCGATGCGATTGCATCACAATTTTGTAATCCATGTGTTTTATCCTATCATACATAGATTTAATATTTACATATGTACACAACTGAATTCTAGTGATATTTCACACGCAAGATGGTGCTGTCAGCTGCATTGGCTAGAATATACGTTGAGAGCTCTCCCCTGTATCTATGACTAGTAATAAGTAAGATGATGGATTTTGTTTAGCTATCAAGGTTGATGTACGCATTAATGCAGGTTTCACACTCGTACGTGTATACTCTGGAGTTACTTAAGTGGATTGATGATCCATGATTCCTAATTAAGCATGTAGTTCATCAGGTTGCCGTGTTATTCGTATAATTTGGTGAACGATGGTAGTATTTAACTACCAATGTTTTAGTCAAATATCGTAGCACTTTACAACTTATTAAAGTCAGGCAATCAATTGCATTCATGGGAGTCGTAATGCACCCAATGTGCGCTAAAAGTTCAGAAGTTACGCAAGCTAGACTTACCTGCGACACGTTAAAGAGAATTTGTTTTGAGCAAACATACATTGCGCAACTAAGGTTTTAAGATCGCATTGAACATTTACCCCTAAATCTCTAGGATGTTTGTGCAAAGGGGGCGAGAGTTTCTTGCCAAATAAGCATTCCGATAATGACTGCAGTATCTGAAGATATTTCTTAGGAAGATATATTGGGATGCGTGGTAAAACAGCTTCATGACAGTCATTTAGCCAATAATTCGTTTACAATTATGGTAGTCAACTTCACAACACAAAATTGGTGTTTTAACTAAACTGACTGTGGCTACAGGACGATGTCCATCCGATTGCTTTAAGGTTTTAAGCCATCAGTAAGTCCTGACAAAAATAATCATAAAGCCAACTCGTTTGAAATCACCCAAGAACGTTTTCAGCTTTTGATGATAGAGTTCAGAGTGAACTATAAGGAACTCGGTATGAGGACCGTTGAGAGAAAAACGTCTGTATTTTAGGAAATCCGAATTGAATCATATCAATCAGTCAAATTCGTGTGGGAAGGGGGCACTCTAACGAGGTTGTAAGTGGATTAGTCAGTATATGTATCACTAGTATGAGGCTTACTGATCTGTTACTGCCCTTATTATGAGATTCATAGTCTATTATAGCCGTCCAACTTGTCCATCTGTATTATGAAACTCCTAACGGAGTCTTCATCTTAATTTAAATCATAATATTTTTCAGGAATCGCTAGTCTCCTTGAAAATCAAGGTGATGTAATCGTGTCAATAAAACATACAACAAAGCTAAAGATTTTGTACCTTTTATGACAATTTAGAATATCTATCCTTTTTTACTAAATGCACAGATCCATTCATACAATGGAAACCATCTTTTAACATTAAAAACGGGTTCTTATACGGGTGCCGTCGTTTCATAAAACAAACCTAGACTTCCTAGGGCATCTACTTCACGCTCAGGGCAGTAAGAAATAATTTGGTTCCGAATGAAATATTGACAGATTACTATTTCAATGCAGAATTTTATTTCCGAATCCAGTAACCGCATACTATTTGTCTGCAAGTTTTCACATACTTCTGTGATATTTGTTTTGGAAAACTAATAATAAACAGTATTAAAAGTATAGTATATACAGATTGGCTATGGTTATTTAAATTTTGACCTTGAACAGTGTTCTATAAGCCAATCATAGATTTTCATGCATATACTACAGACAGACTTGAGACAATACTGTTAATTAAAGTGAATAACATAGCCTAGTTTTATATCTGTAAATAATCTTAAATTGTATATTCGTCAGTCACCACCTGAAATCTACTGGTGATCAGTGTATGCACTGGACATTTCATGACTTTTGATTACCTCACGTTTTGATTTACACCAGTGGTAGTCATTTGAATAACTGTATGTTAGTCATCTAATAATAGCGATTTGTGCTAGGGACTTTTACATTATAACTGATGTTAGTTCACTTCATGCTGGAGTCCCACAGAGCTACGATAATTTAATCCTACTCCACATCATCTTCAAATTTGCTTCGAACCTGGCGCCAATCGTAGTAATAAGAAATTTTGGTATACGTAACGAATGAACCTTAGTCTAATGAGAAATATAAATATCTTGTGGAGAAATAACCAGACACTACTCATGAAGATTTGTCACTAAGTACTGCCAAGTATCGCGAAAAGACAACCAACGAGTCGATTACACATTCGAAACTTTACTATCTTCTAGCTGCGCCTTCCTTTCACGTTTGTGTCATTTAGTGTTGTGATCGACTGCTTCTATATGTTGTGCCAACTAAGTCACTGGCTCACTATTCTCCTTAGCCACCCACCCCCCTCAGTTTCTCACTCATTGTACACTGCGAATTTTCTTCAGTACACTACCGACCTTTAGGTTAGAGGCAAACAACAAAGAGCTAATTTATGCAGGTTCGTCAAAGATATTAGATTAAACATCAAACGTAGTGTGATGGTATGAATAAACAACATACTTGTTGTTTTAATTGTTTATTAGCATAAATATATACACAGGCGAAATTTCTGATGTTATACAGAGTTCAACTGGTGATATTTTTCAGGGCGCGTTGTGAAGACGAAATCACTTATGGTTTCTATTAATCGGCAGCTACAATATTTAACGAAGTTTAAGTATTCGCTACCATACCAATATTTGACTTTAATGCACAAGTATAAAGACAAAGAACGACCTTGAGGCATATTGATCGGCATGTCAGTCTTACTAATCAAAGCATGTCAATCACCGTAATGTATGTCTAGCTTTCTAATTCCAGTTCGATATTCACGTTTGTTTTGATTTGTCAGTATTTTAACTAAAAAAATACAAAAAAAATCAAAATAAATCTGTCTGTAGCCTACAACTCTTCCAAAAAATTATGGATAGACTTAGAAATTTACTTGAATTGAATTTTGTTCTGGTTAGAAATAATGAAATGATAACCCATTTAAACAAGAACCGAGATATTTCACCTCAAACGAGCTATTTCTTTTTTTTTGATTGGAAACAGAAAGGCTGACTAAAATACAATATCGTCTGTAGTACTTTATTGGAACGTGGAAAGCGATAGTTGAACCACTGCGAAAGATTTCTAAAAGAGCCAGTCACAAAAACGTTGTCAAAGTAATTGCTATCTCGAATTTGAAACACAAATACATTTCATAGACACACATCGCTGTTCTCCAACAGAAAACCACATTCCACCTCACCTACTAAGTGTACGATTGGTAAAAAGATGACTTAGATGTCACTGTGATAGACTAATGAAGATGAGAATTTGGGAAGGGAAAATAAATGAGTACATTTACAGATATCACTCTTGTTAGTGTGATAACTTTATGAGAATGGAATGATTTTTCATAGTTCCAAGCTCAATTTTAGACAAATGATATTACTATTAGTGTATTATTATATATCCCATACAGTATTAGTCGGGTTTGTTAGAGTTAATGGATGTCACTGAAGTTATTGATGAATCGTGTAATAATGAACGCTGTGGTATATGCATTGACATATTGGATTGTTTGTAACTATTGTTAGGTGGTGTTGGCGAAATTGTTTAACTCGATGAGGTTACGATAAGAAAAAGGAATAAAACAAGGAGCGGATCCGTTCTTTGTTTTATACTCAAGTGCAAAGGAGGAAGTTGTAAGTACTGATATTTGCTTGATCTAACATTATGGATGAATTTCTATATCGTTGTCTTATTGATATATCGGCAGTTTATTTACCTACAATGTAAAATCGTTGTATTCCATGTAATGGCTTTTTACCCCATAAACTAATTACTTTATTGGCCAAAAGTGGTTAGTAGATCTCGTCGTTGATCGGTCGTTGATCGTAAACTTTTCGCGGACAGTTTAAAAGTAACGATCATTCATTCTAATAACATACTGTATTACATTCTAACGATCTTTATTTTTCTACATCCCATATTTGTGAACTCTTCAATTCCCATTGATATGTTTTTGTTAGGTGAAACACTTTTGTAAATATGTATTTTGCAAAAGCATATAGTAATGATGAATCGCCTATATTTCACGATACCTGATGATGATTTCGTTGAAAGCTAAATATTTGAAGCACATTGTTTGACTGAATGCTTTCATTTCTGTTACCATGCTTAACTGGTTATCAACTGAAAGTCTAATTTATTACGTGTAAGTCATTGTAGATTGTGATATTTCAAAATGACAAGATGTTGGAATAGTAAATAATATCAACATTTATCTACTAATCAATAGTTGCTATAATACGACTAACAGTATTCTGTCCCATCTTTATATACTACTTGGATTAACCTTTATAATTTAGGGAGTGCGTCAATTGTTACTTTCTCTGTATATAAATCAAAGCATTTACAAATGATTTTTATTTTATTAATATGCTGTGCTTCTATTCAATATACATCTATAACTGATTTCTTTAAAAGTTTACATAAATCTTTAACAGATTTAAGAATATGTTTCATGCAGAAATAGTCTCTTTAGTTTTACATTGAACTATCTCGATGTCTATCTCACATAAACAAAGCATTACATTAAATATATTTGGTCTCATAGACACAATTTTGATATTCATTAATACAGAGTTAAGTAGATTGTTCATTCCGGAAAACGGAATTCTTATACCCAGTCTGTTTATAATCTTTCTAATGTCTTCCGGATTTCCATTTGCGTATGGTATAACTATTATGTCAATCCTTCAAAATTGTTCATAGAGGGCAGCTCATGGATTCATTCCAAGTGAAGATAGGTGTCGGATAAGGCTGCTTACTTTCGTCCTCCACTTTTATGCTGGTGGTTGCTTGGATTATGAAAACTAAGATATCGCAAGAGATGCACAGAATACAGTGGATTTTCGTAGTTCTCCATGCAAATCTCAACTCCATACAACAAAATTGTTTCCAACTTTGTATCGAAATTGTGACTTTGATGTTGATTGACAAGTAGTTTGAGTTCCAGATGTTCTTCAATTGTAGAAATGCTGCAGTAACCCTATATTGCCAATCGATGCTATCACATCTGTATCAGATCCTTCATGTTTATTGATGATGCTGGTGGCCAGGTGTGTAAGAGTTTCGACATCTTGTAAAGCCTCTCCTTCAAGTGAGTTGTCATTGGGTTAGTGCTAGTTGTGTTGTATGTGAGGCTCTTGCTTTTCGTGTTGTGTATGTTGGGGCCTACTGATGGATGTAGAGTCTGCTTCTACGCTGTCCATTTTTACCTGTATTTATTGTTGTGCAAGGGATACAATAGCTAGATCAGTCGTATGTCAAGTCCAAGTCGTCTAGTTGCATCAATGTTGTCCATTGTATTCTGTGCTTTCCATGTGATATCTTAGTTTTCACAATCATGTCAACTACGAGAAGAGAAGGGACGAAAATATGCCTGGAATCCTGCAAGGGTTACTACCGGTCCCAATCCCATATAGGAGGAGCGTTAGACATGTAGTTAGCAATATTATACAGTAGAAAACAACCTTGCGAAAAAACGCTAAAAATAGTTTACAGTGTATAAGTGGGTAGCGGGGTGGAAATATTATTTATATAACAAAGGATATATCGGTTGATTCGAAAAAGAATAACTAACTTCCAGAACAGTGTCTTAGATGACTATTTCATTTATTTCGAGTACATGTAAATTGATTATTTTGTTTCTATTGTTGGCATGTTCACATACACCTGAACTCTAATTCAACCTAGCAACAACAACAACCAACTAACTATATATCTGTTACCCTAGTTCCTAATCATTACAGTTTTTGTTTTGTGTGAATGTTATTTTTCGAATTGGTCTACTATGCGGGTCAGGTTTGTAGAGGCCGTGGTCACCCCCCAACCCATTTTAAAATAATTATCTGTATACTGTATATTTCTTCATTGGTATGTTTACTAAATGTAAGATTGTACTGTACTATTGAATTTTGGCACGTTGTGTAGTTTGTGACGTTGGATTCTTTTGGTTGAAATATATATCTGTCGCATCTCTGTCTTGAATTAATTAATCACACGCGTACCCTATGTTTGTCATGTGTGCATGAGTCAACTTAACGAGGTTAAGAATTTAGCCGCACAACCACGTCCACGTCACAACAAAGTAATTAGGTGAAACGAAGAATACGCTACTATGGTTCAAACCTTTCTGGATTATTTCTATCTAATGGTCCATATAGCTATTCATATTCTGACTCATAGCTCGAAATAAATCATATATTTCATATCAGTAGTCATGACATGAACTGTAGTCGGTCGGCTTCACGAAAGGTTTTCTATGTACACAAGCGAAACGATGAAATATAAACGGACTCTGGTTGTTGGCTTAATTATCTTGTTTTCTTCAAACCAACTTGTGGACTACGAATCACTGTGCAGACTTGAGGGCAAAGAACTAAAGGTCTTGGTGTGGGATGTGCTATTGGTTTTCTTCATGGTTATTGGTTCTGTATATTGTGATTGATCGTAGATCACGTCAACAATTTAACATAATAAATATTTTTCCATTCTTTCTTTACACCCCTTTATTTACACTCCCTATCTTATCAAAACCTCATCGAGTTCAACAATTTCGCCAACACCACCTAACAATAGTTACAAACAATCCAATATGTCAATGCATATACCACAGCGTTCATTATTACACGATTCATCAATAACTTCAGTGACATCCATTAACCTTAACAAACCCGATTAATACTGTATGGGATATATAATAATACACTAATAGTAATATCATTTGTCTAAAATTGAGCTTGGAACTATGAAAAATCATTCCATTCTCATAAAGTTATCACACTAACAAGAGTGATATCTGTAAATGTACTCATTTATTTTCCCTTCCCAAATTCTCATCTTCATTAGTCTATCACAGTGACATCGAAGCCATCTTTTTACCAATCGTACACTTAGTAGGTGAGGTGGAATGTGGTTTTCTGTTGGAGAACAGCGATGTGTGTCTATGAAATGTATTTGTGTTTCAAATTCGAGATAGCAATTACTTTGACAACATTTATGTGACAGGCTCTTAAAGAAATTCTCCATTAGTTATTTAAGTATCATTCTTATTCATTCCTAGAATATGATCTAGTCATTTAATCTATCTATGCGCTACTCTCTACTGTACATAATTAACTTTACACAAACGATTATGTTGTAAATTGTTTACTTTGAATAATCGATACAATTAATCAATACTTACAATACGTTTTAATCATGTTTATTCATGCAAAGATACAAATGACAAATTAAGTTGTTTTTTTTTCATATGTGAATTATTGATTTGTTTTCTGATATGGATTAAATTTTCAATAATCAGATTATTGTCAAGGTATTGATTGTATGAGTCATAGAGAGACACGTTCATAAGATGGTGATATTTTAACATATTTAAGTATGTTTGATGATTCATCATAATGAATGTTTAATTAAGAAATCAATGAATCATGAATGTGTCGGTGAAATCTCTTCTCTTATCATATTCAAGAGTGAATATTGAAAAAATAAGTTGTTATCTAAGATAGTTGAACAGATTTATTCCTCAGAAAGATGGTTTTCGTTAGTTTGTATTCACTGAGCTTGATAGTTTACTAACAATTGCATACTGGAAGAATTCATCAGGGAAATCTCCTCTTCGAAGTGATCTATGAGATTTTCTTAACAAATGACTATCAGTTTGTTATGTTGACTCTAAATTTGATTGTTTGTTATTATAGTTGTTGACACTTGTATAAACAATTTCTTGTGTATTTATTATGATTCCCTTCTCTTTTAACCTGATTGTAGTTGATAATTTGGATCTATTTCAGTAAGTTTACTGATTATTGATTGAATTGAATGTCAAGCTATTAAACATTCTCTAGTTTCATTTGTGTTTTCTTTGTCTAGAACTGGCGTTTAACAAGGAATAGACTAAGTTCGAATCTCACTATGAACATCAACATTCAGATGCAGGTACATCCAGCCGACGAGTCCCAAATAGGACGAAACATTCAT
The DNA here is from genome assembly GCA_025215515.1 of Schistosoma japonicum. Taxonomy (NCBI): domain Eukaryota; kingdom Metazoa; phylum Platyhelminthes; class Trematoda; order Strigeidida; family Schistosomatidae; genus Schistosoma; species Schistosoma japonicum. The sequence goes on along the minus strand of CM046069.1, from coordinate 83,712,624 downwards.
CCTGGAATCCACTTGCTTGTCACAGTCTAAGTTAAATGATACTAGAACTATCATGTTTTCCCAATCAAATTTATGTCCATAATTCTCTGTATTTAGTGATGTTAATGAAAACGTGTTACAGTGTTTGACAGTTAGTCGGTGTTCATGTACGCTAAGATGAAATGAGCTTCTATGTCTCATGTACTGTTTATATCATAGTTAGTGCAATTTAGTTTGTACAGAATGTTCACTTTGCCCTCTTTTGTTATCTAATCCTTCGGTTTACATGAAATTGTTATTTTTCATTATAAAAAAGTAGAAAGTTTCTACATTGAGAAGAATATTGATTTCATTATTATGAATTAGGTTGTAGATAACTATTGAATAAAACAATTCAATATTGATCGATTGATGAAATCACAATAATATGATGTAATCGTTTAGGTTGGATTGTGGCTGGCATGCGGAATCTAGGACGCCTATTTTGTCCTATTCGGGACTCGTAAGTTAGATGTACCTGTATTTCAGTCTTGATGCTCACACGGGAACTTGAACTCAGTTCGTTTCGTATCTGAACTCAGTAGCCTAGTAATGAACGCGACAGCGTTAGGCAATAAAACGAACTACGTTTGAGTCCCGGTGAGAATATCAACAATGAAATGCAGGTACATTCAGATGACAAGTCCCGAATAGGATGAAATGGGCGTCCTGGATTCCGCTTACTATTCACAATTCAACTCATACAATACTTATGAACTATCGCCATATTAAGGCAATCCGCTCAGGATGCATGTATGACAAAAAAGACGGGAAGATTCAAATATATTCTAACTATATGATGTAATCGATTAATAATCACTAACTCGATACGATTATTTATTCACATTAACAAATGAATTAAAATCAACAAGATCACAAACTAGAAGGTCGGGGTGTTAGAGGTAGAAATCTGTCATCTAATGAAATAACCTGCCTTAACACAAAATATTCAACACAAACTGACATGATTCATTATCATAAATGATTGTTGATATGGTCACTGTATGTCACCTTTCTGTAATCAATAAAGAAGCATCTTTTGACACTAGTAGAGCTGAATGATTAGAGTTAATGTTATGATTATAGATAAGAAATGTATAATTTACTTGAGGCTACATGTCCGAACAATCGTTTGAAATATAAGCCATTAATGCTTGTTAATATTGGATTACAATAACACTATGTTTAATAATTATATAATTCATTCCAAGTTATCCACATATCATTGTATCCCCAATTGACTAATACACATTCATAAACGTTTGGATAAGTGTATGTATTAGAAGTCAGTGACGATAACTTTATGAGAACTAAAATTGAACACAATGTAAATCCAATAAGCACAGAATTGAGACAAGCGCCGGATGGTAGTAACCTTTTAACTGAGTTCAATCACACATTGAGCATACATATAACAGCGAAAAGTTCAATGTGTAAAATATTATGTCTAGAGTTACATCAGCTGCTGTAACATATCGTATTACCTTTCTCATGGAATGAGAAAGGTAATATCTTTTTAAAGGATACCCTAATTACAACCAAGTTTAGTTTGATGTCTAAACAGAGTAGTTTCTAACGGTTTAAACTAACACGTGATAGGAAAGCAGAAAGAAGTGATGAATTGGATGTAAGATATATTTGATTGTAAGTAAAACGTAAACGGATTTGCAATGTCTATGCTAGCTGTCTATAGAATGAGTTGCTTTCCACGCTTTGTCGTATAATGATCCAGTAATGATGCCTGACTAAGCACATTCAGCTAAGTGTATTCACTAAAACAAACATGATCAGCATCAATGACGAATACCTACATAACTATTTATTTTGGGAATTTATTTACTTCTACACATCGATAGTCGGATTAGCGTAACAGTGATACACTAGATTTATTCCCCGTATTCTTCAATACTTCAGAAAATCACCTTTCTGTTCCATTCGATGAATACAGCTACATTATTGAAATTAAATGTAAGGTATGTTTCTGTAGTTACCTTTCTCCCAATAAGGAATAAACTTATAATTCTACCTTTTTCTTCCCATTTAGCATAATTACTTGCTATTCCGTAGTAACATAAACACTTGACATGATGCTATGTTTTAACTGAGAATGGTAATGATTCTTGTGAACTGATTTGGTACAAGATTTGTTGAAACTAACCTAGTTTCTGTATTATTGCCTCGGATAAGTAGCGTAAAATAATAAATGAAGTATTGAAACTTGATGTTGACGAATTAACAGGAAATGTCAACCATAGTGCTATGATTAAATCAATATTGATTTGAAGATTGCTCATAGATCAAGAAAATACAGATGAATGACTAACTCTCACAACTGTTTTCCAGAAGACCGTTTCATAATTTTTGGCGGTATTTACATATGAAGCATCATTTCTATTATTTGTATATTTTCCACTCCCTAATCTCACAACTGACCTATTAACTGTTACTGTGTCATTTTCTACTTATGAACTAGGATTGAATAATTGTATACACCATACATCAATTCCTGTTATTAGGGGCTAATAATCAAAATCACAATCTGTAGAGTCTATTCTTTGTGGTATTGGGACCCCTTTTGTTGAACATTTAGTAACTATGTTATGTAAATTGTTTAAATTGTAAGCTTTTTATAGACTCATTAACTGTTATGTCATTTGTTTTCCTTCCCCGAGTTATTGTAATCATATTATGACTTCATTATCCCAATTTCTGTACACAACCCTCTTAGTATTTTCTGTTATTATCTAACCCAGCATATGATATATAAAAACTATTGATTTTATTCAATAAACCACTTGGAAGTAGTTCTCATTCGCTAGTGCTTGTTATCTCTACCGTACCTCTGAGGTAGGCTTTGGTCACTCAGCCACAGTGCTAACCAATCACCGTTTTCCAAATCTGTTAGATCATAGTCGTAAAACAAGTTCTCCCTCAGGTAATTACTAAGAAAGTTATTTCAGTTCCCCATCGGTGTTGTCCTTGTTCTGTATTGATGTTATTTTCAGAATTAATCTGTCGTGCGGACAGGCTTTACATGTATGTAAAGGAATGAAAAAAGAACTCTATCTAGTTGGCTGAATTGTCGTTTGTTCTCTTAATCCAGCTTATAGACAGGCAATATTAGAGTATAGAATATTCATTCTTTGTATCTTCTTCGCAATAATGATTTTCGAGATCAAATCAAATGAATGCTTGTTAACCTAAGAGGAGCACAGGCCACCGATCACCATTCTCGAACCAACTCTATCCTAGACTTCCTTTAAATAATGGTCTTCGTAGTTCTCCATGCAAATCTCAACTCCATACAATAAAACTGTTTCCAACTTTGTATCGAAATTGTGACTTTGATGTTGATTGACAAGTAGTTTGAGTTCCAGATGTTCTTCAATTGTAGAAATGCTGCAGTAAACCTATATTGCCAATCGATGCTATTACATTCGTATCAGATCCTTCATGTTTATTGATGATGCTGGTGGTCAGGTGTGTAAGAGTTTCGACATCTTGTAAAGCCTCTCCTTCAAGTGAGTTGTCATTGGGTTAGTGCTAGTTGTGTTGTATGTGAGGCTCTTGCTTTTCGTGTTGTGTATGTTGGGGCCTACTGATGGATGTAGAGTCTGCTTCTACACTGTCCATGATGTAATAATTCTAGCGTAGATTAGTATTTCGAATATAGTAATTGGTTAAATAACAACATATCGACTTCCCGTCAAATCTAATGTATCATTATTTCAATCAATTAATATCAATTAATGCCTGTTACCCAATATGAAACATAAGCCATCGACCAGCATTCTCCAACCAACTCTGTCCTAGGCTTTCATTTCCAGTTCTTCCCAAGTGCTTTGCATTCTCTTCATATCTGTCTCCAATTCCCGACTCAATGTGTTCTTGAGTCTTCCTCTTTTCCTCTGGCCTCCAGGATTCCATGTTAATGTTTGTCTTGTGACACAATTTGATGATTTCTTCAAACTGTGTCTTATCTACCTCCAGCATTCTTTTCTCAATTTCTTCCCTACTTGGGAGTTGATTTGTTCACAGCTATAGAAGGTTGTTGTTGATGGTATCCGGCCAACAGATCCGAAGTATCCTACGCAGACAGTTGTTTATAAATACTTGTATCTTTTGAATGATGCTTTTCGTAGTTATCCAAGTTTCATTCCCGTACAACAGCACTGTCTTCACGTTTGTATTGAAAATTCTATTTTTAATGTTGACAGTTGGTGTGAGTTCCAGATGTTTTTCGGTTATAGAAATGTTACCACTACTTTTCCGATCCGCGCCTTTACATATGTATCAGGCCATCCTTGTTTATCGATGATGCTGTTCAAGTATTTAAAGAATACCAAATCTAGAATTTCTCCGTCATGTGAAATTGGGTTAGTGTTCGTTGTGTTACATAGGAGGATCTTGCTTTTCCCTTTGTGTCTGTTGAAGCCTACTGTTGGCTATAGAGGCTACTACCACACTGTCCGTCTTTACCTGCATTTTTTGTAGTGTGTGGAATGGGAGAGCTAGATCATCTGCGAAGTTCAAGTCATCTAATTGCATCGATGCTGTACACTGTATTCCGAGGTTGCCTTGAGATGTTGCAGTCTTCATGACCCAGTCAACCACCAGCCGAAAGATGAAGGACGAGAGTGAACAGGCTTGTCTAACACCGGTCTTTACTTTGAATAAATCTGTGAGCTATCCCCCATGTACGATTTTACTTTTTAGTCAGTCATAAGAATTCCGAATGATGTTGACTATCTTTTCGGGTACACCATAATGTCGTAGAAAACTCCATAAGATTCTCCTATTTACGCTGTCAAATGCTTTTTCGTAGTCGAAGATGTTGATGTAAAGTGGTGAATTTCATTTGATTGATTTTTCAACAATGAACAGCAGAGTAGCGATTCGGTCGATATATTATCGGTCTTCACGGAATCCGACCTGTTGATCTGAAAGATGGGCATCGACTGGGACATTTTTTCGGGTTCAGTAACACTCTGTTGAAGACTGTCCTGGTATCGAAAGAAGAGTGATGCCTTTGTAGTTCTCGTATTTGCTAAGATCTCCTTTCTTTAATATCTTGATGAGGTAACCTTCTTTCCAGATCTTTCTGAAGAGAATGTGGAGTATCTTTGCAGTTTCTTCTATATCCGTCTTCAGTACTTCAGCTAGTATGTTGTCTGGCCCCGCTGACTTACTACTCTCGATTTGTCGGATGGCCATTTTAATTTATTTGACTGCTGATAGGTTGGTGGCGGTGGAGAGATCCGTGGCTCGTGATTCGATGACTTGTGGGTTCATTGGGACTGGTCAATTCAAGAGTGCTTCGAAGTGTTCTGCCCACCTATTTTGTAGTTCATTCACTTCAGTGATTGATGTGCCAGCCTTGCTCTTGATTAGCCGTTTCGGCTTACTGAATTCCCCAGCTAGCTTGTATCATTATTTCTGCCTAATGAATCGTTACCTGAATTGAGAATTATTTCATCTAAGATTGATTCTGTTTCAGTCGTTTTTGACTGCTAGCTAATAAACTATAAATGGTGTATAGAATTTACCTGATGGAAGAAACTGTTCATAAGTTCAATTTATGACTGTATTAACTAAATGTACAATCATTTACAATCATCGAATTCAAATGGCATTTTAAAAGTCGATCCTATATTGGGAGTAAAACGTAACTTGAGCTAGTGACATAGATAAGTGTGATAGATAAAAAATATGAATATATTACTTAACTAATACGATGCTTCAAACATGATACATTTAGGTGTTTTGTAAAGACTGGTACTAAGTTTTAGTTGATTCAATTCGTAACAGTTGTTGGTAGAGGACCATTGAAAACCAAGTAGCACCTAACAGCTGTTACATCCTAGTATGGCACTCCTGAGCAGTGTATACCGCCCCCTCAGATTCAGCCTCACGGACTTGCGGAGTTCAGACTTATCGAGGGGAAGATAATCACCACCGATAACAATAGATGATCTTAGCGCTATGTGACAAACTGACTGAAGCGAAATTTCTACCATTAAAAATCAATCTAGTGGTGCAGAGAGTTAGGCGTTCGCCAACCTGAAGTTATGAGTAGGGAGGGAATTAGGGTGAGCACTGCCGAGGAGTCCCATTCTAGGACAAACCGGCTGTCCAGTGCTTCCTGGTTTTTAGTAGTATTCTACCAACATTAATCTGTGACTAATCTAATTAACTACGATAAACGTTTATACAGTAATACAGTTTACTGAAAATTTGTAAATTAGTTAACTTGAGTAACAGCAATGTTTCATGCTCGAAGAGTGCTAAAATCATATCACAGTTTCCGTTTGAAATGTGTACAGGAATGACCACAGGTGAAATATTAGTAAGGTGATGATAGTTAATGAATGTAGAACGATTTTTCAAAGGATGTTGTCTTCGTTAGTAGGAAATTTAGCAGTCATGAGCACTTCGGACGTAGATTTACCTAGTATCACTAAAACTGTTAAAGCAACCAATTGTTAATAAACAGTTCCAACAAGATAGATAAAACACAGAATAACTGGTGTTGCAAACGTAGTTATCACCGAACCACCAGAGGAAGCTCGGCAAAGAAGCATAGAGGGTTGTAGGAAAAGTCAAGATTACACAGTTGAATGGTCAATGATTTCCACTGATTGAATTAAATTGACATTTCGAAAATCAATCCTATCTACGTTACCAATATTACACATTTCTGAAATCTTGTTAACCAATTATAGCATGATCAATAGAAATGTGATTTTAATGAATTATCGATTTATAATAAGGTCATATAACTATAAGGTCAAAGGTCATGCTGAAAATAAAAATTTGATGGATCGATGAAACGATCATTGAGAATCAATCAACCAATGCCTACTACTCAATATGGAACATAAGCCATCGACCAGCATTCTCCAACCAACTCTGTCCTAGGCTTTCATTTCCAGTTCTTCCCAAGTGCTTTGCATTCTCTTCATATCTGTCTCCAATTCCCGACTCAATGTGTTCTTGAGTCTTCCTCTTTTCCACTGGCCTCCAGGATTCTATGTTAATGTTTGTCTTGTGACACAGTTTGATGATTTCCTCAATGTGTGTTCTATCTACCTCCAGTATTTTTTTCCGAATTTCTTCCTTACGTGGAAGGTGATTTGTTCTCTGCCACAGAAGGTTGTTGTTGAGAATAATATCACTAAATTATTTTGATGCACTTCTCTCAGCAGTCGCAGTAGTCCTTTTAGTTTCTATTACCCAATGTATAACACATAACGTTATTTGTGAGTTTCAAAGTTGGATGAAAAAAATATCGTTTATCTTCTCATATCCATTATACTGGTTCTGTGGTGATTGTGAAATATTCTATGGTGATGCACCAAAGTAAACGGGCAAAAGATGGATATAAAAAGATATACTTGTAGTTTTCAAAAACTGAAGCAGTTTGGAATGAAGAGTAACTGTCGAGGTTGATTTAGAAACCCTTGAGCTTGAACAGTCGAAATTCATAACAAATGGTTAGGTGAGAAATGGTTCTATATGAAATTATTTATGTAAATGTACATTATTACCCAAACAGTTACCACCACTCAGTAATTTAACCAAGATTTATTCCACAAATTGGAATAATCAATTTAATTTCAAGGAATAAACAATTATGCTGGCCCAGTACTGCAGAGGGTTAGGCTTTCGCCGACGTGTATCCCCTAAAGTGGAATTTAGGGTACACTTTACTGAGGAGTCCTTTACTAAAACGAATCAGCTGTTTTATCAACTAAACTTAATGCCAATCTCCACAAACCACATCAGTTCATTTAAGTATATTATTCTATCCTCTCGGGATAGATCACGTACTGCTTATTTAAAAGGTAATGTTTAAGTCTATAGAAGTAACAGTCACAAAGTATTGATAATTACATGTTTCAACAAAGTATTTCAAGTTCTAATAGTGTGCTACAACCCGCAATCAGAAACTGCACAAATCCAGTCAATCTAAGCAGTACAATCAAGAAGGAGAACGAACCAATATAGCAGCCACCAAAACGAAAATGTCAAATAAAACAAAGTAGATGCAATCAGTAAAAATCATAAGAATTCAATAGAAGCATAAGAAGAAACGAATATTACAATTAAAATAAATAGCAATTATCCAATTTGGAGTCAAAAGATCATTAGTCAGGCAGTCAGTTACAACGTAGAACTTGGTATATGCGTACATCAGTTAAAGTTGTCACACCCCAATAAACAGAGAGAGATGAAATTATCGGACCGAAACCCAGAGTAATGGAGTTAGTAACAGAGTTAACAGAAAGAATTAGAGATCGAAGATAAAATTTATGAAAATATAATTCGGTGAACAGAAAATAATGACGAATTCAGAAGCTTAGACTTTGGTGGAGGATACGGAATGGATGCACCTGCACCATTGTGAACGATTTTGAGCCATGTCACCCAAAGTTTCTAACCATTGGTTACGATCATCACCCCAGCCAGGTAGTCTGCACCTATCACCATGTCTCAATTCAGTTTTCGGTGACTTTTAGCACTGATGCGAATTCTTGGCTTGGTCGACCATGTTTTTTTCCCGTTTACTCCTATACCAGACAGCATTACTCATCGAGGTAGGCGGTATTTGTGAATACCTAATACATATGCTGACACCTCAGCTGATGATTCACTACTTCATCAATCAATCTGTCATATTTATCTAGTACTCTATTCCTAACCCACGTATTGCTTACTCAGTGGTCCCAGCAAACACGAGCAATGCTTCGAAGGCATCTATTATTAAATACTAGAAGGCTACGGATATCATCTATCTTTAATGGCTATGTTTCACATCCATGAAGTACAACAGATTGAACTACAGATCAGTAAACGTGTCCTTTAGTCGGCAGACGCATATCTCGCTTAGACCACAAGTGACACAAAGTGACAAAAGCCAATCATCAGATACTTGACCACAAACACTGATGAGACTCCCAAGGTAAGTGGAGCGGTTAACACATTCAACTACTTCACTCCCTATCACTAATTTCGAGGCCGCAGAAAGCCAATCGTGAAGAAACATTTTGTATTTGGATGGGAAGAATCGCATCCCACGCGTGCTTACAATGGTGCCTAAGGTAATAAAAAAACTCTACATTTTGTCAGTATCTTCGGCGAATAGAACTATGTCATCTGCATAGCTTAGGTCAATAAGTTTATCTCCTGGAAGAAGGTCAGTCCCTGAGAAGTCAGACGACGACAATGTTAACATTAATGGTATGTCAATGACAAAAGATCATCATAATATATAGCGAAAAGGATTAGGAAGAATAGATTTACTTTTAAAAGTAAAGCAGTAAATTACAACAGAAAAATGTTACTTGGAGGGATTTTCACACACAGAACTTTCGAATAAGATCTTACAATACTGACAGTGAGTATGAATACATTAGGCACAATGAAAGTTTTTATGAATGTTGTTAACTTGAAGGAGTAGTAAAATTGAATTAAATGGTTGTATTCCAGGAGTTTGATTATATTATTAATCTGTTAGTTCTGACAATCAAGCAAGTGTTTACGACTCGTGGAACCATGTAGCGGAAAATAGAAGATTTAGCATACAACAACAAATGATACATAGAATTGAGATGTCAATCGAGACTGTTTTAATTGTGTGTGTTTGTATGAAATAAAATCCACGTATGATACTTGCTACGGGAATTGAGGATATTGGGTTACAGTTACTTAGGTTCAGATACGTGAATATTCTTAGAACACTTAAACTCGTGTATATCACTTCGATTTCATGTACATAAACCAGTGATCAGATGCACGTAAATTAAGAGATCGTTACACCTGATGTATGATGCTAAATTCGAAACTAGTTGAATCAGTTAGCAAAAATAAGTTCAGGCCGATCGACAGAGAGAAAAGAATCTCATTCGTTTATTAAAAATCATTAAACAAAGGAATATACAACGTAAACGTTTACACGTCCAGTGGATAATCTATGCGTCTACAAGACTATAACAGAAGTCTAATTATAAAGAAAGGCGAATATCTGAAGAGCTTTACATACTGCTAAACCCAACTTTGTTTAACAAAAAGGAAGGCTTTATTACTTATCCAACATGGAATTTCTATACAACCGACCATAATTAGAGACCATCAACTTTTATTCATGCTAACACATAAAATTTATCGTTTCACGCGTTTTCTCACATTGATTCATATTACACTAACATACACTAACATTTAGGCTGGATTGTTACTAGCAAGTGGAATCCAGGAAGCAGGATTTGTCATATTCGGAACTTATTGGCTGGATGTACCTGCATCCCACTGTTGATGTTCACACTGGAATTCGAACTTAGTCTGGTTTGGAGCGAATGACACAGCGTTCACAAGGAGGCTAATGTGTTCAGACAACCACACTTGTGCAACAGGTATATATGTAATAAGACCAGTTTCAGTCCATTATAAATATGTTGGTAGGATACCACTTTAAACTAGGTAGCAGTCGACACCCGTTTAGCCTTGGTACGGGACTCCTCCCGTTACACACTCTAGATTCCACCGATGGAAAAGGATGATCGTTGCGCTATATCACAAACTGATAGAAGTGAGAATTCTACCATTGAATGCCGGCCTAATAGTGCAGTGGGTTAGGTGTTTTCCAACCTGATGTCATGGGTGGGGGAATCTTGGGTATGTATTACCGAGAAGTTCCACACGAATCAGCTATCCAATACTCCCTGGTCTTACATTACCAAAATCAATCTGTGACGAATTCAGTCAACTATCACTTAGTACTATTCTCCATAAGCCACCTCAATTCAATACACAAAGATGTCTCACTTGAGATCACTTTGACTTAAATGACTGGACATTACATAAGTAGTTTTGTTTTTGATTGTACTAACTTATTTTGATTTGTTCTGTTGTGTATTATTTAATCTACTGTTAGTCTAATTCGATTATTGTTTTGCCATACACCTAAAGAAGATTGATTATCTTCGAAAGCTGTTTCTCTATAGACTATTTCATTGTTTTTCGTTGTATACAAAGTGAACATCTTATTCCTATTATTATTCAGTTCCCCCTTGCCCTATTCTCCCATTTATTTTGTTAACTGTTAGTACATTATTTTTCATTTGGGAACTGCGGTTAGTTGACGTTACCCCTATTTTGAATTAATATTAGTTTACAAATTGGTTGATTGAGTGGTCAAGTTTTATGTATAAATAAAGGTTTATTTGAAATATAAATTTGTTCATCCTCTCGTGTTCGTCATATTTATGGCTTGTAACTAAGTTAGCATCAGGCAATTGTGCAGTGACTAGCTAGGCAATCATTGGCGTTTGTCAATGCATCCTAACGAGTACAAGGTTCTATCAACTACTTGGTCATAAACATTAATTATAACAGCTTTTCCTGACATGATGTAAGTTATTTATTTATTCTCTGAAGAAGAGGCTTACACTAAGCCATGATGCATCAAAAATTTTAATTTCAACTCCTTGAAATATTACAAATATATATATTACTCATTTTTACAAACAACCTGAACAACACTGGAATACGGGTATATCCGGCTGACGAGTCCGAAGTAGGACAAAATGGGAGTTTTGGATTCTATTTATCAATCATAATGCAATACAAATTATTCAATGTTCAGTTTGTTTGAAATTATCAAATTTAACCTTGATAACGATGCATAACAGAAATCACTTATTAATTCACATTATTGATGAAGGTAGACACAATTCAGAATGAATTATATTGAAATAGTATCTACTTGTGAACTACCAGAGAAAGAAATACGTTATAGTGGACAGAGCGCCAGAATGAATTCAGGAGTACAAAGGTATTGCTGATGTATTAAAACATGTACATGTACATAATGAACAACGTATTATTGAAAGTCTATGACAGGAATAATATTAATAAGTTTCTTTATCTAAATTGGCATTTTTATATGATCTTGCATAATTTGAAACAGTCATCTAGACTATATCTCCCAATTCTGTACTGACATACGACATATATCGGGAGCTAACAATGTAGTTGCTGACGCCTTATCAAGAATACATTCCTTGAATCGTATCCAAGGAATCGACTTTGTTGAACTAGCTGGACATCGATTTTCATCACGAATTAGCCGCAACAACGCTCCAACTCCAAACTAAAACGATTGGGAAAGGTAAGAACACTTCGATTTATGATTCTTCTACAGGTATAGCCCGTCCAGTCGTCCGCAGGAGTTATGGACGAATTATCTTCGACACATTGCACAAGCTGTCTCATCCTGGAGTTCGTGCTATGAGTAAACTGATTGCTGAGAGATTCTGCTTTCAGAAGATGAATAAGGATATCAAAGAATGGCGCGCACTTGCATGGCCTGCCAGAAGAACAAAGTAATTCAGTATAATAAATGCCCCCTAGGCACTTTCTCAACCCCTGACGCTCGATTCGATCACGTCCACCTTGATTTGGTAAGACCTTTACCAGAATCAAATGGATTTTCTTATCTTCTGACATGCGTGGACCGATTCACAAGCTGATCAGAAGCGATTCCACTCAAAGACATCACTAGGGAAACGATTGCTCGCGCTTTCGTTGAACGATGTGTAGCCAACTTTGGTTGTGCATCTATAATAACGACAGACCGTGGGCGTCAGTTTGAATCTGGATTGTTCCACGCTCTGACCAAACTTCTTGGAACTACACGTTTCAGGACGACCGCCTACCACCCACAATCTAATGGTTTGGTAGAAAGATTTCATCGACAACTGAAAGCATCACTTTCAGCAACAAACATCCCTCAGTGGACCGACGCCTTACCACTAGTTTTACTCGGGATTCGCAGCACAGTAAAGGAAGATGTTGGATGTAGTGTCGCCGAATTAGTCTACGGAACGACTCTTCGACTACCAGGTGAAATTGTGGAAACCGCTTCTACTTCGGCAAACCTGGATATGAATTCTTACGTGAACCGGCTTACAAATGCTATGCGTTCAGTTAAGCCAGTTCAAACTCGACAACAATCGACAGACATCTTTATCCAACCTGCCTTAAAATATAGTACACACGTTTTCGTACGTCGTGATGCCATACGCCGACCTCTCGACGCAACCTACGAAGGGCCATACAAGGTCCTGAAACGTGAAACAAAGTACTGTTCGATTAACAAGAATGGCCACGAGGATAACGTCAGCATTGACCGCCTCAAAGCAGCCTACCTAGAAGGTACACCTTTTAGTGTCGAATTCGCTGCAACACCTGCAAAACGTGGCACGAACGAAGCCATTACGCCGCAAGCAATGACTAACAAGCAAGTAGAAGCATCAAAGAGGTCCATAACGCCGAGAGCTACTCGTTTTGGTAGGAAAGTACGATTTTCATAACACCTAAATGAATACTATGTCCACTAAATTCCTCCCACTACTTACGTACGTATAACGATTTTTTTCGTTGTCTTAAAAGAAATAATAACAAAGAAAAAATAAAAATCGATAAACCCATTATTATTATTTTTAAAAAATTTACTGTGTGGATTTTATAAATTTTCGTGTCAAAAGAAAAAGTGTTTGATTATTTGTTGTCGGTGTTCAACACGTTTTTATAGACGCATTGAGTTAACAGTTTTCTCTTTGTATATAAAATGCACAAATTTAAATTTTATTTTTTATTTTCAACTTCCAGGCCGTCTGGAAACAAACAGAAGAACGTGGAAGGAACAAGGATTTTTTATGTACAAATATTTTATGCAACGACACCATAGTGTAGGGACTGACGTCCAGAAGCTGCACAACATCGCAAGCTATCGAAATAACGTTTACCAATGTCTGACGCATTGAGTTTTATCCATTGGCTGGTACGTCTTAGAGTCCTCACGAACCCATTAGGGAGGGGGGAGTGAGCTGTAGTGGTAAATAATCCCCAAAATAAATAGTTGCATAAGCTCTCGACATTGATGCTGATCATATTTGTTTTAGCGGACACTATTAGTTGAAGGCGTGCGGTCACGCATCCCCACCAGATCATGACTCAAACCACCGTGGGTAGCATCTCTCTCTAGTTTGCCAGCCTAGACGTTGCTATCCCATTAAAGCTCTGTATACGATCAAATATAATTTCGCTTCCATCCTACAGTGCCTACTGATTTCTTCTCATTCGTGAGAGTGGGTCCATTCGATAGAAGTGGCTTTGGTTGTACGACGAGCGTAACTTGGTCATATATCCGGGTACACTTCAAATGAATTCCTCGAAAAATTTCTTACCTACTAATAAGCGGATGTTGATTGAATTCTTCCAACTAGTCTAAGCTAACATTTGTTAAAGACACAACTGATTATACACAGTGAACTCAACATGTTTGATAGTTTGCCTCACCATCTAACTATACACCTGCCTTACTATTTTCTTAAAAGTATTCTCATTTGATAAGAGTTATATAGCTTTTATGATTGAGACAGGAAAGGCTGACCACTATGGCTAATATGGGATAGGCTATGGAATCATCTAATAGTTATGATTAAGGCAATGCTACATAAGTTCTAAAGTTGCACTATCCCTGAAGAATTAAATGGAATTGGATTGGTCGATATTAGTGCAATATCGACAAATTCAATGTTTCTTTAACAAATTTATTACTTTTTTTTAATACATAGAATCTATGATATAGATTGATACAGATAATAATCATCATATATAAACTATGACCTTGAAGTTACTTAATCGACTGTGATTGGATAATAATCATGGTGACTTATCAGAAATTTAATCAATATTTAATAAACATACAATGACAATCGTATCGTTGTAGGTGAAATTCTGATCCAAAATCCCAGAATAAACTGGTTTCCTATTAACTTTTGTTTTGAAAATGCTACATGTTAATTAGTTCAGCAGGTGAATAATGAGGAGCAATGAGAAAAGACGGAGATAAACTACAACTGGCTTCAAAATATAAAAATATTTGGGTGTACAACAGTTAGTAAGGACTGTTATTTGAAGGTTTTACAGTTCCATCACTTCACTTGTTAATGGCATATCATTCTTTAAAGATGTAGTTGACTGAATATAAATGGTCCTGAGATGGTTCTTTTACAATCATTCAGTACTAGGTAAGAGGTAATCTTGAGCATTGTTTCAGGTAAAAGGAAAGTTATTACTTCCAGGTTACTTATAAAGTCAAGGTTATTTTTTTTTGTACTACCTAAAAATGAAGGTGAATTAAAGGTGGTCTTAAAGCCCCGAGTGTGTGACTACATTACCCAAGGGAGAACTGCTTGAATAGTTTTGGGTGTATTAGCCCCAAACTTGTTAAGGCTTTACTCCAGAGGACGAAGATCCGTGGCATAAGGTAAGGTGTGCATTTTTAGTGTAAACCTTTTCTAACTCCACCCTTCCTTTGTAGGGGAATAACATCGATGTCTTACTTATTGTCAGAGGGAAACACCTTACTGTTTTCACACAACTGTAGAGTCGGTAGTACGACTTCGCCATCAGCTGTCAAGTTTGCGGCATTTAGTCTTATCACTCCTTAATCAACCTGTCTACCATAGTACAATATTAAGGAAAAATTATTACAGCCAGTGTAACTCGGTTTCTTCAGCACGATATCCAAGCCCAATCATCATTTTGAGGTAGCAAAAACGGTCTAGTTATTCGATAAAAAATAACAATGTTAATTTCGAAAAGATAACAAATATGTCCTATGAAGGAATTTGATGAATCCATCTCCATCACCATATTAAGTGACAGTTATTAACAAATTCTTTCTTCGTGATGTAACTTAGTAAAATGAATTTGTAGCGTAGAGAATACTACTTTCTACAATTAGTAGAATTGAGTTACAATTATGAAGCTACTAACAAAATATAAAGTAGTGTAAGTAAATGATCATAATATGATTCGTCAATGCTGATATTGCGAATTGATCTGAATCAGATAACCAGTGATCACCTGGACGTACTGGACATCTTTTTCGTCCTAGTATGGGACTCTTTAGCAGTGCGCATCCACGACCCCGTTGGGGATCGGACCCAGGACTCTCTGGTTCCGCGACGAGTGCCTCACCATTGGACCACTGAGCCGGGTCCTTACGGTTGATATTTCTAATTCAGTCAATTCGTGATAAGTTTGCGCGATCTTATCCATTGTCATCGGTGAGTATCTGCCTCATACTTGATACAAATGAGCTCTCCCGGTCACTTCTTTACACTAGAACTCCAGGAATTACCTCAAGGAGCTAGTCACTAGGGAGCTGATAATAAGATTGTTGAATTGTCCTGCTACTAAGTTGTAATCAGATGCACATATTTCTAACTTTAATTAGTATGACAGTCATTTTGGGCTTAAAGAGACATTTAAATGCTCTACGTTCATATCATAGAGATGTCACTGGGGAAGCGAATCCAGGAATGAAGTAGATAGTTTAAGACCAATCTAGTTTTTAATGATACTATAGCTAAGTTCAATCCGTAATGGATACCATCAAATTTGACCTGAAGATACTACTAACGGTTCACCCGAAAGACTCTAGAACACTAATGATGAATTCAATCAACACTTTACGTGCTTCATATAGTCAGGTAGTGTTATGACGAGAGAGAATTTGAGGGGTGAGTGGGGTTGGCCGAGTGCAAATCACTTGTGCCTAGTTGGTTATTGCGCGCCTGCCCTGTGCCCACTTAGTCCCAAGCCGAAATAAGAAGAATACGAGCCAATAGGTCAGCCAGACAGAATCGAATCTATATTTCAAGCATTCTTTTATATATACATATAATCAGACCACACAACAAACCAATTAGAAAATTAGCATGAATACAAAACGAGGGAAATAGTGGTAGTGAATGGGAACAACTTGTACACAACTAATTGACTGTAGTCTATAACAAGAGACAATATAATAACAGTAATTATGCTAAACGGGAGGATAGGCCAAACGGAGCGTAACAATAATAGAAACAAAATGTTTACATTACAGAAAGTTCGAATAAATGAAATAGTGTTCGCAACCACAGTTCTGAAAGCTTGTTACACTTCTTTGTGGTCCGGCATAACAGGTAGTTCGTAGCGAACCATTCAGTTAAACAATATTTGAGTGATTGTGGCTTCTATCCTCCTTCTGTGATCTCTTTAAAGCTGTTCTTTTATCCAAATTACCTCTTACAATGAACAGTTCACAGCATTTTACAAAGTTTTAAATGGAATCCATCGACGAACTTCTGTAACAACACACGACAGAAGCTTGAAGTTCAGACGGTGTTATTATATATTTTTGTTGCTTCTCATAGATTGAAGTCTGTCGGGTTTCTCAGAAAGTATATAATAATAAACACCTATTTCGTCTTGGTATGAGATTCATCAGAGACGATTGACATGATCAATTCTGCCAAGGAATTGAAACCTGGTTTCGTGGTGAGTTCCTAACAAACTCAATTCAGCTGTAATAATCATCTCATTAGTGGTTAACTTCTAGATGTCCCTGAAGTTCTAATACGAAATCATGATTTAAAGTTTAGTTATGTTTTCAGTAAGGCCATTATAACTAATAACAATGATTAATCGTTGAATCATATCACAAATTGATTAAGGTAAGAATTTTACTGTGCGCTGTACATAACTAATAAGGTAGTTCATTTAGGGTAGTGGGGAGGAAATTCAATCTGACCTCAATTCCATGCCACCTTACAAAAGTTTTGATGATCTCAGGTGAAATCGAATTTGAACTACACAGTTTTACATTACATTGAGTCAAACAAAACTAAAAAGGGTGAAAACTGACCATGGCTGTAGTTTTCTTCATTACAGATAACTTTTTCATTTTATAATGGATACAATTAAATTATCAATAACACCATTAGAATTCAATTAGTTACCAATTGCATTAATCTTGTATTATGTCCATTGACCTTGATAAAAATCGATTATGTTTACTTTGTATGTAACTTAGTAACGCTAAGAATTGTCTAGGTCATTAGTATTCAAGTTAGATTTGCTTCATTCACTTATCATTGTTACTGATAATAAAATTATTGAATAGTGGAATATTGTTACTTGAATTGATGATTTCAACGAATTCACTAAACAATCAATGGCAAGTAAAAAGTCTCCAAGTAACATCTCCAATCGTAAAATAAAAGAGTAAGTTATTGTTCAAGTTTACTATTTTAATGAAATCAATCAAATGTTATATAGTTACTATGTTACTAGTAACTGAATGTGTTGATCAGAATTCATTCAGTTAACAGGATTCACCAATCTGAAACCCCTTGGACAAAATTTGAGGGTGGGGGATGCATTGATAAGGAGTTCCACACTAGAACGAAACAGCTATCTAGTTCTCCCTAGTTTTTAATGTTACTCTACCAACATCAATCTGCGACGTATTTAATCAATTAATAATACAGGATAGTTGATTTAATATAGGTTTTTTATGTAGAGATTAGTATTTAATTTGCAGTTAATACTCATTATAGTTTGATGGTGATTGGATACTAATGAAAACCAAGGAGGATTGGAAAGCTATCTTTATCTTGTATGAGGCATCTCAGTATTGACCACTCACGATTCTCTTAGAGAATCCAACTCAGAGCCTTTAGGTCCAATGGTAGAGTTCTCACTTTCGTCGATTTGTGATAATTCCAACCTGAACACCCTGGCTTCAATGTGTTGATGGAATCGAAGGAGCCAGCTTCTCAGGAGTTTCATAGAACAGAAAAGGTGTCTAGTGTTTTTCACTTTTTACTAGTACACAACCAACAATAATCCATGACAAAAGCAAACTACAAACTAAATGCAGAATATGTTTAAATAAATAGACGCCAATATCTTCCGCCATATGTAACGACATACATGTAAACCATACTGTAAATATTCCGTGATAATGAAGTATGCAAGTATAGAGCTCTTTAATAGCCGTAGTTGATACTTACCTAATTTTGCTGAGTGATATTTCGAAATTCTGTGACGGACTTGCTTTATTTTACTCGTCTCCTCACTGTGGCTAACTCAAACAAGCGCAGTTAAACTGGAAGATACTCATAGACGGGAAGAATTTAAAAAGTCTGTTCTGTTCTTGTGATGGGGTAGTTATAAAATATATTATGGAGTATGACTGAAACGACTATTTTTTCTAGTACTTTCATGGATATTGTCCTCTAGGAATTGTAAGTTCGGCGAAACCAGTCTCTTAGCAACAGCTTTTTCTGATTTTGTTTTTGCTTACATCATATGTTTAATTACGAATTTCAATGAGTAGATGTTGATACTCAGTATAAGTCAGATAGTGGTTAATTTTTCTTTCACAATGTCTTCGGAGCAGACACAACTAGTGCGATGTGTTAGACTTACTACCAAATTTCCTTAGTATCTTAGCTGTATAGAACTGTAAAATGCGTATCTATTGGATGTATCTGTTTATGATTTGTACTTGATAGCTTAACTAGCTGTTGACAACTTCCGCACTCGAACGCCTTCAACCCTCTTAGTCGCAAATTCAGAAAACAAAATACAATTAGACAGGAATCTTTATCCCAGTAAGAGAGAGTGTTAATGCACAAAATATTCGTATATTTATAGTTTTCTGAAACAATAAATCATCCTTATAATCCATGTAATCTGGACTAAGAAGTTTCAACAATTACTTAACCGGAAAATGCCGCGTTGAGAATCTGGTAAGTTCTGTTGATTGGATGGAATATCTCCGGCTCTTCCAAGGGTTATGGAGGCTTTATTGATGTTTCTGGGAGCCATCCTAACAGTATCAACTATTCTTTTTGACAACAAAATGTCTAAGAAGAGGACATCAACATTACACTCTTCTTTTAAGTTGAATGTGACTAACGGGTACAGTCTGGTAACTCTTCAAGCATAATATTCTTGTTTATTTTATTTGTAAAGACTATGAAAGTGTCATCTACGTAGAGATAATCGAATGTTAATTGATTAATCTCGTTTAAGGAGAAACCATTCGCTAGTTTTCAAAGGTGATTCTATTGCTATACCACATGATTGTCTAAAATAATTTGTTAATAAGTTTAAGTTTAATAATGACTGGCAAGCGGAATGCAGTACGCGCTTTGCTATTCGGGACTCGCCGGCTGGATGTACCTGTATCCTAATGATGATGTTCACGTCATGATTCGAACCCAGTCCATAACAAATCAATGGGAAGAGACAAGTTTATCCTAATTGTTGTTCAACTGATAATATATGTTCAGTATACATTTGAGAATCAACCACTTTAGTACAGGAACTGGAATTTCAGCTTCTATCTTTCTTCTCATAAGTTCATTGTATATAGAATCTATTGTATGTAGTATGGGGAATGATAAGGAACAAAGATGATTTCACTAGTGATATCACTAGTTTATTTAAGGCTACTACCTATTTTAGTGTACTGACAAACTCAAATTAGTTATTAATGTTATGACTATCTTTCAGCTTACTAGTTCAGACATTTTCACTAACTATATTTTAGTAGCGTCGTAGGTAGAATTACTATTATCAAAAACAAATCAAACAGGTAAGCATTTCATGCAGTAATTGGTAAAAGTATACGAAATTTTTGAATAGTAGAACATTTATTTGTGAATTTTTTGAGTTGGATTATGACTGGCAAACGGAATCCAGGAAGCGTTTTTCTTCCTATTTGGGATTCGTCAACTGGATGTACCTGAATCCGTGTCGATGTTTACACTGAGATTCGAACTCAGTTCGTTTTGTGCCAAACATCACTAGATAAATGAGTTCAGATGAAGAATTCCAAATGGAACAAAACACGCGTCCTGGATTCCGCATGCCAGCTATAACCCAACTCAAACAATACTTGTGATCTATCGCTATATCGAGACAATCCGCTCAGGATGCAAATATGACAACAGAGACTGAGTAATTTTAGTAGGTGACAAATCAACGGGAAGATCCAAGTACATCCTAATTATTTATAATTTTTCACCAGTTCATACCTTCTATCCATACATAAAATTAAGATTAAGACATTCTAATTCCCCTGCTAAGCTAGTTATCTATATTCAATTGAACTGAATGGTTTGAAAGTGAGACAGTAATTCACTGATAACAATACTTGAAGAATCACTTTCAATCGTTAAATCACAAATTCGAAGATATCATGGTGGTTTCAAAACTTAATGATTGTAGATTTGATCTCATATATGTGTTCTGAATGCTCACTGTTAGTGAATCCAGAACATAAGATAAGTCATTGTAATGTACTTAAATGTTTAAATTCTTCATGTATCATATAATAGCTGGTTAGGTAATTCCAAGGTTAGATCTAGCTCACTACGCTAAGACGACAAATCGATTACTGAGATTATAAATCTTTATAGACTGATCCTGTTGAAGATGTATTTATTCACTTTTATTCTCTAGATCTTATACTTCAATATTATTTTGTACTTACAACTCATTGAATCCGTCCTTGCTTTCCATGCTGTTTACTTCAGTTTATAATTGTCATCAGAATCACTGATAATACTACTCTTTTGACTTTTTTTCTACTTATTTTCTTAATTTCATCTTATTGTACTGCTGTAGTATGAACTGATCCATACTTATATGAGGCTCTATGTTGAGTTTGATTGACTAACAGACTAAGTGATTACTCAATGTGGAATCTGACCAGTTACCAATACCTATTATGCAAATCATAAGAGTAGGATGGTTTAATTACTAAATCAAGTTATAATCTGCATAAATAATGGATAATTATACATTTTTTCACACTCATAAAGATAATAACATTAAACCATAAACTCAGTAAGAACATCTTTACTGTATTTAGTTCTACGACAACTGTATAATCTCTGATTATTAAAATAAAGTGACAATTCCAATCTTCAGGATAACAGAACCACAGTAAACAAAGAATATGCAACATCTTCTTTCAAACCTTTGATTAAATAATTATCGGAAACAAGGAATTCCCTGTCATTATATAACTCATAACTCGGTGTGAAATAAAACCTTAAAAATTTAGACTTCAATATCGTAGACTATAATGATCATGACTTCTAAGAAATATTACACTATGCAAATGAATGAACAACAAGAACTTGTCTATTATATGTCATTCTATGGAATATATAGTTTCTTATATTCTTAAACTTAACAGAATATTTCATTTCTGTGTGCATATAGGGTTACTGTAACAACACATTCACCAACACCCAGGGAAACAACTACACCTTTATGGCCTGAATGGAATGATCAAGAGATTAATAATGAGAAATGGGTAAAATACTACATTTAACTATTAATAATTAACTTATAATAATTGAAGGATTCATCACAGAAAACTAAAGAGAAGATTAAATCATCAGCGGTATGTTCAATAAATATTCTAAATGGATATGCTGTTATCTAGCAATCATCATCTACATACTTTATTGATCCAGAATCACAAATTCTTTATCCATCTTCAATAATACCGTCTAGTATTAAACGACCAAATGAATTTATCACTGATAAGGCAAGTTTACATGAATGTTTAATGGAATATTTTATTGAAAGATTTAACGGTTATGATATTCTATTGACATGATTTGGGATAGTAGAACTTGTCACTTTAAAGTGTGGATTTACAAATCTTTACCTGTTTGTTTTCGTAACAGATTAATGTTAGTTAGGAATCAACAGAAATCAGAAGGCACCATATTGTTGTTTCTTATTTGTATGGGACTCCTCAGTGGTAATGCACACCCTCGAATCCGCAACAGAATCCAACCTAGAGCTTTCAGGTTGTCAAACGCTTAGCCCTATACACCAACCTAATGGTTGACTTCCAGTGGTGGAATTATCAGTTCAACCAATTTGCGATGTAGCACAATGACTTTTTTTATCACTGATGATAATAGTCTCGCTTTCGATAAATCTGAACTTCGCCACCCTGTTGAAATAAGGAATGCACACTGTTGAAGAGTCCTAAAAAACAGATATCCAGTGCTCCTTGGTTTCCAGCAATAGATAACCAATATCAGTCTATGACTAATGCAAACAACTAAACTTAATACCTATCTTTACTAAGCCTCCTCAATTAAATTATGCTAATCAACTCATTAGTAGCCAACTTGAGGATGTTTCTGAAGTTTTACTGAGACTAGTGGAGTTCACACTTATCTAGAGTGAGACAGTTATCACCAGTGATAATGGATGATCATCTAGCTGTATCACAATGTGATGCCAACGACTTCTGTTGCAAGGAAGTGAAATGACTTGGATTATACTAGTGTATAGACCAGATGCTAGATAACTGAGATAAGTGAATACTAAACTTGAGTATAAGCGCATCATTAACACTTGCCCCAGAGTTACCATACAATTTCCGAAAGGTAGAGAGCAAGATAACAACACCATAAAATAGATGACAATGCAAATTGTCTACTGACTTAGAACAACGGTTTTTATTCATTTCATACAGGACTATTCAGTTAAGGAGACTATAAAATGCCTTTAAGACCCAAACAAGCGGAGTTGTGTAGGGAAATCGGGATAACAGGTCAATAGTAAAATCACAATGACTCAGGCAAGAAAACATTTATGACAGTCAGTAATGAGTCTATGAAGACCTTACAATTTAAGCAATGCAAACATCGCAGTTACTCAATGTTTTTTAGATGCAGCTTAGCATTAAATGGTCCTGATACCACACAGAATAGACTCTATAGGTTGAGCTTCCATACTTTTTGTCCCGTTATAATAGAAGGGTCTAAGGGATTCTTACTTTCGGGAAACATAGCACTAATTGTGTACAGTATTTCCCCCTATGACTATTAAACGTAGGAGGAGTTGGTAGTTCAGACTAATGAATATTGTAGTGCAACGCTTAGAAATTAAGTAGTTTAGTTGTAATACTTTGATTATTGTTGAGGTTATATTGTGAATGGAAAGAAAAATCCAGAACCCACGTTTCGTTCCATTATTGACACATAAGCCGGATGTATATGCCACATCCTTGTGTTGATGTTCACGTCGTAATCAAACTCAGTTCATTCATGTTCAACGCCACCGCGTTCACCATTGATTTATTGGGTACTAACAACTACACTTGTGATAAAAGTATGCCTTTATAATTTTAAAATGTTTGAATATTCTGATTATTATTGTTAATGTCTACAGTTGCTATATTTACATCTTGGGCTGATTGTCTCAATACAGCAGTAGTTCACATGTATGATTGTAGATTTGTAGCTATTTGAATTTAGTAATTCATTAGTATGAATACAATGAATTGAAGTATGATGTTAACATCAACACTGAAATGTGGCAGATACATTCAACTGACTAGTTCCAATCGAGATGAAACATTAGTCGCAATTCATCTTGCTATACTTGTGATATACCAAAGTATTGAGGCACTTCATTCAGGATGCACATATAACAACGAAAACTGATCAAATTGTGTTCATAACAGCATCAGCTAGCAGATACAAGTACTTTTAAATTTGACTGCTGTTATTCCATTAATATAAAATCGCTCAATTCTGATTAATCTATCAGTGTTCAGTAGTAGATGACTATAGAGAAAAAATTAATTAAGGAAACATTAAAACGTTTAACTGAAAGCTGGTAGGTTTCTCTAGTGGAGCTGAATGTCATAAAGTACGTCATACATTAGTTTTACTGATATCATCTATTATTTTAAACAATTAGGCACGAAATTCTTAGAAGGAACCATGGAAAGTAATATAATTATGAGGACGTAGGTAAAGATAAGTAATCCATACAAATCACGCTACATCTAAAGCCTAAATATGAGGTTTAATGTAAGCGTAGATGTTTTGTAATAAGTCAAGCCTGCAACCTACATAATACTGTCTCTGTTAATTTGGTCACTTTAAATCACTGAAGGTACTTCTAGTATATTTTTCTGGAATATAGGAATATGTTTAGTAAATCAAATCATTGTCAAAATTCGTTCACGGAATCCTTGAAAGTGATCATTGCACCACATGTTAAAAGTACATCAAAAACTACAATGTGGATTCTGACATTTTCCTCAATTATTATTATTCGAAAAACAACTTAAGCTCTTCATTTCACACGGAACGACACCAAGCAAACTAGTCAAATGCAAAATCATCATCATTAAAACGAATTGCTGCCACCGACACTGCATACAGTGGATGATCATTTCACTGAAGCTTATATAAACATAAATTACCAAAGAAACGACATGATATGTTATCAGTAGTATCAATACATGTGAACACCAACAATATTCAATAAATCCATTAATATAGGTTCAACCTATTAACCCATTTGAAAGTAGTAAATTAACCACATGTTTAGTCGTTAATCCAAAGGTGTCCTAAACAAGAAAAAAACTTTCTAAGTGATATTGCAACGTGCAGTCTTTAATTGTTGTTTTCGTCTTATTCGAAAGTACGTTGTTTGCTGAAGGGAATGTACGGAGCACGATAAATGAGAATTACAATGAGAGAACAATAATAGGAAAAGGTGAGTGTGTAAATTAGTAAAGACAGCAGATGTACTTACATTTCATAATGAAAGCAATTTGATCAAAGTACGAGATGAAACAAGCTTGAATCAAAGTATATCTAATCACTGAAATAGTAGTCGTTAAAGTTAGATTTCGAATGTTTTATAATACACATGACTAGTCAACAGGAACAATGAATAACTTTCGAAATACTTTTCTGGAAAACTGTTTATTGTAGTAGTTCATACAGTGAACATCATATCATGTTCATTCTCTCCCTAAGCTCACATTTGATCTATTATCTGTTATCAAATGATCTTTCATTAATGAACTGTAACTACTTAGTTGTGTATAAGTCAAACCCTCCACGCACCTCTCCAGTTTCCTATTATTGATGACTTTGTATTATGCTGATGTTATATTTCTAATTGGTCTATTGAATAGCCAAGTTTTATATACATATAAAATAATACTTGAAATATTGGCTGAATCTGGCTGGTTAGCTCCATTATATTGATTTGTTTCATTTTGGGTTGTGATTATTAGGGTCGATGATGGTTTACGATCACTGATTGATCAATCTTACAGTCCTGTGTCACTGTATTGATTCAGGCAAAACTGTATCAATAACTGATCAACTAACACAAAATAACACACAGTTAATGATAAATACGATCATCCAAACCAACTGATGTTTAACGTGTGAACTAATTGAAATGCATACTTCTACATAAAATTGATAGATTGGTTGACTTGTAAAGAACAATTAACTTTCAGAATTAAATGTTTTATTTCTATTATTGTTATGTTCTTCCTGGTCTAACTTCTCATTAGACTCATGAACTATAGTCACATCATTTCCATTAATGTACTACAATTAATTAACTATGTTCCTGTCCTTTACACCCCTCTCCACCCTCACCGCCTTGCTTCCCAGTTTCCTATCATTATTGTCATTGATTTTTATTAATGTTATTAGTCAGTTATAGAACATGTACTGACTCCGGTTGTTGGCTTGGTGTATCTTGTGTTCCTCTGTCTCATCTAGGACTAGCGAAATCAAGCTACACTTAAAATTATCAATCAATCAACTAATTTTACTGTTTATGATCATGCTAAGGATTCGCGAATTAATTTGACACATCGATACCTGCTAACGAACGTAAGACCAGCGACACGATAACAGGAAGCTATGCTGTTCCGAAGCACCCCAGCTAACTAGAGTAAGAAGTCCAAAGACAGCAAGAAGGGTTTCATTCCACACACAGCCTATCAGACGATATCAACACACACAATTCATGCGTATATATACCAAAAAAGGGAGCGTCCTTGGAATGTCATAAATAGCGTACTAAAATAAACAATGAACCAATAAGATTTAGCCTCTTACCAAGTGGGTAACATGAACTGAATGTGAGAAAGGAACTTTTTGGCGCGAAAACAGGAAATTTAAATTTACACAATTAAATCACAAAAATAACAGGTTTGCCAAGAGAATTCTGAGGATCTAACATCTCCAACAGATCATCATATTTGTTTCGTCTAGATTCCATCAATAATTTAGATGACTGTTATCCCAATTTTTCTGAGTTCATAACATATCAGTAGTAGACACTGATGGTATTATTCAGATATTGACAATGAAATCATTTACTTCAGTGGATACAGCACAATCAAATGTTATTACCTTCTAATTCTTCATTCTTCACTTTCCATTTTCTTTTTTTTTTTTTTACTTATTCTTTTAAACAGGTACCAGTTGTATACGATCCAGAATTTGTAAATCATATTGATTTACTTTATTGTAATGAACATTTATTTAAAATTGAAGTAAGTGTTGAATAGTACTTCTTTGAAGATGATCTACAACAAAAACAATGAACTTTTAGATATTAAGATGGATTATATGTGAAATACAAAATTTATGGTTATCATGTAGAATATCAGTACCAATATCAACTTCTTCTATAAACAATAATCCAATTGAATTGAATGAATCCAATTTACCAGCAATGAATTCATTGAATATAACATCAACTTATACTTATGAATGGAAACCATGGGAGCATATATATGCAATGACAAAAATTACAAAAGATAATAATATTAATACACCACAGTATAATCCATATGGAAAGTATATTGTTAAACTATATTGGATGGTATGTTTGCATATTCAGTGAATTCTGGTTTTATATTATATAACATTCAATATTTCAATGTTAAGTGATTGAAAGAATAATCTGAAGTAATGTTGCTTATTCTAATCAAGCATAGAAACTATACTACGATTCGTTTAAGTTGGATTGTGACTGGCAAGCAGAATTCAGGATTCTTGTTTTGTCTCATTTTGGACTCGTCAACCGGGTGTATCTCTATCAGTAACCAAGTAGTGAACTCAGTGGCGTTTGACACAAAATGAACTGAATTCACGTCCCGATGAGAACATCGACACTGGGATGCAACCGCATCTAGCTTATCAGCCACAATCCAACTCATACAATACTTGTAATATATCGCTATATCGAGCCAATCCATTCAGGATGCACATGCGTAAACAGAGACTGACCACTTTCAGTGTATTGCAAATCAACGGAAAGATCCAAATACATCCTAATTATACTACAATTCAATGGATTTAATTTTATTAACACTAAAATCGATTAAACTATTTAGGGACAACAGAGGTCAATCCCTTCCTTTATCCTGCAACGTATATTAGATTCAAGACATTCAGCTTTGGACTCGTAATTTGACATAATCTGTAAAATTTAGACAAAAACACCAAGTGACCCACATCTGAATGTACTTTACATTGTAGAAGCACTAGCTAACCATAATTTAAGGCCTCAGTTGTCCATGTGAAAGTAATTTGTGTGATAGTTTCTTTACCATCACATTAGCCAAGAGCTTTGTATTATTTGATTCATTTATTAATTGGCACTTTTCTGTATCTTCATGTCTCATTTTAATCTCCATTTACTTTTACAGTTATTATTATGAAAAATTATCATTATTATTATTATTATCACCAGAAGAAAGACTGATTCCATTCAGATTTACAAATATTTACCCTGATCAAATAATGATCACAATAATTGTGTCTCCACCCTACCGACTACATAATTTCCATGTTTCATAAAACCCCCTCCTTCTTCAAATACTAATTGATTATTTACAGCGCTGTGTAATCAAGGTATATTTCACATGACAACTAATCAAAATCCTTACAGTTAATCATTAACCTTTAATTTATCGCATACGATTGTACAGCTTGATAATAAGTTCGTTGAGAAGGGATCCCTTCTTGGAATACACTTATTCAGTAATCATTCACAATTAAACGTCAATTCTCATTTAAATATCAAAAGGATGTAAAGGAATCACTAGTGATATGGCGATAAATTGGAAATATTAGGAAAAATTGATGAATAGAAAAGAAGTTCATGAGTTGTTTTGGAATTATGATGTATTTTATTTTATAGAAACTGGTCAAGGAGATCAACACTGTTATTATCATATAACTTATTAGTAGTAGTACATATCACCTACTAATAAAATTCAGCAATACCTTAAATTATTATCTTCTACTTGGTCTACATTGTCACCTAGATTGGTAGGTGAGCGTGTTATTTTAGAAGTTTCGTCAACCCTAGTGAATTGGTGTCTGATTAAATTCCAGCACAGATTCAGAAAACTTGTGTGGCCTTCATCAACCTAGGTCACTTGCAGTTTGTGTGAGATATCTGCCTTTCATCAAAACACCGAGTGTGCCAACCAACAATCCTCATAGTATTAACCTACAAATGTCAAATATGAGCCATAAAGTTAAAAGACATGCATAGGCTCTACTTCTTGAATTATAGAAATCTTCAAAATATCCCAATACATCATACAATGACCCAGTAACCAATATTGATGTTGAGTACAGAGTACTACAGAAACATGGCTATCAACCTTCATTGACTGAGATGACTGGGACATGTGTTGTGTATGCGCGACCACCACCTGTCTCGTCGGTCGATGTTGGCTAGTGTAGTAGTAGGATGGAAGAAATGAAGGAGTGACCACACTAAAATATGGTATTCATCCATGAAGTATTTGACTGTTGGTTTGAGCCCTGTTGGTAGATGCAAACTACATGGTTGTGGTTCAAGTAATAATTGCAATCAGTGGCTGTAGACACTGGGTGACATGGCTTAGATTTAATCACGATAGTGCAAATGTATTCATTGTTTGTATTGTTTTCGATATAAAGTTCCATTACACTTTCGTACATACGTTTGGTTCATTCATTCCTATTGAATCATATCGTCGTGTTAATCATGCATATTTCACTTCGTCATCTTGTTTTTGACTGACTTTCTTGCACCTGATCAGTCTTCATACTTAGTTCACCTCTGTAGATTGTCAATTAGTGTAGCTACAATGGCCTTAGGTGGAGGTTTTAACAAATACTTCGATATTTAAGTCTTTTCATGATCATTAAAAGATAATCTCACTCCACATCGTCTTGATGATTGAAGCTGAGATCATCTACAATGTTTCAATGTTCACCAACTGCACTTATTTTTCCTTTGATTTAGTTAGCGAGTGATGAATATCAAACTATAGTTTCACTGATTATTTTATTTCAAGCCTTAAGTATAACTATTTTCAGGTCTTCTTTTGATGAGCTCATCGAGCTGCGCTACACACTAACACACCTATAGAAATCAGTTGATAGTAACTCCAGATTCTAGTAATCAAATTGCAGTAAAATATCCAGCACATATTCACGTTATAACCCAGTAAATGACCCAAAATTATGAATTAAACACATTAAATGTTAAAAATCTTGCAGATAGCCTCATATATAACATTCACTTTTTCCTGTTCAATCATAATAAGACGGAATTTTGTGTTATGAAGATTATTAAATTGTAATTTGAAATAACGAATTAATATAAGAGGGACATTTATTAAGAGCCATGAAGCTCTGAACATCTGTTTTGTTTTAGTAGGAGACTCTACGATAGTGCACATACATAACCCAGCGTTGGGATCGTGGGTACCAGTAACTGATATCGATGGTTTTCAAAAAAATTAATTGAAACATAATTTGTTCCTGATTGGCTACAATAGTAATTGTTCTAAAACTTATATTATGTATGAAATATTTCAATAGTGTTAAAGACTAAAATTTAGCTGCAAATTAATACTGAAACAAAAAATTGTGTTACTTAAATGGTCACACATAATGTCCTGAAGAATCAATAAGAGATGTGCTGTTGGTGCGATAGTTTTGGCGTAATTTAACTTTACATGCTTATCGTAGATAAGTTCTCCTGTTGCTTATAGGAGGATATCATTCCACCTAACCTAAAGGGGCAAATTTGTTTAAATAATAATAAATAGATGATTGATAGGAATACCTAGTGAACATGACATATACAGCTGAATTAATCAAAACCAAGACTTAAATGACGACACTACAAAGTAACATAGCTAGAATTAGTATTTAGACTAAAGATGAAATATTTTACCTGAAATTATTACTTAATGTTAGGAATATAATCTTAGATATGGATTTTGGTTTAGCGATAGAATTTATAGCATTATATCCACTATTACGATTGGAACTTAAGCAACAAAATATCATTTGTTGTGTGGGCTGATATTAGTAATAAAATTGAGAATTTCCAGCTAAAGTATAGGTTTGGAATTTGTTGTTAGGCTGGAATTTAAAGTTAGAAATAGAATTATAATTGAATTCATGTACCAGTAACAATGGTTGTATTGTCAGCTGTGTGTGGATTTTCGCATCTTTAGTAAAGCGAAATTCATTGCATTATACCTCCTTCATGGAAACATTGAGTAATAGGAGGGTTATAGTGAGAACCTATATATACATGTGGTTATTACTGGAACTGTGGTATATATCCATCTACAGGTAATTTACTAAAGATTTTTGTGAAGCTGGAGGAGAGAAGGCATTTTGTGATGAGGATTTACTGAATTCTTTAAAAAACGATCCATCACTAAACGCGGAATTATTTACTAAACATGTAAAATCTTTATAACCCCACCCCCTCCTCCTACAACCTACGCATAATGTTATTATTTTCCTTTGAAAAGATAATTCATTCAAATACTGCCATCTGATTGGCTAAAAGTTGTTAACAAATCTAGATGTTGATTGGTTAATTTGTTAACTTCGAGATAATGGCTTAAATATTATGATTATTCGGCAAATGTCTATCTACCATAAATCAGCTGATCGCTGTGTTAACAAATTAATATGAACAGATCAAGTTTATTTCACAATTCGTTCCTCTTTGAGTAATTTATGATGTATACACTAAAATAAATTCAGTAGCGTGTTCATATACTGAAAGTGCAACAGGAATGATGTAAATGAATCGGGATGGTTATTTTTATGGATATTGATAATTTAGTTGATTGGATATGTCACAGATTGATGTTGGCAGGGTACCATTGAAAACCAGGCATCACTGGACAGTGGTATTGTTAACCTCAAGCCACTGGTGCGAAATCTGGGGTGCACACTGCTGAGAAGTTCCACACTAGAACAAAACAGCTGTCCAGTGCTCCCTGGTTTTCAACCGTACCGTGCCAGCATCAATCTGTGACAAATTCAATCAAAGAAATAAGCAGGTTATTTTTGATTATTTTTCTCACTAAATGATTACTGAAATTCCCAATTTCCATTAAGAAAGTGTTCATTTAAGCATTGACCAGTTTTTATTTTCTTCTTAGTACTTAGAAAACATGTTGACTTTAGTAAATTTAGTAGAGTAAGGTTATATTACATGAATTACAGAGGTGATGGTCTATTTCTGATTCGCCGTTTGTGGAATCATTATGATGTCAAACACTTCTAATAATACCTTATGTATGTCTGACAAGGGTTTTCAAAATATTTTTCTGAAAGAGGGTAATTAAATTTATTAATACGTTATGCAATATACGGATGACAGTACAAACATTTTATATATGCATAGTTAAATATCGACTCTATCTATCTAATGCTGTAGCTTAGAAATGGCTCTTCAACAATATACTATCTTGAAAATACGTCTGATTTGGGAATGAAATATAAAAATAAATTACATGATTATCGACTTACACGAAAACCTGTATTGAATACAAAAATGACGCCTTTAATCAACCAGTAACCAGGAAAATTGGCGTACACACACTCACCCTCACAATTATCTAAACTTTCTGGCACATAGACGCTCTGGATTATTCACTCTTATACTAAGTAGTAGTAGCTTAAAATTTTACCAAAATAACAAAACCAATTAATTCTTTATTCTCTTATTTAATATTTCTAGGGTTGTTGGCGAAAGATAATCGTTGATGATTCAATACCATTTGATGAAGATGATAAACCATTACTACCACAAAGTAGACAATCGTATGAGTTATGGCCAATGTTGTTGACTAAAGCTTTATTGAAAATAGCATCTGTTGAGTAATCTATTAATGAAATAACTATTTCCTATCTTTTTTTTTTAAAACAAAACAATTATAGTTGCAGAAATACTTATTCCGGTACAGAAATGGGTGATTTCAGTACTATTCAATGCTTAACAGGATGGATCAAACATACAATTGTAGTGAAGTAATGTTTTGTAATTAAAAAGTAAATAATAACAACCTTCTCTTTTCTTTCCTCTCCACACTTCTCTCGTTACCAACAGAAAACAATCAACAGATAATTTATGGAATTATCTAAGTGATTATTTAGTAGATTGGGAAAGACCTGAAGATGTAATGAAAAGAAATGAGAAACTTTTAAAGATTGAACAAATTGAAACCAATGAAAAATTAGAACATCGTGATGTTACTAACAGTAGATCAGCAGTCAATAAAGAAAAATTAAAAGATAAAAAAGGTAATTCATTTTCTAAAAAAAATGTATTTAGAAAAATGATCATGAATTTAATCGTATTTAGAAAGAAGAAACATCGATGTTAACAATAACGTCGTCATCAAGCGCTTACAGTTAAAAATCCATGAACATTACATTACAAAAACCAAAATAATGGTGGGGTGTGGTGAGCATGTATATAAATAGGTTATGTTAATGACATAGTTACACAATGAGTTATCTTAGAATGTTGAACTTTTACGTTGATTAATGCTCAGCTGTATATTGAAAACGTGTTGGTTGTGATGCTGAAAGTTTATTTGAAAGGAAAGGGGTGGGAATTGAAACAATTGAAACAATAATTTCTCTAAAATGTTGAGTTACCTTCAATAATACAATAAACAAATCAAATCAAATCATGTAAATACAACTGTTATGTTTTACGATTTATAACACTGAATGCGATTCTTTGTGCTGATTGGATAATAAAGTACACTAGACTTTATGACCAATGACTGCATAAGTTGGATTCACTTGGTACGGTAGTGGGCCATAGTAGATTGATATGCTGAACATACCTCTTCTGGATGTATAAGTTATATTTTCCAGTGTTAATCTCGATGGCTTCTACTGAGTACAACAGCCGTGATCTCTCTTCTTTAAGTAGATTAGTCAGGACTTGGTACAAAACATAGAATATCTCTTTTATTTTGATTCGATAATCTCTGTCCACCAAATGTAACAGTATGATGCTATTGAAAGACTTAACTACTCCTTTTCCCAATCATTCTAGTACGTGCTAACAAGTGTGTAAGAACAAATGCCTCTAAATAAGGTCAGTGTAACTTATTTTGGCAATTGTAATGAAATGTCAATAGATTCATAACTGTAAGATTCTGATGACGAAGTTATCGACAACGAATGTTCACTCGACTGCTTCTTATTTCTTATTACATCATGAAGATCTTTAAACTAACCACATATGGTTTTATTTTACTTTTTATAGGAGTTGATAAAAATAAAGAAATAAGTAAAGAGAAAAAGGAACAAGGTAGGTGATTTGTAATTGGAGAATAGTACATACATTAATTGATCATAGGTGTCGTCATCAACATATTGGTAATCCTATTTTTAGTTCTGATCACATATTATAAATCGATTTGAAAAATGATTCTGATTATGTGATGTGATGATGACAGTTGATCTGAAGAATGTGATAGTGTACCCGTACTAGACATTCAAACAATCTGGTCGTAAACATGCCTACTTGTCAAGTTCTTGTTACATAAACATAGTTAACTAATAACGACCAAGTTAAATTAAAGGTCAAATGATCACATTGTGATAGTTGAAGAATAAAAAATGAAAAGGCTAGAAAATTTGACAAACCATCAAAAAATATCCATAATAATAATGATGATTTAAGTAACCAGGGGAAATTCAGTGTGATCACAGACTGTTTCTGTGCACAGAAATCGGGGTGGGGGGGGGAGAGGGGCTTAAATTTTCTAATAGCCAAAGCTCCTATAAGTTTTAGAATATGATTGTGGTTACTCGTATACAAGCCTTAAAAGCCATTAGAAGGTGAACCTTATGGCCTGTACCAATAAAATGTTTCACGATCGACTGGGAAGACTTTTTATTCTCTGCCTCTTCCGTTTAATGCTGTTTGTACTTGAAGCAGCTTAAATACATGTTCCTCCCTATTTTTGTTTGCAGTGTTCTATTACTGCTTTATGTGAGCTATGTAATTTCTCCACAAATGACAAGGTACTTCTATTAGAAGTTTGTGCAGATGAAATCGTCCAGAATGATGATAGAAGCTCTGCAATTAAACCATCCAGCTCAGAGATCGCAATCAAACCAAAAGACTAATATATAATTAACGTACCTCCTGTAAAGACCCATCTCATCTATTCTACATATGCCATATACACATCAGCTAGTAATGGTCCTAAAGGGCTACCCGAAGAAACTCCACCAATCTGAAAAAGATATTTACCGTTAGTGCATAGTAGTTAAATGAATAGGCAATGGAAGATTACTTGGCAATCTATCCTCACATAACACATCAATCGTATTTTTCAGAGGGACATTAGTAAACAAAGAACTTACATCAAAAGAACATATTGTCTTTTCTTTGGTATTAGCATAACATAAATTGTGAATCAAGTCAAATGATTGCTTCAAATACTACTGTGTTTGCCACTTTACGCGTATGTTTGGGCACATATACGTAGGGAGCAGCATTCGTGGTCTCCATGTAACTATCTAAATATAAAACTAAATTGATTCCAAAACAAATGATTTTGATGACAAAGTAGGTGCACATTATTAGCAACTTTCATCCTCCATAAACAAACATTTAGTTGAAGTAGGCTACAATGTGGATAGTAAATTTGCGTTTGTGACCGTTGCATAAGAGTGGTTTGGGGTTCCATGCAACCCTATCTATATAACAATTATCATATACTTATAGTTGATTAATCTCACGCGTATTACGTCTTATTGTTAGTTGGTTGTGATGTAAATCACTCCATCTTACATGGTCATTGAGAACTAACTGGATGATATGGATTTTTATTGTATTAGAAGTATCGATTTCTTAAAGAGTCTTAAATAGCATAAAATCTAAGTGTAACACGATTTCCTGACTACTATCTTCAACCACCCAATATGGGCAAATAACAGTGCTAGAAACCAGATCATTGTTGCTTTCAATCCGAATATTCTGAGGTTTGTTGTGATGGCATAATTATTACAAAAAATGGATCTAATATGACTACATAAACTGACTACTTATTTATAGCAACATTTTAGCGACGGCAACCTTACATGAATAAGAAGGTAGGAAATGGACATTTAAAAGAGCTGTTAAGTTTTAAAGAAATGATACTAAAACAAACAAACATTGATGAATATACAACACATAAAATGCTAAAGCAGTCGATAAGAGTAAGTGTGAATTACATGATATTATAGCTTTGGAAGTGTCGTAGTAATTACCAGTTGTGATCAATCGTAATAATGACTGTTACTATGACAACATAAACAAGCTAAATGAATACTTATCACCAACTACGTTGGGTGATTAATGTGTTATATTGTAAGTCAATCCTAGTTGGAATTTAACCATTGAATACCTGGTGTCCGGCCCGGTGGTATTGATGTTTAAGTGCTCGCTACAATACCTTGGATATCTTGGGTTCAATTTCTTGAATGAGTATCTTTGAAGAGTTTTCCACAGTCTCCTAATTTTCAATAGTATTTTAACGGAAATCAATCTGTGCAGAATGTGAACAATGTATATGCAAACATTCTTAATGAAATGAAGTGTGCGAAATCAGTTTAATGTTAAAAGCACTGGTTTGAAGTAACGTAATTTTAATGGACTTAGCTTGTGATTAATTTAAGGTACTTAACTAAGCTTTAAGAGTGTACTGAAAACAAAATGTTTAGTCGAACCACTGTAAGTTTTATCACATAGAGAACTATCGAAGAGTAGATAACACTGAACACCTGTATCGTTTTAATTTTGAGACTCCTGTTCATTATGTAACCGCAATTACATCTACAATAGAAACTAGTACCATACAGTTATGCGACAAACAGGAAAAATTTAAACTAGTGAGCCGAAATTCTAGAGTTCATAATAATCATCTATTGAATAGTGATTGCATTTGATATATTTATTCCTGAATGTTTAAAAAGGGTATTTTGACACGAGGAATTCAATTATGCTAACAGTGACAATGAATAATCAAAAATGTCTAAAGTATGTTGTTTGAACTATACACTACTTATACAGCGGCCTGTTTGAAATTTTGAGCTACCATTTCTTTTACCAAATGTCCCAACAAGTTACTTTGATGTTCTTTGTTTGTTTTAATTGCTCAATCATATCCTAAAGTCGTATTGTATAATCGAGAGCCTATATAAAATGTCTACGACCTATCGTGAGTAAAACAGTGAGATCTAAACCTAGACATCATGGTGGCTGGTAACAAGCTGTAAAAAATACCAGTATTCACCAGATGTCTATTCCTGAAATTCTTAAATATTAACTATAGATTTCCTATTGGAAAAGTGAACACTAAACAACTTCTCTTGAGTCTAAACATAAACTGTAACTGTGGTTTAGTTACAGTTTAAGAATCATGGCTACATGACCTGTATGATGACAACTTGGTGTTACTAAAAGGTTTCCAGATTTTTTATCAGGATTGTTCTATCAACAAGAAAAACGTGTGATGTTACTATTTTCGTGAACATGAACTAGTATGTATACATGAAGGAAAAGTAATTTGTTAAGACACTGTCTGCTGAAAATTCATATTGTACTAAACATACTGTTTTCATTGAAGCTCTTTTATTATTATTGAATAGTAGTAAATCGAACAAACACTTCTTATAGGTTACTTGTCGAATATGGAATTAGTAAGGTTCAAGAACTGAGTAGCTCTCGGTTGTCACGTGATATCCAACGACCTCTAAGTCATTAGTCAACTAAAAAGAAACCCAGGCTATGGAACATATCAGAGTTAATTTATCTTTCAGCGAAACCGTAGTCATAACAGTTTTACTGATGAAATGAAA
Organism: Schistosoma japonicum; assembly: GCA_025215515.1. Lineage (NCBI taxonomy): Eukaryota > Metazoa > Platyhelminthes > Trematoda > Strigeidida > Schistosomatidae > Schistosoma > Schistosoma japonicum. Next base: position 83,674,693 of record CM046069.1, on the reverse strand, counting down.
GTTTGTTTGTCTATCAACGGTTTAATGTCCCCCCCACCCTCATTTTTTGTTTTTGTGATTTCATGACCTCTCTAGTTTCCTTCTTTCTACTTATTCTTTATGTGTAATTTATTGAACTTCAAATCATGCAACAGAAGGAACAAACCTAAAAATTCCAGAAACATTGATATTTACTTCATGCAAAAATACAGTTTCATCATTAGCATCTCTCATACCATCAGAACCAAAGGTTAGATTGATTGTATGAAATAGATTTTTTTTTCTCAGTTTTATTTTTTATTATTGAATCTATTCAATGAACCTTAACCAACTACTCAATCACTTGCATAGTTTTAAGATAGTTAATGGGAATGTTTTAGTGATTTTGAATTCTATGTGTTGAAAAGTTTACCAATGGAGCTTTCATAGTCATATTTAAACGACTTCATCAGTACAAGTATCTGACAGAAGTGAATTATGCTAATTATTGGTGTATCGTAAACTATGCCAATTATGGTACTCAGAAAAAAAAATCTCACTGGAAACCAATACCAAAACCAGAAAAAAAGCTGTTTTTTATATGCTCTTATGTTTACCCTAACATTAGTGAGCTCTAGGCAGGATTTGAAGAAGATAAAGTAACTGAGCGTTAGTTTACATTCATGCAAAGCTTGATCACATAACTGATCAACAAGGAAAATAACATTAATATACACCAAGGAAATTAGTGGGGGGGGGGAGGTGAAGGAGAATAAGAACACAACTCATTAGTTGTAGTAGATGAAAGGAAAATGATGCAGTAACGGTTAGTGGGTGTAATGGAAGGTTAGAGCATGAGTAATAATAATAATAATGAAATGTTTAATATTTATACAGAACCAAAATAAGTAAAATCGTCTTTTGAAAAGAAAAAAAACAGTTCTGAAAGTTTGTTGTTCTTCTTAAGTTTCCAAATCAATCAATTTCATGTAGAAATACGCTTTCCAAGTAGTCCACATGTTAAACATCAATTAGTCGGGATGATCGTGGTTATGATTAATTATGTGCTATTTTGTGATGGTTTACCAATTATTGATACAGTTTTGCTTGAATTAATATACTGACAGAAGATACTACTTGTTCTGTCATTTTTCTTCTATCATTCCTGAAGGATATTACCATGCATTACAATCAGTTTATTAAGAGCATTAACCATAGGTACCGATGACTAGCAATACAAAACTGCTTCAATGAATTGTATGCAGACAAACAAAGATAAAGTAAGAAAAGTTGACTAGCTAAACATTATCAACAAATTAAACAGACCTAACTTTACAATTGGAAGTTATGGAGATAGTTAGTTGTCAATCCTGATATCACGAATTGTTCTGAACCAGACAACCATTGATCACCTGGAAGCACTGGACATCTGTTTCGTCCTAGTATGGGACTCTTCAGCAGGGCACATCCACGACCCCGTTGAGGATCGAACCCAGGACTCACTGGCTTTGCGACGAGCGCCTCGCTATTGGACCACTGAGCCGGCTCCTTACGGTTGATATTTCTAATTCAGTCAATTCGTGATACGTTTGCGCTACCTCATCCATTGTCATCGGTGAGTAACTGCCTCACACCCGACACGAATGAACTCCACCGGTCACGTCTTTACGCTAGAACTCCAGGAATTACCTCAAGGAGCTAGTCACTAGTGAGATGATAGTTAGTTAAGTTTCAGGGTTGTGGAGATAGTACATCGATGAAAGTGATCAACTCTTTCATCTCTGTCTACATGTGCATTAATTGGTTTTTTAATGTTATAGTATATTTTCCCATATATAGACGTATGTAGACAACTACACCTTCGATTACAAAGACATTGCAAGTTTATAAAGTAGAAACACGATGAAGACTGAAAATGTTTTATAAGCATTGATGCTGAAGTCAATCAACAGTCAATAAACTTACTTTAATGGTCGCAATTTATTAATAAATAAGTAAGCTATAAATTAGGTCCAGCGGGACTCGGTGGTGTTTGACACAGAACTAACTGAATTCCAATCTAGGTGTGAGCATCAACACTAAGGTGAGCATACATCCAGCTGATGAGTCCCAACTAGGATGGAACGTGTCTCCTAGATTTCTCTTGACAGTCACAATCCAACTCAAACAATCCTTATGATCTATCGACATATCGAGGCAATCCACTCAGGATGCACATATATTAACAGAGACTAATCAACTTCAGTTCATAACAAATCAACCGGAAGATCAAAATGCATTCATATAGTGTTACGAAGAGATGAAGTTTGGTATAGTTTTCATCATTCACTAAACGTAGTCTACTTAGTAATTTCGGTCACATTCGCATACACTTAATGGGGGGAGTGTCGTTTGATGAAGCAAAGTTTTCATTAAAAACACTATTTCAAGTTGTCAGTTTGCGTATAATGGAGTATTTCATTAAATGTATTCAGTTGCTCTACTCTGATAAGTTCATAGTTGATAGCTGAAAATAACAACAAATGCCTGAAATGAAATCTCTAATAAAAAATAAACTCTATTATGTAACAATTACTTACTGAACGAACAGATTAAATGACCGATACTCATTAGATACAGCACACTTATTAAGCATTGATAACTCCAGCTAAATATCTGATGCGAACAGTAGCATATAATACCTTTATTCTTTACTTTTTCAGGAAGAAATTTCATTGAAACTTAGACAATTTGGGTTCCAATATACAGATTCTTATCCAATTTGTATAGCTAAACGCCGTACTATACCAATCATTGCTCCGACACCAGTACAACCTATACCGAAGTGGAAGTTAATTAGACCTAGACCACCTGACTTTCCATTTAGTTCATCTCGTAAAGAAGATGAAGAAAATAGTAATATTAACAATAAAGAGAAACAGCCTATACGTTCATTACTACTATGGACACCAATACAAGAGCATATATTTTATGAACCAGAGAAAATTGCGTATGTCTTAATTTAAACTCATATGTGTTTGATGTGGTTTTTGTGGAGACTAGTACTTAATTTGTTATTTGTTGGTTGGATACCACTAAAAACTAGGATGCATCGATTGATTGTTTCGTCTTAGTGTAGGACTCCTCAGAAGTCCACAGCCTTTGCTCCTCTAGGGAACGGACACTCAACAATCGCCATAATATCTATCAAAAATTATACAACTTTTAAATGCGATCATTATCAGATATGAGTATAGAATAAATTTTCTGTCTGGGTCAAAGGCCTTTTGTTGATTCCATAATGTATTGAAACTTATACTACAAACCAAATGATAATGTTATCTACTAGTAGATATTTTCGGTATCCAGGAGGTTTTATGTTGAATTAAACATTTTCAGCTACATAAATATTCATTAATTAGGTAGATGTTACATAATAAACTATAATTTTCATCATGGAGTATATTTCCAGCAGGTTGCAACTATCTGCAACTTTCTTCTATGTACACATCATTTTAATGCATTCAGAATGATCAATAAGAAAAAAAGTTACGATTAGAATTTGAATGATCAAATGAATTGAAAATTAATTGAAGATCCTGTCTACATTAAATCAGTTGAAAACGTTGTTATGATGTGACAGTTTTATCAATAAATTAGTTTGACCCCACACGCACTAATCCAGTAAGGAGTACTAACAGACGTGTTTAATTGATACTCTTACGTTTCATCGATGCCTTCTCACTATCTAGCCAGAACAGTAAGAACACAAGCCGATGAATAAATCAGACAGAATCAAATTATATTTCAGACAATCCTTTATGATTACATAAACAAAATCACGCAGTCAACCAATTATAAAATTAAAATCAATGCCAAACAAAGGAGACAGTGGTAGTGAATTAAGGCAAGAAGAACACAATCAATTAGTTGTAGTTCTTAAGTGACGGGGGGCGGAGTGAAACATTACCAAGAGTCAATAGGGCAAGACGAACATTAAATTAAGTATTTACACACAACTAAAGCAAATTAACCAGTTTTATTTAACCGAGTTCTGAAACTTAGTAATACTTCTTGGATCGCTCGACATAACAATTGTTTTGAATGATTCAATTCTATGAAGTAAATTTAACTGCCTTTTCTTACTTTTATTTGTAGAGCAAGTCTTCCAACTTCTACTTCTGAATCAGCTTATACTTCATGTTCATCACCTGATACAGGGAAACAATCTAGTGGAACAATAAAACTTAGATCAAATTCTCAAGTATCACCTACCCGTCGTAGACGAGAATCTAATTCATATAATATAAGTTCATCTAAATCACAGGTAAACAGAAAGAATAACTAATTGATAGTAGAAAATTTGATAGATTGTTGAATGATTTCAATGAGAAGAAGAAGTAAAATTAATGATTTGTCTTGACTTTATTTTGGTCTATTCGGCTGAATGTTTACATTGAGACTATATCTTTGAATATACTAATTCTATCGATAGGCACTATTATATCTTGAAGAAATTGGGTAGTCACAATATGTGAGGGACAGTGACGTTGACAGGACTAATCGGTACACGTACATATCTACCCTGTGATTACTAGTCCGCAAAACCTGAATAAAGAACACAAGATAACTAAGTCAACCCCCAAACATTAGGATTATATTTTACTCATTCATTCGTATATGTATATGAAACCTGATCACGCACCCCACTGATATGGAGAATAACATTTATACAAAACGGAAACAATAGTGACTAGGGACTGGAGGTGCAGATACACAGCTGATTGACTATAGTTCCTGAATGACAAATGATGTGGTAACAATTTATGGGTATAGTGGGAGGGTAGGGCAATCAAACATGACAACAATAGAAATAAAGTAATCTTTACATACATGCATTCAAAATAAATGAAAAAGTTTTCTGAAAAGCAGCTCAGAAAGTTGGTTACTCTTCTTGAATCACCCTATAAAATAGTTTCATCTAAGCTAACTGCGAATATCTTGAAAGTATCGCACATGTATTAGTCATTCCGAGGTTAGATTTGGGTTGTTAAATACAGATGATACGTCGATTGATAAAATTTATAAGACCTCTTAGACCTAATTAGTTTGGATATTCAATTATGCACGTGTTCAGCTACTGTCTGCTCTGTATAGATTTGTTAACTATAAAAGAATTAGATTGAGTAGAAACTAAGAAAATTAACCTTCACAAGTGGTATCCATTCAGTTGGATTCTTTGTAATAATCATGATATCTACTTAAAAACTGTAGACGATTTTTTGTTCGAAGTCGGTGATAACAGAGTAGTCATACATTCACCCAGTTCTTTCTAACTATTCACGATTTATATTTAAGTTGGACTGTGACTGGCAAGTGAAATCCAGGTCGCGCATTTCTTTCTATTTGAGACTCATCTGCTAGATGTACGTGCATTCCAATGTTGATGTTCACACTGGGATTCGAACTCAGTCCGTTTCAATTTAGTTTACTTTTGATTAATTTTCTATATTGTCTCAATTTCCCCTTTCATTAGCTTACTATAAACTGTGAATAACTAGTATTGATGGACATTATCGAACTAATAAGGGAAAAAAGTTGTAGCATCATGAATTTTTCAACGAATCCCTTTAATAAAGTTCGTGAAATTCGGCGAATTATTGACTATTTAGTGTTTTTTTTTCACCATAAACCATCAAGAGGATTCTAGAACATGACAGGCGTATTCCGAAAACCATTCAAATTCTAAAGTCACATCAAATACTGTAAATACTCACTTTTCTGTGTACTTAAACTAATCGTCAAAGTAGAGTTTCCATTTCATTTTTTGTGCAGTGAATTTCTGAAGACTAGGAAGTTAGTTTCTAAGCCCTAAAGTATACAACGTACTTGTTCCATGTTACAAACTTAGGTGTAGATTGATGAATTTCATCTCCTGAAACAGATATATTTGTCTGTAGCGTGTTTTTTCTAGATTTATCCATCTATTAGTAACGATTAATGTAATGTTTATCCTTCTGACCAATTACGAATAGATATTTTTTGTTTGGAACTAGCACCATAATCTTCTGGAAAACAGTTTTTGTGGCTTGATTATCCGTTGGAACTCATCCTCTATAGCAACTACTATGAATAGTTTTATCTACTCATATCATTTAGTAGTATATAGTTTGATATGTCAAATCTTCTAAATTTCTTTTTTTTCCAGAAAAGAGGATCACGTGAAGACATACAAAAGAAAGGTTAGTTTCGAAAAGTAATACTTATTAAAGTAAAATGAGCAGTATTAGAGTTACTCAAAATATACAAAATTATAGATATTTTTGTTCACCCTGGTGATTCACGATTAGATTCAAAGGTCATGAAAATGCATTTTCTTCTCTTCACCAGTTTGAGATTGAATGCACTATCAGTTTTAAACGAATTACCGCTACAATCGATTGATTCCTAGTTCCCTAGTCAGAAAATATAAACATTAGATTTCAATTATGTAAGATGTGAGGTAGTTAAGCATCTATATAAAATCTTAAAGGTTATAAGCCCAAATCCTTAACAAGATTTTCAATGTTTCACACTAGGACAAAACAGTTGTCCAGTGATTACTAGTTGTTAATGGCTGTCTAATGGTTGCTGTTATATTGTACTTATATGTAACAATCTCGAGAACATCAGATTACAGCATATTTAATTGTTGCTTCCAAAATGAGTAACATTTAAGACAAAAATGACAAACAGATTGAAGGAACAAGTAAAAGTGAAACAAACAAATATCAGTGCCTTGATTGTTTTCTATTGTGGAAGTCATACTATCCAGTTTTGAATAGTGACTAAATATTCTTCAGTCTGTCAGTGTAGAGCTTAGGATGTAAATCCGTTAGCTAAAGTAGTTGTTATACCACATTAACACGAAAAGAATCATACCGCAGTATCGTTCAACAATAAGGAATAGAAGGATGGTAGACATGAAAAAGAAAAAGAAACTAACAATCTAAAGAATGAATATATCGACGCTATTATGACAGATTCTCAGGCGTGTCATCTGATGTCTCCACTGATTGGCTATGCTAATCGAGTTGGCCTTAACTAGTTATTAGTCTTCACCTACCAGCACAGCCTGGATCGATAGTTTACTATTTCAAAGAATGATTATATGTTTTGATTTCATAGATCCAACCTGTATTCCATTCTGTATCTACACCAGCAATGCACGTGCGTCGAGGTAAACGGTGGTTTAGAATACTCATTACATACATTTACCACCTCAGATGATAAACATTTACAATCCCATAGACCAATTTGCCATCGTTACCTAATACATTGTACTTAACCCACCAATGATTACTCAGTTGCTCCACGATACATGAACGGTACTTCGAAGACACCTATGATTAAAGATTCACAATTTACTAGCGCTTTCTATTTTCATAGCCCATATTTCACAGCCATAGTTGAATAAAGAGAGGATTATTCCTCAACCTACTCGTCGTTTGACTGGTAAATGAATATCTCATCTAGGCCACTAGTAACGAAAATTAGCAAAATTCAAACAAATTTTTTAAATCTGTGCTGAAATGTCATTCGACAGTGTCATGCCTATCAGGACTGATATAACTATCAGGAAAAATAAAGTGGTCACTGCACCGAACAATTCCGATTTTTATGATCGCTATAGATGATAATACAAACTAGTCATTAACAGAGGGATGGATAGTCCGGAGTAGATTGACTAATACATGTATATTTAACCAATAATAGACATTTACATTTGTACCGCTATAATACTATACCATCATCCACGTACAATATGGTTGTTCTAATGGTTCTTGACGTGAGTAAACTGATATTATGGGAGAATGTATCTTTTAGGAACTACTTTTGCAATGATGACTGGTGATGAAGAATACTTAAAAGGTTAATGAAAACCATTAACTCATTGATTTGAAGCCAATCTTCAGAGTTCTGATTTACATATTCAATGTTTCGTAAGCACATGATATTGCAAATTTAAATTAAAGTTTATTTCTTCCTGAGGTAGCTTCCAGAAACCCTGACAAAACACTCAGGAAAGACAACAGTAGCATTTCTTCAATTGAAGAACATCTGAAACTCAAATCTCTTGTCAACCAACATCAAAGTCACAATTTGCAATACAAATTTGAAGGGAGTTCTGTTGTATGAAGCTAAAACTAGGAGAGCTACGAAAAACATTATTTAAAAGATAGGGATGTTCGTGAAGAGTTATCTGCGCAAAACACTCAATATCCCTTGGCCAGACACCATGAACAACAACCTTCTGTGGAAGAGGACAAATCAACCGTAATTGCGAAACAATTGTGGAAGTTGTTAGGACACATATTAAAGAAATCACCATACTGTGTTATATGATATAACGTGAGTTGGAATTCTGAAGGCCAAAGGGAAGGAGAAAGACCAAAGAACACATTGCTTTGGGAAGTGAAGGCACATACAAAATGAATGAATAACGTTTGGGAAGAACTGGAAAGCGGATCCCAAGACAGAGTTGCTTAGAGTATCATGATCTCCGGAATTAGATTCCAAGAGGGGTAAAAAACATTGATTGATTTGAGTGACTGATTGATTGCACCTTCTTATTAATATGGATTATAAGTTACCCTTTACTAACATCGATTTACTAGTTAGCTTCAGTTTTACGGTGCCATTTAGAGACTTATTCTTATTGAAAAATTGCATGAAGGTGATCATTTTCAACAAATCTACTGTAGATTATTTTAAGTTAAGGCTTACCAGAAATATATTTTCATTTTTAAGTCTCTATGATGATTGTTATCTTTAATAAAGTTAAAGATAAATTGTCTACAGTAATCAGAATTCCATCAAAGCAAATAATAATCACAGTGTTATGATGAAGTATTTACGAATAACTAAGTAGAAAACCTTCATCAAATCGGCTTGAATTATAAACTATTTTAACAAAGAACCAGAAAGTAATGTGCATCTGTTTCTGTACTGAATGAAACTTCATATTAGAGTGCACCAACTAACTTGACAAAGATCGCATTTAGTAACGTATGGATGCTAAGGTTCTAGGCGTTTGTGTATTGTATGAGATTCGATTAAATTTCATAGATAGACATACTTGTAAATACCTGTTATTATTGGTTTGAAGTCGTCAAATCTTCCAAGAAAGGTAGTTTATTTATTGTCTTGACAACTACAATGTAAATTATTTGAAGTGTGGCTTTATTATGACATGACCTGACGCTCTTCCAATAGGGACAAGTTGATGACTAACTTGGTGATGTTAGCTATTCAGTTGCGAACAGCGTAGAACCTAGAACATTTACTTATAAGTTCAATTCATCATTCCAAATTAGCAAGATGAGTCCAGATACACAAGATCAATAGGTCAATATAATTTAGCAGGGAAGAATAGTGCAAACGTGTTTATGAAAGTGTAATGGAACTTTATATCGAAAATGATGCAAACAATGGATACCGTTGTGCTATCGTGATCAATTCTAAGCTATATCACCCAGTGCCTCCAGCCACTGACTGCAATTATTACATGGGCCAAAACCATGTAGTTTGCATCTACCAACAGGGCTCAAACCGACATGGATAAATACCATACTTTAGTGTGGTCACTCCTTCCCTTCTTACATCCTACTTCTACGCTAGCCGACATCGACCGACGAGACAGGTGGTGGTCGCGCATACACAACACATGTCCCAATCATCTCAGTCAATGAAGGTTGACAGGCATGTTTCTGTAGTACTCTGTACTCAACATCAATATTGGTTACTGGGTCATTGTATGATGTGTTGGGATATTTTGAAGATTTCTATGATTCAAGAAGTAGAGCCTATGCATGTCTTTTAACTTTATGGCTCATATTTGACATTTGTAGGTTAATACTATGAGGATTGTTGGTTGGCACACTCGGTGTTTTGATGAAAGGCAGATATTTCACACAAACTGCAAGTGACCTAGGTTGACGAAGGCCACGCGAGCTTTCTGATTATGTGGTGAGATTTTTAAGACATTGGCCCATCATGGAAGAAGAAACTTCTAAGATTAGTGAAGTGATTCAAGTTCTCATTTACTTCATTCCTTATGACAAGTAAAGGCGATGATACATACCAGTCCTGAAGTGACTTCCTGCATTCAGAGAAGCAGAAAGATAATGAAAATATATTTGCAATATTACTTAAGGTGCTCAGGAGACTTCGAATATTATTATCCTCTTCACCGAATATGACTATATTGGCTAAATACCCTTTATAGGCAAGTGAATCTGCATGAATAAGACCAATTCTTGAGAAGTTAAGTAAAGAAAGCATTATTTGTAGGAGGACATCTATGATGAAATAAGATACAAAAAAGAGGAGATAAGGAGCAACTCTGACAAACACCACTTGAAGTTGACAGTCCTCATGACAGTTTACTATAAACTGGCGTTTAAAAATGGAGCTTTCAGAAGGCTTATTTTCTTTTGTTGTACACATTTTAATAACAGATACTACCAAAAAACTTATTGATCTACGAGATACAAAACCTGACGATTCAGATGACCAATTAAGATAACAGCAACTATACAAAACGAGAACAATAATAACTGGAAACTGGGAAACAGACAAACAGTTAATTATACATAGTCCGTGAATGGAAAATAATATGGAAATATTCGGGCCAAGTGGTATAGAAGGTTAGGCTATCGCCAACCTGAAGCCACGAGGGCGGGATCTAGGGTGTGTATTGCTGTGAAGCTCCGTACTAAAACGAATCAGCTGTCCAGTGCTCGCTGGTTTTCAATAGTACCGTACCAACATAAATCTGTGCTCAATTCAATGAACTAAGATGCCGATCTCTACAAACCATCTTAATTCGGTTAATATGGAAACAGTTAAGGTGATGATGTGTGGAAACAATCATAATATAAATAAAAGGTCCAATATACATAAAATCCAATTAAATCAAATAGTCCTCTGAAAGAGAAAAAGTACTTTGAAGATTAGTTGTTTTTCTTGAATCACCTAATCTATCCTTAAACACAAATTATTACGTAATCACTTAAACCTTTAAAAAAAAAATTCTTATACTCTTTAAGGAACAACAAATAAATTGAAAGAAATTAAAGTACAGAATAAAACTAATGAAACAATAGCTGGTAGTGGACAAAATTCTAATTCACATTTAAATAATTCAATACATAGAAGAACAATTACTGACGATATCGTTATGGATACTTCAATTAAAACTATTTCTGTAATAAATCCGAAAGAGATATGGATTGATATTGAAGAATTCTGTGAAGTATTCAAGTTAGTGATAGTTAATTGTTCTTAAATGTAATATTGAAATGTACATTTTATTATTGACCTTGTTACAAGTTAAAGTTATAAGTGATTATTCAATGATCATGTACCTATAATGATTCTATAGGTGTCATAATGAAAGGAGATATATATTCATTGTATAATGAGAAAAAAATAAACAAATAATGAATATAATTAGAATGTTTTTAAATCTTCCTGTTGATTTATCATAGACTAAAATTGATCAGTCTCTGTTATTATACGTGCATCCTGAGTGGATTACCTCGATATACCAATAGTTCATAAGTATTGTTTGAGTTGAGTTGTGATTAGTAAACAGAATTTAGAATGTACGTTTCGTCCTATTTTAAACTCATCAGCTGAATGCATCTGCATCCTAGTCTTGATGTACACACCGGGACTCAACTCCAGTTTGTTTCGTACTAAATTCCACGGCGTTTGCCACTAGGCTATCGTTATATCGTGGCAATCAACTCAAGATGCGTATATGGCAACAGAGACTAATCGATTTTATTCTATGATAAATCAGATGGAAAGATTCAAACATATTCTAATTATATATACATAACCGTTTCAGAAGTGCGGCTGTCTGGACTCAGTAGTCTAGTGGTGAATGAGGTTGGATTTAACATGAAACGAACCGAGGTCGAGTCTCGGTGTGAGCATCAACACTAGGATCCAGACACATTAAGTTGATTAATCCTGGATTACACTTGCCATTTAAAATTCAACTCAAATAATGAATATGCTTCGCATCGAAGACTCCTCTTTACCGCCGATCCATCATCTCATAACCGCACTTTCATGAATAATATACACTTTGCATAGTGTCAATAATAATCAGTACTATTTGTTAGTTATGAATGGCCATAAATAAAAAAAATATTATTTCTATGTGGAATTTGTAAATGATGTTGTTAAGATACTGAGTAACCATCAATATTCAATAGATGTGTTTTATGAAGATTAGTATTAAGTTTAGACGATTGGATTTGATTGGATTGATGTTGGCGGGATACGATCGAAAACCTGAGTGCACTGGACAGCTATTTGGTCCCAGTATGGGACTCTTCAGCAGTGCACATCCTCGATTTTTGCCAAGGGGGGGGGGAAAGTCGAAATATCACAGAAGTTAGAAAAAGGCTACTAATTGTGAAATGAAACGTAATATTATGACCTGAAATGGATATAAAAATTAAAATAAGTCAGTTTCAGGGTCAAGTTTGATTAGGAAGGAAGATAAATAATACTTAAATTTAAGATTAATGTAAAAGACAGGGCGGAATAAGTTTCTTTTGGATACGCGGTTCTAGTTTCAGTCGGCATATAACCAGTGCTTCAGGAATATTAGGGGGCAGAAGATTCATCTGTGGAAGCTTGATAACTGTCTATTCCAAATTAGTTTTCTGTAAATAGACTTTCTTAGGATTCCACGCGACTAGGAAGAATTTGCAGTCTAGTATAATAGTTGGTTAATACTTCTGAAGATACTAATGAGTCATATTGATTGTACATCCATTATTTTACGATTTGGACGTTATAGCACTACTGAACACATATGGAGACATAACTTGTACACCCCATTAATTCTGATTGCCTTGTTTAGTTACGACTCTACGGAGTAAACTAATTTATGTTAACTGATTCTTGACTTTTGCATTGTACGTGGATAGTAATTTGAGTATTCGAGATTACATAGAAGTATGCTAGATTTCGTCTTAGAATCACATTAATACCATAATTATAATTGAAGAAACGGCTCGTCGAAGGTCTATCTTTCACAGCATAATATTAGATATCATAAATACTTAAAGAAAAAAGATTTATTAAAAATGAACATCCACCAAGGTTCATTGGCAAGTATGTCAGCCAGAAAATACCAGTAACCTCCGCACCTATGAAGATACTTTATATGGAGGCTAATTTCAATGGTGATAAAGCTATAGATATCTTAATGAAAAGTATTATTAACTCATTTTAAAGGATTTTTCACAGTGATCTTAAGGGTAATATTTTTTAATCGGTACAGTTAATCAAGAACTTACAAAATAGATTCATTCATCAGACCACTTTCATGTCAGTTTATTAATTCACTAACATCTAAGAAGCTCTCACTATAAGTAGTTCTATGCATGAACACAGGTAATCTGATCAAAAATGACTTTACGTTCCAGGTCATCTATGAGATCAACTAAAGCCTTACTGGAATGCTGAGCTTTTCCCCTTCTTTCTTGGCATTACTGAAGCCTTATCTATTCAGTAGAAAAATGAAAACTGTGTAGTAAACACAAACTCATACAATTTCGTCAACTAGTGTGATAAACTTTCTTCAACAGTCATTGCTTTCACCCCGGCCACCATTTCAATCTGTTTACTAACCTCTTACACCGAATCAATCATCTTTATTCTTCCTGTCATATCCATTTTTATGTTTTACTTTAATTTAAAATTGTATCCAACTTTTATGATAATTTGATGAATACTCAGTATCTTGACAACGACTCTAACAAATTCCACATAGAAATATCAGTTTTTTGTTGTTACCATGTTCACTTAGTGTCAGCAACATAGTATTGATTATTATTTATGCTATACAATATGTAAATATTCAGGATTGCACAGTTATGAGATGATGAATAGGCGGTAAAGAGAACTGTTGGAAATTTCTATAATCATCAGATGAATACGACTTTAGTATATTCAAAATATTCACTGTTACCTGGATTAGTTTCACTGCATATGACGTCTATTTTCCGAGGAATACGTTTCACCATCATAGCTAGTTTAAAGTAACACATGTGACATCTTTAATTTAGCCTTGTTCTAATTGGAATTCATTAGAAATATTCGTTTAATATCTTCAAAGAATTGTAGGATTCAAACCGACGGTACTCAGTGTTACAGCTAGATGCACTACTACTTTGTTATTTAAGTGATGACTGACCCCTTTAGTGATTAGGATATTTACATTGACTTATCACTATGAAATATTTGCTCATCACCTAAATAATTGTCCTGATTGAATTCTATGTATTGTAATAATACAATTCAGTGAAAAAGATTGCAAGTAATCCGTACTGATGAGTATCAACTAGGACGAAATTTACATGTAGTAGAATTTTCCATTAGTCCCCTTCAATCACATGGAATCACAAGACTAGTGAATCATTTTGATATGTGTACTTATATGAACCTGATCAGTAGAATGTGAACACTACGAAGGTTTAGGTGTGAATTTGTTAATTACTGCTTAATGATTCATAAAAGTATTCAGCAGAATAAAATTTTAATTAAATCCAAAATTTGAGAAATGACTTATATCTCTGGTAAGCATTTTTGGTAGCGTTGATATCTATACTACATATGGTTAATTTCTGAATCTTTCATACTCGTTCTGAACAGTATCATCTTCACCAACTTTATATAGATATTTGCATTCTGTTTACTTCCTAATTATTAGATCAGGTTGCTTCAAATATCTTATTTCTTACAAACTGTCGGTTGAAGTTGGCCGAGTAGCTATCTCTTTATAGGAAATACAAATAAAATACGTTCTTTGAAGTTTTTACATATCTACAGCTATACAATGTATTCTAACTGTTTTGAATAGTGTCAGTGTACAACGGTATTTGTGAGATGTTTGATTGCAGCTACTTGATGTATTTTGCGCTTTCTGTATAAAGCGATCTGTTTGAATTGTTTGTAAGAAATCGTTTTTGATGAGCCAACAATTTGGAGGTAATAAACAACAGTTCTGAGAACGTTTAACGTAAGTGAAGCTAAGATTGATGTTTTCCACGTATTGAATAATGACACCGAGATTAGAAGAGAAATTACCTAGAATATCTACTTTTTTTGTATGTTCCAATTCAACTGTTTCTGTGGAGTGAATTACTTCGGTTCATTTTTTAGGAGTACACATTTTCATGCTCGCAAACATCTTAAAGTGTGATTGAGCTAAGACGTTGTTATGATGGTTAGTAGCTCACTACTCACCCACTTCGTTGAAACTAGTCATACTGCCAGTAATCATACACCGCGTTAGTAACTGTCTGCCGAAATTCAACAAGCTTAAACATTTTCAGATGACAGATGTAATAGCTATTCAGACCAAAAAACCGGAGCTATGAGTTTAAAAGAAATATCTGCACTCGCTTCTTTTACTATGACTAACATCAGTCGACAAAACTGTTGATCTCTGTACCCTTATTCAGTCAGTTGTCTATGTATCGAACATTTTCCTTCTGTATAACTTATATTTCATAGATCTCAGTATTAGTTCTACCCATTAAGTAAGTTACCATGACGACTTAGTGAAATCAATTTTAAAGTTTATCATTAAGATGGTTTATTGTTAGAATGTTATTTGCAACTGTACTACAATGTTTTATGTATGTTCCTTTTTTGAAAATCTTATTCAGAACAGTGGATATTTATCATAAACCTAATACATATTCAATTGTAAAAACACATTCCAATCTGAAAGTAAGTTTACATTTTATAATTGAATAATGTGTATACACATTGGTGAGGAAGGATTTCAGTAATCAAGTGGATTCAGGATGTTTGTTAACTCCTCTTTTAAAACTAATCAGTTGGGGAATTAAAATAAGCTTGTATTACATATGTACCCGTTGCACAAATATGATTGTCTCAACAAAGTAGCCTAGTGGTGAACGGGATGGCGTTTAGCATGAAGCGAACTGAGTTCGAATCCCAGTGTGAACACTACAATTGGAATATAGGTACATCTAGTTAATGAGTCCTAAATAGAATGAAACTCACGTCCTGGATTCCACTTGCCAGGCATAATTCAACTTAAGTACAATTAGTTGGGTATTATTATTTACTTAGATATATTAACCTAGAAGCTTTCTTTTTAAATGTTCAAGGGTTATTCATTACATTGGTTTATAGATATATTTATTCGTCTGATGAGTCCAAAATAAAACGAAATGTACATCATGATTTCCATATCTAGATATAATCTATATGCTTTAAAAAAGAATTATGTAAAATGGACTTGGTTAAGATGCATATGTAGTAACAAACAGTGATCAAAACATACATAAAGTCATTTAGTTTACTAATGAAATTGTATTCACCATGATTCTATTGTGGTTACTGGCATAACTCTTGATGATGAATAGTTAGAGATAGTTAAAATTTCTTATATCTGGATTATTGTGTAAATGCTAGTGATAATGTAGTAGATAAATTATGTAAGGCAGGTATTTAAGCGAAGGAAGAAATATCCGAATGTGTAGCAGATGGATGAAGTACACAGTCATTAATGAGCACATGAATTACATGGCTACAATGAAGTGAAGTGAAAATGTGTTGAAATTTTATCAAAGAAAGAACTGAAATAAATCTCCTGAAGTCCCTATAGCTATTATTTATTGCCCTGAATGTCTTTCTGAAATATCTGCTATGTACATTATTTCACATTACGTGAGAAAATAATGCCAGGATGATATTATATTGATTGATTACGTTGAATTCTTTGGGAAATCCAATGCATTCTCTTCTTACCTACATATACGATAAGCAGTTAATTGTAGTTACTGTATCATCATTGTCGACTAAGCCACATATATTAATCATCAAGAAAGATAAACAACATTGTAATAAAGAAGAAATGAAAGGTTTTCATTAAAGTATTCATAGATGAAAAGAATGTCCATTCCAAGGACTATTTGAATTAAACTGATTACGTAATGTGAGATGGGGTTTAAAAATGCAAAACCATAGGGAGTCCAGAAGGAATGGTAGTTTAGTTACATAATGTAATTTAAAGTTTGCTGAAGTAAACAAATTGAAATTTAATATGAGAATGATAAATTTACAATAAATTGGAATTGATATGACTGGTTAATACAATAATGATGATAAACGGAATTCATGTAACAGACTTAAAGAACTACATCTTCACTTTGTATTGAATACATTCTAAAGAACCTAAGTCACACACGACAAGGTGTTTGCCAAAGTTCGATTCCGAGATGTTATAATCTTTTCGTTTATGACTGCTTATCGTATTTGTAAGTGAAAGGTGAATGCAATGAATTCCCTGATGGATTCAACGTATTCAATAAATATAATATTGTCCTGGCTTTATTCAGATTTCAAGAATATTCAAATTGGATAAAATAAAGAAATATTTTGATAACGTTTCTTTCAACTTAATCAAAGACAGTTGAGTAGTCGACCACATTGATCATGTCACTCGTACGAACAATCTCATCATCGCTAACTCGTTGGTAGGGATGATAACTTGACACTGCTTGAGAAAGTTACGTTTACTTCTACTAAATTTTGCATCATTCCTTACATAGTGTTCGTGACAATCATATGGGTAGTTAACTACACTGTAGATGGTTATGTAATAATTTGCATCTGTGAAGCACCCTCCGACTGTATAACATACACAAAGATTGCAAATGATTCATAATAGTTGTCTTCGAAGAACTTTTGATGTGTTACGGAAACGTAGTAGGATTTAAAGAGATCACGTCGATTAACCGAGATAGTTGTAATATTTTGTGTACTGGTGACGTAAAAGTAAGTGAGACGAAATCATAAAGTCAGTATACTAACAATGCCATTTTTATCAGTATGATGTAAAATACAGAGTTTCAGTGACTTATAAACAACCGGAAACCAACTGTACAAAATCTTGGAAATAGAACTGAACTGTAAGCACTGTAAGGTATGGGAGGGATGAATGTTTCTCCAAACTTTTACTTCATGAAATTGTATACACTTGACTATGATCAGCATAAATTGCTGAATACAAACAACATAGTCGACATAAGTTCCTCATTCTTCTTTAAGTTACATCTCAGGTAAACAAGTTATACTTCTAAACACCGATTCCTTATATTATACCTATTCATCTATCATATTTAATTGATGTTAAAGTTTTGTTGTTACTAATCATCGCTGATTGATCTCGGTTGATCATCACTAAAAACCGAAATGGGACTGAAAACCTGTTTTGTCCTAAAACAAAGCTCCTCAACGTTTTACACTCTCGATTCTACCAAGGAATCGAACCCAAGACCTTGATGTCTCGTAGTAAACACTTAACCATCAACATAACTAACTCAATGTCAAATCATTAACTTTCCACTTTTGATCCACCTCTAAATTTTTATTCAGAAAAACATAAACTACACAATTCAGTTTTTTTTTTAGCCTTCTGATCAATCATCGGTACATTATCTATTCTGTGATAGTATCCAACCATGTGAAATGATTATTCAATTATCAGTTATTTATCAATGGCCATTACCTGTTGTAAAACGATTAACACCAACTACAAATTCACGTGGTTTTACTTACATACCCGAAACAGAAGAATCCTTAACGATACCAAACAATGAACGTAGCAGTACTTATTTAGTACCAGTAGTTACTACATCAGGTGAGTATAGTTCAAGTTTATTGGTTGAAGTTATTCTCAAAATTACATTAATTGATCATTGTGTAGTGAATAATTTGATGTTTGTCAAGTCTTTTATAGTCTTGATTGAATTCTGTCAATCTTATGGCGATATGGACACTAGTCTTAGTCTAGACTCAATATCATTGAAACTATGTAGGAGCAAAAGTTGTTGACTAGTGCCAGATAATACAAAATCTAGATCCGCGGTATCTAGGTAACTATCCAGCATATCAAATGGACTTATACTAAGATGTTTATAGAGTATAGTTTCAGAAAACCCTAGATATTTGAAATTATGTCTCTTTGTGAAATGATATTGTATTATGTTAAAAAATATAGGAAATTCCCATTATGTGAATTAGAAACAAAACATATAACAAATGAATAACATTGTTTCGTCAATTAGATTGTCATCATCAGATACTCTACTCTAATCTAATATAACAATATTTATATGCAAATATGAAAATGATTAATCTAATGAAGACAATTTATGAGTGAATGATTAAAGTGAAATAAGTGGATTACATAATTGATCATGAGAGGTGAGAGGTGCAAATTGATAGTCGAATGGAAAATGTACTGTTAGTAGTCATGATATCAACAGATTATTAACAACAACATGAATAATTTAATTGAGATGGTTATTTTGGTGAATATTGGTAATGTAGTTATTTGAATATATCACAGATTGATTTTGGTCGGGTACCATTGAAATGCAGGGAGCACTGGACAACTGTTTCGTTCTAGTGTGGAACTTCTCAGAAGTGCGCTTCTCAAATTCTGCTTCAGAGGATTTAGGTTGATGGCAAGTTACTAACCCTCTGCACCAATGGGCCATCATTCAATGGTAGAATTCCCACTTTCATTAATTTGTGATATATGTAGTGCAACATTCATTCATCGTCACTGGTGATAATAGTCTCACTCCCGACAGGTCTGAACTCCATCAGTCACAAATAAATAACATACGAGTTATTATAAGTTGAATGCAGGTCAGAACGGTGTGACATTAAGCTTGTCAAAACAATAATAATGATAATAATAAACATTCGAAACTAGGTGTGAAAATAATGTGGTCAATGAAATAGAGAATGGAGGAGAGGAATGAATTGGGTGGAGTAATCACAACTAAACATCAAAGGAATCAAAGAATTGGGTGAATTGTTGATTAAGTGTTTTATAGTCACGGAATGAATATGGGTGTTATACACTTCTTTTGGACACAGATTCAACTTATTAACTGGAATCCTTATGGTCGCGGTGATGTGTATAAGATTAGCTCAAATCCCACCAGAAAACCATGATGATATTCAGTATACTACTGTGAATTCTTTAGTTCTATCTGTTTCGTGTCCATCGCCTTTCAAGTGTGACACAACAGAACTACGTTTGATTTCAGGGGCCCTTTCCAGTCTATGATGTTAGGTATTCGTTAATCAATTGCTTTAATCGTCTGGTCCTTCGTCCAACATAGCGTTCTCCACAGGAGCAGCTGTATTCATAAATGTACATGGAGGTTGTAAAACCAGGTAACTTATCCTTTAATTGAATAACCACCAAAGCTTGGCTAGTGAATGATAAACATAAGTTTTTTGTATTAAGGGTTCCTTCAACAGCTTTAACTAATCTCACATTTCGTAAATTACTTACTATTTCACCGTTGAAATGAAGTTTAATGGAGAGTGGTGTTTTCTTGACGGCCAATTTTCTAAGTTTGCTGTTAACTGTCGACATTTTTTCTTTAGAAAATGATGTGGATAGACAATTTCTGTCAGTATATCAAATATGTTGTCTAGTTCAGTGTTTATAGCGGGTTCCGAGCAGATATTTTTATTCCTAGTTGCTAGATATCTGACTATATTTCTCATAGAAAGGGTAGGTACGAAACTCTCTTATTTGCTACTCATATGAATAGAAAAGATGACTGAATATACACATATTGAGCCCAGAAAGTGATGAAGTTATCGTCAACTATCATGATGTAAGTTTCACGTAGACCATAATATTCTAATTGGTGGATTGGTATGTAGTAGTTAAAGTAGTACTTAGGTGGAAGAGAATTCCATGCAGTGTGTTTCCTCCCCCGTTCTGCATTGAGAATCGATCAGTCAGTATACATGTGTATTGTTGACTGAATTGGAGTTCACATCTCATACATACTCACTGTTTTAACGTTAGCACTGTTGACTCATCGTACACAAGATGTCAAAAATAATAAAGCGTACATCTGCTATAGCTTCTCAGGTAAAATAACTAGATATTTACGTCATTCCAATTGTTATTAATAATATAACTCCCTATGATGGACCGTTAGAGTCAGTTGAACAATTCGTGCATCTAGATGGTTGTGTAAGACATAGTGGTGATGTTACTAATAAATTATGAAGACCAGATTTACTAATGTCTATCTAAGAAATGTTTGACATCTTCATGATGTGAGTCCTACTGTATAAGGTCAAGCTAATAAACTCTACAATGACAACAGTTTTAGTCTACGTTTGTAAATTTTGATTTTTCTGAGCAGTAGATGCTAAAGATTTCTTTATCTTTACCCGACCGTAGCTGCTACCTTGTCGTGGTGGTCGGGCTTGCCTATCGTGATGACCCAACCGAGTTATACTGGCTAGAACATATGTTCCTGTAGATTCTACCATGCTAGGTAGGTCGATTGGAGAACGATGAGACTAAAAGCAGCTACTCAAGGTCTGAGGTCGAAGTCGTACTGCTGACTGCAAAGGGGTGTGACAGCAGTAAGGTGTTTCCCTCGGACAACTAGCATCTGCAGCGATGCTGCCTTCTCACAAGGAAGGAGGGGTTAGAAAAGGTCGACCCTAAAAATGTCACACCTCACCCTACCTCACGGATTTCCGTCTCCGGCGGTATGGGTGCCCACTAAGGGCTTTTAAGTGCGGAGCTAATACTCAAAAGACTTTTCATAAAAAGGCCGTGCGTGACAGGCCTCAAGCAGTTGTCCCTTGGGCTCTGCGGTCACGCTCTCAGGTCTCTAAGACCAACATTAATCTACCTTCTTTTTCAGGTTCCTGAAGAGAAACACCCTTCCATGGTGTGGGCAGCCAGGAAGTGAAAACCGCCCTCATACCCGCAAAAGCACGAGAGTCCAAATTGGTCAAAATCAAATCCTTTCTACACCTCATAATATCTCTACAACTAACTCTACTTACATTCCTTTATCTCACTGCACCGCTAATGCAAACGATGCGAGCTCACGAAAAATCATTCCTGGTCTCTTGAAACCCCGTTCTAGACTATATGTTGGAGCTTTTAATGTACGGACATTAAGTCAAATAGGGCAACAGGCTTCCTTAGCTAAGACTTTAGAATCTCACTCAATCGATGTATGCTGCGTCTCGGAAACGCGCATACAGGATCCTAGTAAAATCATTAACCTGATTTCACCGTATCAAAACAAAGAAGCAGCCCGATTTACTCTTCGTGTATCCGGTAGCCCGGATGCTGCTTCCCGGGGTCTCGCTGGTGTAGGTATAGCATTGAGTCGTAGGGCAGAACTAGCTCTCCTAGACTGGATCCCTGTAGATAGTCGCTTGTGCGCTATCCGACTGAACGGGACAGTTAGGACTCGGAAAGATAGGGACACTCGTCGTTGCCTCTTTGTCGTATCTGCCTATGCCCCCACTGACTGCAGTTCAGACGAGGTGAAAGATGAGTTTTACAGCAAGCTTACGGACCTCCTCCGAAAAGCTAGGCGCTCTGATATAGTTATAATGGCTGGTGACCTTAATGCTCAAGTAGGTAAACTAAGTGAAAATGAGAGACACTTGGGTGGTTGTTATGGTGTCACGGCTCAAAGAACAGATAATGGCGATCGTCTGTTGCAACTATGCTCAGACAACCGCCTGTTTCTAGCGAATACTAACTTTAGGCATAAGGAAAATCATCTTTTGACCTGGCGACCCCCAAAATCGTCTCAACGTTGGACCCAACTAGATCACATCGCCATCAGCCACCGATGGAGGGGTTCGATAGAGGACTGTCGCTCGTTCTGGGGCACATGTTTAGATTCAGACCATGCTTTAGTGCGAGCGCGTATTTGTTTGAGGCTTACTGGACGTAGGAAAGACATTGCAATGAAGCCTCTTAGGGTTTTACTTAATGATAATAAAGCTAAGAATATATTTCAGGAACAACTAGAAAAACAGTTAGGCGACCGTGTAAGCGATTGCCATCCGGAAGCAGGTTGGAATGATATCAAAAATGCTGTGGAAACAGCAGTGATATCTGCTAGTAAGGTATATCATAAGGCTAGGATGAAGCCGTGGATCTCAGTAGCATCCATCGAACTGATGGATGCTCGTAAACTCATCCCACCTGGCTCTGAACATGATGAAGAGCGAAGTGAGCTTAAGCGCAGGCTGATAAAAAGCCTACACAACGACCGTGAACAGTGGTGGGTGGCGAAAGCAAAAACGATGGAAACGGCAGCGGCGATAGGCAACAGTAGGCAACTTTTTCGACTTATCAAGGAAACTGGTATTAGGGATCCGAATGTGAGTGAGACTATCTCGGAAAGGGATGGGATTATAATTCATTCTCAGTCCAGGAGATTGGACCGATGGGCGGAACATTTTAGGGATCAGTTCAACTGGCCTTCAGCCACACTTCGGTTGCCCACGATCCCCAGTCATCCTGAATGGCAAATCGACTTAATTCCTCCTAGTCTTTATGAAGTTGAGAAGGCTATAGGAAATCTGAAGCGAGGTAGAGCAGCAGGTCCTGATAGGCTTACCCCTGAAATTTTTAAGGATGGTGGTCCAGTTTTAGCAGCTAGATTGACTGAAATCTTAGGTAGAATCTGGGAACTGGGCGTGATACCATCTGACTGGTCTCAATCCCTGATTGTCCCAATTTATAAGAAAGGACAAAAGTCTTCCTGTGACAATCACAGGGGAATCAGTCTGACTAATATAGTTTCTAAGCTGTTAGCATCGATTATACTTAGACGCTTAACTAGAGCTCGTGAGGAGCAGACTAGGGAAAACCAGGCTGGATTCAGACCTGGACGTGGCTGTATAGACCACATCTTCACACTGCGACAGGTCCTGGAACACAGACACACACTTAGGCGTCCTACAATAGTTGTCTTCCTGGACCTAAAGGCGGCATTCGACTCTGTTGATCGTGAGGTTCTGTGGCAGTGTCTGTCATTGAAAGGTAAACCAAAGAAGTACATTAACCTTGTACAAGCTCTCTACTCTAAAAATACAGGTCGAGTGAGAGCTTATGGCGAACTGTCATCGGAATTCCTCACTTCAAGTGGTGTCCGTCAGAGATGTCCACTTACCCCATTCTTGTTTAATTTTGTCATAGACATGCTCCTAGATATAACCATGTCTTCGTCTGACTTTTCAGGAGTTGACTTACTACAAGGAGCCTCGCTTACTGACTTAGAGTATGCTAATGACATAGTCCTATTTGGTGAAGACGCTGACAAAATGCAGAGTCTTCTGACTCCCCTGAATGACAATGCAAGCATGTTCGGGATGCGGTTTTCCCCCTCGAAATGCAAAATGTTGCTTCAGGATTGGGTTGCATTGGCATCTGAACTAGTGATAGGGAGTGAAGTAGTCGAGCGTGTAGACCGCTTCACGTATCTGGGGAGTCTCATCAGTGCTGATGGCCTGGTGACTGACGAAATCTCAGCACGGATACAGAAAGCTCGATTGGCTTTTGCCAAGTTGCGTCACTTATGGCGCAGGCGAGATATCCGCTTGCTAACCAAAGGACGAGTGTACCGTGCAGCAGTTCGCTCTGTCCTACTATACGGTAGCGAAACATGGCCGTTGAGAGTAGAGGACATTCGTAGGTTACTGGTCTTCGATCATAGGTGTCTCCGAAGCATTGCTCGTGTATCGTGGGACAACCGAGTGAGCAATGCTGTCGTTAGGAAACGGGTTCTAGGAAAGGAGGGCAGATCAATAGATGAAGTATTGAAACTTCATCAGTTGAGGTGGTTGGGACATGTGTTACGCATGTCTAACTACCGTCTGCCTCGACGACTTATGTTTTGCGGCGTAGGAATACGTTGGAAGAAAGCTAGAGGCGGCCAAACCAAAACATGGCAGAAATCGATGAAGTCACTGACAAGTGGACTGAGTCATGTTGGTAGATGTAGGCTGCATGGTTGGGGTCCGCGAGGCGAAAGTCACCAATGGTTAGAGACCTTGAACGACATGGCTCAGAATCGTTTGCAATGGCGCAGGTGCATCCACTCTTTGTGTTGTCTCAAAATCTAACTTTCCGAATCCTCTATCTTTCTCCTTTCAAATTTATCTCACTGAATTATACTTTTCGAATCATATCTTCGCTCCCTAATTTTCTGCATTACTGCTAATACTTCTATTATTGCTATCACTCTTGGATTTGAACTGACAGTTGCGTCTCTGTGCTGATGTGGTATGGCGACCTGAACTGATGTACGCACGTACGAAGTTCTGCGTTGTATCTGTCTGTCTGTCTGTCTGTCTATTTCTTTATCATCAAACGTTGTTGCTTCAGAAGAATTTCTAACATTCGGTAACAACACAATGTTAGTAATATTAAGGTTCTATAATTTGTGTTCTGGTGCAGTGATGAAAGTTTAACGTCACCAAATTTGAAGCAGTGGCTTCTATTTGCTAAGTTACTTGTTGACACTGCGAATAAGTGGAAAAAGCAGAGAGATTAATAGTTAATGAAATTAGAATATGTAGAACCTGACTGTTTTAGTTCAATTCTATTAACTTGTTGGAGTTCTTGAGAGGGTAGAACTTAACATTCTGAAACCTTATTATACATGGTTTAGATTAGTCGCTACTCAACTTCAGTTCTCCATTTAATCCATTGTAAAAGCGTGATGATATTCTTTAATGAAACAAAAAATTTTCTGATCTTACTTCTATCCGAGTTATATCTTCTACATTGTAGCTTTCTTGGTGTCATGTCACCTTTAACCTTTTTGATTATGATTACCTACTCTCATTAATTCACAACATTGTGTTTCTAATAGTTCATTGAGTACAACTTGGGTGTCCATTTGTATCAAGTATTCCGTAATTTATAAAGCAAATACTAACCAAGTATATCGTATTACGATAAGCTAGGCACAGTTTCAGTGATTAAAGACTAATTAATGGTAAAATATGACTGAAGAACAATAAATGTAGTTACACCACAGCCTGTTATTAGGATACCACTGAAAACCTACAACACAAGCACAGATGTCTCATTCTTGTATGAGACTATGCAGCAGTATGCAACCTAGATTTCACAAATCAATCAAAAACAAAGGCTTCATGTTAGTGAATACCTAATCCTCCACACCATTGAAACGGTGTCCACTAGTAGAATTCCAACTTCCATCAATTAGTGAGATAGCGTGAATATCATCCATTGATATCTGTGTTAATCATCTTACACATTCTTTATAAAATCATGCAAGATAATGCTCAGATATTCGTTTGTAAACTGTTCACATTGTGTGACCAATATAACATGCCTTACAATAACCAGTCAACTGATACAAACACAGAGATACACCAACATGAACTTCCCACAATTCGACACTCGACGATGTGACTATCCTCGATTATCTCGACAAATGATATAATACCACCCTATTTTCTCATAGACAATCGGTTGTTTAATTATGCTATAATCATGAATGTACAGGTTTAATAAATGGTTTCGTTGGAGAGAAAAATCAAACATTCGTCGTTTGTGTTTTTAACAAGTTGATTTTGGATGTGTGTTATTCAGAAGCAGGGAACATTGAAATACTTCTTCATGCTAGTAAGAGTCTCCCTGATGATATCAGTGTGCTGATTCACTTCACCTCATCACATGATCGTACCTAGAATCATGTAGTTTGACTGCAAACTTCTAGCCTTTAGCATCACTGGATTGATGTCCGATGGGAGGATGACCGATTGATGATTTGAGTTGATGATCAGTTTACTAGTGACTAAGTTCTAGATGTTTCAGCAGTATTAGTAAGAATTCGTGATTAATTGAGCTCATGTGTGTCTGGTGTGATATAGTTATCAGCAATGACAATGAATGGTTGTTTTCATCGGTATTGAATCGAGATGAATCTTTGATGAGTTTCAACATGAATATAAATACAGATTTTTATGAAAATGTGTCAACTTAACTTATCAATACTTAACTGAAATAACCTTGTAGTCGCTAGTGGAAAACCAACTAATGGGACTTGTAGTATGACAATAGCATGATAGACTTGAAGAACTATGATTGGTCGGTATGGTACAAAAGCTATTAAAGCTTTTCCAAGAGATATTGATCGAAAGAAATAACACCAATAAATCAAAGTTAAGACTAAGTAATTTATTAAGTAAAGTCAATGGCTTTTATATATCAAATAATGAACCAATTAGTATGATGAAATACAGAATATAATGAAGGCTGAATCGAAAGTATATGCGTGGGTAACAGGGGTTGTACACAATGTTTTGGATAATTGGATCTTAATAAGGTTACAATAATTTTGTAAAGAGAATGTATCTGTGAATAACTTATAATGTGAAAAATACAACTATTATAGTTATTGAATATTTAAATAGATTCAACTTAATCATAAACACAAAGTATAGACTAGTTGGATTGTGATTTTCATGTTACTATCATGATGTAGCATCTGTAAATAAGCAACACTGAAATATTAATTTGATATCACGAATTGACCATAAGTGAACAACCACTGATCACCTGGAAGTACTAGACAGCTGTCTCGTCCTAGTATGGGACTCCTCAGTAGTGCACATCCACAAACGACATAAGCCGATTCAGTGGTTTACTGGTAGAGACTACATTGCGGAGCGAGTGTCCTGAGTTCAATCCCTGATGAGCTAGTGAGATCAAATTCTTTCACAGTTTCATCTTAGGACGACACAGCTGTCTGGTGCTTACTGGTGATTAATGGCTGTTTAATTTAGACTGATTCGCGATGTCATATTGACATTCAACAATCTTCACAACACCTAATAACATTGCAGTAACGTTTTATTACTTACAGCTTCATATGGTAAAGATTTTAATTCACATTCACAAAATAATTCACCAAATGACTGTCAATCCACAATTTATGAGACTAATCCATCAATACAATCCTCCTCATCATCATCATTATCGTCTAATGTTACATCAACCCTTCTAGTTGAATCCTATCATTGGAATCAATCTAAACAAGGCGATCCAATTAAACGTCTTGAAACAACTGGGAATAGTTCAATTTCATTATTATTACCATTTAGTAGACATTGTTATAAACTAATTATTAATGCTCCATTAGGTTATGTTATTACTATTCTTGGACGTGTACATTCATCATTTACTACAAACGAACAAATCAATAAATTGAGTTCATCTCTAAAAGGTGTACAATCAGTGAATATACTATTTGGTGATAATGATTACATTTTAACAAATGGTATTTCAACATGTCCAATATTAATAAAGTATTATGCAAATTACCTGATCAATTCAATGTTTGCTATAGGACAAGGTTTAGAAACATTGATACATTTAACTGAGATACATAATCAACAAATTCATGAAACACTTAATACTACTAATAATAACAATAATAGTAGTATAATAAACAACTTGGAATCTTATCAACAAGAGTTTAAAGAAAAATTTACAAATGCTCTAACGAGTCTAAATAGTAAACAAGAAGAATTAAAACAATTATTATCAATATGGCCTAATCAACAAGTTAGTTTGCTTTAAATTATGCGCATAAATTAAACCAGAATTTGATTGGCTAATTAGTTGTGCTTATCTCTGATTGGTTGTTTTATGTGTTGAACTGTACATAGATATTTCAGTTGAGATTATCCTTATTAATTCAATAATGGAAGTTACATAATCATCGATTTTGGCTGTTTCTGGATTCATTTTAAGAGTGGGTGATACATATGTAGATGAAGCCTTCTTTCTAAGCATCTGGAATTATCTTCTAACAGTCTATTATGAACATGTAGACATTTGACTGATTGCTGTATGGTGATCAACTTGATTTTTATCAAGTCCTTTGTAGTGCTGATTGAATTCTATCAATCAAGTTGCAATACAATCATTGGTCTAAATAACATTACCTATACAGATAGTTTAGTGGTAACAGTCTCAAACTGTGAAACTGGCCGATCCGATATCGAACCTGCTGGGGAGCATGAGTTACCCCAAAGATTTCAGATGGACGTTTGCTGACGAGTGATAATTATCATGAAACATAGGTCTTAGAATTTTCTTGACTATAGTCAAAACAAGCAAAGTGATATAAACTCTTGGATGAAAAACATAAAAACGTTAGAAGAGAAAACGAACAAAAGTACTAGGTGGTGTTCTATTTCTCTTTCTGAACTAGTTTTGTAATTCATAGAAAGTTAAGTTATTTACCTTAAGTGAGTGATGTAAAAGAAGATGTGAACTTCAACTAGTAGACTACAGGCATTAATTGAGATAAGGAATGCAATTTTTCATTTGATTATAATTTTACTCTAGTTAAACAGTGTTATGTACGTATAAAATATGACATTTACTTTCACTAATTGACATTAGACACTGATTTTGATAAATACATGCACTGATGTTTCATTATCAATAATTTATCTGTTATGACTGTTGATCTGGTCTTTGATAACCTTCACAATAATAAACTTGAATGATTAGACAGGTAATCGTGATCGACTGAAGTAGTTAAGACTTGCATTACGCATCATAAACCACTGCCTATTTAAATGTACAATGCTGATTGGAATAGAAATAGAGTGAGAGGAAACTAAAAATAGCCATTACAAAAATGTGGAATTGATTCATGAATTCAATGTCTATTGATCTGAGTCGTATTAGTAAATGTAGACTATCTAGTTTGAATCTGCTAAATATTCGCAACCAGTGGTTAGAGACATTGCCGAATGGTATAGCGTAAACTAGGTCATAGTAGTGCAAGGGCATTCAATCTCGATAATTCTCTGAGTCTTAGATTAAATTACCCCTACATACATGCTCTTTTATTTTAATTTATTGAAGTGAATTTTTGATACTTAGCTCATCTCATTATTATTGTTATTATGTTGTTTAATGCCTTTATTATCCACCTTGCTAGTTTCGTTTCATTGAGTTACAGTTGGACAACTTGTGATAATGTACAACAGTAACGGATTCTACATTATCGTTGACTAGTATTTTATAGATTCTTCAGTAAATTGTTAGTCGAAGAGATTCTAAATAACAAATTGAAATCACTGGAAAAGCTATCTCCTATAAAACTTAGTATAAGACTTTTAAATAACCGTAGGCTGAAGGCCTACGATGTGAAACCTTTACATCCCACATTTAATCATTGGCGGAGTCACAAACTAAGTTAAAGCAACTGTCTAATACTCCCTGGTATTCAACAATTCATTTATTATGATTAGTTCATAATTTAAGCTACCTTCAGATTGATTCGGTGTTGTCTTTAGGTGATCAAGCCAACTTTATTATCAATAATTCAACGTTTAACTGAAGATTCAAGTACACCAGATATGAATTATGCTTGGCGTATATTACAAACAGATTTTACTACAATTAACCCATTTAGAGTGAAGTATAGTCATGGTAAGTGATAAATCAATTATCAATCTACAATTAATTTTGATTTATGTATAATCTGAGGATTAAACCAATCCCTTTTCAAGTATTGATCATATCCACACTATTCAGTTACGTTGTGATACACTCCTAAAGTCCTATTAATAAGCTATGACCAGTATAGATCAATCACATTGTAAGATGGATGGATAACGTTAATGGGAAGTGTTAGCATGATTGTTACTAGATCTTAAAGTACTGATACTGACCACATGTGAGTTTGTAAGTAGTTACTACAAAGAAGTTTCATATTAAGCTGAAACATTTAACTGTTATTATACTGCCTGAATTTCGAAGGATTTTATACCTAACTTCAGTTATCGTTTGATTTTATATGTTTAAGATAAGGTCCGAGTATTGTGTGCTAAATATTAAGTATTTGCATTATTTCCTACCGCATGTTTATGGCATGCATCTTAAAGCAATTTACTAGTAATGATTGAAATCGATTCTCTTTTAAGTAGTTCATATAGTCTGTGAAGTTTGAGAACAAGTAAAAGATGTATCTGTCATCTATATGCATATGTAAGAGTCTAGTACTTCATGTTGTTGAGATGGTACACAACAACTGATCACTTTTGAATGCCTTATATACATGCTGATTTGATTGACACTATTATCATGTTGCTGCAGGTTATTGGTGAAATTGGATTTCACCTTAGGTAAGAATTAAACATGAGCATTTCGTCCAATTCATTTCACTTTAATCCACATCTTGACTTAATCAGAAGTGTATAACTAAAATCAGTTCATTAAAGGTGCATATATACCAATATAAACTGGTTATATGTGGACCATAATATGAACAACTGATAAACACAGCTGATTACATATGCAACATTATCTATTTAACAAGTTAACTAAGTTAAATCAATCAGTGCCGGTTACCTTAGGTAGAGCATAGGCTGCTGATCAGCATTTACCAACCAACTCTGACCTAGACTCTCATTTACACTTTTTTCTAAGTAATATTCGTTCTACTATTCATATCTATCTCCGATTCCCTGAGCAATGTGTATTTTAGTCTTCCTCTTTTATTTTGGTCTTGAGAATTCCAACTCAATACTTGTCATGTGACGCAGTTTGATGATTTCCACTGTGTATGTCTTATCCATCTCCAACGTTGTCTCCTTATTTCTTCCTCGTCTGGACTCTGTTCAGTTTGTTCTATGCTACAGTCTGTTGTTGCTGATGATATCTAACCAACCGACTCGAAGTATCTTGTGTAAACAACTGTGCATAAATAACTGCATCTTCTGAATGATGATTATCTTAGCTCTCCATACAAGTTTGAGCTCCATACAATATGGTTGTATTAATGTTTGTATTGAAAATTGTGAGTTTGATGTTGACTGACAGTTATTTTGAGATTAATATGCTTTTCAGATGTAGAAATGGTGTTCATTCATTGTCAGTGTGTGCCTTCATATCTGCCTCAGATGCTTTTGTTTGTCGATGATGTTGCCCAGTTATGTAAAAGTTAACTAATTAACTCAGTAATGAATTCACGTCTGTAGCAGAAGGTAGTTGGTTAGAGTCTCACATGTGAACATAAACGCGGATATAGAAACATTCAACTAAGGAGTCACGAATTCAATAAAACGAATTTATTAGATTTGGTTAAAGCCTGCATTCCACAATTACTGAAATTCAGGGGTTTTCTAGACAATCTATCCTTTGTGTAAAAGGGTTATTCGTTAATTTAATGAAGAAAACTGAATGACCTGCTAAAAACTATCTCTTTAAACATTTCAGATACAAATCCGAATCAAACTCCTTTGATTACAACAAAACAAAAATCAAAAGTAACTAGCTCACGTAAGTGTTTAACAGATTTCGATGCTTATCAAAGTATTCTAATTGAATTTTATTCGCTTGTGTTTCTCCACAGATTGATTTAAGTTGTGTACTAAGAATTACTAAGCAGCTGTCTCATCATAATATGGAGCTACATAACAATACGTACCTTTGATCCCGTCATGGAATCAAACGCAGGGTCTTCAAGTCTCACGGTAAACGTGCAATCCCATGTCACACTGAGCCAGTCAGTGTATAGTGGTAGAATTCCAACTTCTATCAACTTGTACTATGTTGTGACGATTCACCATCGTAACTAGTGATAACTATCTCCCTCTTGAAAAGCCTAAACTATGTCAATCATGACTTCATGCTAGAACTTCAGAATAATCATCGTGCTATATCACAAAATGATGAGAGTCGAAATTTTGACATTAAACTCCGCCTTAGTGGTGCATATGGTTAAGTAGTCACTGCTAGGCCTAAAGACCTTGGGTTTGAATCCCTGAAGGAGTAGAGGGTAAGCATTATTAAACAGGACGAGATATCTTTTCATGACTCTCTAGTTTTAAATAACAGCCAACCGATATCAATCTGTGACAAACACGAACGACTAAATTAAAACGTTATTGTGGGTTATTGATGAAATTTATTTCTGTCCCATGAAACGTTTTATAACCAAGAGAACACCAGTTTGATCATGTCATCGACATGACTAATTTAATTATTTACATTTGACATTAAATTTTAAAGCAAATAACACGATAGAATTACGATATTTACAACTATATAGTTAAATATGACTGATGAACAATAAATGTAGTTACACCATAGACTGTTGTTAGTTGGATACCACTGAAAACCTACAACACAAGCACGAATGTCTCATTCTTGTATAAGAATATCCAGCAGTATACACCATAAATTCCACAAATCAATCGAACACAGAGCCTTCTTGTTGCTGAATACCTAATCCTCCTCACCATTGAAACGGTATCCAGTAGTATAATTCCAACTCTCATCAATTAGTGAGATAGCGTGAATATCATCCATTGATATCTGTGTTAATCATCTTACACATTCTTTATAAAATCATGCAAGATAATGCTCAGATATTCGTTTGTAAACTGTTCACATTGTGTGACCAATATAACATGCCTTACAATAACCAGTCAACTGATACAAACACAGAGATACACCAACATGAACTTCCCACAATTCGACACTCGACGATGTGACTATCCTCGATTATCTCGACAAATGATATAATACCACCCTATTTTCTCATAGACAATCGGTTGTTTAATTATGCTATAATCATAATGTACAGGTTTAATAAATGGTTTCGTTGGAGAGAAAAATCAAACATTCGTCGTTTGTGTTTTTAACAAGTTGATTTTGGATGTGTGTTATTCAGAAGCAGGGAAAATTGAAATACTTCTTCATGCTAGTAAGTCTCCTTGATGATATCAGTGTGCTGATTCACTTCACCTCATCACATGATCGTACCTAGAATCATGCAGTTTGACTGCAAACTTCTAGCCTTTTGTACCACTGGATTGATGTCCGATTTGAGGATGATCAATTGATGATTTGAGGTGATGATCAGTTTACTAGTGACTAAGTTCTAGATGTTTCTGCAGTATTAGTAAGAAGTCGTGATTAATTGAGCTCATGTGTGTCTGGTGTGATATAGGTATCAGCAATCACAATGAATGGTTGTTGTTATCGGTATTGAATCGAGATGAATCTTTGATGAGTTTCAACATGAATATAAATACAGATTCTCACAAAATCATGTCAGTTTAACTATATAGCAGGTTACTCATTATGTAGATAATAAATTTAATGTTAGAAACAAGGTTTTTTGGATGTATTGTTTTTATCTTAGAGGTTAGTATCATGGATACTGTTCTAGGTCACAATGAAAGTATCGAAATTAACCTATTTAACTAGGTAACCAAAAATCCTCACAACGTATAGTGCTAGTTACTTACAAACGATACACCCTAACGCAAATAAGGACTCATTATGCGAAACCTCAGTTCTTTACTTACTACTTATATATACATGTCTCTTTTATTACTATATAGGTGTGGAGAAACCCAGTCAATCTGTTAAAGTGTGAGTTGATTATCTTAGTTAACAGATTATGAATAAATTGTTCACTTTTTACTTAGAATAGCCATGATCAACTAAAGCGACAGTAATCAGTTGCCATTTTAACTACCAAACTACGAGCAAGTAGCTTATTAATAGCTGTTCAAATCCAAATTACCTAACCATCAAACTGTCTACTTAAAGTCTAGCCAATGAGTCCCAAATAGGACGAAACGCACCTTCTGGATTCTGCTACCCAGTCACAATTTAAATTAAATACTACTTGTAATTAATAGCTACATCGAAGCAATCCGCTCAAGATACACGTATGGCAAAAGAGAGTGACCATTTTTGTCAATGATTAATCAACGGGAAGATACAAACCCGTACTAATTACTACTTAAAGTCGTTTACAATGAAAGAATGGGAACCGGTGTATTAGCCCTAATATATTTTTAGCTGGTCTCTAAGTAGATTCAGGCTTGTACAATTCAAAACACGTGATCGAAATACTAATAATGAATTATTCATTGTATGAATAAGGTTTTGTTGAAGTAA
Source organism: Schistosoma japonicum (assembly GCA_025215515.1). Taxonomy (NCBI): domain Eukaryota; kingdom Metazoa; phylum Platyhelminthes; class Trematoda; order Strigeidida; family Schistosomatidae; genus Schistosoma; species Schistosoma japonicum. The sequence goes on along the minus strand of CM046069.1, from coordinate 83,639,859 downwards.
ACTTTAAACCATACTGCTAAATATTCACCATTAATATATGACCTTAATCCATTTCTCAAAAGAAGATATAGCTGGACATGACGTTTTGTGTTCTATTTTAAATTAGTGGATTTGCCTAAAGGATACACTCTCAATAGAGAGTATTCTACAAACTGTTTACTTATTCTTAAATAGTTATAAGTTAAGTCAGCCAAGTTAGGAGTAGGATAGTCATCACCAATTTCCACCGAATGATAAATAGCCTACATGACAGATTGATAGAAGCTAGAATCTTACTACTGCAAGCCAACTGTTTGGCTCATATACGCAGTGCTTTAATAATTAATTTTCAGGCCTGATGGTACATAGGCCGATGATACTCATTGGGGATATCCATACTGAGACTAAATAGCTACTCAGTATTTTGCAAGTCCTAAATAATTATATTATTATTATGTTGCGTTTAGTTGACTTATGGATACAAGTACTTATTAATTCTTATCAAGTATCTTGTTGTTTCCATTTGGGCCTTAATACAATAAGAATCACGAAAGGTTAATAGCAGAGTTCATTGATCAATTGTCAATCTTTAAATCCCAGTGTTTGACGTCACATCCTTAAACAGTGCTAGATGTCAGGTAGGATTTCATGTCTACTATTTCCAATTATCAATAATCAGTACATAGTGCACACGATGTCAACTCTACTCAACTGTTTAAACCTAATCGATCAACTTCAATAAGTACTGAAAGACTAAGCAAAGTAGTCACTGATCGATACTAATTTATCTGTTGATTGATCACAATGTAATGATCAGACAGATATTTGTCAAGTTCTTTATAGTGATGACCAAATTCTAGCGATCATATTATATTGTGGTCACTAGTCTAAGTGACTCGATAATACTGGCTCTATGTAATGATGGAAGATGGTTTGTAAGTTGTCTGCAGGAAACCATGAACGTAGGCTTCATGCTGGTTGGCACTTGTTAGTGAGGCGTACCTGCAATTTTTAAAGAGACTAATGCTCCCTTGCGAAATCAATCCCACGTCACCCAGTTTCACAGTGTGCGACGGTTATCATTAAGCTATTCGGACCGTGGCTGTCTTTCTGCATGACTGAAATGTATACACTCGTTGATCACTATGTAGTTATCAACTTGATGATTGTCAAGTTGATCAAATTCTATCAATTGTAATATGACCATTAATTTAAATGACTGGACATCACTGGTACTATATACATATGGAGAGTGATTATAGGGGTGGTTACGGCTAAGTGGTAGCTGTCGGAGACTATAAAACTAGGTGACATAGGGTTGAATCAGCAGGTGAGCAGAAGTTCCCTTTATAGATTGTAAGTACACCTTACTGATGAGTACTAAATAACACGAAACCTTCATCCAGGATTACATTCCACCTTCTATACTAATTGATTATTTTGTTGTATTAGATTTACCCTTAAAACGTTCTACATTGAATAACTTGCTTGTTTTTTACATTCTTTCCAATTATTTACAGTAATACAATTGAAGAAACATTTATTAATCGTTGGAATCAACCAATTGATCCTGATATCTTAGTTGCTATAGTTCGTATACAATCATTATTTCGTGGTTATCGTATTCGAAATGCTAAACAATTCAATCAAATACAGCATATTATTGATATCTTATTATCAATTATTAATTCACAATATAATAATGATAAATTGAAAATTGATCATTTTATGAATAAACTATCATTATTCAAAATAAAACGTTTATCAATTGGTTGGATGACTTGTTTAAATGCACTACAACAAGGTCAACATCAATTTGAAGCGGGAAATGAAATAATTACAAAATTAATTTTTACTAATTCAATAACTATGAATAATTTTAGCATTCAAAGTAAATTATGTAAAGATCTTAATTTATATTTAAGTATTAAAGAATATACTGGAACATATTCTGATATGTCATCATCATATCCAATGCATAATACTGGACCTGAATTAGACAATATTGACAAGTTATGTAATCCATTACATAATGATTGGATACATTTATTATTTCGTGATTGTATTTATCCATCGACAACATTGAAGTATACATTTATAGGTCAAGAAGAGTTTAAATATTCAATTCATATGAAAACAACTACTCTATCAGATAGTTATATTCTACTAATAAATAATGATAATGGTAAGTATAATAAACAATTACTTATGAGTAGTATGTATGTAGATAAAGTAATCAGTGGATAGAATAAAAATGAAAATTCCTTATAATTGTCTGAGTTGGATTGTGACTGGTAGGAGGTATCCAAAACATGGGTTTCGTCCTTTTTGAGACTTGTCAGTTTGATGTAACTGCAACCCAGTGTTAATGTTTACATCGGAGCTCGAATTCAATTTTTTTCATATCAAGCGCTTTCATACTAATTCTGGAGGACTTCATTAGTGCAAAATTCTGAGATTTTCTCAGCAAGTGATCAGCTGCTTGTTCTGTCGACTTTTAATTTGTTTGATTGTTGTTAACTGTCGAACCTGTTATGATAAATTGATCTGAATTAAATAATCATTTGAAAGCAGGAACTGCTACTTAAAGGCGTTTCATCCTAGTGTAGGACTCTTCAGTAGTGATCATTCACAACTTATCAGTAAACCGATCTCAGGATATTCAAACTTTGAGACAAGCGCTTAACAATCGGTCCATCAAACCAAATTTAAACTGGCTAGACACAAACTTCTGAAAGTGACTCCTGAAATTCTATTCACAGGTGACAAGTAGTGTGGCTTATGTTGGGTTTGAAACATTTACTCACTGACGGCGACAGACGAGGTTCGGAAATATATCAAAAATTTATTAAAATGGTAATATTAACCGTTGGATGTAAACTAGTCAATATGGTCATTGTATAAAGCGAAACTATCAGATGTGAACTTGAAACTGTTGTCTGAAACTGCCTCGTAGTCTTACTGACTGATTCCTTAAGTGATGATTTGTAGAATTCATATATATGAGAGAAAATCTATAAATCAGAAGTCGTGACTAGTGAAGTTCAGACTTGTCAAGTGTGAGACATTTATCACCAATGAAAACGGTTGATTATCGTTATATATCACAAATTCAACAGTTGTCACCGAGGGAATTGAATGATCATTGACAGTTTACTGAATTTGGAAATATCTTCCATATTAATAGTACTGGGTTACTTAAAATGAATGCTTTAACTTAGTGACTAATTGGTTATAAACTTAATAATCTAGTATCATTATACTTGCTACTAAATTGAAATACTTTATTGAATTAAAATGGTTTGTGGTGATTGGTACTAAGTTTAGTTAATTAGATTCATTACATATGGATGTTGACAGAGTACTGTTGAAAACAAGGAAGCACTGGACAGCCGATTCGTCCAAAAACGGAATCTCTCAGATGTTTGTATCCTAGATTCCGTCCTAATTGCTTCAGATTGGAGAACACCTAATCCTCTGCATCACTGGGCCCGTATCCGATGATCGAATTCTCACTTTCATTAATTTGTACTATGTAGCACAACAATCATTCATTGTTATTGAAGATAATTGCTTTACTCCCGATAAATCTGAACTTAATGTTAAATACAAAAGTGTAACTATAAGTCTACATTGCTGATGAGTACAATATGAAGACGAAATACAAATAAAGTTTATTTAGATAGTACCTAACAATCTTTTTATTGAAAAAAAATATTTATTAGGTGTAACAATTCGTCCATCCATTGAATTTCCATATACTTGGTTCAACTTATTAGAAAATATTCAAGGATATACTTTATTAGGACTAGTCAATGAGAATGCAGTACCTTCATCAAGTGGAAAATGGAGTCTACAACTATTAGGACCAGGTGTAATTGGCAATGAAAATCTTCCTAAACCGCTGAATACTTCTTCAATGAGTTTTATCTCTAACTTTTATACAATTGAATTAGAAGATTATTATGAACCAAATTCAAGTGGTTTACTATTTCGTCGACAAATTGTAGTAAGTTAATAATGGAAAATGTAATGATTCTTAGCGGTAATTTCATTCTAAACGTTTGAAGTTACTTGACAATAAGCTCCTATGAATATGCCACTGTAGTACAAGAAGAAATATTGAATGAGAAAAGACAGTCGTTATGGTTAGTAATGAAATGCTCAATCTAATAAGCAGTGCTTAGTTACTAAATGAATAGAAAAGTAACTGTAACTTCTGGGTACACTACGTTGAACCTCACTTCTTACTTTAAGAAAATGTTCTCTTTGAAATACATTAAGGTGTTATGATAAATGATAATCAAGAAACTCGAGTTTATCGATCATGTTATGCAATTAACTAATTGAAAAATAGAAAACATTAAAATGACATGACTTCGTATAGATTGTTTGTAATTTTTTGATTGAAATCATCATAGATTGTTATCAGTTGAGTATCCTGTAAAACCACGAAGACCTGAATAGTTGTTTTGTTCTGGTGTGATAATCTTTAGCTACAGTACTCATCCTTGAAAAGGCTAAAGGTCGAATTCAAGATCTTTCGGTTTCATAGCGAACGCCTAACTATCGATACCACTAGGATGAAACAGTTGCCTAGTAATTAGTTTCAAGATTCTTCCAAAGTTTTAGTAAGAAGTTATGACTATTAAAGTCCATACACATCCAAAATGAAATACTTGACATTAGTGGGTGACATTGGATGATCATTGAGTATACACCAGGCCATCCTGTCCAGTGGTGCTGATGATTAAGACTTCACAAAGAAACCTGAAATCTTGAGATTTGATCCATAGTTGTGTCAAATATGCTAACTTCTAAGGTTTTCCAAATTTGGACAAGATAGCTGTCCAGGTCTCCTTAATTTTCGGTGACATCCAACTAAGATCAATTTGAACCAATCCAAACAACATACTTAAAACTTCTCAATAAAGCTAGTAGTCTCATCTTTGATCAATACTAAAAGAGGTTGGGTTATTGTGCCAACATTTTTATTCTAACTTTCTGCTATGACGTCATTAGAAAGGCTACTGTTTCAGTGTGTATAATCATTTTGTTGATATTTCATTTTGGGAACGTGACTACAGTAACAAACGTCAATGACAGTGGACACAAGTGATATAATAATGATAAGAATTAAATCGTTTACGTTACATACAACTAAAGCAAACTGAAATAGTCTTCTAAATTGTAGTCCTGACAGTAAGTTGCTCTATTTTAATCGCCCTTCACAACACTTTCTATATGCGTCAATAATGTATCCTTCATTAAATCTAATGACTGTATTTCAATACCAGTAATGAACTGCATAGAAAACAATTCATTCGTTCTTGATCACGACCGTTTCTAGATCTTGAAATTCTGTATGAACTTGTAGGTGCATAGTTCTGGAAATTTATGAAGTAGCAATGATAGGAATTGTTGTATTACATAATGTTAGATTGTCTATCAACAATATGTCATCATGTTCTTTTGGTCACTGATTTATATGTTTATACTGCTAAGATTTCACGAGTTTATGGTGACACCTAGATAACCGCTAACGAACGTAAGACCAGTGACACAGTAACAGGAAGGTAAGCTGTTCCGCAGCGCCCCAGCCCAGCTAACTAGAGTAAGAAGTCCAAAGACAGCAAGAAGCGTTTATTCCACAGGCAGCCTGTCAGATGACATTACCACACACAACTCATGCGTATATATACAAAAATAGAGAGCGTCCTTGGAATGTTACAAATAGCGTACTAAAATAAACAACGAACCTATAAGATTTAGCGTCTTACCGAGTGTGAAACACGAACTGAAGGTGAGAAGGGGAATTTTTGACATGAAAACAGGAAATTCAAATTTATACAATAAAATCACAAAAATGACAGGTTTGCCAAGTGAGTTTTGGGGATCTAACATCCCCAACATATACTAACATAAATAATATATTTCTTAGCGAATCTCTTGTTAAGATTTTAATCAACACTCTTAGTAATCGAATGTTGTGGAGATTGTTGAATGTTAATTCAATATCACAAATCGTTGTGAGTTAGACAATCATCGAAAACCAGGAACTGACACTCGATAGTTGTTTTGTCTTTGTGTGGGACTCTGCAGTATTGAGCATTTGCAACAGCGCTACGCAATTTACTTCAGGATATTTAGGTTTTGAAGTGAACGCTTTAGCGTTAGACCAATGAGCCATCTGGCAACCAATGGTTGATATTTCCAGTTCACTCAAATCAAGACATATTTGAGTGACTTCATTCATTACTGTCAGTGGGTAACTGCTCACGCACGACATGGCTGAACTTTACTGATCATGTATACTCTCCAGTACTCTAGGGCTTACCTCTAGAAGTTAGTCACTAGGGAGGTTATATTAACTGAGACTGAAAAGTGAGGACGTTATGAGTGTTTGGAGTCTTAGTGAAAAGAAGTAATGAGTAGTGGAGTTCAACTATGTCGGGTGTGAAATACTTACTGATCAACAGAAATGGATGATATTACACAAACACATTGCAAACTGAGTTAAAAATATTAACCGTTAGATGCAAATTGGCTCAGTGGTCTAGTGGTTTGGTGTTAGACGCGTAGCCTGGATATTCTGAGCTCGATTGGTTTGTAGTTGCACAATTTTGAAGAGTACCACACTAGGATGAAACAGTCATTGAGTGTCAGTTCCTGATTAACAAAGGTTGTCTAACTGAGATAAATTCGTGATATCAAATTCAATTGACCTTTCACTTCATTGAACTATTTTTAACACAACAATATTGTTACATATTCCTGATCTTTCATAACATTCACTTGTTACTACTAGCTAAGTCTAAATTTCGAATAGATAGAGAAGATTTCAAACTTACACAAATATTTTCAGTTGTGATTGTCTGTCTTAACTGAAGAATTTAACTGTACAGCTTATTCATAGTTCTGGACAGTACTATCAATAAACACTGCATATAGAGATGACAGTCATTTGGCAGAATAATCAGTAATCTTACTTTTACATACATTAAACACTGATGATTTCCTTCAGGACAAAAACATAAGCTTATCAAGTGTTGATGTTTACATTAGGACTCGAATTCAGTCAGTTCCTGTGAATCGTCAATACATACACTATTATGCTATTGTGTCCAAACAGCTACAGTTGTGAAATGTGTATGTATATGTTATTTGAAAGTATTTGCACCCTCCCGTTGATGTACATCTGAACAGTGTTCAAGATAAGACGGAATAGGCATCTTGCATTCTACTTATCAGCTACATTTGTTTTGATACTTATGAAATACTTTACTTTAGTAGCTTAAGTTATGGTCCTTACAAAATAAATTGCTCTGAAGAGCACCAATGGTGAGGCGCCTAGGAGGAAATTGGCTACCAAAGCTGCATGTAAGAGTGCTTTAGCTACCGGTGGTGTGAAGAACCCCTGTCGTCATTGACTACAGACAATTGCTACTCCCCCCCTTCAGATTACCTATATTCAATCTATCCTTCCAAAGTTTTTAATCATAAAAGTAGCTTAGGATTTCAAGAACATAGCTCGTACTATGTGATAAGTCAGTGAGTCTTACTTTGTTGGCGTTTTTTGAAGATATCAACTTGTTTGCTTCAGTTTTATGGTTTTTACAGTAGCTTACCTATTCATATATTCTATTCATGTATTCTCTTGTTTTCTTTTCTAATAGGCTAATAATGAGAGTTTAATTACCATTCACCTACGATTATCTGTACCAAATGTTTTCACACGTATATGCATTAAACTAGGTAATAAAGAAATGAGATCTGCTGAAGGTTATGGTGGTGCATGCATATTTGCTTATCTCTTATTAACTGACCTAGTAACAGATGAGAAAGAGAGTTCGACATTGAATTCAATACGTCAATTAGAAACAAATAAAATGGACAATGTTAAATTAAATCTTAAAGATGCTAATAATTCAAAGATTACAACTAATAAATTAAATACTGTCAAAGTATCACCAAGACGATCGGCAACTATCAAAAAGAATGTAAAACCTGGAGTAAGTTGAAGTAATTGCATTATTGATTATACTGAAGTATTTGTACTGTTTAAAGAACACGAATTGTTTTCAGTGTTAGAGATCTTCACTTAGGGATTTCATTTTCATAGCTACAATCAGTCAATGCCTGTTACCGCATTTGTAACATAAGCCACTGACCCGCATTCGCCAAACAACTCTGTCCTGGGCTCTTATTTTCACCTCTTCTCAAGTAGTGTTCATTCTATTATTTATATCTACCTCGAATTCTCGAAGCAATGTGTATTTTAGTCTTCCTCTTTTATTTTGGTCTTGAGAATTCCAACTCAATACTTGTCATGTGACGCAGTTTGATGATTTCCACTATGTATGTCTTATCCATCTCCAACATTGTCTCCTTATTTCTTCCTCATCTGGACTCTGTTCAGTTTGTTCTATGCTACAGTCTGTTATTGCTGATGATATCTAACCAACCGACTAGAAGTATCTTGTGTAAACAACTGTTCATAAATAACTGCATCTTCTGAATGATGATTATCTTAGCTCTCCATACAAGTTTGAGCTCCATACAATATGGTTGTATTAATGTTTGTATTGAAAATTGTGAGTTTGATGTTGACTGACAGTTATTTTGAGATTAATATGCTTTTCAGTTGTAGAAATGGTGTTCATTCATTGTCAATGTGTGCCTTCATATCTGCCTCAGATGCTTTTGTTTGTCGATGATGTTGCCCAGTTATGTGAAAGTAAACTAATTAACTCAGTAATGAATTCACGTCTGTAGCAGAAGGTAGTTGGTTAGAATCTCACATGTGAACATTAATGTGGATACGGAAACATTCAACTAACGAGCCAGAAATTCAATCAAACAAATTTCCTTGATTTCTTTGAAAGTTACATTCCACAATTACTGAAATTCAGGGGTTTTATTGACGATCTATTTTTATTTCTGTCGTTTTTACCTCTATCTAGTTTTTGATATTACATTCCGATTGTTATAATTAAGGGGGTAGGGTTGTGGAGGAAGTTAACTGTTGATCCTGATTTCACAAATTGATCTGAATCAGACAATGACTGATCACCTGGAAGAACTAGACAGCTGTTCCATCCTAATATAGAACTTTACAGTCGTGTGCATCCAAGACGTTCGGGAGTTCTAGTTTAAAAACGTGACCGTTTGGGTTCAGCCGTGTGGGTTGTGAGGCGGTTATCCACCTATGACATAAATGAGGTCGCCCAGACATATCACGAATTGATTAAATTTGAAATATCAACCGTTAGGAGCCGACTCTATAGTCCAATAGTGAAGCGTTCGCTGTGAAGCCAGAGTACCTGGGTTCGACACCAGATGCTTTCTTGGATGCGCACTTCTGAAGAGTGCCATACTAGGAAGAAACAGCTTTCTAGTTGTATCGAGTGTACAATGGTTGTCTGATTCAGATCAATTCGTGATTTCAGAATTCTGATTGTTGATTGACTTTGTATTCAGTAATTGAGTAAAGATTAAGATTATAGCAGATATGTAATATTATTCTGTTTAAAGTTACCCTATTTCAATAAAAGAAAGTTCACAGCACAATTTCCATGTACTGATGAGATTCAGCGATTTGTAAACTATTCACGACGAGTGAACAGAATAACTAATCAGAATCAACCTATCAACTGTAAATTTCTATTTAATTTGCATTCTCACTGAACGTATTCAAGAAAAGCAAACTTCATAATCCAAGAATTTTACTGTCTTAGTTAAACGTTAACGATGAGACCTAAGGCATTCGGGCTCAGTCATTGGTAGTGCCGTAAATGCCTACGGATACTGAGAAATCCTATACTACAAAACGTAACTGTCCAGTACTCTTTGGTTTACAATTATATCTATACGAATTATACCTGTGACGAATATGAACAACCATAGATCGATCATATAAAGGCATAAAAGCATTTAACAAGTAATGAACTTTCCATCTTGTAAAGTTACAAGTCGATTTTCATCACAAACTGATGTCTTTCAGAGAACTCATGTTTCCGTCTTAATACTCTGTGACTGACTGATAAAGGTAGACATATACTGAAAAGTGAAAAATTTATAAGTTGTAACATACTTCCTGGTGTTGATTTCTACTGCCGAATTAATTTCCTTTGTGTTGTTGGAATTCGTTGTCTGTTTGCTCTAAATGCTTACAAGCTATTGGAAATCTGATTCATTAACTGATGGTGAGATTTATTATGTGCTCATATAAGGTGACTAGCTTTTAAGAACTAGTGTCATATCAAGTTAATTTACACTGTTATTTCCATTTATTACTGAGTCCCAAGTTTCTGAAATCACTTCAATGGATAGACACAGCTGAGTAACTAAAAGTTCAAGTAAAACACTCCTGTTTCGCACTGTGTAATTTCAATCTTTTCTATCATTCCGAAATACTCATTGTTTTGAGTTCGAATCCTATAAAGCGAGCATGAATTCATTTGAATTCATTTTATTTGATTTATCTCTGTTCTGCTTTTCAAGCTAATCAATAAAAGTTTTTATTTTATCAATTCAATTTATTATTTAGAGTAGCTCTGGCAGTTCCACTGGTAATACAAGTACAATAGGAAGTGGTGGAGGCTCTAGTAGTATTAATAGTGCAAATAATGAACGTCGTCATCCATCTGCACTGCCTAATACCACTTCACCGCATATACATAGTTTAGATAGTCAACAATCAGAAGAAGAACGACATTATTGGATTGAAGCTTACGTAGATAGTAAATGTTGGCCATTAAGTATCAGTAATTGGGCATTTTTAGAAGAACAACGTTATGCTAAACTAGAAGAATGTCAAGGTAAATAATTCATTAATATACTTAATCATTCATGTTGCATTTCTTTGTAGACGATATTAATCATGGATTAACCTCATTTGTAGTACTACTACTAAAAAAGAGGTAGAATTCGACACCTTTTATGAGATTTTTTAATGATCACTGAGTGTTAAACTGCTAAGGTTTTGCGAGTTTATGGTGACACCGAGATAACCGCTAACGAACGTAAGACCAGTGACACAGTAACAGGAAGCTAAGCTATTGCGCAGCGCCCCAGCCCAGCTAACTAGAGTAAGAAGTCCAAAGACAGCAAGAAGCGTTTATTCCACAGGCAGCCTGTCAGACGACATCATCACACACAACTCATGCGTATATATACAAAAATAGAGAGCGTCCTTGGAATGTTACAAATAGCGTACTAAAATAAACAACGAACTAATAGGATTTAGCGTCTTACCAAGTGGGAAGGGGAAGTTTTGGCGCGAAAACAGGATATTCAAATTTACACAATAAAACCACAAAAATGACAGGTTTGCCAAGTGAGTTTTGGGGATCTAACATCCCCAACATAAACGATGTCACAATTTTCTAGTGCTCTGTAGTACATAACGTCTTTTGATCATGTTAAAATATGACGATTGGTCTATGTGATTCAACTTTGTATAAATTGTGTTTTGTTGTTAAGTGATTAAAAGCCATTGACAAGAAGCTGTGAACTTAAACTTTAGTACTAGGTGACACCTATGAGTAATTCTTATTTGAAGTCTTTTTCCGTGGGACTCAAACTCATAATGGAGGCTGTGATCCACCACGGGACATCAATACCTTATACACTGTAGACACCTACTTTGTCATTGATTTTCAGCTAACACAAAACCTACGTCAAGCAGACTAAATCAAGAGAATTCGCTTGACGTTGTTAGACAGTATGGAAAGTTAGATTCAAATATCAGCTAGGTGTAGCAAGTAAGTAAATGGTATCTGTGTCCCTCTTAGTTTGTTGACAGATAAATATGTAGAATTTGCAAGTACATTATTGAGAATTTCCGTAATACACCATTGCACATAGACTCTATCGTCTTGCGCTGATTTGTTAGACCACTCATGCATTATGGTATTGCAGACTACTGATGCCTGGCTACTTGAATAGAAGTATTTGCAATAGAGTGCTGATATATTAGGTCTTCGAACGGCTTTTAAGTGTAGACGACTACAGTATGTGAGTGAACGTCGTTGATTAAATATTTCTGTATATGTCTGCCCAGTAGTCATAAATAAGACAGGTGTATATTCATTATTAATCGGATTTCTGATAACTCAGCTTCTTGAATATTCTTGTTTTTGATTACATCATTATAAACTGATCAGAAATATAAGAAGTGTTCGTTGTTAATTGATTTAGACTGAAGAATTTAACAGATTCAAATCTTCAGTCTGTTAGATAAAAGTAGAGTGTTTTCAACAATTTACTTTCTGACGATGTTATGATATAAACTACGATCTATGACGACATATGAAACGGTAACCTTGATCGAAACCAATATTGAAAAACTCAAACACTAAGGCCGTGGTTCAGTGCCCACTCATCTACTTCGTGATTCCAAGTCCCCAAGTCCAATTGAAGGACAGAAACAAGTGAGCCAACAATCAGTCAGTCAAATTATATTCCATTTATTCGTTTATATACACACAAAATCGAACCATACAACAGACCAACATGAATAATAAAATTAATATAAAAGAAAGACGATAATGACGATGGACTGGCAGAACAGATACATAGTTGAATAGTTATTGTTGTTGAATGAAAATTAATGAGATAACAGTTGAAGAGTCTAGTAGGATGTTGGAGCATTCTAGAAGTTGGTTATTCTTCTGAAATCTCCCAATATAACAGAAGCATCGTAGAAATAGACATTGACATCAGAATATTCTTTGTTAAAACTAAACTCCTCTTAAATATCAGCAAGTTTTGTTAATTAATTTACTTTATAGTGAATAATAATACCACTCGCAGTAATTCAGCTGATAAAAGTTCTGACAGTAAAACAGTTAAATCAGCATCAAAATCACCTGGTAACAAAGCAGTTGTGCCTAATCAAAAATCTGGTTCTGGACGTGCTACATCTGCGAAAATTGATTACAATCAAGCACATTGGAAAATGAGAATTATATGCAATAATTCTGTAAGTGTTTACAAAGGCACTATTTCAGTACTCACACCATGCTCTTTTATTGATACTTTTTCTAATAAACAGATACATGAATTGTATTCCGCAGGTTGATAATCGCTTAACCCTCTGCACAACTTGGTTGGCAAACATCTAATGATAGTATTCTTGCTTCCACTAATTTGTGACATAGCGCTACGCCTACCAAGCGGTGGATAGTGTTGGGCGTTGTACCGGTGATCTGGATGATATGAGTTAGACTAATTGGGGAAATTGTAAACGTGCACATCTGAGGAGTTCCATTCTAGAACGTAAAGATCATCCAGCGCTTCCTGCTTTCCATTAATACCCAGCAAACATCGATTCGTGGCAAACGCAAAACAACAAAATGCATTTTTATACGTTTAAGGCGTAGATCATCGTTCTTGAGGGTTTTTGACGCCATGTCTTCAACAAGAAATGTTATTAATGAGATGATCAATACTGTGATATAGAAAAACAATGAAATTGTATGCTAAATAAAAACTAAAGATACATGAACATTAAATTAAGATGGTTTGTGCAGATTGGTATTTTTATTCGATTGAATACATCAGAGATTGATGTTAGCAGGGTACCAGTGAAACCTACAGAGCACTGGACAGCTCTTCTGTCGTAGTATGAAACTCCTTAGCAGTGTGCACCCTGGATTCCGCCTCAGTGGCTTCAGGTTTGCAAACATGTAACACTCCACATCACGGGGCCAGCATCCAATGTTAATGAGAAGTCATAACTGATGGAGTATAGGTTTGTGTAGAACGATACAGTTGTTATAAATAACAATATATGATCATCGCTCTATATATCACAAATTGATGCAAGTGGGAATTCTCCCATGGGATGCCAGCTGGCCAACTAATGCGAAGGATCAGGTGTAAGACAACCTGAAGCCCCTGAAGCAGTATCTAATGTGCGTACTGATAAGGAGTCTTATACTAGTACAAAAGAGCTGTTCAGTGCTCCCTGGTTTTTGACGGCACACTACCAACGTCAGTATATAAATACTTAAATAATTCGCCCGAAACATAGAATTTAGGTATGTCCTCCTCACCTATTTGTCCATCTATAAACAAAAACACACTGTGTGATTGTGATAGAAAGAGTTAAACTTTCTTAACGTTTAGTGCACAATCTATAGACATTATAATTAATGTATGGATTCATGCATTATAATAAGCTGATGTTAAATTACTATTCGTTTAAACATCAAGCAATAATAAAACATCAACTTTTTCATAAATGGAATGTATTTAGGTTTTCCCGTTGATTTGTCATGGCACACAAAAACTGAGTTCGAGTCCTAGTGTGAACATCAGCACCCAGATGTAGGTACATCTTGCTGACGAGTCCCAATTAGAACGAAATACGCATCCTAGATTCCACTTATTAGTCACAATCCAACTCAAACATTAACGATTTTAGCTTAGTGTAAAACATAAACTTACCTAATCTAACACCTAATTAAAGCCAATACTTTTAGTTCCGACTGTGTTAACCAACATAACTAATTAATCCAATGAGATGTGAAACAGAGACTTTCAGACATAATAGAAATATTTGAAAACATGTTGTTCCAGAAGTTTCAGAAGGTTACTGTATGTTCTTTACTTAGTAGTTATTAAGTGATTGTATAAATCCCTGGATGGAGGCCTTATATTACCATAAAAGAGGTGTTCAGTTCTCCATTCAGTTTAAGTTGTACCTAATCGAAATTAGTTAAAAACATCATTAACTTATTTACAAAAATCCCCTTACCGGTGAATAATTTCAACATGTTCCTAAAGTTTTAGACAGAAGCCATGATTGGTGGAGTTTAGACATTTCAGACGTGAGATAACCATCACCTTATGTATGTATAGTTTATTGGTATATAATTAATTAGGAGTTAGTTATCCTTCATGGCTGATGTAAATGATATTAAGTTGATTAGACAGAATCTTTGATTTCCAGCACTGTCTACATTGTATATCCATTTCATAATTTGCTTGTATTAGATTATAACTAGCAAGTGGAATCTAAGACGCACTTTTCGTCCTATTCAAGACTCACCAGGTGGAAATATCTGCATCCCAGTGTTGGTGTTCCTGCTGGGATTCGAACTCAGTTCTTTATGTGCCAAACGTTACCGCGTTCACCACTAGACTACTGTATTCAAAGAGTCACACTTGTATAACCGTTACATATATAATTAAAAAACTGATCAGTCTTTATTTCCATATGTGAACTATCGCTATACCGAGGCAATCCGTTCAGGATTCACATATGACAACAGAGACTAATCAATTTCAGTCGATGACAAATCAACGGGAAGATTCAACTACATTCTAATTATTTCATTCTTCATTCATTGTAACAGAAAAAAGTAAAGTAGAATAAAGTAAGAAGTGTTGTACTCATTTACTTTCATGTCTCATAGAATGTTTCTTTTCTTTTTATCTTACTGCTATGGTTAAGAATGATATTAAAGTCATCAATATGGATAATAAGATTTTAGAAATTAAAGCAATGAAAAGAGCATGGGAAGAAATGGAACCTGGAAGAGCAATACGTGGTGAATTATCAAGAACACGTTATCTAGAAGAAAATGGTCTAATGAATAAATCAGATGTAAAAAGTAGTAATGATGATACAGAATCAGTGATTACAATCAAATCAGATGGTTAGTTTTAAATAAATTAACTTTATTTTTAGTTGTGTATATTGTGATAGGTAAACAGTTGACAGTAGACTATGCTTAGAATCTTCAAAGTTTGGTGGCTTACCCTACATGCTTATAGTGTTTGGGAAAACACAAGAATTGCATATACTTCAGTTTAATCACTTTATATCTAATGAATAGAATAAGTTCATATATCAAGTGAGCTGGTGGAACAGTACTTAGCAATGACTACACTGAAAGATCAAATATAGAATCCCTAGATTTCATAGAGAACGCTTAGCTATCAGCTACAGTGAGCTGATTTCTAGTGGGAGAATCCTCATTTCAGTCAACTTGTGAGTGATGAATACAAGTAAAAAGTCAAAAGCAGACCACACAACAACAAATCGACTTATCTAATGATCATCTCACTAATAACTTCTTCAAGATTTTGTCAAAGTTCTGAGGAAAAGTTATCATCTACGGAGTTCAGGTCAGTCGGAAGGGTGTGAATTATCAACAAAACACTCTGTATCACAAATAAACTGAAGTATGATTCCTACCACTGGACACCAACCAGCCCAGTTGTGTTTATAGTTAAACATTCACTGTAGTGTAATCATAGATATGTACCTTTTGTGAATACTATTACCTACATTATTTGGGTTATAACCCCATCTGTATATGTGCACACCAATTTTACATTAAGTATAATTCAATACTACTCTACGTTTCACCTGAATTTCTAGTATTAACTGGTAATTATAAATCCTATTGTTTTGCTTATATTTGTCAAAATATGATACATACTGTTTCCAATCTATAGCCGTAGTAGTATACCTAAACTTCAGCCCAACAATACTATAAGACTGATAAAATGGGATGCCAGGCAGAAAAAAAAATATGTGTTAAGGTTGCAAAAATCCTTCAACTTTCTAACATTCTTACCAATGTTATACAGTGCTTTTCCCAAACATATGTAACTTGACATTAAGCTTTAAGCTGATTGGATTAGTTTTAGTTTCGGTGTGATTAGCGCCAAACGATGAATTGCCTATGTTAGTTCTGTTGTTAGAAGTTTCTCAGTTGAATCAACTTCATTTTAAATATGTCAATAGGTGGAGTCGTAACTACGTGTTGAGGTGGAGACTTCCGTCGTCAGCTATTCTTACAATAATATCTATTTCTCACCATCAAACCTAACATAAAATCGTACTTATAATACTAAAGGCTTAATCTTAACAAAAATGTCTAATCTTTAACCTAAATACTAATTCTAGCTATGAAATGTTGTTTATGTTATCTGCTTTTAGCTTACATTAGCGGTCATCTTGAAGCCAGTAGCGCTTCTCTCATTGTTTGATTGAGAACTTTCATGCTGTGATTTAAGTACTGTATTCACTCTCTTCTGTACTCTATTGTATCCAAAATATCACGAACTTTAATTCACAATAAAACGAGAAAAAATGTTAACGAGTGTGAGGCTTTCTTCCACGTTTATCGGTTGACATGCTTGTGTAAACACACAGGAAACAGTAATTACAATGTGTATGTTCAAGTTTAGCTGGCTACAAAAACTACTAAACAATAAATATTGACAAGTATCATCCCCCTCCCCACCGATATTAATTTAGAGAGTGGTTACAAAATCCATATTAAATTAGCATTTTAGGTGGTGTATAAGCGTACATGACCACGTAGACTAAGTTTCATACATCAAGATCACATTATAAACCTCAACCATGCAAGAACAACAAGGTTTTCAGCAGAGGATAAATTCATTAATTTATTTCATGGATACTTTTCAGCTGCGAACGGTCTGAATCTACAATTATTATTATTATTATTATAAATAACATTATACAAACATACCTTAATCAATCGATAAAATAGTAAAATAATGTAGGGTACTCATGGAAGTAAGTGCATAGAAAGAACTGAAGGAATGGTCTCTACCGGATTTTTCGAGTATATTCCACGAGGTATGAAGCAGTTATTGACTGATGGCGATAGATGAGGTAGCACAAATGTATCCCAAATTGACTAAATTATAAATATCAACCATCTGGAGCCAAATAAATGGTCTTTTAGTAAAGCTTCCTTTGAAGAGCCAGAGGATTTTGAGTTAAATCCTTGCTGAGGTCGTGGATGTGCACTGCTGAAAAGTTAGATACTAGAATGAGACAGTTGTCCAATACCAGTTCCTAGTGATCAGTGTTTGTCTAATTTAAACCAATTCATGATGTTGAATTGACATATTCAATTCAATTGAAGCCTTATACAAAATTTTAACTTCCGGCTTTTTTCCCCACGTCATCATGTACTCACATTGATCACTTACCTTAGTGATTAGGTGATTTCATATTTAAAATGTGATTGTATTCTCATAGCCTTATTCTAATTGGGCATGTTTATGTATCTTTCTATTAAATCAATAACAGATAGTCAAATACAAAGTATAAAAGAGACATTATCCATTGAATCTTCAATAGATCCATCAAAAATTTATGTTATCACATTTCCACATGAATTAAATCGTACTATTTATTCAATTAAAAATATTGATTTAAATAAATTTTATCGAAATTTTAATCAAATTGAATTAAATCGTATTAAAGAAGCGCAATATTTAATTGATGTACATACAGATCAATGGTTCATTGTTCAAGATTATTTTAAACAAATCAATTATCAATTATCATTTATTGATTATAATCAATTAATAAAAATTAAACGTGAAATATTTAATGAATTTATGAAAAATTTAGAAAATCAATTAATCAATAATAAAAAGCAATGTAATAAAGAAAAATATGATCATATTGTTATGTTGAAAATGATTCAAGTAAGTTAATTTGATTTCAAATAAACTTTGAAAAAAAAACAACATGAAATGAATTGAGTTCGAATCCCATTCGGATGCGGATACATTAAGCTGATGAGTCCCAAAATGAGGTGGATTATGTTTCATGGATTCTGTTGGCCAGTCACAATCCAACTTAAATAGAACTTAATCTATTCTATTGCGTGATTGAATTAGGTGACTTATGGAAAATAGTTAACTATCGGGTATCATTAAGTAGGATTAGTATTTCAATTGATTTAAGATATACTATGATGATTCGTTTGTTTAGTCTGTTTAGCAACTTTTTTAGCAAGCTTGTGTTTCATGGGATGGGAATGCTAGCCCAATGCCCAACCCTCCTCCTTTACTCAGGAATGGGACCGGCAGTAACCCTAGAAGAGCTACAGTTGGTGAATACATTGCGTCGAGAATCTAAAGCAGACATTAAAAAGATGAACAGCAACAAGAAACAGCTAGAAAGGATTGCTAAGGACAGAGTTCAATGGAGAATACTGGTGAGCGCCCTATGCTCTTCTTGGAGGGATAACGGAAGTAAGTAAGAAAGTACGACGATCAGTTAATACTATCAGTGATAAGTGTTTCACTCTGGATATGACTGAACTTTATCAGTCAAAAATTGCCATTAGAATTTTGAGAATATTTTGAAAATAATCACCAATGAGCTGTTTATACTATATCATTGGATTATATCTTAAACTGATTGAAATAAAGATTATAGCAATGGATGTCAACCTATTGATGCCAATAATTAAATGTTTGGGGTGACACATGAGAGTCTACAGTTTGGATATTTGATAGGATTCAGGAAGATCATTGTTGCCGAGACGTCCTGTGCCAAAACGAAACAGTTTTCTAGCGTTCACCAGTTTTAAATGGTATCTAGTTGAGATGAATTTTCGACTGTTGCAGACAACAAATTAAGTGCTAATTTCCTCAAAATTCCATCGAATTATGAAGTGGTGCAGTGTAACATCTAATAACTGTATTTCTACTATGTCAAGAAATGAGCGGGGGGAGGGAGAGTGAGACAGTTGCTTACTGTTTCATGCTAACTAATCGACTAAAATCGGGAAGCACTGAATTATTGTTTTATTTCCAGTACGGAACTGTTCGCCATTAAGCGCTTAGTATTTCACCATGAGAATTAAACTTAAAGCCTTTAGGTTGGAGAAGGCCTAACCAGTTGCAGCACTAGGCTGTCTGGAGTTTAATAGTAGAATTCTCACTTTCATCAATTTATAATATAACTCGACATTCATCCATTTTCATCGGTGATAAATTCTTATCAAACCAATCACAAATCATTAAATTGACACTTGAAACTAACAAATAAATCCTTCTATCCTACATGAAGAACATTTTTGAGATTGTAATAACAGATTATTAAGGTAGCTAAATATACATGTAGCCCATAATTCCACGAAACTTATTTATTTAATATTATGCAAACTAAAAAATACAGCGGAAAAAATAAGTGGTAATTGGGTGTTGTGAAGAATCTTGAACGTCAATTTGATATCACGAATTGACCTGAATTCGACGAACTTTGATTACCACGAAGCACTGGACAGCTGTTTCGTCTTCGTATGGGACACTTCAGATAAGCTCTTCATATTGTCATTTAACAAACTGCACAACACCCAATTACAGTCAATATCAGCTCACTAGTCACTAGCTTTTTGAGATAAATTTTGGAGTTCTAGTGACGAGATGTGAGTAGTGGAGTGCCGGGTGTGAAACAGTTATCAACCGACGGCAATGAATGAGGTCACAAAAACATGACATTAAGTGACTGAATTAAAAATATCAACCATTGGGAGCCAACTCTGTGATCTAATGGTAAGGCGTTCGCCGCGGAGCCAGAAAGTATGTGTACTAAAGAAGAATCCAATACTTAGTCAAATCAGGTATTTAATGTCAGTTTCTGGTGATCAGCCGTTGTTTAATTCAGACAAAAACGTGATATTGAATCGAAAAAAGGTTGAACCAAACATCATTTACAGGATCATCATCATCAACAGTGATAAATACTGCATTGAATAAATTGGCTGTCGTTCTTATCTACCTATACATAAAAATCATCTTGATATAAAATGCTTTAATATGCCTTTGTTGACATCACTATCAATCAACCAATCAATTAATACCTTCTACCTCAAGTAAACCATAGGCGGCCGACCAGTATTCTCCAACCAACTCTGTCCTGAGTTTTCTTTTACAGCTCTTTCCAAGTGCTCTTCATTCTCCTCATGTGTGTTTTCAATTCCCGACGCAATGTGTTCTTGGGTCTTTTACTTCTCCTGTAGCCTTCAGGATCCCAAGTTAGTGTTTGTCATGTGACACAATTTGGTGATTTTCTCAAGGTGTATCCTATCCACTTTCAGCATCTTTTCCTAATTTTTTCCTCAGCTGGAAGTTGATTGACATTACTATAAGTTGAAATAAGTTAGACTTTAAAAACATCAACATACTGGACAGAGGAAACACAAGTAAAATCAAGGAATTTCAAAAAAGCCGAGAAATTAATTCAAGTAACAATCAACATACACCCATAGATTAACTGATGTCTTACACTTTGATTACTAATAATACCATCTGTAACTGCAGCATTCCAACAACTTAAGTCGTCCAAAATTGAAAACCAGAACACTGAAGAAAGGCAAAAAGGAATACTTGTTGCAACAAAGTGTCAAACATACTTGAGTATTTAAATTTTGTCTGTGAAAATTAAATTATCATCCCAATCCATCCAATCCGTAAGCAGTAGTTTTCAGTTTTTAATCCAATTGAATGATTCTATTGAATAATGATTAAAAGAAACGAATTTAGCTCCTTCAAGGCTTCTGAATACTTCGTCGGAATTTTCCGGTTGCATCTCAACAAAATCGATTCTATTAAGCTCCAAGACATAAGATAAACAATCACAAAAGAAAACTAGGATGAATGAACACAGAACAATCATTGAGACACTAGGTCATCAAAATGACCGATTTGTCAACTGTGAAGAAATATTGACAGATTATTTCACTCTAAATTATATGATGATGATATCGAAAAACCAGTCGATGGAGTCTTCATGTTTACAACTTATTATGAATCTGTATCATATTGCGGATTAATTCATTTACTGTCTCCTTTTGTCTTATGAAGAAACAAATAGATCTACCCACAGGATCCATGCAGTTAATGGTATCTCTTAAAGAGAATAGTTGACAAGAAAGCAGAATTCATCATAAACAAAGATGAATAGATTTGAATAATAGATCATTACTGAATGTTTACCAGTTATATTTGTGTCATTTTTGTTCATTTCTCCAAATTATCTTAACAGATAACAATTAAACAGTTTACAACTTATTGTATACAACTTGTCATAATCTATCTAACTATGATCACTGCATAATGACTGACTCCAAGGCTCTAGTAAGAAGTAACTGGTAGACTTTATCTATTTTGAATATGAGACAATTAACCAACGTTGTGAAGCAATGAAATGATGGAATATCATAATGTAACTGTATACTAATAGATACATGATCGACAGTATTCAATACATTCACCATGAAGCTTGAAACGACCAATTTTAATTTCCAATACAGTAAAGTATAGACATATCACAGAAAATGAAACAGCTATCCCACATCTTCAAGCATCATTTCATTCATATACGTACTTCTGTGTAGATATTTCTTCATTTTGACTTGTTTTTTTTTCTTGATCTATTCATTATTCAATAGGTTGTTTGTATCATTTGTTTTCTTGTTTTTTTTTTTTTGTTTTTTTCAACAATTCAATAGTATTTGAATGATGAAGCTCATTATAAATACTACGAAACATGTATGACCTATAGAAATAATCTAATAAAACAATATAAAGCAGAAAAAGACACTTTATTAAATTCTACAACAATTGAATCAGTTGCTGAATCCAACATTTCTGTTGTTACTATGCAACAATTAGAAAATGTGAAAAAATCTGAACGTCTCAAATCATCGAAAAGTTCCAAATCCAGTTCTAAGAGTCGATTAAGCTCGAATAAACAAAAAGGTTAACAGATTTATTTTATTGGTTACCAACAATGAATGATGATATGATTAGGTCCGGAAACAAAATATAATTTATTCGATTATGAATTGTTATTTGCTTTTTAATAAAATCAACTTGGTATTAGACTTAAGCTTAGATGGTAGGATACAAAAGGATCGATTAGCTTTTGCTGATTTATATCACTGATAGAGTAGGTGAGATATCTGTCTCCTGGCCAAATGAACGCGTTCACTGTGCAGTAATCCTATCCGTTCTACTTCATGGATGTGAAACATGATAAATAAGGAGAGCGATTATTATTTATAAGTTACGAGTATTCGATCAGAAATATCTTTGAAATAATACTCGTGTTTTCTACTGCCACCGAGTAAGCAATACGTAGGTTAGAAATATGGTACCAGATAAAGATGATAAATTGATTGATTAAGTAGTGAATAAAACAGCTGAGGTGGTTAGGGCATATGTTAGGTATACCCAAACATCGCCTACCTTGATGTCTGGTGTGGGAATAAACTGGAAAAAAGTTAGAGGGGGTCTAACACTAAACATGACAACAGTTAATAAAGTCATTGACAATTGGAATGAACCATTTTACTAGGTGCAAACCACCTAGTTAGTGTCCACATGATTTTGTAGCCAATAATTAGAGAATCTGAGTGACATTGCACAATGTCGTTTGCAATGACATAGGTTCATCCATTTTTTGTCCTCCACCTAAATTCTAAGTTTTCGTATTCATCATACTTTTATTTTCACTGATTCATATTTTATAAAATCGTATCTTCGATCTCTAATTCTTTTTATTAAACCTAATACTGTCGTTGTCTCCACTACTCTCCCTATGCTAAGTGAGGCATGAAAAATTAAAGCGATGTACGAACGTACCAAGCCCTACGTTGTGACTGACTAACCATTTGTCAGATTCTACAAAATAGACACACTTTGTGATGCTTAATAATAGTGGTATTCTTGACTTGAAATCAGAATACACGCGAAGTCATATGTCAACGTTTTGTCATTAAAAGGTATATCACAGAAGTAACTAAACCTTGTTGAGGTCCTTTAATCTAAAACTACTATTAGCATTAGAACATATGGGTAATTTCATCAAAATTATCAATTTCAGTTGATGTTCAACGTCACCCTCCATTATTTTCCTGTTTTATTTAAGTTCATAATACGTGTCCTTCTACAATCACACTTTCTCCATCCGAATTTCAAGGTAGTGATGCTCCTTGCAATGGCTTTAAGGTTATTATTTTCTGGTATAGTCATGTTTAACAACGAAAGATGGTCCTATAAATCGGATAACCTTTAAGTGCCTTTATAAATTTATTTACCCATGTAGATTTTGTTTTGCGGGTCAATCGATGAGCATCCTGTACAGAAGAGTTGAGAAGAGGCACCAGTGATTCAATAAAAGATTCAGTTATTTGGCACCTTCTGAACAGGTCATGTTATCAAAATGACCTCCTAACAAAGATAGTGGTCTTCTGTTTACTTATCACTTCAAAAGTCTTTGCTGAACACCTGGTAAAACGTAACCGTTCATTCAACTACAATTTATTTTGTCCCTACTTTTAACCTAGTCTTAAACTCCTTTATTTTATTTTTCGAAAACCATTGTCAAATTAGCTAAGCTGATTTGTTATTACTGAGTCGATAATGGAGCCGAAGAACAATAAGTAAGTCCTGTTCTAGACCGAGGATGATTTTCAAACTACAGTTGACCGCAACTGTAGTATTTTTAATCAGCCAGTTTGAATAAGAGACACGCCGTCACAATACGATTTATAATTTCACAACTGACATGAGAAACATACTGTCTAAAGTAGCACAGTAAATTGAATAAACAATAGACTATATTGATTTTCAGCAGCAACACAAACGATTCGCCCAGCAAATTTCAGAACTAATTTGGGCCAATAATGAAATCTAGTCTGATTAAGCAACGTTCAATGGTACCAACACTCCATCTCTTTAACAACCATTATTATTTCTTTTGACCTTCAAACGTGAACTTCTATATTTTAATATTCATTTCTGAATAAATTTTATTTGAATTTCAAAAAAATTTCATCCTAATACATTATGCAACTTTCCGAAGATCAATAACCCCTATATAACTACTATGACCTATGTTAGCCTATGCTAAACGAGGGTTAGTTAATGACATCGTACATATGAGGGACATGGGGCTGCTTATTGGCCAAGGGTGGTATTCCGGCTCTTGTTAATCACTATGGTTCTGACAACCAAAAATAAAGATTTTAAATAGCTGGTGATGTTAGTGTTAATAAGTTTGCATATAAAATATGTGAACTGTAAAGTATCTAACGAGTGTAAGTTGTTAGTTAATATCAACAAGACAATCTCCAAACGAGTCTGCATTTTGATATTAGTAAACCCTAAAACCAAGGTTCATATGACCAATTAATAGGGAGTCTGAACTTGTACGAATTATTAATAATAATAATAATAATAGCTTTTATTCTAAAGTAGCATTTTGTACACGAGAGCATACCAGTTTACAGGGATGGTCAGGATGATATGAATTTATCTGTTTACAAGAATTTTGATAATGAGTTACAATTAGGAAATTCACACCATATGAATATATAAACTGAAAAGAAAATCAATGTAAGCATAGTTCACTGTACTAGGATACCTAAGGCATAGATTTTATCATGGTACACTAGTGAAAAACAATGAATCTGAGTATTTTTTCATCTATTTAGTGAAACCAAAATAAGTTGCAGGCTACACGAAATTCATTTTATCAAGTTTAATTTTTGTGGAGTTTTGTTCCTTGACATGTTTGTTCAAGACATTACTGAAGACTTTACGCAGCCATGAATTTTGCTAGTATTTCTATTTTTAGATTGTCTGTATTGCATCGCGTAAAATAAGTGCAACTTTCATTTGTTGTTCCAAATTTTCAGTGACTTTATCTGTGTACTAAATGACACTAACGTTTACGTCAAATATATACTGACAAAGTGGTAGTGAAAAGAAGAAAATGTTTCACTACGCAACTGTACATTTACGTGGAGTTAAGACACAACTTCCAGAAGGAACAATTTGGTAGCTTTGAATAAGATTATTTAGTGATCGCTAGCTGAAAATGTAACATTAACAGACCCGAAAAACTTCGTGAAGTTACTGATTTATCATATCTAAAATACTAATTGTTCTGCAACTAATGGTAGTGTAGATACTGGACTGATGTCGACTAATAGTTTACATCCGCTCAATTTGATTAGGATGGTATAATCGCCTAACATAAGTGCACTTAGACCGAAGCCACACCATCCAATGACTCCATAGCTTGCCCTACCTTAACAGTGGTGACCAGGCTTTCCTACTCCTTCAATACTTCCTATATAAGATGGAATCTTACTAGATAGAGTATATTTAGGAAGATGTATAATGGGAATTACAGAAAGTGAGTTATGGCCACACAGCACCAAAAGACGTGGCCACTGATTGTCTGCGTGAATGATATTGGATTTGAAGTGTTGGAAGACTTCACTGAAAGTTCAGTTACTAATATGTACAATGTAACTTCGTCAGGGTCTAGTGTATTTACACTAACCCTACAGTAGCTCGATAAAAAGTTACCTTGATACAACAGTGCATTTATGTGGAGATAAAAGCCGTATAAAGTGATATAACTAATTTGGATAAATGAAATGCATACATCTGTGTACGTGATAAATATCAACAGTGTTAGAATTTCTAGAATATCAACTGATCACTTATCTATATATTTCAGTGATGTATCCAGAACTTATCCAGAACCAGTATGCTGATAGCAACAACCGTAGAAAACCAGGAACTGCAACTGAACAACTGTTTTGTTCAAGAAATAGCCATCGTTGAACGACCAGAAAACTATACATGACGTTTGCTATGAAAACTACAGGTAGTGGATCGTAGACGTAATAGGTTCAGCTCGATATAAATCCAATGTACATGTAATCCTCGCATAACAATCAACTTAACGCATATAACTGATTTAGATGATGTAAGTAAATAAACAAGTCGATATAAAGAATTATGTTAAATGTTTTCTGAAACCTAAATAATTCAATAAATGTCCATGATTCAAATATACAAGTTACAAACCACAGCTTAAACATACATGCACAAAGAAAATATTCAATTTAAAAGTTGATTTATTCTAGGGATAATTTGGGCTTCTACAACATGTCACTATACATTTTGTTTGATAATGATAATTTATAAGATAATTTTCTTTTCACTATACTTGATGATTATTATTTAGAAAACCAATTGACAATTAAAATAACAAGAACGGGCAGAAAGACAACTAAATAACGTATTGTAGTCAACAGTAAAATGAATGTGTAGTTTTAGTTACAAAAGTACATTCATTTAATATCAATATAAAAGTAAACATTCAATGTAATAAAAACATTTTCAAATGAATAAAATGATTTATTACTAGTTAATACATGTACTTGTAACATAACATATGCCACTCTTGTACCTCATTTTTGGTATAGTTATGCTAAGAAGAGAAAAAAAAACTAGTTATTTTTCATGTTACTATTCTTATTTTTTTTATTTTTTATTAATTGTAAAGTAGGCGGTAACCGGTACCTTCCTTCAATTCCTCCGCGCTGACCTTGCTAATTGTGATTGGTTGTAGTGTCTTTTTAGTGTGCTAATTACTCTAATTGCAACAAGGTCACTTTCTTAACTATATATAAAGAGTTGAGACAAAATAGAATTAAATCTTTTAGTTCTGTGTTCATGTTTTCTTGATTTTAGCTTTGGGCGAATAATCAGTTGTCAAGTGGTTGATCACGGTATCTGTTCACGTAGATAATTTAGCAGAGTGGAGTTGTAGTTGGTTCTTCCATGTATAACGTTGGCGTTTTCCGACATATCAAGTTCTGCGGGTTTTAATACAACAAAATTAATGGATATGCACTGACAATACACAAATGAAAAACAAAAAAAGAGACTTGATTAATCTATTATGAATTAGGTGTTTAGTAACTTGAATAACTAACTATAGATTGTTGAATGAAATTATGTAATAGTTAACAACTGATATTGTGGTGGATACTACTTATAAGTCATCAATAAGTAGTAGGTAGCAGAGTGTCAAAGGAAATCCGGAAGAATTAGTAAACAGCAGACGAGGCGAGTTGCGAGAGGGCAAGAGGTGAAGCATGATCAAAATACAGAGGACAGTCGAGAACAACCAAGAAAAGCAGGCTGATAAACGATACAGTCCAGACAACGTGGAGGATGTGCAAATTGATGCTTGGAAGTAATGTATGTAATATTTTATGACCTACCCTGTTTTCGCGTAAAAAAATTGCTTACCCAGTTGTTGTTCTTCACACTTTGTGATTACTATATGACTAAGTAATAACCATTTACAAAGTTTATAATCTTGAAGAAACGAATCTTCTATAAAATAAGATAACATGATTAAATGTGCATATTACGATGATAACAATTGACAATTGATTGAACAATATCGTTATTGTAAGTCACTAATTTTCTAATCAGTAATGAACTGCTATTTGTCAAATTAGTGATGCAATTGACTTCTATTCGATATTCTTCAGTTCAATTGAAAATTCACTTTTCTGTTTTGTTTAATGATTGTAACTATATTAATAAAGTCAAATGTAAGACAATGTTACTACAGTTGCTGAATCATTTAAAAGGAAAACATTTCATATTTTTACCTTTTTCTTCTCATTTAGAACAGACACTTGTTTCATCACTTAATCTGCAATAATGTGTTGTTAGCAGAGCGTGGTTGTGCTGGTGGATTTGTAACCTAGTCAGGCTCAACAACTATATATATATATGGTTACTATCAGTAATTTCACCTTCGTTAATAACAATGACGTATGCACATACAACAATCGTAGAGTACGCGTACGATTAAGATGTCCAGAACGATCATGCAACAGACATATATTTGAACCCAAAGAATCCAAAGTCACAAATTACACAACGCACCAAACCTTAATAGTACAGTACAGTCTAACATTTAGCACATATACTAATAAAGAATTGCAAAGTACAAATATCATTAAGCTAAGAAGGGGTCGGAGGTTAACCACGGACTCCACAAATGTAAACACTTGAAGTGCTTTGTTATGTTATTGACAATGTTTGTAATTTTTGTGTGCTGATATCATGTATGACTTGTGAAAAGTGATCTAGCATTTGTGTTGCAAAATCAATTGATTAGTAAACCATAAATGAAAGTTTCAGATCTCGACATTGAAGATTCACCAATAAATTTCAGTCGCAGTGCTTTGACTAAACCATCAGTGACTTGGAAATTTTTTATGTCAACGGTTTTATGGGATAGAAGAAATATGTGTGGAATGATTAAGATTTGTGAATGAACTGAAATCGAAGGTATGATCACATTAACCAGATGGAAATAATCTTTTGTCGAATAAAGTTAAACATTTATCTACAAATTATTCAACATAAAAAACATGATTAAATGACATAAGTGATTGGATAACATGGGGTTATGCATATCAGTTACTCCCTAATCAATAAACACTTGTCTTTGCCTATATTATTATGTAATCTGTCATGTCGGACTACTAAACACAAGTGAGAAACTTCCAGAACTGTGTTTTAGAGAACTAATTCATTTATTCTGGTAGTGAGTAGTGTAAACATTACATTTCTATTATTGTTACGTTTCTCTTACTTTATCCTCTCGTTTAGCATATTTACTATCATTATATTGTCTGTTATTATGGACTACAGTTAATTAGTTGTGTACAAGTTGTCCCTATTCACTGTCACGATTTCCTTAGTTCCGTATTAATGGTAATTTTCTAATTGGTTCTCTGTGTTGTCTGATTTTGTGTATATATAAAGCGATGCCTGAAATACGATTCTATTCTGTCTGGTTGATCTATCTGCTCATATTCTTCTTATTCCGGGTTGGGAATCAGTGGGCATAAGGCAGACGTGCAATTATCGACGAGGTACAGGTAATTGGCACTCGGCCAATCAACCAAACACCAAATTTCCCGCGTCATAACAAACAGTATGTTCTTGAGTTGATCCCTTTTGAAAACAACCAAGGTATCATCCACACAAAGAGTTTAAATCTTTAATAGAGCTATTTAACTTCGAGTCATTACATTATTATATTAGTAATGAGTCGTCGTATAGATGATCCCATTCAGGTTGCGTTATTTTGTCCCTTTGCTTGGCCATCGAATTAAAACAGATCTATGAGTGTTTTCTGACCTGATCGTTTTACTTTTGCATATCTAAAGAGTAATTCGTCGTTTTTTAGCAGTATTAATTGTTTCCCCTTTATCAAAATATGTTTTGAATGGAGTGAATAATGCTGTTGGGTCAAATGTTATCATTTCATCGTTGTTTATTAATAGGTCTTTAATCTTCCTGAGGATTGTGTTGGATAATTGACAGAGCCTAATATGCTGCCCAAATAACAGTAAAGACGTCCCAATCAAAACAACTAGCTCATCAACACGACTATAATAATTAATTATCAGTTGATGGATATAGGAATTTTGCCGTTGAGTGCTGGCCAGCCCAATCGTGCAGAACGTTAGGTATTCGCTAACCTGAAGACCCTGTGGTGGAATCTTGAGTACACACTAGTTAGAGGTCCCATACAAAATAGCTGTTTAGTGCTTCTCAGTTTTCACTGTTACCTTGCCAATATGAATCTGTGATGTATTTAATCAACAAAACGTAATACCAATCTCTACAAATCATTCCAATTCAAATATCAGTTAATAAATGAATAATCAAGTCTAAAAATAAGGTTACGGAAAAACCAATAACCATTCTGATATATCGGTCATCTAAAGATGATTGATTTATCTTTTAGACCTGTTAATTTTTCGGTAAAGTATACAATGCCCTTGATGATTGCTAATCACTGTACAGACACGTCTGCCCAGTAGCAACCATTCCCCAAGTCGGAATAGAGGAAAAACAACGATTGATTAGCCGAACAGAGAGAATCGAATCGAATTGGATCAGATCGAATCGTATTTCAATAATGCCTTTATATATACACAAAATCAAACTACACAGCAAACCACTTATGAAACTAACACTAATACGGAACTAAGGAAATAGTGATAGTGAATAGGGACAACTTATACACAACTAATTAATTGTAGTCCATAATAAGAGACAATATAATAACGGTAAATATGCTAAACGAGAGGATAGAGTAAGAGAAACGTAACAATAATAGAAATGTAATGTTTACACTACTCATGACCAGAATAAATGAATTAGTTCTCTATACACACAGTTGTGGAAGTGTTTCACTCTTCTTTAGTCGTCCGACATAACAGTGATCAGGTTTTACAGATAAATAAAAGAGTACATGAAATATAATTTAATCTTTGTAGTTGGTTCATGAATTTTGTGTATTTTCTATTAAACCTGGAACTGAATACGCATCACGGAAGACTTGAGGGCGTCGATTAAACAGTCAAATCTGTCATTAATCGCAATAACAGGTCCGAATAAAGTTATATGAAGCAATCGGTAGTACCTTCTGTTATTACAAATTCATTTCAACTCATTATACTAAATAGATAACGTGATCAGTTCATCATATTCTTACAATACTTCCATTACCTTTCTGTAGATAATACTGCATAAACCAGATTGAAGAAAAAAACATATTATACATTGATCATTAAATATGTTTTTCATCTATTTTTCCTAAAAATGGTGCAATCTAACATAACAATCAAAATCTCCTTATTATTTGATTAAATTGTTCGCATATACACACTGATAGCTCTGAATGACTTCAGAACCCCAACCAGTGGAGTAATCAAAAAGCAAAAAGTATTCGAGGAAACAATCTTTGTTTTTGATCACTTTGCCATCAGACTCTTATGGTGAAAATTTCATGACAATGAATAAAGTAAGATATATACAAACAAATATGCTGAACAAATTATGCAGTCAGACAATGTTGCATGTTAGACGATTGGTAAACTTTTGCATTGAATACTGACTGCTACATTAATTGCTAACCTAATACAGTCTTGTGGAGATTGATATTAAGTTTAGTTGACTGGGCACGTCATAAATTGATGGAAGTGGGAATTTTGTCAATTAACAGCCTAAAGGTCCTGGGTTCGGTTCTCCTGACGAAATAAAACGTGCTCATTGTTAAATCGTCTCATACTAGGATCCTACAACTGTCTAATACTCCCTAGTTTTCATTGGGATCCTATAATTATCCTAAATTTATTAATTGTAAATTTGAGAGAATGTTTAAAAATACGGTTAGAAATAACAGCTGATCGCCATAGCAAAATAATAATTACATATTGATGTAATTGTTGTCCTATTAATTATGATAAGTAGTTCATGTGAACTGTCAAGGGAATAATAATGATAGGAAAATTAGTGTGAATTGAGAAAGATGAACGTGTTATTAACAATGAGACAGCTTAGAGATAAATAGAAAATGAAGTTTGTAGAATGGTAGTTTATTATACTCAGCTTATGTAATAGGTAGAGTATAGTCTTTAGTGATAGTAGATTGAGAGGTATACAATTGTAGCAGTCGCAAATACTCTCTACCCCCATAGAGCATACTAACAAATTTTATTGGTTTTACATTTGCTATTTTATAGTTTAGATGTTGAAACATGACTAAACACAAAAATTGATGTAACTTACTCTCCTCGCTGGTTTTGATTTCGTGCCAGTCTCGGTTCTGTGATTGTTTGATCCACACTGTATTTAAATAGAATTCTCATAAATTCATCGTTACTGACTTTTAATACATACACTTACCAGATTCTCTGTTGATATGCACTAGTCAGTGGGGTATACAGCGATTTGTGGATAATTTGGAATTGTATTACTACTGATTTAGTAATACCGTAATCCAGTTTTAACCAGCATTAACGATTGATATACTGAACAGCCAATTACACACGTAGCCTAAGATAAATCATATATTGCTAATATATAAACATAACATCAACGGTAGTTAGTTTGCCTTACTAAAACATACCTCCTCTGGATGCAGAAATTGGATTTTCTTGAGCTTATTCTGATGACTTCGGATATGTAAAGTATCCGTAATCTTGCTTCTTTAAATAGGTTAATCAGGAGGTGGCGCGATATAGTGAATGCATTTTTTATTTTGGTTTATTGCTGGCTATCTACCACATGTAACAATATTATGCTGTTGGCGGATTTAGTTACTCCTTTTCTCAAGTAGCCGATTTATGCTCACGAACACACAGTGACAAATACCTCTGAGCACGGCTGACGTAATTTGCCATACAGGAGTAGTCAATCGGTATATACATATTGAATAGACCATCTTCAGCATTTTATCATTATCTTGTTGCGCAAACATCGGTTTGTTTGTAAAACAATTTGTATCTTGGATGAGTTAAATGTTCTCTCGATCGACCTTAGTCTACGTATTAAGATGTCCCCAGGGATCTTCTTTAAAATCTAGTCGTAAGTAATGCGTTTTCTGACAGATAGTATCAGATTTCACCCTGTTTTTTGGCTTAGATATGTACTTTTTAATACATTCGACTAGATACCTGTTATTCCGAAACATTTTCTTCAGTCTTGTTACTACTTTATTAACACAATCGTTTGAACATAAAGACCTAATTCTGTGGGTAAAACATTTATTCAGATTAATTTTGTATCGAAGTTGTGTAAAGATTTGGTGGTTAATATACTGACATGTCTAAGTATTCTTTTTAAATATATTGTCTTATACAGAACGATCCATCCTTCTAGAAAGGAAGATATTAAGGAATGCTACCATGTTCTCGTATTCATTCTCACAAGTCAATTTAATTGCAAGATGAACATTATCAAAAAATATTGAGTAGTTCTAGTTGGTCAACACTCATATCTCATACAATCGGTAAGAGAGTTTAGCTGATATGTCACTTAGTTTCCTGTTTTCGAATTTCAATAAGAAGACATCAGCTGAAATCTGGAATTGAGAAGACCCTATTTCAATTTCCTTTATTTATCTAGACATTTCATTGTTAAACACAAAGTAGTCAATATTCAATGAAATAGTTTATTATTCATCTAATGTATGTTTTTAAATGACCTCTCTCAATTTAGTTAATCTGTGTATACATTCCGATATTGACAGAAGATGATATTCAGACACTGATTAACTATCTAATGAATTAATTCAATGAAATGGAATGATCATTTTTTTATTTTATCTCTTCATTTATTTGTTTTTATTTACTTTAATGTATAATGTAAACCATTGAGATGAATTGAGAAGAGAAAAAAAGAAAATATTTAATCAACTTAAATCGATGAACAAGGAGGATCCAATGCAGATGTAATGACAACGATCGGCAAAGCAAGGGCAGCATTCCTACAGTTAAAGAACACATGGGACTACAAACAACTGTCTACCAACTTCAAAGTTAAACTCTTCAATGCGAACGTCAAGACAGGTCTGCTGTATGGAGCTGAAACATGGAGAACTACTTCAAAAAGTCCTCAGAAGTGTACAGGTATTTATAAACAACTGTATACGCAGAATATTGAATGTCTGTTGGCCGGAAACCATCAGAAACAGCCTACTTTGGAAGAGAACAAATCAACTTCCAGCTGAAGAGAAAATCTGGAAACGACGTTGAAAATGGATAGGACATACATTGCGCAAATCATCAGACTGTATCACGAGACAAGCACTAACCTGGAATCCTGTTGGACAACGGAAAACAGGAAGGCCAAAGAACACACTGCGTCGAGAACTGGAAGCAGACATAAAAAGGATGAACAGTAACTGGAGACAGATGGAAAGGATTGGTGAGGACAGAGTTGAATGGAAAATACTGGTGAGCGGCCTATGCTCCTCCGAAAGGGGTAACAGGCGTAAGTAAGTAAGTAAATAAGTAACACTGTAAAGATAGTAGAATACATCATTTTACATGTAAGGTTAATTGGGTAGTATATAGTAAAGGAATATGAAAAAAAATGACATTTGAAATAGCCGCGATCAATTCACTATTGGGTCAATCATTGTTCCAATATTAAGAATTTCTTTAATCTAATGACAATACAGTATTCATGACCTAATAGTTTATCAGGTAAAAAGTAAATAGGTTATAAGTATGGAAGTAAGGCGGAGGGGGGGGGGAAGTAAATATTTTACATGGTAAATATATAAATCAGTTGTATAATGATGTTTCATTTGTTAAACCACATAAACTAAAACGATGATAAAGAAATGCATCTATGTAACTGAGAAAATGTCAGGTCATTGTTTAAAGAATTTGAAATAAAGACACATTAAAATATGCCTTCCCTATTTATGAAAATGGTAACTAATAGGCAATAATTTATTCACTAATGAATGTAGACTATCGTGTTTTCAATCATACAGCATATATGTGTATGTGGTTCTCATGATAAATCTGGTTTTATTGAATATTTCTATGTAGAAGGTATGCTATAACAAGTCTTATCTGATTAACAGTGCATAAGCCGTATTCCTAAATAACACTACAAATATTCGCAAATACTACTTACTATATCATTTCGGTTATAACGTGATTTGTAACTTGAAATCCTAAATATAAAACAAATTTACAACTATATATACATGCCTATTAGACAAATGTAACTGTCTGAACTCAGTAGTTTAGTGGTGAACGAGGTGGTGTTTGGAACGAAACGAACTGAATTCAAGTTCCAGTGTGGACACCAACACTGGGATGCAGGTACATGTAGCTGACGAATCATAAAAGGGAAGAAATGCAAGTCGTGAATTCCACTTGCCAACCAGAATTCAAATGATAAAAGAAGTATAATTGTTAATTCCTGAATTACATTAGTTTCACCAACAGTTATCATACATTTCGCGCAAAATCGTAGTCTCTAACGAGAATGTCTAAATTCTATTACTAATATTAATCTATACGATAAACGGTATTACCAGCCTTAAGTTCTAATCATATTAAGTAGTACTGTAAGAATGGTCAAAAGTAATGCGAGGTAGAGGAAAAGTAGCGCAACTTCGGAAAAAGCTCATCGTTTCTTTCATATTAACCCTTACGTTTTATACACCGTTTTACCAAGTCTTATGTGATTTAGTATTAACCTTGTGACTGATTGGGTTAGTTCTAATTTCAGAGTGATCAGTATAATTAGCTGAATTGTCTGATTTAGTTCTAATGACAACAGTCTCCTACATAATCTAGTTTCATTTTGATAATATCAGTAGATGGATCTTCATCTACGTGTTGAGGTGGAGAATTCCCTTCAGATCAAAAAACAAAATCATATTTCTAACACTAAAATCTGTCTTTTAACTAGAATTTCTAATAATCAGCCTAAATACTAATCCTAGCAATAGGATATCTTCTATGGTATAAATTCTAGTTAAAATTCGCGGTAACTTTGATGCAATTAAAGCGTCTAACATTAGGTAATTGTGAAATTTTGAGTAACCATTTATATGCTATGTCTATTCTTTTCTTTACTATACTTTAGCAAATTAACTGGATAATATTCAATAGTGATTAGCAGTGGAATCTGTGTAACACGTTTCTCATCATCTGGGAATTCGATTACCTTGGTATAACTCACTTTTAGGGTTGATATTCCCACTGAGAATTTATTGCAATATTCATTGTTATACGTCCCAATATACTACTGAGTCATAAGTTAGTACTGAGATCAGTACATAAGATGTACATCTGCCTAAAAAAAGGTTATCAGTTCAATGAAAGTGATAAAACAGAACATATTTTGAAAAGTGTGATGATAAAAGTTTGTCATATTGCAAATTATATTAGCAAAAGTCTGTAAATTATGAAAGTAGATTGAAGTGGAAACATTATTTCTAAACGTATAAAGTCCGAAACTTCTAAAATTTTGGGTTGCACCTCTGAGAATTCGAAGTTAATCGTTTGGAAGTTACCTTAAGGTTAATCCTACCCTTTGAGCTTATCGGAGTATACGATATTGAATATGAAAGCTATTTGGTTCATTTTCTGTCACTTTTAACTGGAAAGCTCATTTACTTCTATCTATGTTTAAGCTGGACTGCAACTGACAAGCGGAATTCAAGAAGTGTGTTTCGTCTTATTTGGGACTCATCAGGTGAATGTACCGGCATCCCTATGTTGATGTTCACAGTGGACTAGGACACCGTAGCCTATTGTTGAACGCGGTGGCCTTTGGCGCGAAGTAGCTTGAGTTCGATTATGAGTGTAGACACCAGCTTTGGGACGAAGATACATCCAGCCGATGAGTACCAAATAGAACAAAACGCGCGTCTTGAATAAGTATCTGTGTAGAATGTAAGATGAATTCACTTCATTTCATTTGGTTCTCGTCAGCTGTCTACAGCCTCATAACGATAATTTTGATTGGAATTTAGACGGAAATTCTTTTAATATGGTGTAAATACAAATATATTCGCACACTCTGAAGGTAACAGAGAATGCTGCAAATGATATATAAAATGCAGGAGAAAGTTCCAAGAAACCAATTAATATAGTAACAAGAAATTACGAAATTTGGAATTAAGTGATTAAGCGATGGATAAATGCAAAGCAAGGTTGATACGATATGAATGCTATGATTATGGAACGAAATAAATCCAATTTTATGAACGAAAGCAATGACGTAATGAATCAGTCAATATATTTTAGAAAATGGCGGAGTCAAAAATATGACGAAATGAGCGTACTGGATTCTTCTTGTCAGCCACAATTCAACTTAAAAATTAATTGTGCACTATCGCTATATCGAGGTAATCCGCTGAGAATGTACTTATGGCAACAGAGGCTGACCAGTTTCAGGCCATTACAAATTAATGGGAAGTTACATGCGTATTCTAATTACTTCTGTTTATGTTTATGTAATGAAATATACAAAAATTACTAAACAGTGAAAGATACTGTCTAATAATATTTGGATGCTATAGGGAATTATTAGCTTTCTTGTCTAAATAACGACAAGAAGAACAGTATGCTTTCTCCACCTAACTTTTAGCCTTCATTTTTAAACTATGCTTTTGAGTATTCAGTATAAAATGGCCATTATGCAATGCGTTAGTTAATTCATTTTGCTACCTGAACGTTTCGACAATGATCTCCTAACCTCATCATAAATCCCAGATACAATCAGGAACCTAAAAGTAGGAAACAGAAAAGTGAAAAGTATAAAAAAGATATGCATTCAATGTTAGTTTATGTACAAGAAATATAAATCACTATAATAAGCTGCTAAAATTGGTAAGGAGATTAACAATTATCTACTATTGTTTTCTAGAATCCGAATGTAATTTTCTAAAGAAGATTGATTGAATGAAATTATTTTCAACTTCTAAAAAATTTCTCAAGAATATTTTTGAAGATTATCAACAACGGGATAGAATAAAAGTGATCACCAAACGTCATAAATAACACAGGAATTCTGATAAATACGAGGGTTTCAGTTAATAATTTAAGATTTTCTTCTGTTGTATCAATAATCTAAATAGGCCAATTTCAACTTAATAATCATATTGTTATGTTACTAAATCAATAAATTGAAGCTAAGAATGATTTTGAACAATCTTTTTGATAGGCACTATTTATGAAGTGTACTAATCTTATTAAAATCGATTTTGCGGAGAATGTTGACTTTGAGGTTAATGTCACTAATTAATCTGGATCAAACAAATATTGAAAACTGAGAAATACTGGATAGATGTTTCCTGTAGTATATGGAGGCTGTACACACCAGCAAATGCAAGTGAAGACAACCAATGTAGCAGCAATCTCAGCATCAATAGGCCTGAACATACATAAGGTAAAGAGTAAGATCCTTAAATTCGGCACAGAGAACACCAACCCAGTCGAACTTGATGATGAAGCTCTGGTAGAAGTGGATTCTTTCACGTACCTAAGAAGCATCATCGATGAACAAGGAGGATCCGATGCAGATGTAAAGGCAAGGATTAGCAAAGCAAGGGCAGCATTTCTACAGATGAAAAATATTTGGAACTCCAAACAACTGTCTACCAACCTCAAAGTTAGACTCTTCAACTCGAACGTCAAGACAGGTCTGCTGTATAGAGCTGAAACATGGAGAACTACTTCAAAAAATCTTCAGAAGTGTACAGATATTTTTATAAGCAACTGTCTTCGCAAGATAATAAATGTCCGTTAGCCGGAAACCATCAGCCACAACCTACTATGAAAGAGAACAAACCAACTTCCAGAAGAGGAGGAAATCAGGAAAAAAATGTTGGATATAGATAGGAGATGCATACATTTGCGGAAATCATCAGAATGCATCACAAAACAAGCATTAACTTGCAACCCTTGTTGGAAAACGGAAAAGAGGAAGGCCAAAAAACACCCTGCATCGAGAGCTGGAAGCAGACATTATAAGGATGAACAGTAACTGGAGACAGCTGGAAAGGATTGGTGAGGGCAGAGTTGAACAGCGAATAGTGGTGAACGGCCTATGCTCCTTCGAGAGGGGTAACAGGCGTAAGTAAGTAAAAAGTAAGTAATGGATGCTGTGCTGAACTATAGAACTTTGGCGCGTCGTGCAATTTGTGACGTTAAATTCTTTAGCTTCAAATATACATTTGTTGCATTATCGTTATGGGCTTCTTGATCATAAACGTATTCTACAATCGCTATGTCGGCATAATTACTGTTGTTGAGGAAGGTTACGAATCCAGTAATATAACCACGTTTAGATCATATTAAAGCAGTGAACTGAAAGAACGAACATGCTACCATGGTTCAAACCTTTCTGGATTATTTTTATTTGATTGTTTATATAGCTAGTCATATTGTGGACGACCATTCAAACACATAGCCCAAAATAAATCATATAATTTTTATCAGTAATCATAACATTAAATTTAGTCGATCGGCTCCACTTAAAGTATCTTGTAGGAAATGAGGCATCAACTAATATTCTAATTCATGTTACCCAGTGTTATAAGCAAAATACTACGCAGATGATTGATTTCAACTATCTGACATTCTGTTACTTCTCTTCACTTCATAGTTAGTCACTCAAATGTATTATGTAACGAAAAGTTACATCACTATGTAACAATAAATATACACGACTTATGTAATAAATCATTCCTCGGTAGTGAATCCTATATGAAGTTTTATGAAGGCAGTGAAATAATCTTTTCTTCATAATATTACTTAAAAACT
Organism: Schistosoma japonicum; assembly: GCA_025215515.1. NCBI lineage: Eukaryota > Metazoa > Platyhelminthes > Trematoda > Strigeidida > Schistosomatidae > Schistosoma > Schistosoma japonicum. The sequence goes on along the minus strand of CM046069.1, from coordinate 83,600,089 downwards.
ATACAACCCTCTGTCAATGATCATCATAGAGTAATCGATTGATATGTTATGTAATAGTCATTATTAAAATCTACAAATCAATAATTAAAACGATTAATTTATTTTTCAGAAATCTATTCATCCCTTTAAACAAACGTTTTAGTTCTGTTAGGGATTCGAAATTCCCAAAAATACAATCGTTCAATAAATCAAACGAAAGTCATTGTATTGATTTTCTTTGTAAGATTGATTTGTAGACTTTCATCAATTAATTCCGTTTTAAATGTGAGATATAGAGACGTTGTTTTGTAGACACGTCTGATATGTATTTTTACGCCACAATATAATCTTCTTACAAGTCTAGTCTTTTGGAGTAGCTGTGGGCTGGGAAAGAATAATCGTGGTATCCGATTGTATCTATCAAGGAAACCAAACATTGAATCCAGCTACCCTAGATAAGAAATTTGCGTACACTTTGTTCCCTTTGTTATTTTCATGAGAGCAAGAACAAATATTTGTGCAGAATAAGATGACGATTCATTTTATTTCGTTGGTTTCTCATCAGCCACTGCATACAACCTAGAATGATACTCTTTTACAAGATTAATATTTGAAACAAGTTCTTACATACTCATGAGAACGAATGGAGTTAGTTGAAGTCGAGATTACATAAACATATGAACATGGCTTAAAATGTTGGAGAAAATGCTGTGAATATATATACGATCCAAGAGAAGGTATCAGAAGGCGAAATAGAGATCAGAGGTCAAATGATTACACAAAAAGAGTTGGTTGGAAGCATTTGAGAATAAAGTGAATAAAACTCAGTTGTTAAACTTTAAATGACCTAATTAAACATGAAAGCTGAACTTAACCATCTAAAAAAATCGATGATGTAACCAAAAAAGGGGATTGTTAAGTCTGATCAAAAGAGAAAACGTATTAAAAGAAACTTAGCGAGAGAATAATAACCATGATAACAATAACGCAAAAGTTAAGTTACCAGGGTAAATAAAGGCTTATAACAGTTTCTTTTTGAACACATAAGTTTGGTTTCAATCGTTTAATGGCAATTGCTTCGGCATATTTTAGAAGATTAGAAGTTTTATGTCTATTGAACTCTTTAAATAATTGATTAATATCAATTTGGTGTCCTGTGTCAATTAGATGCTTAGCGATCGCGCTGCTAAATGTCTTTGTTCCTGTGAGTCGTAGATTTTTCGGAACATGTTCATTAAATCGTAGGTAGGCCCTTCTTTCTGTTCGGCCAATGTAACTGCTACTGCAGGTACACGTAAATTTATATAGACAGTTGGCGGTAACATGAGAAGGATACCTGTCGATTTTTGATTGTTTCAGTGAACATGTTGTTATGTATGATGTAAACCTCTTATTGTGTAATCATTTGACCTCTGATCTCTATTTCGCCTTCTGATACCTTCTCTTGGATCGTATATATATTCACAGCATTTTCTCCAACATTTTAAGCCATGTTCACATGTTTATGTAATCTTGATTTCAACTAACTCCATCCGTTCTCATGAGTATGTTAAAACTTGTTTCAAATATTAATTTTGTAAAATATTATTCTAGGTTGTATGCAGCTGATGGGAAACCAACGAAATAAAATGAATTCATCATATTCTGCACAAATATTTGTTCTTACCTTACATAAGTTAGCTGTATCGTATCACGGACCCTACTAAGCTAATAAGAACCCAAGAGTTTGCCTCATTTGACAGAAAACATAACAGTTGGCGACGGGGATTGCAACCGAAGACATATCAGTGGCGACAGGGAAAAACAAACAGACTTCAGTACAACCGAAAACATAACAAGTTCCTATTTTTATTGAATACAATCTTATGTATGACATGCAGAAAATATATGATTTAAAAAAACAACAAAGAAAAACAGGAATAAACAATAAAAATGTAGCAGTAAATGTTCAGTTATTTATCTTTTCTTTCTTCTTACTGAAAAAAACTATGATTACATAATACAAATTTAATTATAAAGTATGTTGTCAAGTTATCCTAAGTATAATCGAGAATTCATATGAACTAGAACTTTACCACTTCATACTAACTACATTTGAATATCTTAGCAACATGTTTTATAAGTCAAATGTAACTTTTAATCAATGTTTAACTTAATCTAAGACAAAATAAGCATTAATAAATAGATAAAGGTATATTGAAGTACATTTGTATAGATAACTGGAAATGAATTTATTTATCAATAAGTGTAAATTGACAGATAAACCTACAACCTTATACATATGTGCATATATATATACATATACACACATAAATATGAGACTAATCGATTGTACGTATTAATGTATCGAGTCGAACATTAAGAGAATGAACAGCACTTGCGAAGAGCTGGGAAGGAGAGCTCAGGGAAGAGTTGATTGAAGAATGCTGTTCGGCAGCCTATAATCCACATGACATAATAGGCATTGATTGATTGATTGTTACTGTATAGAAAAAATACTCTACTTATCCAGAAATGTTTTCAAGCTGTTCAAATGTATTGAAATTGTTTAAATTGCAGATCAAATGAATCCTAGTTACATTCAATTTATCTAATGACCAAAGCAGACAAGAAGATAGATGAGGAAAACAAAGCTGGAACTGAATTAGTAAATTGATTAAACTATAGTTATTTCAAGAAAAAATATAATAATTTTTATTTGTTTAATTTTTCTATTTGATATAAAAACAAGAACCGTACAAAAATATTTACAAACAAGCAGCGGTGCACCCTGCTGAGGCTTCCTAGACTACGATGAAACAGATGTCCAATGCTCCCTAGTTTTCACTGGTACTCTACTAACATCAGTCTGTAACAAATTCATCAACTAAAACTGCATACCTGTCTCTATCAACCACCCTAATTCAAGTATAATATAGTAGATTTGTAAACTGAGGGGTTTACTGAATAGCAACAACTATTCGTAGGAGTAAAGAATCGCTGCTCTTAAACTGTATACACCTAATTTATGAATGAGCCAATCAACCTCTCAATTCATTAACCACCTTTAGCCAGTGAGAAGAAAATATTTACGAGTGAATAGTTTGTCGAAAAAATAAGCAATAATATTACAGTTTACAAAGAAATTTCACATGGTTCATAAATGCTTCATGGTCTCAAAATGAAGTTCCTTCTACCAGATCAAAGCAATCACAATAAAATAATTACCCATATGACCAAAAATCTATCCAGATGCAACTACCTTTTGAGGCGTTCTTAAAACCACTTGATGTTGTTAGAATGCATATCCATCGATTGATCCACAAAATGCCTCATGTGTATTACAACATGGTGTCTGTAACACAAAGGTAAAAGACATTTATTTGTAACAGAATTATCTGTATATATCATCATTGCCGGTTGAACAAGGTTCTTAATGTTCGTTGTAATTGTTGTATTCAACACTTCCAGTCAATTTCGTATTCAGTTAGTTAGTGAGTGCTGTAATACATATAATAAAGGATTAATTTCAAGCTATTATAGTCGCGTCACCAATATCCCATTAGTGTAGGTCATAGATCGTCAAAATGATTGACAAAGAATCCAATTGACCTATGAGCCTTAATACATCTGAAAAGAGGCATGGAGTTTAATGGGCAAGTAGGATGCGACTCGATGATTTCTATTTCGAGGATGATCTAGCTCTTCTAGCCCATACACAACGACAAATAGAAGTGAAGACAATTAACGTAGCAGCAATCTCAGCAACAGTAGGCTTAAACATATATAAGGGAAAGAGCAAGATCCTCAAATTCAGCACAGAGAACACCAACCCAATCGAACTTGATGATAAAGCTCTGGTAGAAGTGGGTACTTTCACGTACCTAAGAAGCATCATCGATGAACAAGGAGGATCCGATGCAGATGTAAGGGCAAGGATTAGTAAATAAAGGGCAGCATTCCCATAGTTAAAAAACACATGAGACTACAAACAACTGTCTACCAACTTCAAAGTTAGACTCTTCAATGCGAACGTGAAGACAGGTCTGCTGTATAAAGCAGAAACATGGAGAACTACTTCAAAAAGTCCTCAGGAGTGTACAGGTATTTATAAACAACTGTCTTCGCAAGATACTGAATTTCCGTTGCCCAGAAACCATCAGCAACTACCTACTATGAAAGAGAACAAACCAACTACCAGCAGAGAAGGAAATCAGGAAAAAAATGTTGGATATAGATAGGAGATGCATACATTGCGGAAATCATCAGATTGCACCACGAAACAAGTACTCACTTCGAAGCTTGTTGGGAAACGGAAAAGTTGAAGGCCGAAGAACACATTGCGTTGAGAATTGGATGCAGATATTAAAAAGATGAACAGTAACTGGAAACAGCTGGAAAGGATTGTTCAGGACAGAGTTGAATGGCGAATAGTGGTGAACGGCCTATGCTCCATCGGGAGAAGTAACTGGCGTAAGTAGGTAAGTATGAGCCTTAATTCTTTGAAGATCAAAAATATACCTTGAAGAAGATTGTCAAAACAAATAAAACTTAGTTCCAGGTTTTCTACTCGTTACGAACGCACACCACCACACCCTCCTCCCGAAACCGCCTTCTACCTCAGGTTATGCATCACTTTTTTTTAAAGTCTGGCCGAGTTACTTAACTTTAACGAGTAATAAATAACTATTCAACTAAAAATAGTTAAATGTACAAGAGTAATTGGAAACTAAATTACATCCTCTTTATACAAAGTAGGTAATATTTTCAGTTAAAATTAAAGTATTTTGATAGCTGTAGATAAACAACAACAACAAAAGTAGCTTTATCAAATACTATAATCTTTTACCATAATAAAACATTCTACTGAATTAGTTATGCAATATTTCATAAAATGTCTGTTTAACATACATTCAATTTAGAATAATACGAAAACTTCACATTCTACAAATGAATTCAGCGATCGATGTTGGTCATTCATCTTCGAATGTAGAAGATCTAGAGCGGTTTAAAAGGTATAATTATTTATTTTGTATTCACCTAATGTATTAATCAAATGAGCTTTCAGTTGTCAGGGAGGTGGAGGAGTAAATGTGAGGAACGAGCTAATGGAACCTTGTGTTATGACAACAATCTGATATACATGCTAACAATCACTGATTGGTACAATACCTGAGAGACCAAAGCCTCTACTCAGAGGTATGGATAATAAAAACTAACACTGATTAATTACGATTAAGTCCATATCATTTATTATGTAATACTACTCGCTTTTATAATATTTTTATAAATAAGAATATAAACATAGAATTGAACATTCATTTACAAATGATATTGTTCATAGAACAGTACATATAAGCACAATAAAATAAACATTGAAATAAAGTTAATCAGATTATGAATGTGTTACATAACAACAAAATGTGTAAGCGAACATAGCAGAACAACAAGTTAGTAATGAAGATTTAACAAAAGAATTAGTCAATTACATAATCAAATAACTGAACAAAATAAAATTCAACCAGTTGAGACTAACATGAGTTGGGACTAATCAGTTAAAAATTATGGAAATAAAAAAAATTGTGAGATAATCTTATCAAAATAACAGATTAGAATGTATTTTGATCTTCCCGTTTATTTGTCATAGACTGAAATTGATCAATCTTTGATGTCATATGTGCATCATGAGTGGATCACCTTGATATAGTAATAGTTTACAAGTATTGTTTGAGTTTGTTTGTGACTGACATGTGGAGTTCAGGATGACCATCAAGTCCTATTTGGGACTCGCCAGCTCCATATACCTGCACCCCAGCGTCGATTTTCATGCTGTGATTTGTACTAAACGTCGCCGCGTATACAACTAGGCTACTGAGTCCAGACGTTCATACTTATGCGATGGGTCTGTATATATAAATAGGATATATTTGAATTTTTCTGCTAATTTGTCATGAAGTGAAATTGATCTATCTCTGATGCAATATGTGCATCTACAGTAGATTGCGTCGATATAGTGATAATTCACAAGTATTGTTTACATTGAATTGTGAACGGAAAGTAGAATCCAGGAAGCGCTTTTCATTCTATTTAAATTATGCTATGCAAGCAAATTTATTGCCCTGCTTCTCAAACTTATTTTTAGAAAATCTAGTAGTATTATACTTTGAAAATTTCAATAGTATTCTTAAGACTTACAACTATTATTGAACAATACTGTCTATGATGTTACTATTAAACGATGTAAGTTGATTATATCAATCAATCAAAGTTAAACTGATTAGAAAGGTTTTTTTTCCTGGTCGGCGTATTTATAGCATGGTTGTACTTTTACGTGATGGGGTTGATAACCACATGTCTAATCCTCCTCCTTTATCCACTCTTGGAACCAACAGCAACCCTAGGCGAAATTGAATATATTAATGGTTTATAAATAATATTTTAATGTTCTATCTTTGGTAGGTTTAATTCTAAACTAAAAATGCAACAGACTGAGAAGTATATATGATACAATATGAAGAAGAGGAACCGAATCAACGACACTGTACACATCAGATGATCTTAAGTCTAAACAATGAAAACAATCGATAACATAAACATTAGATAACTACAATCTACTTATCATGAATTCAATTTAATGAAGTACAATTTCGTATACATAATAGCAACTAACAAATAAGCTCAATAGTATTCACAATCTGAAAAGATACATCATTATGAATTAGTTGTCGTCATATTTAAGCAACATAATATTAAACATCTATCAAAATACTGTAATATTCACTTAATATCATTAATCTATGTTTAACCTTCTTAATAGCAGACATTAAAAGGATGAACAGTAACTGGAGACAGATGGAAAGGATTGCTCAGGATAGAGTTGAATGAAGAATACTGGTGAGCAGCCTATGCTCCTCCGAGAGGGGTAACAAGCGTAAGTAAGTAAGCCTTCTTAATGTTGTTTAATGAATTCAACTGTTTATCCAACTTTCTATCTAACTAACACATTTAAATTATCTTCATTATTAAGAAATTTTGTATTGAACATGTGTTTACTTATATCAGTGTAGTAAAAAACAAACAATAAAGTGTAGAAAAGATTATAATACACTTAGATTATATTGTCTTTTTGTCCATAATTTGTGCTTACTACTATCATTAATACAATATAAGTAGATGTATACTACATAAGTGTGTATAGAATTATTTGGGAAAATTCTATTGAATAACCAATAAACACTTTGTATGTAGATAGTTTCCAATTATTGTTCATGTTAAATAGATGTATGCCTATGTCATATGAAATGTGTACAAACTACATATAAAATAGTAATCAATTCAATGAACTGAACAATGTAAACTATTCACAATGTTCTAAATGTTGTTCATTAAGTATGGTTAAGAATGTTACATCTAAAGAGGAAATCAGAAAAAGATGTTGGATGTAGATAGGATATGTATAAATTGCTGAAATCATCAGATTGTATCACGAGACAAGCACTAACTTGGAAGCCTGATGGGAAACGGAAAAGTGGAAAGCCAAAGAACACATTGCATTGAGAATTGGAAGCAGATATTAAAAGGATGAAGAGCAACTGGAAACAGCTGGAAAGGATTGTTCAGGACAGAGTTGAATGGTGAATAGTGGTGAACAGCCTATGCTCCTTCGGGAGAAGTAACGGGTGTAAGTAGGTAGGCAGTAAAGGCTTTTTTTTGAAACCAGTTCTATTAACGATGTGAATGATGTTATAGTATCATTTCTAGAATGACAAAGTACCGAAACCGATCAAACGCTCAAGGGGATAAATATCGGCAGCAAGCACATTGCACTTTCCAAACTGATGTGGCACAATATTATTGACTTCTGTTCTATTCCTAAATTCCAAGTACTATTAGTCTTATTCCGCATCTGGACATGCTCAATGATTCATTCTGATAACTCTCAACCATCTTTTGGAATCGTCAAGACATGGTCGAGAAGCGCGCAGTACTTAGTCACATATATACACAATGATATAATACGTAAATTTGGTATCCTAGTACTGAAAACTTTGATGCCATTGGTTTGGTTCTAAATTCATATCTTCATATGCTATGAATATTCTGACAGTATCACTTTATCGAAATCCCTGTATGTATCTAAATCCATATCATTCTGATCATGCCTGTAAACTGGCATGATTTCATGGACAAAACAGTAAGTGAGAATATAAAAAAAACGAAACAGCAAATGAAAACGACTAAACACTAAGTAAAATTGGTTAGAGTTAACAACTGAGACTATTAAAGTGATTCTTGATTGGTAATCTGTTCATTTTTCCCCACCGTCATCCTTGATTAATAGAAATCCCTCACGTTCACAACAAATGCATCTCTCATGACTTACTAACTTGGCACCAGCGAACTGATTAGTTATCATTCACTTTCTAACCAATTTATTTAAGTAGGATTGTGACTGGTAAGTGGAAACCAGGACACGCGTTTCGTCCTATTTGGAACTCGTCGACTGGATGTACCTGCATCCTAATTTTGATGTTCACAGTGGGATTTGAACTCAATCAGTTTTGTGCAAAAACGCAGATGTAAAGGCAAGGATTAGTAAATAAAGGGCAGCATTTCTACAGATGAAAAATATTTGGGACTCCAAACATCTGTCTACCAACCTCAAAGTTAGACTCTTCAACTAGAACGTCAAGACAGGTATGCAGTATAGAGCTGAAACATGTAGAACTAATTCAAAAAATCCTCAGGAGTGTACAGATATTTTTATAAACAACTGTCTTATCAAGATAATAAATGTCCGTTAGCCGGAAACCATCAGCCACAACCTACTATGAAAGAGAACAAACCAACTTCCAGAAGAGGAGGAAATCAGGAAAAAAATGTTGGATATAGATAGGAGATGCATACATTTGCGGAAATCATCAGAATGCATCACAAAACAAGCATTAACTTGCAACCCTTGTTGGAAAACGGAAAAGAGGAAGGCCAAAAAACACCCTGCGTCGAGAACTGGAAGCAAACATTATAAGGATGAACAGTAACTGGAGACAGCTGGAAAGGATTGGTGAGGACAGAGTTGAACGGCGAATAGTGGTGAACGGCCTATGCTCCTTCGAGAGGGGTGACAGGCGTAAGTAAGTAAAAAGTAAGTAATGGATGCTGTGCTGAACTATAGAACTTTGGCGCGTCGTGCAATTTGTGACGTTAAATTCTTTAGCTTCAAATATACATTTGTTGCATTATCGTTATGGGCTTCTTGATCATAAACGTATTCTACAATCGCTATGTCGGTATAATTACTGTTGTTGAGGAAGGTTACGAATCCAGTAATATAACCACGTTTAGATCATATTAAAGCAGTGAACTGAAAGAACGAACATGCTACCATGGTTCAAACCTTTCTGGATTATTTTTATTTGATTGTTTATATAGCTAGTCATATTGTGGACGACCATTCAAACACATAGCCCAAAATAAATCATATAATTTTTATCAGTAATCATAACATTAAATTTAGTCGATCGGCTCCACTTAAAGTATCTTGTAGGAAATGAGGCATCAACTAATATTCTAATTCATATTACCCAGTGTTATAAGCAAAATACTACGCAGATGATTGATTTCAACTATCTGACATTCTAGTAGAATGAATTTGTATATTCCCATTGATTTGTTATAGACTGAAACTGGTCAGTCACTGTTGCTATATGTGCATCCTGTGCGGATCGCCTCGATATAGCGATTATTCGTAATTATCATTTAATTTGTATTGTGACTGGCAAGTGGAATCCAGGACGCGCGTTTCGTCCTATTTGGGACTCGTCGGCTGGATGTACCTGCATCCCAATGTTGATGTTCACGAAACGCGCGTCCTGGATTCCACTTGCCAGTCACAATACAAATTAAATGATATCTGACATTCTGTTACTTCTCTTCACTTCATAGTTAGTCACTCAAATGTATTATGTAACGAAAAGTTACATCACTATGTAACAATAAATATACACGACTTATGTAATAAATCATTCCTCGGTAGTGAATCCTATATGAAGTTTTATGAAAGCAGTGAAATAATCTTTTCTTCATAATATTACTTAAAACTATACAGCCCTCTGTCAATGATCATCATAGAGTAACTGACTGATATTTTACGTAATAGTCATTAAAAATTTACAAATCAATAATTAAAATGATTGATTTATTTTTCAGAAATCTATTCATCCCTTTAAACAAACGTTTTAGTTCTGTTGGGGATTCGAAATCCCCAAAAATACAATCGTTCAATAAATCAAACGAAAGTCATTGTATTGATTTTCTTTGTAAGATTGATTTATAGACTTTCATCAGTTAATTCCGTTTCAAATGTGAGATATAGAGACGTTGTTTTGTAGACACGTCTGATATGTATTTTTACTCCATAATATAATCTTCTTACAAGACTAGTCTTTTGTAGTAGCTGTGGGCTGGGAAAAAACAATCGTGGTATTCGATTGTATCTATCAAGGGAACCAAACATTGAATCCAGCTACCCTAGATAAGAAATTTGCGTACACTTTGTTCCCTTTATTATTTTCATGAGAGCAAGAACAAATAGTTGTGCAGAATAAGATGACGATTCATTTTATTTCGTTGGTTTCTCATCAGCCACTGCATACAACCTAGAATAATACTCTTTTACAAGATTAATATTTGAAACAAGTTTTTACATACTCATGAGAACGGATGAAGTTAGTTGAAATCGAGATTACATAAACATGTGAACATGGCTTAAAATGTTGGAGAAAATGCTGTGAATATATATACGATCCAAGAGAAGGTATCAGAAGGCAAAATAGAGATCAAATGATCACACATTAAGAGGTGGTTGGAAATATTTGAGAAAAAGGTGAATAAAACTCAGTTATTAAACTTTAAATGATCTAATTAAACACGAAAGTTGAACTTAACCATCTAAAAAAAATCGATGATGTAACCAAAAAAGGGGATTGTTAAGTCTAATCAGAAGAGAAAACGTATTAAAAGAAACTTAGCGAGAGAATAATAACCATGATAACAATAACGCAAAAGTTACGTTACCAGGGTAAAGAAAGGCTTATAACAGTTTCTTTTTGAACACATAAGTTTGGTTTCAATCGTTTAATAGCAATCGCTTCTGCATATTTTAGAAGATTTGAAGTTTTTTGTCTATTGAACACTTTAAATGATTGATTAATATCAATTTGGTGTCCTGTGTCAATTAGATGCTTAGCGATTACGCTGTTAAATGTCTCTGTTCCTGTGAGTCGTAGATTTTTTGGAACATGTTCATTAAGTCGTAGGTAGGCCCTTCTTTCTGTTCGGCCAATGTAACTGCTACTGCAGGTACACGTAAATTTATATAGACAGTTGGCGATAACATGAGAAGGATAAGTGTCGATTTTTGATTGTTTCAGTGAACGTGTTGTTATGTATGATGTAAACCTCTTATTGTGTAATCATTTGACTTCTGATCTCTATTTTGCCTTCTGGTACCTTCTCTTGGATCGTATATATATTCACAGCATTTTCTCCAACATTTTAAGCCATGTTCACATGTTTATGTAATCTCGATTTCAACTAACTCCATCCGTTCTCATGAGTATGTTAAAACTTGTTTCAAATATTAATTTTGTAAAATATTATTCTAGGTTGTATGCAGCTGATGGGAAACCAACGAAATAAAATGAATTCATCATATTCTGCACAAATATTTGTTCTTACCTTACATAAGTTAGCTGTATCGTATCACGGACCCTACTAAGCTAATAAGAACCCAAGAGTTTGTCTCATTTGACAGAAAACATAACAGTTGGCGACGGGGATTGCAACCGAAGACATATCAGTGGCGACAGGGAAAAACAAACAGACTTCAGTACAACCGAAAACATAACAAGTTCCTATTTTTATTGAATACAATCTTATGTATGACATGCAGAAAATATATGATTTAAAAAAACAACAAAGAAAAACAGGAATAAACAATAAAAATGTAGCAGTAAATGTTCAGTTATTTATCTTTTCTTTCTTCTTACTGAAAAAAACTATGATTACATAATACAAATTTAATTATAAAGTATGTTGTCAAGTTATCCTAAGTATAAACGAGAATTCATATGAACTAGAACTTTACCACTTCATACTAACTACATTTGAATAGCTTAGCAACATGTTTTATAAGTCAAATGTAACTTTTAATCAATGTTTAACTTAATCTAAGACAAAATAAGCATTAATAAATAGATAAAGGTATATTGATGTACATTTGTATAGATAACTGGAAATGAATTTATTTATCAATAAGTGTAAATTGACAGATAAACCTATAACCTTATACATATGTATATATATACATATACACACATAAATATGAGACTAATCGATTGTACGTATTAATGTATCGAGTCGAACATTAAGAGAATGAACAGCACTTGCGAAGAGCTGGGAAGGAGAGCTCAGGAAAGAGTTGATTGAAGAATGCTGTTCGGCAGCCTATAATCTACATGACATAATAGGCATTGATTGATTGATTGATTGTTACTGTATCGAGAAAATGAACTCTACTTATCCAGAAATGTTTTCAAGCTGTTCAAATGTATTGAAACTGTTTAAATTGCAGATCAAATGAATCCTAGTTACATTCAATTTACCTAATGACCAAAGCAGACAAGAAGATAGATGAGGAAAACAAAGCTGGAACTGAATTAGTAAATTGATTAAACTATAGTTATTTCAAGAAAAAATATAATAATTTTTATTTGTTTAATTTCCCTATTTGATATAAAAACAAGAACCGTACAAAAATATTTACAAACAAGCAGGATGCACCCTGCTGAGGCTTCCGAGACTAGGATGAAACAGATGTCCAATGCTCCCTAGTTTTCACTGGTACTCTACAAACATCAATCTGTAACAAATTTATCAACTGAAACTGTATACCTGTCTCTATCAACCACCCTAATTCAAGTATAATATAGTAGATTTGTAAACTGAGGGGTTTACTGAATAGCAACAACTATTCGTAGGAGTAAAGAATCGCTGCTCTTAAACTGTATACACCTAATTTATGAATGAGCCAATCAACCTCTCAATTCATTAACCACCTTTAGCCAGTGAGAAGAAAATATTTACGAGTGAATAGTTTGTCGAAAAAATAAGCAATAATATTACAGTTTACAAAGAGATTTCACATGGTTCATAAATGCTTCATGGTCTCAAAATGAAGTTCCTTCTACCAGATCAAAGCAATCACAATAAAATAATTACCCATATGACCAAAAATCTATTCAGATGCAACTACTTTTTTAGGCGTTCTTAAAACCACTTGATGTTGTTAGAATGCATATCCATCGATTGATCCACAAAATGCTCCATGTGTATTACAACATGGTGTCTGTAACACAAAGGTAAAAGACATTTATTTGTAACAGAATTATCTGTATATATCATCATTGCCGGTTGAACAAGGTTCTTAATGTTCGTTGTAATTGTTGTATTCAACACTTCCAGTCAATTTCGTATTCAGTTAGTTAGTGAGTGCTGTAATACATATAATAAAGGATTAATTTCAAGCTATTATAGTCGCTTCACCAATATCCCATTAGTGTAGGTCATAGATCGTCAAAATGATTGACAAAGAATCTAATTGACCTATGAGCCTTAATACATCTGAAAAGAGGCATGGAGTTTAATGGGCAAGTAGGATGCGACTCGATGATTTTTATTTCGAGGATGATCTAGCTCTTCTAGCCCATACACAACGACAAATAGAAGTGAAGACAATTAACGTAGCAGCAATCTCAGCAACAGTAGGCTTAAACATATATAAGGGAAAGAGCAAGATCCTCAGATTCAGCACAGAGAACACCAACCCAATCGAACTTGATGATAAAGCTCTGGTAGAAGTGGGAACTTTCACGTACCTAAGAAGCATCATCGATGAACAAGGAGGATCCGATGCAGATGTAAGGGCAAGGATTAGTAAATAAAGGGCAGCATTCCCATAGTTAAAAAACACATGAGACTACAAACAACTGTCTACCAACTTCAAAGTTAGACTCTTCAATTCGAACGTGAAGACAGGTCTGCTGTATAAAGCAGAAACATGGAGAACTACTTCAAAAAGTCCTCAGGAGTGTACAGGTATTTATAAACAACTGTCTTCGCAAGATACTGAATTTCCTTTGCCCAGAAACCATCAGCAACTACCTACTATGAAAGAGAACAAACCAACTACCAGCAGAGAAGGAAATCAGGAAAAAAATGTTGGATATAGATAGGAGATGTATACACTGCTGAAATCATCAGATTGCACCACGAAACAAGTACTCACTTCGAAGCTTGTTGGGAAACGGAAAAGTTGAAGGCCGAAGAACACATTGCGTTGAGAATTGGATGCAGATATTAAAAAGATGAACAGCAACTGGAAACAGCTGGAAAGGATTGTTCAGGACAGAGTTGAATGGCGAATAGTGGTGAACGGCCTATGCTCCTTCGGGAGAAGTAACTGGCGTAAGTAGGTAAGTATGAGAGTTAATTCTTTTAAGATCAAAAATATACCTTGAAGAAGATTGTCAAAACCAATAAAACTTAGTTCCAGGTTTTCTACTCGTTACGAACGCACACCACCACACCCTCCTCCCGAAACCGCCTTCTACCTCAGGTTATGCATCACTTTTTTTTAAAGTCTGGCCGAGTTACTTAACTTTAACGAGTAATAAATAACTATTCAACTAAAAATAGTTAAATGTACAAGAGTAATTGGAAACTAAATTACATCCTCTTTATACAAAGTAGGTAATATTTTCAGTTAAAATTAAAGTATTATAATAACTGTAGATAAACAACAACAACAGTAGCTTTATCAAATACTATAATCTTTTACCATAATAAAACATTCTACTGAACTAGTTATGCAATATTTCATAAAATGTCTGTTTAACATACATTCAATTTAGAATAATACGAAAACTTCACATTCTATAAATGAATTTAGCCATCAATGTTGGTCATTCATCTTCAACTGTAGAAGATCTAGAGCGGTTTAAAAGGTATAATTATTTATTTTGTATTCACCTTATGTATTAATCAAATGAGCTTTCAGTTGTCAGGGAGGTGGAGAAGTAAAGGTGAGGAACGAGCTAATGGAACCTTGTGTTATGACAACAATCTGATATAAATGCTAACAATCACTGATTGGTACAATACCTGAGAGACCAAAGCCTCTACTCAGAGGTATGGATAATAAAAACTAACACTGATTAATTACGATTAAGTTCATATCATTTATTAAGTAATACTACTCACTTTTATATATCATATACTGGGACAACAACTAACAAGAAACACAAAATAGAATAAAAGCTTAATTAGAGAGAAGATGTGTACAGGGTTCAAGATATTGGGAGCATAGTAAGATTACAATAAATAAGAAGTAGGGGTTAGAATAAAGAACTGAACAGAATAGAATGAACTCATTTTGTTGCAATTTTACTACTTGATTACAACGTATAATATTTTTATAAATAAGAATATAAACATAGAATTGAACATTCATTTACAAATGATATTGTTCACAGAACAGTACATATAAGCACAATAAAATAAACATTGAAATAAAGTTAATCAGATTATGAATGTGTTGCATAACAACAAAATGTGTAAGCGAACATAGCAGAACAACAAGTTAGTAATGAAGATTTATTTGATGAAAGAATTAGTCAATTACATAATCAAATAACTGAACAAAATAAAATTCAACCAGTTGAGACTAACATGAGTTGGGACTAATCAGTTAAAAATTATGGAAATAAAAAATATGTGAGATAATCTTATCAAAATAACAGATTAGAATGTATTTTGATCTTCCCGTTTATTTGTCATAGACTGAAATTGATCAATCTTTGATGTCATATGTGCATCATGAGTGGATCACCTTGATATAGTAATAGTTTACAAGTATTGTTTGAGTTTGTTTGTGACTGACATGTGGAGTTCAGGATGACCATCAAGTCCTATTTGGGACTCGCCAGCTCCATATACCTGCACCCCAGCGTCGATTTTCATGCTGCGATTTGTACTAAACGTCGCCGTGTATACAACTAGGCTACTGAGTCCAGACGTTCATACTTATGCGATGGGTCTGTATATATAAATAGGATATATTTGAATTTTTCTGCTAATTTGTCATGAAGTGAAATTGATCTATCTCTGATGCAATATGTGCATCTACAGTAGATTGCGTCGATATAGTGATAATTCACAAGTATTTTTTACATTGAATTGTGGATGGAAAGTAGAATCCAAGAAGCGCTTTTCGTTCTATTTAAGTTATGCTATGCAAGCAAATTTATTGCCCTGCTTCTCTAACTTATTTTTAGAAAATCTAGTAGTATTATACTTTGAAAATTTCAATAATATTCTTAAAACTCACAACTATTACTGAACAATACTATCTATGATGTTACTGTTAAACAATGTAAGTTGATTATATCAATCAAACAAAGTTAAACTGATTAAAAAGGTTTTTTTTCCTGGTCGGCATATTTATACCATGGTTGTACTTTAACATGATGGGAATGATAACAGCATGCCTAACCCTCCTCCTTTATGCGCGCTTGGAACCAACAGCAACCCTAGGCAGAATTGAATATATTAATGGTTTATAAATAATATTTTAATGTTCTATCTTTGGTAGGTTTAATTCTAAACTAAAAATGCAACAGACTGAGAAGTATATATGATACAATATGAAGAAGAGAAACCGAATCAACGACACTGTTCACATAAAATGATCTCAAGTCTAAACAATCAAAACAATAGATAACATAATGATTAGATAACTACAATCTACTTATAATGAATATAATTTAATGAAGTACAATTTTGTATACATAATAACAACTAACAAATAAGCTCAATAGTATTCACAATCTGAAAAGATACATCATTATGAATTAGTTGTCGTCATATTTAAGCAACATAACATTAAACATCTATCAAAATACTGTAATATTCACTTAATATCATTTTTTTATGTTTAGCCTTCTTAATAGCAGACATAAAAAGGATGAACAGTAACTAGAGACAGCTGGAAAGGATTGCTCAGGATAGAGTTGAATGAAGAATACTGGTGAGCAGCCTATGCTCCTCCGAGAGGGGTAACAAGCGTAAGTAAGTAAGCCTTCTTAATGTTGTTTAATGAATTCAACTGTTTATCCAACTAACACATTTAAATCATCTTCATTATTAAGAAATTTTGTATTGAACATGTGTTTACTTATATCAGCGTAGTAAAAAACAAACAATAAAGTGTAGAAAAGATTATAATACACTTAGATTATATTGTCTTTTTGTCCATAATTTGTGCTTACTACTATCATTAATCTTATATAAGTAGATGTATACTACATAAGTGCGTATAGAATTATTTGGGAAAATTCTATTGAATAACCAATAAACACTTTGTATGTAGATAGTTTTCAATTATTGTTCATGTTAAATAGATGTATGCCTATGTCATATGAAATGTGTACAAACTACATATAAAATAGTAATCAATTCAATGAACTGAACAATGTAAACTATTTACAATGTTCTAAATGTTGTTCATTAAGTATGATAAAGAATGTTACATCTGAAGAAGAAATCAGAAAAATATGTTGGATATAGATAGGAGATGTATACATTGCTGAAATCATCAGATTGCATCACGAGACAAGCACTAACTTAGAAACCTGATGGGAAACGGAAAAGTTGAAGGTCAAAGAACACATTGCATTGCGAATTGGAAGCAGATATTAAAAGGATGAACAGCAACTGGAAACAGCTGGAAAGGATTGTTCAGAACAGAGTTGAATGGCGAATAGTGGTGAACGGCCTATGCTCCTTCGGGAGAAGTAACGGGCATAAGTAGGTAGGCAGTAAAGGCTTCTTTTTGAAACCAGTTCTATTACCGATGTGAATGATGTTATAGTATCATTTCTAGAATGACAAAATACCGAAAGCGATCAAACGCTCAAGGGAATAAATATCGGCATCAAGCACATTGCACTTTCCAAACTGATGTGGCACAATATTATTGACTTCTGTTCTATGCCTTAATTCCAAGTACTATTAGTCTTATTTCGCATCTGGACATGCTCAATGATTCCTTATGATAACTCTCAACCATCTTTTGGAATCGTCAAGACATGGTCGAGAAGCGCGCAGTACTTAGTCACATATATACACGATGATATAATACGTATATTTGGTATCCTAGTACTGAAAACTTTGATGCCATTGGTTTGGTTCTAAATTCATATCTTCATATGCTATGAATATTCTGACAGTATCACTTTATCGAAATCCCTGTATGTATCTAAATCCATATCATTCTGATCATGCCTGTAAACTGGCATGATTTCATGGACAAAACAGTAAGTGAGAATATAAAAAAAACGAAACAGCAAATGAAATCGACTAAACACTAAGTAAAATTGGTTAGAGTTAACAACTGAGACTATTAAAGTGATTCTTGATTGGTAATCTGTTCATTTTTCCCCGCCGTCATCCTTGATTAATAGAAATCCCTCACGTACACAACAAATGCATCTCTCATGACTTATAAACTTGGCACCGGCGAACTGATTAGTTATCATTCACTTTCTAACCAATTTATTTAAGTAGGATTGTGACTGGTAAGTGGAAACCAGGACACGCGTTTCGTCCTATTTGGAACTCATCGACTGGATGTACCTGCATCCTAATTTTGATGTTCACAGTGGGATTTGAACTCAATCAGTTTTGTGCAAAAACGCCACCGTGTTCACCACAAGACTCCAGTGTCCAGACTGACCAGCTTCAGTCTATAACAAATCACTGGGAATATACAAATTCATCCTGATACCAATGTGCCCATTGCACAAGTGTGACTTTCTGGACTCAGTAGTCTAGTAGTGAACACGGTGGCGTTTGGCACGAAATGGACTGAGTTCGAATCCCACTGTGGACATTAACATTGGGATGCAGTAACATCCAACCAACGAGTTCCAAATAGGACAAAACGAGCATCCAGGATTCCACTTACCAGTAACGATCCAAATCTAAGACGTGATTAATCGTTATATCGAGGCAATCCGCTCAGGATGTACATTTAACAATAGAGACTGACCAGTTTCAGTCTATAATAAATCAATGGGAATGTACAGATTCATTCTAATTTTAACCAATTTATTTTTCTTTAGAACTTGGCATTTTTATTCTAGCAAAATTACAAGAAGACATTTTACTTTTTATGCTTATCTAATCATTAAAACGAAATAAATCATACAAAGAAAATAGATCATGTAATTAAATAATCAAGTATTATTTAAATTACATAATTATCTAAACATCAGATAAACTTTTATTTAACTTAAACAATTAAAGTAGGCTAATTTAAATTATCCGAAAATTGTTTCTAACAGCTAACATTGATTGGTTCTTCAATAAATAACCTTGAAAAAATGTAAATAATAGCAAACATTTAGTTACTAATCTTAACAACTGATTTCAATAATGTTTATTTGATTAATCAATACTGAACTCTCTCTCTATTGATTCTTGAATACTTTATGTGAATATAGTAGATTGAGGATTCACCTCTCCTGAAAAATATGATTACTACGCTTATATTAATTTTCTAAAGTAGAATAATGTATATCTCATGTTATACTATCAGTATATTGACATATTTCTAGTTGTATATTATTTTGATTAGTAGAGGATTAAGAAATATGAGAATATAATTCAATCTACAATTAATATACAGAATGTGTAAGAATGCTAGTTTAAGTATAAGTCAAAATAAGGTAAGAAACAGTCTAAAACAACTGAATACTTTCAAAGTGATTATTACTTTGAATATCATAATGTTAATATCTAATGTGTACTATTGACTAACAATTAATTTAAAACTGCTAAGAAATTGTGAATTAAGAAAACATTTTGATACCTAATAATGAACGTATAACCAGAGACACAATAACAGGTGAGCTAAGCTATTTCACAGTACCCCAGTCCAGCTAACTAGATAAAGAGGTTCAATGTTAGCAAGAAGCGTTAATTCTACAGGTAGCCTGGAGGACGGATAAACAAACACTCAGCTCATGTGTATATATACAAAATCTCATATATCCATGGTGATTATTCATCAAAATGAAATTATCATTTTTAATAATACAATTAAATTAGGATGAACCTGTATCTTCCAGTTGATTTCTTATGAATTGAAGCTAGTCAGTTTCTGTTGCTATATGTGCATTCTGAAAGGATTGCCTCGATATAACGATTATTCACAAGTATTATTTAAGTTGGATCGTGACTGTTAAGTGGAATCCATGACGTGCGTTTTGTGTTATTTAGGACTCGTTGACTGGATTTACTTGCATCCCACTGTAGATATTCACAGTGGGATTCGAAGTCAGTACGTGTCGTGCCAAACGCCACCGCGTTCACTAGCCGATGAGTCCCGAACAGGACAAAACGTGCGTTCTGGATTCCACTTATCAGTCACAATCCAACTTAATACAATTAAATGTCGTCATATATGTTCGAGAGTATGATTCACAATAACTCACATGGATGTGATGATAATTTACAACTAAGCTTACAAAAAATCAATACAACTTGATTAAATGAACAATCGTATGTTTAGGAATTTCGAATCCCTAACAAAAACAGATCTACAAGTAACCTCTGAATTGAGTAAATAAATGTGTTTAAAATGTTTCAATGTTTAACCCATTGACTAGTTGAATAAGAACAATCTCATCAAGGAAGCCTATCAACATAAAACAAAAAGGGCTTTGAAAATTACTATTTAACAGACTATTTTAAATAACAATATATTTCCTATTTTATTACATTAGGTACATGGCTGGCAATTAAAAGGTACATGACAAACAAGTCTCGACACTTTTGGAACTTGTTACCTGGTATATATGGATCCTAGTTTTGATTTTCACACTGTAACTTAAACTCTTCGATTACTGTTTGATATGCTTACTACAGAGTTCAGATAGCCTGTAACTTTACACGTGTGTATCGTGAGCTGATACTCTAGATACAGTACAAAATTAAAAACATCATAGACTTCACTGCTGGATACATGATATATACTAAAACTTTAGTTCTCGTTTTATACAGCCAAAATCCTGATCAACTGGACTATACAAGATTCAGCTCAACACCTAGGAATCTCGTGACAAACAAAAACTTATTCAGTTATTTCCTTTATTCCTAGATTCATTCTCATCAATGGTTAACTTTATTTGTTCCATACGTTACCTGTTCCAACTGGAAAATGGGAAACGCATTTTCATAAACTAAATAAGTAATATTCATAAAGAATTGTACTTTTCAATGTATTTACATCAACAACTAATAGCATCTGGAGAGTAAATGTCAAAGAAATGAAAACTACCTGTGTCAAAATACTGAGTCTGATAACCCAGATCAACACTAGTTTTTCATCCAAAGCTTTACTAAAATGAATGCAATGTATATATTCAGCGCCACAGACTAACTGTAGCTAGACAAACACTAAAAATCAGAATACAGTATCCAGTTTCTTAGCAATGAGCAGCCACAACAAACCCAGGGGTCGAAACCAGAAAATAGTTTGTCTGATTATCAAAAAACTAAACATGCACTGAATAGTTGTTTTGTACTTACTTAGGACTGTAAAAGTACTGTTTTCAGTTATTAAATACTAATCCAATCCGACATGTGAACATATGACAACTAGTCTTAAATGAAGCTGACTATGAATACAGATGGTCGTTAATGGATTCAACAGCGGTTCCAGTAAATAGTGATTTACAAAAAAAAAGATATACAGATAAATCATTATTTAGCCGCTTAGTTAAATAATACGTAAGAATGGTTTGATCATGGTGTACAGAATGACCTTATTAGGATATTATTATTTGTAC
The DNA here is from genome assembly GCA_025215515.1 of Schistosoma japonicum. Taxonomy (NCBI): domain Eukaryota; kingdom Metazoa; phylum Platyhelminthes; class Trematoda; order Strigeidida; family Schistosomatidae; genus Schistosoma; species Schistosoma japonicum. The sequence continues at coordinate 83,578,160 of CM046069.1, read as the reverse complement.
AAACTGTAAAAACACAATTCATCAAAGTTTTCAAAGGATATTATTCAGCTTATATACAGTTAACTAATAGGAGATTGAAGATTAACATTAAACTTATAACGAATGTTCCTTTGTTAATTGATACCCATCAGAAGACAGTATTTACTTTATTAAGAATATATTTTCAATATACAATTTGAACTTTTATCAAGTATTGTCTCAGAAGCATTACTACTGAGAAATTAAAGGTACCAAAAATCTAATGTTAAGCAAAGAAGATGAGTTCGATTGATGGTTTAGCAGTGATTCGTGTCATATTTTTAGTGAAGTTATATGGTAGTTCGATTTCACCAGTGAATCGAAACAAAGACCTTTAGGTTTAGCTGGGAATACTAAACCATCAGTATCATTGGACCGGCGTTCAACAGTGGAGAGTTTGAACCCTGATGAATTTGTGATACAGGTCTATGAGTGCTAAGGTTTCGTGAGTTTATGGTGACACCGAGATAACCGCTAACGAACGTAAGACCAGCGACACAGTAACAGGAAGCTAAGCTGTTCCGCAGTGCTCCAGCCCAGCTAACTAGAGTAAGAAGTCCAAAGACAGCAAGAAGCGTTTATTCCATAGGCAGCCTGTCAGACGACATCATCACACACAACTCATGCGTATATTTACAAAAACAGAGAGCATCCTTGGAATATCATAAATAGCGTACTAAAATAAACAACGAACCAATAAGATTAGAGTCTTACCAAGTGGGAAACACGAAGTGAAGGTGAAAAGAGGACTTTTTGGCGCGAAAACAGGAAATTCAAATTTACACAATAAAATCCCAAAAATAACAGGTTTGTCGAGTGAGTTTTGGGGATCTAACATCCCCAACAATGAGAAAGCGCGCTACTGATGTGTCCCACACTAGAGCTAAACAGCCGCTGTGTACCTTGAATTTCAATGGTACCCAGACAAGATCAATATATGACGTATACAAAAATATGATTAACTAGTCTCCCATAAACCACCTCAAATTGATGTCTATTGCGACTTAATGGTCCTTTTGATAGTGTGTTGGAGTTAGAAGCGATAAATACAAATTTTAGTTCTTCATATAGACACATTCAGCTGATCAATTTCAAACAAAACGATACTTTCATTCTGAAATAATCTGAACAAACCACTATTCGGACGAGTCCAACCAACAAACAAAACAAGAATTATATTCAATTATTTCAGATTTAGTAGTAAACCTTGCAATATTGAAAATCAATGTCCGATATTTATTTGGAATACTATCTAATTTCCCTTAATTAAATGCCAATCAATTAATTTTATTGTAAGTAGTTTTGAACAATATATGACTAGAACACAAAAATTGATATTTACAATAGTAGTTAAGTGTAGACAGTTTTGTATAAAGACGAAATAGAAGATGGTAATCAGATAAAGAATCTATATAATTGATTGAATCAATAATTAGACAATGTTTACTTTGACTAACGAATCAATTTAAAGCATATTCATGTGATCAAAATAGTATTTTTGATGAGTGGAATCATAAAATTGATTAAAATATGTTTTACTGAATGCATAGCAACAATTACTTATTGAAAAATTGTAATTAAGTTTAATTGTAAATATAAAACATAAATTTCTTTGAGATGAGATGTATAGAAAATGTAGGATACAGGAAAATATTATTGAATTATGGTTGTTGAGTAATATGTATCTATAGAATATCTTTATACAAGTTATGCAAGTATGGCTGCTTGGATTCAGTGATCTAGTGGTTAACGCGGTGGCGTTTGGCATGAAACGGACTGACTTCGAATCCCACTGTGAATATCAACATTGGGATCCAGGTACATCTAGCCGACGAATTCAATATAGTACAAAACGCGCGTCATGGATTCCACATACCAGTCACAATCCAACTTAAATAATTAGTATTAATGTTTAGAAATCGTACTACATTCAAACTACTTAAAATGATTACTATTGAAGATAATTTCGAAGGAGGAAACATTCATGAATAATCATTGCCAATAAATTTGTACTGTGGTGATATAATAGCGTAAACAGTTAATCATCATTAATATAGAGCTTCCTATAAATATCCGTTAGCGAAATTGTCAAATAAGGTTTCTGAATTTGTGTTGAGATACAAAAGTGTGTGATTATAGATGAGTTAAATAACTCTCTCCAAAAAATGCGATGATAGAACTGTCAACAACAAACACTCGAATTCAAGGTCGACAGAATAAGCTACTTGTCACGTGTAGAAAATCTTATATCTCACTTATATCACAAGTATGCTCTGACGAAGCCGTCCAGAATAATGATGAAAGCTCCACAATTAAACCCTGCAGTTCATAAAATGCAATATAATCAAAACTATCCTCTTGAGTTACAAATCTTCTAAACTATTTCAAAATTACTAAGCATTCAAGACACCAAACAGAGGGCAGATGAGTATGTGACATTAAGTTTGAAGGTTTATTTAATTAACATATAGAAATTTCAAAGCAAATTTTTTGATGAACTACTAAGTAGTAAACAATCAATTTTGGCTTTTACTGTATAATTTTTTAAGCTTTCATGTGATCCATTAACTGTTGATACGCCTTTTGCCATTTATAAATTGCGGTTAATTAATTAAAACTCTGTTATTTGGAATAATAGCTTGATTGTAATGTATATACTACGATTTGTTATTTATGATCCTTCATGTTCCGATATTTCCTGTTTGTAATCACATGAGTTTTTTCGGTCAGAATAATACCAAATACATAGATGACAACTTGGTGTCATGATTAATGGTTTTGTGAACAGGATACTTTTATGTGAATCATTGAGCATTAACATAGAGGTATATTTTCACAAGAGAACAACTATTTTACATTATTGTACTATTTAATTCAAATGACACCATACTTCGAAAATAACTAATTTCTTTTTATGTTCCGTTTGACTTAGATTGTCACTGACAAGCGTAATCCAGGATACGCGTTCCATTCTATTTGGGACTCATCAGCTGGATGTATCTGCTTCCCAGTGTTATTCACACTGGTAATAGAGATTGATCAATTTCAGTTCATAACAAATCAACGGAAAGATCCAAACACATTTGAATTATCTCCTTACGTTTCTGCCTAATAATCTGCAATCTGCTAACAGATATGTCGTAGAAGCTAAATTACGACTGGCAAGTGGAATTCAGGACGCGCGTTTTGTCACGTTCGGAACTCGTCGGTTTGATGTATCTGCTTCTCAGTGTCGCTCACATCAGTAACAGAGAGTGACCTGTTTCAATCCATGATAAATCAACGGGAAGACACAAATACATTCTAATTAAATAAATCGTAGTTTCTATTATGTCAGAGGTTGCAAAACTACGGTACGTAGACAAAAGCCACCAAAGATTGACCATTGTATATTACATAGTAAATTTTATTACAGATTTCATGACAAAGGTCTATAGTTATCCATAAATGTTACTGATAAACATGTCCAGTATGACATAACCAGGAAATGTTAAATAGATATATGGTTAATGATAAGCTTTGGAGAATACACTCTAAAATGGCGCATACTGTTTACTAAAAGGATAGAAAAGTGACTGAAGATTCTAGATACAATACATTTCTTGAACGTGAAATATGCTGTAAATAACTTCAGTACATGTGTATTCAAAGTGAAAATATCTAGTTTCATTATACAAACATACAAAATCAAAGGTTATCACTAGCATTTTCAATGAATCTTACATATCACTTCTGATCATTCACTATATTTACACTTAAAATCTTATATAACAGGTTGTGCTAAACTAGAAATGAACATAAGTGACATTAGTGAATAACTTAAAATGAAATCTTTAGTGAAAAACTTACACATCATTATGCATTGTGAATATAACTTCAGTTCTAAAATGTTTGTATAGATGTAAATGCATTCAGTTTACAAATGTTACCGTTTAAATTAAATTTGAATTAAACTGTTGTATATATATATATATATATATATATATATATATATATATATATATATATATATATATATATATATATATATATATATACCAATGTACTCAATATGTAGATTGTAAATAAAGTTTTATATGTCCTGAGAATTTATATCGACTGTCCTCAGAGGACAAATTATCTAGTGTAGATTGCAGAAAACAAATGATAATTTGGCATTGACAACATAGATTATTTCTATTGAAAAATGATTACAAGAATTAGAAATGATAAATCAGAACAATTTTATGTTAAATATTAATAACAATTAAATATGTAATGATATTAACGAGGCCTACATCACTTAGTCTATGAAGTGATTTAAAGATTGTTCACTTGTTGTTGACGAAATAAGTAAAGTATCGACGGCTAACAGTGTAATAGATTATAATCACCTATTCTTCTATTCAAATCATGGATCGTTTATTTCAGTTCAGAAAGGCTGATAGTATTACTTGCATATATAAGTATAGCTTGAGGCTATACCTTGATGTGGAAATATTGTGTCCAGTTAATTTAGACTATAATATGTTAATAAATAAAGACAGGTAATTAGATACGGAGAAATATGTAGATGAATTTAGAATGTATATAAATAACTCTACTGTTTAGACAGCTTGTAATTGTGTTCAGACAATCATTGATGTTATGTATATCTAGTTCTCAGTTGATATTATGATTGAGTCACATGTACTAATAGAAACTTAGTTATAACGTATATGTTTTGTTATATTACAAACGATCGACTAAATTTCCCTAACCAATGAAACTTATGTTTCGGCAGAGATTACAATCGGCTAGTAAAGTTCTAACGTGTTGAACATCTTATCCAGCTCCACTACTTTATAATTTGGAATAGTAATATTTTTAGAACTGAAAGCATGCATTATTAGTGATTGAATAGAGTTGAATTAAAATTATGTTTCACGTTTGTTATACTCGTTAACACTAGGTAACGAGCATAAGGTACATATGTTAAATACTTAGACTTTTCATTCAATGTAGGCAATTATGATATTTGTTATTCATTCTTAACAACCTCCTAACCGAATAATGGCTACTATAGGTACAAAATAGGAAATAAATTGAGTGATCAAATCAAGATATAGAGTATGTTTACGAAATAATTGACTATCAATCTGATCCATATCAGCATATGCATACTTCTTTATTAGTGTCCACCGTTTAATCACAGTCTATAAATGGAAGTGTTAAATGCAATAGATTTACTCGTTATATTTCTAACTGTTTCAACTGTTTCATGCAATCGTCTGTGAATTATCACTAGAACTGTTCATATATTTTATGCCTAAATCCTTATAATATAAGTACCTACTTAAAAGAAAATGCTAGAAGTGATATGACCATAACTTAGCAATAAACAATAATTTCCATGGTAAGAAACTAGTTTTCATATTGGAAAACGCAAAACTATTTGTATAAGATGTTATGTATTGATAATAAATTGCTTATATCTATTGAAAACGTAGATAGTTACTAGGACTCATAACGTTAGTGGATAAAGGGTTGACGTTCTGGATTTATGTTTCCAAGTGAACATGAAGACTTATGTAAAGGTTAAATTCAATTGGATGAATCTCAAATAAAAACAGATGTGTGTTCTTGATTCCACGCCTGGACACATGCAAAATATATTAGTTGATAGTTAAGTAGTGACCTTCATGATATTTATTTCGTGCATACTTCTGGTTGAATCCTATCGATGAAGTTTTAGAGTACTTGGTAATCTAAGTAACTTAACATTAAAATCATTATATTGCCCTTAAATCTTATTATCGAGTGCCAAACAACACTAAACTGATAGCCAAGCTTCCTGTATATCATAGCATAGTGCACGTGTCATCTAGTCACTTAGATAAGTGGCCAATATTACACAATATTAGATTAGCACTAAAAGACAGAATTAACAATAAAATAGCCAATACCTAGTGGTCAACCAATGTAAATAACTTATTTCTATAGACATTTAATCGCATCCCACATAGCTCAGCAGTAACGCATTGATATTTGACACTAGATAACTCCAGTTCAACTCTTTATAGGGAGTATCAATCATCTTAAAATCCAAGGCACATGAAGCAAGGTTTTATCACATCTTGAAATATCGGACACTCAAAATGTGATCTCACTAATACCACTCACTGCCTAAACACGTCTGGATCGTGACTACTAATCCCCAAGCCGAAATAAGAAAAACACGGGATAACTAAGCCAACCACCAGACAGATTTCATTCATATATCCATATGTACACAAAACTTGACCATGGATCACACTAATAGGGGGAATAACATTTACACAAAACTGGAACAATAATGACTAAGCACTGAGGAAACAGGTACATGAATAATTGATTACAGTTCTAGAGTAACAAGTGGCATGATAACAGTTTATGAGTCTAGTGGGAGGTTAGGGAGATGGGGACATGTCAATAATGGAAATAATATAATCGACTTTCATGTACTCAAAATAAATAAAATAGTTTTCAGAAAAGAAGTTCAGAAAGTTAGTTACTCTTCTTGAATCGCCCGATATAACAAGTTTCATGTCAACTACTATCAACTGATTAATATCACACCATACTAAATAAAATTGTATGAATGATTATTAATGATATTGTCACTCACTCTAATTTACTCCAAATCATTCAGAAGTTGTTCGTGTAGATTCGTACTAAGTTTGCAGTTGACTGAAACCATCACAGAATGATGTTGATAAAGACACCATTGAAAATCATATACATATGACATCAATGAAAAAAGAAAATGAAAAACTAAACACATATTTTGTTTGCATGACCAAAACAAAATATACATAAATATTGTATGGTTTGAATTGTAACTGGTAAGTAGAATCCAAAACACACGTATCTTTCTATGTTGGACTCGTTAGCTGGATGCTGTTGTTCAAACGAAGATTCGAACTAAGTTCGTTTCTTAGACAAATATCACCGTCTAACAATTCAATGCAAACTTTCACTATATCAAAGCAATCAGCTCACGATGTACATATAACAAACGATACTGATCAATATCAGTTCATGATAAATCAACCGCAAAAATTCAAGCCCTATTCTAATTACAATTATAAACTATACATAAATGAAATGATTGGTTACCTATTTATTTATTTACAAAAAATTAGTAAAGATAAATTTTCTAATCATAATCTGTACATTTATTCAATGTTCATTTCTACTAATCAGTATATAATTTGACCTTAAATTGAAATTTATTCAATGATACAACTTTCTTAAATAGAATTTACATGTCAATCATAATAAGCAAAAATAAAATAACTAATTGATTCTGACTATTATTATTATTATTACTATTACTATTATTATTACTATTATTATTACTATTATTATTATTACATAATCAAATTAAACTAATTATTCTCCTGACAATTGTAAACAATAATGGTAGACAATTGTTAGAATAGAATTGTATTTCACTATATATCAAATTGAATATTATTAATTTTATTTTTAATAATGAATTTTGAGAAGATGAAATTAGAAGAGTTACCTTGATTAATCATTGAATAGATACAATTTTATTGATCAAGTTAAAGATGAAACTATTAAACTAAGTGATTCAATATCATATGCATTATATTATAATAGAAGTTGGTTAAGAAGTAATTGATAGGAAACTGTGAATACCGGCGCACACTTATGAAGCAGTTCGTTTCGTCTATTTGCGTTTTTCATTGGTTTCTAAACTACTGCCTAACTGACTACGGCACACCGGTTTGACCCTGATGTTTTGTTTAGTTATGGATGAAATAGAACTGAGTAGTATCATTCCAGGCTGCTCTCCAGGGTAATTCAATAGTTGCCTTGACGACCTTTTAAGTACCATACAGCTTGAAACTAGGTTCGTAAACAAAATGTATTTTTGATCTTGAAAGTAGTCAGGATTCTTGGGTAATCTTGATATTGAGTCAATCAGTTTCAAAATCAGTAACCATTACTATTAAGTTGAGTCAGTCTGCTCGAAAGTCTAGACGTGCATCAAATGTCATATAACCTAGGTCTAGGGTTTCATCTCGATAGCCTTAAAACACCTCTTAACACTATTTAATTTATTATGTCGAAATGTATTATGCTTAATAAGCGTATTTAAACTGATTGTCTAGGTTATATATTCGTTTAATTAATGGGTTGAGGATATGCATAAAAGTTAATTTTCGTCAAAAAGTAATTTCAAAAAACTCATGTTGAGTACGTCAGTGTCGCTCAGTCGGTAGGTCATGTGAAATGCACAAATATAATAAAAGTTAAAGTCTGAAATAAAATATTTAATGAAGACTACTTATGGCATCCATTCTATTAATCTAATTGTAATATGATCACTAGTTTGAGTGACTTCAAATAATTGATATTTGGCAGAGATAATACATTGTTTGGAGGCTAGTCTACAGTATATATCCTAGACCAAGGAGAAAAAGTTTTCTTCGAAACTCCATGTACGTCTTGCTGACAAGTGTTAAATATTATGAAACCTAGGTCGAAGGTTTTCCACCGACTACCAAACATTCAAACATCTACACTAAGAATAACTTAGGTTATCTTTGTTGGCTGTAATATTATAATCTTACGAAGTATTTTCTAGCACTACGATATTAATTAATCACTGTCGAATTAGAAACTTAGTGAAAATATCTTTTTAAAATATGACGAAATTGGTGCAAAATAAATAAGTGGGAATAAGTGTCTTCGTTTATAGTTACAAATCTATTTAACGTATCAAACACATCCACATATACCTGGCTTCCCTTTACATTTGTGGTAAGTTGCAGATATATAAGTAGAGCTTTGGATAATCAGCATGGAACCTATATTCAGGGTTTTCTATCGATTACTTCTAATCACTTAGTACATTTAAAAATTAGAAGAAAGATTTTACAAATCCATTGAGAACACCAATAAATAATATCGAAAATGTCTAAGATACAAAATAAAATGCCAATTAAACACAATACAATGAATAATCAACAAAAAATTTGTATTATAATTTCTTTTTTAGAAAAACTTAATATAACACTGATAATTGTTTAGAATATCCAAGTATGACAGATGTAAACTACGTGTTACTAAGTTGGAAAAATCAAAACAACAGTTCTTTTCAATTACTTGACGACAGTCTACTGTGTACTCAAAGGCTATAGGGTGAAACTACAATTTTGTTGGTGAATTTGCACAATTACAAATAAACTTGAAATGCTTTTTAACCAATGGAAACGTATTTGTAGATAAAACTATAATTTCTTATGAAAAAAGATAAAAAGTTTTTTAAAAAATTACACGGGATACAAAGTTTTTACATAATTTATGAACTTTTGAAGGTTAGAAACGAGTTTATTGATTTTAAATTTATAATATGAACAACATAGAAACTCATTCATAAGACTCCAAATCATGTTCTTTCTAGAACCTCTATAAAGTCTCAGAAACTCCTTCAGACATGACCAATGCCTTTCGATGTTTTGTGTGTGATCACCAGCATTCGGGTGAACAAAATGTCTTTCATGAACTGCGACACCGTGAACGTATCCAAGTCTACGGAGTGGCCGATAAGCTCTCTAGTTATCAGTATAAATTGTAGATCCTGTGACAACGTACATATGACCTATTGGTACTAGGGTCCTTGCAGTTCGATTTGGGATATATTGAAAATTTCCCTTTCTTAATGTTCTGTCGTAAATATCAAGAACTTACCAATGAGATTAGAGTAATCAGTACTTACCCATTGAATTCCCAGATATCTTCTCCTATTATATCTTTCCCTTTTAATGGTTGTTTCATCTATTTCACCAATTTTTCCAATGCCTCCTAGCGACAGATTTAAGCGTAACATCATTTCAGAGTAAATGTCTCTGCAACACTGATACTTCGCATATATTTACAAGTGACGATGCCAACGAAACAGGCAACTGCATTACACACAATACAACTAACATGCAGGTTTCCTTAAGTGTCAGTCTAGACTAGCTAAAGTAGCTGTTTGTTCTTATTGATTTCTTCTGCCAGTAACAATTGCATCGGAAGACAGCGCCATTTAGCGTATCTGTGGATCTTGCTTCAACCGTATTCAGTCCACAAACAAAAGTCAACCCTCTTAAAAGTAGTCTGACATCTTGTAGATTAGCAATACTGACATCCTCAAAAAATTCAAATCAACCGATCCAATGTAAGCATTCTGAGCTAGAGTAAGCGCGCGACCTTGAATCAATTACTTTGATTTTCATTGGTTCACTAAAGTTTTTCAGTAAAGTTTATTTTCCCCACTGTAATATCCATTAAAGTTTTTTTTTCATTTCAACAAACAAACAGTTATCCTTAACATTCTGCTATGAATGTGTCGATGGAGTACAATTCGACAAGGCAGATTAAAAAAAAATTATAAGTTGTAAAAAAATCTTTAATGTAAATCACATTCTCATATGCAGAGTCAAATGGTTACTAAAAATACTCAATTTTTTAATATACCTATAATATTTAAGGGGTTGTTGTGGAGATAGTTAATTTATTAATGCTGATATCACGAATTGATCTGAACCAGACAACCATTGATCACCTGGAAGCACTGGACAGCTGTTTCGTCCTAGTATGGGACTCCTCAGCAGTGCGCATCCACGACCCTGGTGGGGATCGAACCCAGGACCCTCTGGCTCCGCGACGAGCGCTTTACCATTGGACCACTGAGCCGGCTCCTAATGGTTGATATTTCTAATTCAGTCAATTCGTGTTACGTTTGCGCGACCTCATCCATTGTCATCGGTGAGTTACTGCCTCACACCCGACACGATTGAACTCCACCGGTCACGTCTTCACATTAGAACTCCAGGAATTACCTCAAGGAGCTAGTCACCTATAATACATTGAAAATGTTGTTGACATCAGTCGAATTCAAAGAACAACTGTTATCCTTTTTCCTAAATTCATATGAAAATTACGAATAAATACGAATTACGCTCATGTTAATGGAAAATACTTTGTAATAAAGTCATAATTATCATTAAACAGAAATGAAAAATATTGTTTCAAAAAAATAGGTAACACTCAAAACAAACCATAGATACTATTACATATACTTATTATTACTATTCCAGTTACCATTACGTCACAATTATTAAACAAACTAATAAACAATAATAACCGATAATGAAAAAATAAAACGATAAGCAGGTTAAAAACGCATTGAGGGTATGTTCTTGCAAGGATTATATATATATATATATATATGAGTGGAGGAAAGCAAACATAGGCCGAATTATAAAACGAAGCCATAAAAGAAACACAAAATAAAACAATGAGTGCTTTTGAACTTTGTTAACTTACTTCAATTACTATCAATTGATAAAATGCCATGTAGTAAGCATAATCATCAGAGGTAGGATAAAGACTTCAACATATTTTGGCACTTAATTCAATCATCAAAAAAGCATATAACGGTAAACATATATACGTATATTATATATTTACAAAAGAAAACAATTTTTCAGTAGGTAATTTGAAAGAAATGAAGCAGAAAACTCAAGTGATTGCATAAAATAGTCAATTACATAACCAATAATCGATTTTTGAGACGAAAAAACAAAAGTGAATAAATAAAAGAGAATAGTATTGATTTTATTGTTTAGAAAAATGAAAACAAAAACTATCAGCAAACAACAACTAATACACATCATATAAACATATAGAGACAGTTAATTGATTATAATCAAAGGATTGAAGCAAATGGGATTTTATACTTTTATGTAGTAAGTACAGTTTGAATAACTCAAACTTAATTTAAAAAAAACATCATTAAAATTGAACTACTTTTAGAAGTATCAAAATAAATGGATATTGAACACAATGAGAATTAATTAACAGATACAATTAAGATATAGAAGGTGAAGAAATAACACGATACAATAAATAGTGGTAAGAATAAGGTGGATAACACTGAGACGAAATAGAACAGTGACGTAACCATAACGACAATAAACTAAAAATCACAAATGGAATGTTAATAATTTGCTTTGTTTTATGTGTATACTTTTTATTTTTGGGCTGATATTGAGTTGATCAAGATAAATGTTAGTGCAGATTAATATGCAGTACAATGATGATAATCAAATTAAGTTAGGTGGGGATAGGTAGAGAAAAGTTATGAGAACATTTTAATTTAATTAGCCTATGAAACCATGAAAAGCTTTATCATTAAAAAAAAAACTATGTTTATTTAATTTTGTCTGAAATATGATAATAATAGTCTTTTCAGTAGTATAAATTGTATCATCCATCAAAAAAAAAATCAATGATCACATAACGACATTATCCATATCTAGACTATTGGACAATTTAGAAAAAACCTCAGGAGACGATATATATGCTAACTTTGATATACATTACACACTACTGTCCACCGTTTTTCTGTTAGTGGTACTGATCAGAAGACATAAATACATGCTCATTCGAGAAATTTCACGTGCAAATACATATACGTATGCAGCCACAACAAATTGTGAAAACTTCGTAAAGGATGATAATGAAAAGATAAAGTATTTCATACAGTAGTATGCAAGAAGAAACGACAGATTTTTGCAGCCACAGCCCGCAATCTTCAAAGAAGACAGTTAGCAACAACTTCCTGATTCACTCATATACATTTAGGGTGCAATAGTACTACGTAAAAACACAATTTTTTTTCATATATCAAACAAATGTTTGGCGACAACAACGGATGAATGGAAGGTAGGAGTGAGCTAGATGTGTGTAGAGGGGTAAGAAAGAAATGTATGCATATAACAAAAAACAACGTAAAAACAGAGAAGGGCAATACGATAAGTAGAGTTAAGTGAAAAGCAAGGAGAAATTAAAGCAAGTCACAAAAAAAGTATGAAACAACAAATGAAAAATAACTAGAAATAAGCAAGCCGGAAATAGTAACAACTTGAAAAAAAAACAGTATGTTACGTAATAATGAAGGTAATAATCCGTCGAATAATAATAATAATAGTGATACCATTATTATTTATATTAGTAGTGGTAGTAGTAGTAATAGTAATGATTGTTTATTATTTAAATAACAAATAGTTTGCTAATTGGTTCAAAATTCACTGAATTCCTTTGCACACTTTTCTGTTGTTGCTATACGTAATGGTTCTTCTTCGTAATCATCAAAATTACTTGCATCTCCAGCTCCAGAACACTTTGGTGTAAATGGCGCTTCAATCTAAATGAGATTTAAGAAAAGAGGAAAATGCAGAATTCCATGTAAAAAGGATCTATAGTATTAAACAGTAAAGTAGGAGATTGAAACTCGATAATATATATATATATATATATATATATATATATATATATATATATATATATATCAATGACAACAGATTTATTCGATACTAAAGAGTTTGTTACAGTGAGGAAAATTCACACCCAACTAGCCAATATTCAAAAAGATGTCTGTTGAATATGAAATGAAATTGTAGTAGCCAGTATATACTACCGATTTTCAATCATTTTGCGTTTAGTACCGATTCTCCTACTGTAAACATTTTTCCATCCACCGTACATTTGATGAATGTATCATAATATGTTCGTGTCTAGTTTATTAATATAAAAGACAAGGAGCAAAATATTCCAACAACCAGTATATTGTGTTGTATTTGTAAGTAAATTTAAGACAGTAAAGTTAATTGTAATATATATGAAAAACTGGCAAAAATATGGCCCAAAAGTTTGACCAGGCCACCCTGTTATTTAAAATTAAATACAAATACTTCATATGCAAACCTTTAAGTTTTCCTATTGTTAATATGAAAGGCTGAATTTGATAAGTCTACGTTAAAATGTGTCAACAGCGGACTGCCTCAGTTATGCATTTGGTTATAAATTGTGACTATTAATCAAGTTTTAGGATTCCCGTTTGATTCTATATGGGATTCGCAAGATTTAGACTGGTAAACTATCAAAAGTGTGAGGACTTAAATATGCACAGACACTACCTCATACTTAATAAACAAATTGGTGACTATTAGGAATTAATAGATTATTGGATAAAACGTCGATATTTCAAGAGATAGATACTACTGTCGAGCTTTATTGTGGAGAACAAAACGTAGGTACAAAGACGAATCGCCAAACAGTCTGAAAACTGAAAGCCTTACTCATTTTAGACTCAATGGATAAATGTGATTCAAATAACTACAACTAATTAAAGTACGGTTAGCAAATTATTCACTTTTAGGTGCCCAGTAGACAAAAATAAGGACATTGGAACATCTTAGACTTAGATAGACAATAAGTTTGAAGAACTAATAAGTTGTTTTAGCCAAAAAAATTGTCATATCAAGCAATATAGTAGTATGACTGTCTTTTTAGAAGTAGGAGATATATGTCAGTTACTATTGTTGATCCCAAGTATTTTACAAACATCGCTCATGTCGATTGGGACTATTGAATATGCAATACTACAGTTGAATGAATAGTAATGAAAAAGATGGTGAATTAGCTGATAAGGTTGTGGATCTTCACTGACTGAAGTAGTTGGTAAATGTATTAGATATGCCCAACCTTCGCCTACCACAACGAACGATATCAACTGGTATAGGAGTAAGAAGAAATGTATCATCAAAATATTTTGCTTTGTCTTCTGTTGACGTGTCTACGAGTCACTTACAAAAACCGATTATACTATACAAGAGGGCGTGAATTCACCGATGCAATTTTCAGAGACCAATCCTTGCAAAATCGCAATAAAAATTATATTCAAGAACTCATACCTTTTCTGTGACTCGTAGACACGTGAAAAAAAAACAAAGTACAGCATAGTGACGATAACTATTGATGGGTCAGATAACTGAGACTGATTCTTAGCAGAGTCAAACCTCAATGTAAAGTAAACCCTGATAACATACGCCAGAACGACAACAGAAGCTTCATAATTAAAATGTCCAGATCAAAAAGAAAGGCATAGCATTAGCAACACGTTTGAATCCCATGGGTGAGAGGAGGAGTTTATATACCCAATCCGCACAAATCTTATACGTAACGTATTCAACCATGTTTATCTCTTCTAGAAATCCATACTAATTACTGAAAACATTCAAATGTCCATGAATCAGTCAGTAAATTATAAAGGAATCAATACCTATTAAACATTGATATTTAATACAATGAACAAATCAATAAATGAAAAACAATAAAACCATTATTGAATTTTTCATTTGTAACGAGAAAAAAGACAAGAAGAGATGCATCTAAATAATTAAAAACATGTATAGCAACGAGTAAAGCACAAAGAAAATAAAACATAACTGAAATAAAATCAACATATTAACTAACTATACTATTTAAAATTGAATTCATTACTAATTTATTAAAGATCACTTTAGTTAACGTACATGTATATACATACATATACAGATAGAAAGTAATAAAACAGTGATTATGCTTATCCGTTGATAAGTATGGAGTAGTAAATCAGGTATGGAAGTATCTATATCTTAATATCATTGAATGAATATTGTAAGTGAATAGATTTAAAGCTGAGCATAGTATTGCGTGTTGCAGAAAATCTGAATTGAAAAGTTTTTTGTATTTGCCACATATTGATCTCAGTAAAGTACTGTTGAAGATAAGGGAGGACTTAGTGAAACTCCTTAGCTGTAGTCGACAGACACCAATTCCGCAAGGGAACTAAGCCACAACTCTTTAGGTTTAATGGTGAACGCTTATCCATCAACATTATTAATTTCTTTGGCGTCCATTAGTAGGATTCTCATTTCAACCAATTTATCATATTGCTGGTGCTGATAGTAAAACGTTTTCCATGATAACTGAAGGTTATCGGTATGCACTGCTACTGAGGAGTTTTACGCTAGAATAATGTAGCTGACCAATCCTTCTTGCTTGTCAATGATGCACAGGAACAGGTGAACTAGTAAACATAACTTATCTTTCACACGACAAAACATAATAGAATAGCTGTATCCGACAAGTCTGTCGTGATGAACGGATACAGCTATACTATTTGCAACAACTGTTTCTCTAGATTCCACAACATTCTAGGCATGTCGGTGTTGAGGAGAGGTAAAAATAAAATCGGCAAACCTAAGATTTGAGGCCAAAAGTCGGTACAGTAGTATAATAGGAGTAAGATGTTTCTGTTGACAACCAACACTGCAAAGATGTTGACTTACAACAGAAGAAAGCACCTAGAAAGCTTCGGATTTTCGTCTCCTGACAATATAACTCTAAAACAGTACTGAGCTAAAACACCAAACACCAAAAACGTTGTATTTGACTGGTCACAAATAGTTGTCCCTGGAGCTTTCCATTAATGATCCCAAACTATCATTACCACTTCAAACCTACATTCACTTACAGGTACGTCAAGATGAAGAACTTGCATAAGAGTGGATAGTTTGAAAGTGATAACCGCCCTCCTCTATCTAATACCAATGAAGATCCACTTTGTAAATATGACCTTAAGAAGAGTGAATTTAAAGATATACAAAAAGGAACAATGGAGCTTAATATCTAAAGACAAGTAGAAAGTGAAAGCAGGTCATTGTAATAGCTTCTGAATTAACTCCTTCAGTGTCTTCGATCACTGATCGCTATACTATATAGTGATATTAAAGTTATTAAATCAACTTTATTTCATTACAAAGGTTAATATACATAACAACAAGGTTTTGTGAAACATAATTGCAAGAAAATAATCAAATAAATAAAACTTACATCTCGTTTGAAAATAGAAAACCAATCAGTTGTTGCAAACCACTTATGTGTTTTAATATCATTAACACCATTTTTTAAATTACCAAAACGTTTTGTTAAATCAACTTGTAATAGATTTCTTAACAAATCTTTTAAATCTGAACTAAAATGAGATGGGAATCGAACCTATAAATCGATGGGAAGATGGAAGAGGAAAAAATCAAAAAGATTTAAATCTATAAGTAGTATGAATTTATACAACTGACATGTTAGATACAAAGAAGAGAACGATAGAGTGTATATAAAAAGAGAGAGCGAGAGTACAAATCAAATTGCAGAATGTGTAACGTCTAGATAAAAATCGTGTGTCACAAAAACTATAATTTTACTCCTATGTAAATATGTCTGCTCCCTTCGAAAAACCAGTGATAAATCATAATGACTTACTATTCGGTAAAATAAACCACTGTACCTACACTTAATATGTTACATACCTTATAAGTGTCGGTAACTTCACAAAGACGAGGAAATCATCTTCACAGCTTTAAAACAACTTAAGCATAAGCAAAGTACAGTCTTAAACGTATGTGAGACAACTTAAGTTACCATACAAGATTCATACCACAATATAATTCATCAATGACAAATGAAAACGTATGTACGAACCTAAGATCAACCGGGTAACAAAGATCGGATACACGAACCAATATGATTGATTTTGAGCGGAGTTATCAATATATCCTAATCGGAGATTGTAATGATTGCACTGACCCCAACCAAGCAGTATGCATATGCGAACACGGTTAAGCTAACAGCCAATAACTTTACTGAATAATCTCACGTTTCGGTTTAACTATCCTACAACATCATCAACATCGTTGATTGAATATAAGTAATACAATTGACAAGAACTGGAAAATTTCCATGTAAATCTATTATCTAATAAATTTGTATTCGTTTCTTAATTAACTATTGTTAATATCAATATCCATTGATTTTAGTTTAATTGAGATCCCTGAGATGAATGGTTTGATTGTGGAGCTTTCATCGTAATTCTGGACGAATTCATCGGCGCAAACTTTCGATAGAAGTGAACTATGTACTTCTCTCTATAAGTGACTAGGCGCTAGTTCTGTCCAATTTTGCACATTTGTTTTCATTCTTTAACCTCTTGTCATGATCCAGTTTTATTAATCTTATAATATTTATTTATTACTTTTATTAATTTTCTATTTGGTTGATAAATTGCATTTATCTCAGTGTGTTTAATGATTGCCAATTGATCTGAATGCCGAGCTTTTAAAAATTCTCTAGTATTTTATATGTTCTCTGCCTAACGTTACTACGTTTACCCAGTAAAACTTGTGTCTGTATGTAATGATTTAAGTGACGAAACGTCATGGCCCCTGAAGGTTAATTAGGTTTTCATGTAGGCTAAGATGAAGAGATTGGCCACCCTGTTAGATGTAGTGTCCATCACAGTACAGTTGATTTTGTAGATAACGTTTGGTTTATTTTTGTTATTGTGTCCCGTTTGCTGATTTCAATGTTTGTTTTTAAGTTTGCTAGTGTTTTTGAGAGACATATCTTGGTGAAGTTACGTGGATAGCCATTCATTTGGAAGACAATCATTAGGTATTCTCCTTCATTTATTTGCGTGGAAGATATCCTTCAGTGTGTTTTCACCTTTTAAAACAGAGTTTGCAAACAAGTGACTTTGTGTGTCGTTGGACTGATGCTGTTACAATTAAGAATTTTATCGTCATAAGTTGGACTCAAGTATACTTAAGTCTACAGTTTTCATGTGTAGGTTCTGGTTATTATCACACCCAAGAATGGTAGTTTGTTATATGATAAAAGGATTGCAGCTCTCCAGTCGTATAGTAAATTGACTTAATAATATATGAATAGTAACGAATGCATAATAAAGCGATCGTCAAGTGATTTCGTTATTGCATTGACCCGAATTTGGCCATGCAAATCAACATATCAACTCTAATTAATCTAATTGTACTTCAACCGGTGTTGTACACCTCTACCTTTGTTAACTTTTGAAAAGTATATTATTTAAGTGGGTTTAAAAGAAAATTAGTTCTGATTTGTTGTTTGTATTCGTCACAGATTAATCTAGTTTGAGTAACAAGAAGCAACTGAACAGATATTTCTTCCTAGTATAAGAACGTCATAATAGTAATTAGGTCGAGCATTTGGCGTTTGGCACGAAGCGGACTGAGTTCGAATCCCAGAAATAAAATATAGACCGACAGAAATGAATGCAAAGGCACGTACGAAGAAACACTAGAACTCCAGATCGAGTGCGAAAGTGAGTGCATGTATGCTACTATGGCTGATTCCGACCACTGATCGTGTAGATCACAGAAAGTATATCTTAACACCGTTGAGATCATCACTCAATAACTTCATGGACTGACGATACTACGTTTTGAGGATATCGTATTTGTCTCTCAACAGTTGCATTCCAAGTTTGAGTTCAGATTCACGAACTTTGGTTTCCTTAGACTTCACTATGTTTTACATACATAGCTGGTAACTGACAATGTGATGTAAGAGAGTCCCCGCTAAAATAATCATAACTTTCAATAAACTGAACTAATTTGCGATAATGAGCATATCAAAATAAGCCATTTAAATGCAAAACAATAAATTACGAACATATAACAAAGACCTACCTTTCCTGATACAATACGTTCATAAATTTGTATTGGCTGATCAGCAAAGAATGGTGGATAACCAGCTGCCATTTCATAAACTAGAACACCAAGCGCCCACCAGTCGACGGCTTTATTATAACCCTACAATAAGAAGTAAAATTGTTTAAAAAAACAAACACCATGACTTTTAAATGTATCGCAAATACATCTGAAATAATTATGGAAATTTTTTGTGGTGGGATAAAATGATGCGTCGAAGAAACAGGATGATATGAGATGCACACTTCTATTTGAAGTAAGTACACATAATGTTGCCCAAAGTACGAATGAAGGATTTGTAATTAAACCTCTGAACTCAGAGAATATGGGATTAACAAACAAGTATCTGAATGCAACGTTTCCTCTGAAATGCATATTTTATCAGTGTACAACAGAAAAAGTAACTGCAACGTAGAGAGTGGAAACAGTAGAATTCAGTTCAACAAGAAGAAATTTACTTATGGTTATTTGTAATCACTAAGTAGGTTGATCACGGTTAAGTACCCCTGAAAACCAGGTAGCTACGAACAGCTGTTTCATTCTAATATGAAACTCCTCAGTGATAGGGAGCACGCATAACTCCAATGGGTCTCGAGCCCAAGATAATCAAACCCCACTGTGGACACATTTAACAGTCAGTAGTTCAGTCAATTTTCGATATACTGTTACAATCATCGAATGCCACTGACAATAACAGTTTTACTATTTTCTAGATAATCATGAAACGGTCACAAAAATATTCTAATTAGGAAATAATTTTAAAAATGCACTGCATGAAAGTAAACTTTATATTGTTGATTAGAATCATCATCAGGAATATTGAAAAAGTAGGCAGAATTAAACACCTGTCTATGCAAAGTTTATTGTTTTGCGACAGCAGGTATTTATTTCATAGTTTATGTCGCAAACTGAATGAACAGGTACTTAGTTCTAGTATAAAGCTTCTCGAGAAGTGTGTATTCGTGATTCCATTACTCATAGAAAAAAAATCTTCAGGAATCGTGACAAGCGCTTAAATTTTGAATTGCTGAATTAAACCTAGTTATATACAGTTTGAGTTTCAATCGATTTAAATTTGTATCTGTTTACATGGATACTAGTTCAAGACTACTCACTATGTAAACTAGATGAATTCAGCCAATACGATTATATTTTCTCTAAATAACTTGATTTAACAGTTGCAACTATGTACTTTAGTGTCAAAAATTTACGAAACACATTTGATGTTAATGCAATTAAAGTAGACAACAATTTAATTTACTTAACATGAATATATAAAATAAACCAAAATGAAATAGGCAACTGTTTAATAGAACACAAACACGAACTTGCTCGGAGTCAAACCAAGGATCTTCAGATATTATGGTGATCCTTTAACAAGTAAAGTAATAAGTAGAGTTCAGCCACTTTAAAAGTAAAGCAACTGCTTAAAAATATCAATAGATCATTGTTATACAGCATAGCGAATTAGCTGTAAGTCAAGAATAAGATATTTCTATTGACTAATCATATAAATAAGTAGGGAGTGACATTTTTATTTATCATTAGTAGTAGTATTAAAGCGTACAGTAATTCAGCTGGCTATGCTAGAAATCAATGGAACAAAGAGAAACATAACAAAAAAGAAAGAATGGTAACTACATAGAGACACATAAGTCAATCCGGGTAGAAATAAATAACTAAATTATTGATTGAGAAAGTATTTGGGACACTAATATCAGAAAGATAGACAGATGAATACCTACCAGTTAAAAGTAGGGAAGTAAAACAATGTACATGGAGAAATATTAGTGAGTAAACGCTAAATAATTAGGTTACATAATATAAAATTTAAACATAAGTATTAGTAATGGAAACTTTACGAATAATAATAGTAGTAAGGAAAAAAATATTGATATTTTTTTAGGACTTAATTGCTTGTATACGTTGTAAGATAATATTTATCATGATAACATAACATTATCGGGTTATAAATACAAATGTTAGAGACATGAGGTATGAGATATTTTTGAAGGTCCTGGATTCGATTCTTGATAAGGTCATAAGTACGCACTACTACCAAAACACAACAGCTGTCCAACGCTTTCTGGTTTACAATGGTACCTATCTGAGATTAATCTGTGACGAATAAAAATGACATGCGTTGTATGGTAACAGAAGTTAACAGAAGTAAAATTAAGCCATGAGTTCATCGAATCGTTTACAATGTTGTATATAGTCCCGCTAATCATCTTTTTCCCTTACATTTAGTAAACGAGTGCTGCATAATATTATAATTTAGCAACAGGACAAATAAATAAAACTGAACATTTATACGATCTGCACATGAATAGGCATGAAATCGTTAATTCGATAATTGACTAAAACTAATCCCACTAATATATTAGATGACTGCATATACAAAATCAAAAGACAACATTTAAAGTATCAGACAGAAGACAGTTTTGCTACTTGCTACAACTAATATTTTTGAGTCATTATAGTAATAAGATAATTGGTACGCTGATAGGACATTCAAAACACCGTTATCCATATTTGTTCAGACGTAAATTACTGAT
Source organism: Schistosoma japonicum (assembly GCA_025215515.1). Classification (NCBI taxonomy): domain Eukaryota; kingdom Metazoa; phylum Platyhelminthes; class Trematoda; order Strigeidida; family Schistosomatidae; genus Schistosoma; species Schistosoma japonicum. Next base: position 83,556,154 of record CM046069.1, on the reverse strand, counting down.
ACTATGAAATAACATACGATCACTTCATTGGTTTATATTCCATTAAACAACAAGTGTAAATATTCATGTACAAATCTTAAAGGTTTGTACAAATGACAAACACTCAATCTTAAATCTACCAACTAACGTGGTTGATTAAGAACCTGCAACGAGTATATAAGATAGCTTTATTAATTCATAAAATCACCTTTTGATGTTAGCTGTTGTGACAGTCACTCTTTTTAAGGCTTAATTTTCTTGACACTCCGTATTTTTCGGCATTTCACGATCACCTTTATTGGTGGATACGCTTCACATCAAAAGCAGGTAATTATAGTACTCCTGGATGATTTACACATATCAAAAACAGGTTTATGTTCTCAACTTTGATTACATCCGGGATATCGATACTAGCTAATCGTCCAAGCGGAAATATATAAGGTAGGATTCAGATCTATGAATTATTCCGAATGAAAATCAAGCGATTTGATTGCAAGGAACAATCGCAAGATAGAGTCTATACGTATAGTGTATAATCATAATTTAATCGCACAACAATAGTGTCTCATACTATATCACTCTTAGTAGATTAAGCTACTTGAAAGTCAAGAGAACAACATCAAGGCAGCTGATGGATTAGGTACCCCTTGAAGAAAAAGAAAACAATACAGCTAGTTAACCTATAATCTATACTACTTTATTGAAACAGCAGAAAAGCGATAGGCTTTAACTGTTTCTTTAGTATATGGTCTCGTTATTAAATACATCTCAATAATAGATGATATTACATATTTGTATACAGAACGATAATACCACGATAATATCGATAAGTGTAATGTTGCAGCCAAAATTAATTGATGCTTATATGGTCTGCTTATTCAACCATCACCTCTGATACCAGAAAAGCAATGATTTATATACTAAGCATGGTGAATTTGTGAATACTACTTATATGCATATATAAAATGTATATGTTCAAAAATAAGAAAAAAAATTTTTTTTTCTTTTTATAATTACAGAAAACTAAACTAGATATTTTATATCTTTACCGAAAAGTATTAGTACGTAAGAAGAGAACACATGCAAACGACAAAAGTACACTGGAAAATTTACTCACACTTAAATAAAAAAGAAAACAAACGTTGTTTTGTAATATAAAATTGAAACTATGGAGATAATGAAACTTGAGAATATACATTTCGTCCCTATTTACCACAATACAAGCTTTTATACAGATATAAAATGACAGTATGGTCATTGTCAACAGTATTAACTAATGTAATCAACCTAAATTTGTCATGAATTGACTGAATGTGAAAAGCTAGGCAAAAGGCCTAAAGCTCTTCAGTTCGATTTCTGATAGATTTGTGGATGGGCATAAAAGAAAATCTAATACTACGATAAAACATTTGTTCAGTGCTTCCTGATTTATGAATAGCTGTCCGTGATATAAACTATGGAATTCAATAATCTCCACAAATCCAACCACCCAACCACCCATTTCATGATAAGAGAGTGAATCATCATTTAAGACAAGAGTTTTGTGATATTTGGAAGTTATCAGCTGGATGTACCTGCCACATTTTAGTGTTGATGTTCACAACGTGACTCGAAGGGAAAACATAATATCTAGAAGGTGAATTGGCTTGAATAACTTACAATTCACAGTATAATTCCACTACAACTTGAAAACCTTTGTGTATTAATAATTACTTGATCGGAAAGCTTAAATAGGATGAAAGGCATAACTTGATTTCCACTAGTAAGCTTCAATCATACGTAGTGCACGTAACAGTGTAAACATATTTATTTACAGAAAGTTTAGTGGTTAATCGGTCAGAAACAGTGGGAGGGAGAATAAAGCCGTGTAAATCAATGAATTTGGTAAATATTAAAACAGAAAAATATCAAAAAATACGACAGGAAAATAATGAGTAACATGTATCTCGTAGCGTATCCTGTTGATGATACTTTGAATGCTTATGCATATTTCTAGAAGCTCCAAAACAATCCATTAAAGAAGAGAAGGCGGAAATTGATATGGGAATGAAAAGAAATCGTTTCTAATACAAGGAAGAAGCATGATACTCTAGAAGACAAGGATAATTAACAATTTCAAGTATGATGCATGTGATTAATTCCAATACTGTGTGATAAATGGTGAAATCAAAGATAGCTCACCACAGTTAAACAAATTCCTTATGTCATTTAAGAACGAATTCGCTATTTCAGTACATAATTATAATCCATAATTAATATTAGTTGAAAATGGTTGGACAACACTGGTATAGCAATGCATAGATGATGGTCAGAATTAGTATACAAGATGCATATTACACCCTATTCAAGACTTGATAGCACGGAATACCTGCATTTCAGTGACGATGTCTACATAGTGAGATCCAAACCAAGAGAGAAACGTGCATTCTATATATATATAGGCATAAAATGACCACCTACCCAAAGTCAGCTCGTAATATACAATTGAGTAAATCATGGGTTATGACTAAGAACCTTGACTTTGTCTATTTCGGCATGGACATTTCAGTTATATTAAAAAGTCTAACATTTGAATGGGGTAATTTAAACGCACTGGGAGTAAAATTATAACACGATAGTTGTCAACAAGTACGATTATATAAAAAAACAGTACTTTTAGAGGAGAAAGGAAATAAAACATCAATTCAGTTAGCTTACTTCACCCCAGTAATCTTCACTTATCATGTAAACTTATCATAATTACATGAATGAAATTAATTTATTTGTAGATATGAATACGAAGAAACTAAACTTACTTTACTTAGAATAATTTCTGGAGCCAAGTATTCTGGTGTACCACACAAAGTCCATGTTCTACCTTTCACACGTTTAGCAAATCCAAAATCTGTTATCTGTAAACAATTGTTTTGTTATAAGCAAAAATGATAATAAAGCTCAAAATCGATTACAAAGAATAATAAATGTTTCACCTAAAAATGTCAATATCAAGGCATTAGAGTCAAGAGGATACCAAACGATGAAGTAGGACAATATCAATTGACAAAATCTAAGTAAGATTACTTTGAAGCAAAAATATTGCACAACTTTCTAACAGGAATGAGTCAATAGTTTATAAACAAAACACAACTTCGAACATATATGTGATAGCTCAAGTTGTCATACCACATTAGCGTAATGAGGTTAAACTGATATGATTCATATCACAATACAGTTAAACAAGAATGAATGAAAAGGAATGTATTAAAAAATAATGGAACCTAAGATCCAGAAGAAGATAAAGAGTGAATACGTTTGGACCAATGTGACATATTTTGAACCATATCACCTACTATCCCCAATCACTGACTGTGACCCCAAACAGATAATCTGCATCAATCAACAGCAGTCAGTCGACTTTATGGACAGATGTCACATCTCGATTCGAATACTCCTAGCTTTCTTCTATCAAAAATCAATCTTAAGTATGCAGTATTCACAAATTTAACTAATACAAATCAAAAAGACATATTTATCATAAACTGAATTTAGGATAAAAACAGAATGGATTGTTCAATTATACAGCGTAAAATTTAATTAAATCCATTAGTCTTTACACGCTGATAAAACTTTCGAAAACCATAGAATTCAAATTTTAGTGCTTTATTCAATCTACACAAGAGGGTAAATATTATCATTGCTGTCAACTAGGCCTTGTGTTCAGCCTCGTGTTTAACGCATGAATCTATTACACTCTAAGATAATTAAAAAAGTTTGTGCATTCATGAATTTCACGATGTGCTTAGTCAGCAAGACTTAAGTTAAAATTCAGATTCAGTAATTTTTATAACACCCACTGATAATGAACATGAAGCTTACGGTGGATTAATTTCAGGAAGTAACAACGTAAATGTAGTGAAATGTGATAAGTGAAGTTCAACCGTCTCGTGTGTGGTAGTGACCAACCAATAGCAATGGATGAAGTTGCACAACATATTTCGAATTGACTGACGTTATAAATGTAACTCATTCGATGCTAGTTCAGTAATCTAAAAGGCAAACGATCTATATGAAGTCTGAAGGTTATGGGTTTAACTCCTGTCGGAAATAAGCGTGTATATTACAACTGAAGAATCCTACACCAGGATGAAACAGTCAACCACTATTTTTGGTCTTAAATGGTTGACTAACTCAAGTTAATTCGTGATATTAAATTTAGCAATCTCAAAAACACCAAATCATAAAATGAGTAGTGCAACTGTTAATACGGCATTAGAAGGGTTTTCAGGTGGCGACAAAAATCACTTTGAAGTCCACTCAAGATATTATAAATCAACTAACTGAAAATTTGTTTATCGTTTACTGACATGGTTAGAGCATGGATCATGTAAATAACATTTTTTGGTGAAATTCGATTACAAACTTCTTTCATTAACAGAAAACTTTATGAGAGTACATTACATTTAATAAGGTTGCATCATAACGTAGCTTTTCTATACAGATAATATGTGTGAACTCAAAACTAAGAGTGGACCGTAATTAACTGAACTGAGGTAGATGAAAAATGTATTAAGTATGCTCGATCACCGCCTATTTCGAAGTGTGAAGTTGGACGGTGTAGGAGTAAGTTTGAAATGAAGAGAGGACAAATCGAAACTCGTTAATAGTTAATAAAGTCAGTGACAAAAGACAGATAAAGGCTACATGGTTGACATCTGCACCCGTGGTTGAAGATGTTGGGTGACATGGCTCATAAGAGGTCACCGTGGCCCAAGTGAGTTCACTTTTTTTCAACCTAAATCAATAGTTTCAGTTTCGCTCCATGCATACTTTCTCATTTTGTTAAATGGAACTACTTCCTCAATATTTAATCCGTCTCATTATTATTGCAACTACGTCACTTTGATTCGAACTCTCCAACCATTGGTTAAAAATACTGTGCGGACTGCAACTGAAAAGTCAGCGTCTCCAAACGCGACTTATACCAGCAGTGAAAGACTTCGTGAGGTCATTTCCAAGTCTTGATTAACATTAGGATGGGCAGTGGCAATTTGTATTTGTAACATATGTCCTAACCATTTCAATTAATTAGTTGTTGAGAAGGCTTAAACTAAGTTATTCTTAAAGAAAACATTTTGAATCAGTTTATATATTTCACATACACTTTTTATGTTTCACACAAAGTTTTTATTTGTACCAGATATTCATTTTGTATAGGGTTGAATTAATCAATGGTTTCAGTATAAGAGCATGTAGTAAATAAACAATATATCATGATATCTGATTCTTTCTGTAATAATTTCTATTGTTTAAAGATAGAATTTATTAGTTATTTTGTTGAAAGGCATACCACAAGAGCATATGAACCTCGAAAAGGCTCTCTACTAGAATACAACTAATCGAGCTAGAGATTATGGTGAGCTGTCACGAGAATTGTCAGCCTCAAGTAGGCTCATCAGAGTTGCCTCTTATCTCCTTTTCTATTTGATTTTGTCATTAATGTTCTCCTAGGAGTCACATTTTGTTTATCTAAACTTCTAGGAATCGATTTCCTTCCATGAAACTTACTTGTCAACTTAGTATACACAAACGATATAGTCCTACTTGGAGAAAACGCTGACAATATGCAGTCTCGTGAAAACGTTCAGTGACAATACAAGCATATTTGGGTTGTGTTTCTTACTATCTAAATGGAAAAATGCTACTAGAGGACTGGTTTGTATTATCGCCTAAATTGGTTGTAGGGTATGAAGTAGTTGAGTGCGCTAACCACTCCACTTATCTAGGAAATATCATCAATCAGCTCCGGTGGGTTTGTGTTTGAAGAAATCACGGCGCAGATTTATACAGCTACCTTTACTTTCGCCAACTTACATCACTTGAGATGTATGCGAGATATCCGTCTCAACGAAAGGCTGAGTGTACTAGGCGTCAATTCACTGTTTTGACCTGTGTGCGAAACATGGATCATGAAAATGGTGGAGATACGTGAGCTTCAGGTCTTTCATGATTGAAATCTTCGTAGTATCGTCCGTATATCATGGAATGACCGAATAAGTAATATTGATGTTAAACAAAGACTACTAGGAAATCATGGTAAATCAACTGGAGGTTGTAAACGCTAATCGACTGACAAGGTAGGGAAATGTGTTGCATATGCCCATCCACCGCTTACCTGGCAGTGCGATGTCGGCTGGCGTAGAAGTAGGATGGAAGAAGAGTTGGTGCGGCCAAACCAAAATATGGCATCAATCTAAAAAGTTCTTGACTTTTAGTCTAAGCCATGTTGGTGATCGCAAACTAGCTGGTTAGGGTCTATGTGATAAACGCGGAGAGTGGCTGGAGACACCGAGTGATATGATTCTGAATCAGTCACAATAGTGAAAGCATATTTACCCCCTATCTTCGTCTATATCTTAAGTTATATTATTCTTTCATCTGCAACTTTACTATATCCTTCTCTTTTGCATTCTATTGTCGTATTATACATATGAATTCGATCTCGTCGTGCTAATCTGGTATGACAGCTTAAGCCTATGGGTATAAATGCCAGGTCCTACGCCGGTAATGTCTGATTGAGAATTTATTAGGAAGAGTCAAAAAATTAGACCATTTTACGTCATGAAATGAAACAGGCTTTCCATCAAAATAAAGGACTGTGCAAGTGAATCACAACACCACATGACATTACATAGGATTTCATTCAGTACCTGTAACTCATACAGAAAGTATTACCATTACATGCGAAGAAAATATAGATTAATTGTTATTACTAGGTTTGAAATCAACAAAACTTCAGAAAAAAGATTTTCACATCAATGGATACTAAGGATAAGGTTTAAGGTGAGTGACTAAAACCACTGATGTGAAACTCGATGTTCAATGTATCAAACTAAATGACATAAACACTCATAACATGTCACCTCTAGTTGTGTTTATCGATTCATATATACGTGCAAACGCAGGTCAACTAGAAGGACGAGTGCCTTGAAATTGTTTTATTTACCAAAGAATTTACTTTTGGAAGGACAAGATAGTTTCGTAGATTCGTTTCCTGAGATCCGCTAAACATGAGACATATTACGAACGCTTTCGAAAAAATAAAAAAAAAACACAACTCAAGGATATTGTGATTTAGGGAAGCTACCCGTAACTAGACGGCTAAAATCTGAACTTTGTGTCCTAAAAATGTATCAGTGAAGAAATTCCAACTGCTACGTTAACCAATATAAAGGATAAAAATTATTTTTTTTTCATTCTCCATTCATTTATTTATGGACATTACTATGTGAGTTTAATTATCAATTTTATTTCTTAATTCCATTTGTTTATACTATATTGTACAATCAAGCCACCTCTAATGTATTCTAGATCCCAAGTGATTTTGGGGAGTTTTGTTTATTTTATTGTTTGTATTTGTTACAGACTGATCTGGGTTGGGTACTACTCTAAACAAAAAAGTAATGAACAGCAGTTTCGTTTTAGAAAAAGACTCCTCAATGACAATCAGAATCCATGACGTAATTAGGAATTGAATGTAAAACCTACAGGCTTTGCAAAGAATGCTGAACCAGCAGTACCACTAGGCTGGCATCTAATAGTATAATTTTCACACCATTCTCATCCACTAAAATTAGTATTAAGTGACGATAATCCTTCTCCATATTTACAGGATCAATACTAAGGGAAAGTTAACCACTATACACTCTCCAAAATTCCACTTCTAATAACTCTTTGAAAATCTCATCATTGATTTAAAAAAATATCATTAAAAAAATGCTTCATTCTATTATTCTCACTTAATTGAGACCTAATGATCATCGTTATCATGAGTGATTAGTTTCTAAAGAGAATGAAGCAGCTGCATAACGGTAGAGATAGTGACAGTAGCCCACTTAATACAAACATACTCGACAATCGAGCTACACTTTACTTACATCAGGGATAATAATATTATCCGGGTGTTTAAACCGAAATACATAGAGAACTCGAATATGAAATCTATAGACTAAATATTAAATGTCACAACTACTCAATCATCGCTTCATGAAATAAATATCAAGCATGTTCTGATAACAAGGTTTCTTCCTGAATACCACCAACTTTCTTACATGAAAGCATAATGCACTCAACGTCGAGATCACTTCGATCATTGGCCACACTGGATCCTTGAATTTCTACTGCCGTTAAAATATATGATAGCCAGGAGAAAAGTATATCATCCATCGATTATTTGCTTGTAATATATATTGATTTAGTTGATAGTAATTTAGGTTTTGTTAAACTTATTCGTATTTTGCTCCTGACAACTTTTCTCTCTATTTATTCTAACAAAAATTGACATCCCATGTATCAAGTGGCAATATAAATGCATAAACATAGGTTTGTATGTATGCATAGGCTCATATGGTCAGCGTTTATTTGCATAACTATAGTAAAAAGAAAGGAGATAACCATCAGTAATAGCTGTAGTGATAGTATTTGTGGATAGGTCTATCGACCAAAATCGTCTGATAAAGGAGTGTTGTTGTTGCTGTTATTGTAAAAGTCAAATCGATAAGCAATTACGTGAAATATGTTTCATAGTATCGAATCTTGTTTTATGCATATTGTATATATATAATAGAAACATTAAGAACGGTGTACAAATTGATTCAAATCAGTTCATTAGTCAGTTTGGGCTTAGAACAAGCACAAACCATAGTACACGCTAACACATATAAATACATACATGATACACAAGATAAGTAGGGAAAACAGTAACTTAGCATAGTAACTTGTAACGACAAAACGTCAGAAAACAACAAACTGTGCAATATTTGTATTCATTGCCACCCAACTAAGCATAAAAAACGCAGGATAATGTAAACTGAAATACAAGGCGTAAAATAGAGTATTTGCATAGTTGCTGCGAGAGGGGGGGGGGAAATTACAGACTAAATTGATGCTTTATTCTATCTAATTATTTGAAATAGAATGAAATACTAACCGAATCGATAATGATATTTTCGCAGAAATCTGAAAAAGGTGAACTGATTGGTACATAGTCATTAATTTAGCCTATTCGCAATATTATCTAAATACCGAAAAAAAAATCATATAAATATGGTAGGCGAGCTCAGGGAAGTGGTGTAAATAGTGCTTTGTGTTCGGAAAGTTTCTGACGTCCAGTGGCAACAGTAGCGCAGTGTCAGTGTGTTAAGACACCGACCTCAGCAGCTTGGTCATGTTTTACGAATGCCAACCCAAAGGCTTTCATATTGTCCGTTAGTTTCCAACACTGGACGTAAAATACAGAGAGATGGTCAGTTTATGACATGGCAACGTAGTAAGAAAAGAAACCGTCAGCCCATTTTAATTTTTCGGTTTGCGCTTTAGAGATAATTCAATTAATTGGCTTGAGACGTTGGAAATGGTTAAGAATAATAGCCAGTAGCAATCCTGATATGGCCTTATTTTAAGTTCTTCATGAAATGAGAAAAATTTTTGGAAGGATGAAATCCTTTTAGGCTATATTTTCTGCTGAATTGTATCACTTATCGTGTAATCCTTTTAATTCACGTTAAATTCTAACTTTTAGATTATAATGACGCTATCGCTTCTATCTAATCGCAATACCATGCAGCAAACGTTTTTTTAAGTGACAGTCTATACCAAAACTTTGTGTTTAGATAAATGGATAGTCTAGTAGAGTATCACATGAGCTCTTATGAGAAAAGGTACTGATTCCAAGGTCATGAAAATTAATTTGTACTCCCTACACAAATGTAAGATACAGCTTAAATATTGAAGTACATATCCTAAGTAATCTGCATGTTTCAAATATTCACTAATATTCCTTATAATAATACTGGATTCATAGAAGGAACTTGTAAAAATTATGTTTTCAAATTCATTTGATTTAAATTTAACGGCTGCCAAGCCAAAAGTTTCCAGGTTGCTCTACTGATTGGCTTTTCTAAGTAAGATACATTATTCCTATATACCAAAGGACAATATGATCACAGAAAGCAGTTACAGGCCTAAAATATTACTATTATTATTACTCCTGTTTCGACTTGGATAAAATCTTCCGAATAAGTTTACTTCTATATCTAATTAACGGATGGAAGCACAGAGAAAGAAATTATCTCGTTTATTTAGTTGGGACCGAATCGAAATTTTTGACTTAATTTACAGAGTTAGAGTCGTATCGAACAATCCCAGTTACTATTTGTGTGCATGTGAATTTTATCACCCGTAGTCAATATACACGGGAACCTAATATTACAACATTAGTTTGGCCACCTTTAAACTTCTTACAATTTATTTCTATAGTTAGCCAGCATCTCGCGTCAGATTTTGAAGGTAGTATGATTTAGTAGTGACGAAATATAACAGCTGCTTTTTGAAGACAACTGTTTCGTTCATTAGTGGAATAGCAAACTTCAATGCAATTACAATCCCACCTCATATTTTTCTAGTGATACTTAATTCCGTTTGTCACGTTATAAGTTAACTCATGTGTAATGTACGAGTATAGGCTAGTGGTTCAGTGGTTAAGGCGTTCGATACTCGGTTACTAAGTTAAAGTTCGACTCCCACTTCATGTAACTTAGTTTCGGCTATCTCGCAATATCATTATCCCACTCTCCCCACCCCATGGCTCCAGGTCAATTACGTAAAACTCTGCTTAATGAATGAATTAAAAGTATACAAAGCAGTAGCTTATTACAATCAGTAACATGATAGTTGCACATATTCATTAATATAAAAAATTTTCAACTCGATTTATACCACGAATTGTCATTTACAAAGGAACTATTAAAAACCGTAGTGTAATAGTCAGCCGAAACCTACGTAGGGTCTGACTAATACGTAAATCGCCCTAGGATGTCAAACCCCCTCAGTAGAGCGAAACTTATGATCTAATGTTAGAAAGAAGGAGGCAGTAAATGCGCTATAACGCCTAATGTTTGCAACCAATGGTCGAAATAACGCAATAACTTTGGATCCCACCAAAGTAGCTGAAATCAGTTGTCAATAGCTTCACAAACTGATGATTTTTCGGTTAGGCTGCCCAAAGCCTTCAAAATTCTTACTCCTATGCTATTCAACAACGTGTCGAAGTATAGGTTTGGCATTAGACAGTTACCTTATTCCAATTTGCGTTACCATAGCAGTGTTCCCCTTACAACAGCACTAATGATCAAAACCAGAACAACCATGACTCGCTGCAAGTGTAGTACTATTAGACCTGTGAATTAGAATCCAATGAACTATAATTTTAAACAGACACCTGAACCTTGAAGATACTGTTTGTTCGCAAGTTTGATTGATTGTGAATAATAGAAATCCCTAGCCTAATACGGTTTCTTTCTGATTGTTAACATAATTATTTAAACCGAAGTAGATGGAATGAGATCTGTACTTGTGATGCAATGAGTGCATTCAAATCATAAAACAAGGACAAACAAAAAAATAGAAAGTTATTGAAAATACCTTTAAATATCCATACTGATCAATCAGAATGTTCTCCGGTTTCAAATCTCTGTAAACTAATTCTAAATGATGCAGATATTCAAAAGCCAATACGACTTGACTAGCATAGAAGCGTGAATGACTTTCACTATGTACGTGCACATAAATAATGAGAAATAAACAAAAATATAAAAATGTATTCATAAATTTATGATTGGTTAAAACAACTTGATTCGAATAGAACCAATGAAAAACAATCGATAGTTTCCACAATAAGATATAATTTCAGTAATTAGTATCTTTAGCCCGTGATAACAAAGTGACTTGCAACTGACTAATTCCCAACTACGTATTTATGTTAACATCAAATTATATTAGATACTCAGTTTCAAAATCTTGATTGCGAGCAAGCCAAAGTAATCCACTTTTAAAAATAATTAAGTAAGTTTGGTTATTAATGCATTCACTGAATGTTGGTTTGATTCATTTAAAAATACTAGTAACGTCAGCATAAAGTAGTGGAGGGAATAACATCAATCAAAACCTCATTGACACAATAAGAATGAAGTCATTAAATGGCTTAAATGAATTCATTGAAAAGGAATGGTTAAACATTGCGAATGTGATTCGAGAAGATAGTTTTAGAAAAGCATGTATGAAGGGATACGGAAACTATAGATATAAAAGAGTATAAGGAGAAACCATGCATCTGTGCCGTTGTGATCGATTCTACATAACGCTACTATCAACACCTCCAACAAGTGATCGTGGACATCCCATAGAGCCTGAGTCGATTCCTCTACACTTACCTACAATCGCCGTGTAACTCTACAAAAGATGAGGGTTACTGTAGGAGCGATATTGAAGAAAGTTAGGGAAGGTCAAACTAAGATGTGCCATCAGTTAGTGGAGTAGTTGGCTGTTGATCTAAGCCATGTTGGCAAGTGAAGGCTACCTAGTTGACGTACGCGAGATGTTTGCAGGCAATAAGTGAAATGGCTGATAATCAATTGCAATGAAACAGATGGATATACTCTTTGTGTTACCTTAACTCTTTGACCATGACGTTCTCTTATACCTTTCATTCCATGGGTCAACTTGATATATCTTACACTTGATTACTGATAATAGTGGATGCAACTCCAGCACTTGAATACCATGAACCTTCTAATGTCCACAATCAGAAGATAGGTTAAAAAATGACGCAATGTTTATTCTAGTAAGTGCCAAATATGTGCAAAATACTCGAGAATTTATAGTTTTCTGTAAAATGAAAATATCGATACAATTCATCGAGCCTGTAAATAGAGGGTTTCAGCTATTATCCAATCGGAATACACCACACCAAGATTCTGAAAGATTCTATGAAGTGTTGATTAGACAAGATGCCTTAGGCTTCCTATGAGCTTCTAAAGGTTTTGTCGTGGTTCTTAAACATCATTCCGACAAATTCTCTTTTTTCAGCAATCGTAACCAAAATGCACAATCCCAATCACTACCACTCAAACTACTAATACGATTCATACGCCTTCGGTATTCATAATGATATGCCGATAGAGTATATCAACTTGGACGAATGTTCATATACGCCACATTCTGCGTTGTACGTGACTGTTTGACTGGTGTAAATAAGGCATAGTCAAATTCATGCATACACACGCGTACACATTAGATAAACAGTGAATAACGTTCGATTAAAACCATTGTAAATCAATGAAAAGATGATGTACATGCATAAAAGTGGACATTTGTACAGTGATGACTGTTTTTCCTTACACCAGTATACCCTGCCAATAATAAAAATATTGACGCGCTATTTACTAACAATGTACACGTATGCATATACTATACAAAAATGTGTATATATGCATATATGCATATATATATATATATATATATATATATATATATATATATACATAAAGTAAGCGTCGAAAAGAAAAAAGCTTTAATTGTTTTTTTAAATAACGAAAAAAGGTTTGCATCTAATTCAGACTCGAGAATCTCAATAGTAGCTATCAATAGAAATTATGCGCTTTCTAGTGACTGACTTCAGTAGATAGTTTCAGAATACGTATAGGAACATAAGAGCAGTATGGTCCTACTACATCGATGTGGGAAAGTTGCTTACTGATCGCGCTAGATTACGACTGTGCAGTGTCGCGGATTAAGAGGTGTGAATACAAACCATTGGTTGAAAGCTCAGTGTTATAAAGATTAAGCTCATACGGTGAAGCATCTGAGTCTTAGATATGGCGCTTAATTGGATCATGAATGGATACTGCTAAGGTGTCACCTACTACGTAGAAACGGCTGCACAGTGTTTTTTGCTTTCAGTGGCTAACCAGATAAAAACGATTCGTACTATGAAACTTCTAACTTATCAAGTAAAGGTTACGTTAGTATTGAGATCTAATAGTATTAATAATAATAAGCATCGTACTTTATAGACTCAAGTCATTGTTATTAACGTTCGGTATGAACGATCTTGTATACTAACAAAAATATAAACTTGAATAATAGTATGTAAAAAAGAATCATCTTAAATTGAATATACTGAACGCATAAAATGATTTACATCACTAAGGACTATAATACAAAAACAAAAGCGCTCTTGCTGTAAATGAAAATTAGTGACAATTCAATTATTTTTATTTTCTTGTATACTATTTGACAATAAATGACTGAATAAGACAGTGGATGCAATACAGAAAAATAAATGATGTTTGGGTATCATATTTAGGATAATTTCCCACTCCTTTAAAAAAAACCAACTCCACCACCCCATATTGAGTAAAGTTTGCTATAAACAAGCCAATAGTTTTCTGAAGATTATAGAAGCTTTGTTCTGAAAGCTTAACGTAATAACTACTATGTTAGTAATTGAATGATGATCTAGTCGACGAGTGTACAATCAGAGAGATTTATTGTATAAATAAATGAACTGATGCCGTATAGAGGATTCAGATTAAGTGAATATCTAGCTGGAAACAAAGTAAGTAATAACTTTCTACAGTTTGTTTTTAAGGAAATAACAGTGACTAATATATTTTTGAGCTATGATGTCAAGCATGGAACACTAAGGTGATATTTGGGGCATTAAGCATTATTTATAATTTCGATTTCATCTACTTAAAAGCGATTAATAATGTGAAGACTTTTATTCCAAAGGTACACATAAAGATGTTGACTTTGAGCGACCAGAGGCTAAAGTACAAAGTATGATCAATTACCCACTTTTCCTACTACTCGGACTTCATACAGTTAGTAATGTTGGAGTGACTTAAAATATATACTGTATACCTAAATGTTTTATATTTTAACTACAAAAATATATCTCTCAACTCTAAACAATCTGACGGTTAGTGAGCTTAATGTTGCTAGTCGTAGGATTTTGATTTCAGTACAAGAGGTGTATGTTGAAACGTTGAAGAAGAGAACAAGAATTAGACTTACGGTAATGATTTGGAGAAGTTACCGCCCATACTTTAGATGGTTCAATGTGTCCCTCTTAATCATCTCATAATACAGACAAGTTGTTACCTGGTAACTATTTTCATCGCAAAACTATAACTGCAACTAGTTGTATGTAAAGTAATTAGGTGTGATTAGTGTGAAATATCAGATGGTGAAGAGGATAAACATAGTAGAACTACTGATAGAAAAACGTTTGTTATGAAGGCGACTAAAGGTACAATAAGATCAAGAAATGATAACACACTTCCCAGTAAATAGAGTCCAACAGAAACAGTACAATTTTTCCGTTTCTATGATCAATTACTTCAGACTTCAGCCGAATTGATGATTAAAAAGATGGATATGTATTCGCATCTTTAAAAACCCAGGCTTTCCACCTAGTAACATATACTTTTATATACATTTTAGTGAAAGGTGGGTCTCATCTGAAATATAAAGATGGATTGGATCTAACTTAGTAAGAGGCGCTTTTCAATCGTGGCAGCTTCAACAACAATAGAATCTGTATAAAATAAATAATAGGTCGGCTTCGAAGTGGATACAGTGACATTTCAATCAATCATCATCTACCGTGATGGAGTTTGGCGGAAAAGTGGTACATATTAATATATCTGCTGTTGTCGGTCATTTCCAATAAACAAATGTCACATAAAAGACTTATCTTTCAAGATTAGAAATAGTATTGAATGACTATCTCATTAATTCAGTGACGCTGGATAAAAGTAACGGATTATTACTAATGGGTTGTGATAAAAGGCACAATAAGTGATGGAGACAAGTTGACTATCTTACTGATATATCTTGGAAAAGGTGGCTGATAGGATACTTAATTTCACTATGATCCCATCAAAAATGGTTAATTAAAAGTCACAACTTTAGGAAAAAGTGCTAGTTGCATCAGATATTACCACACATAATTTTGGCCCTTGAGGGTGGCGGAAACAGAAAACGGATGAACAGTAAGAACAGTAATAGTATGTATACGGTAATGTTAGTAAGGATGTTCGTATAGTTAGCTATCTTAATTGTTCCACAACTCCTCTGGCACATATGTTAAACGGTGTGAGTTGTCTTGTACATTCCTGATCATCAATTGAACTGATGAAATGAGCTATAGCTTAATGCAAAAAAGATGTATTTTTGTTACATAGAGATATTTTGGGTACAATATCATTTACGTGCGAGACAATAAGCTTGGAACATTTTTTCTATAAACTATTGTTTGATTATAGATTCGATTGTACAAGTTCTTTGAAATATTTTGTTTGTTATGCAGTAAACACTCGGTATTTTCGGGGCTTTCTTCATCCGGCGTATTGTCAAGTAGTTTAGGCAAAAATGAAAGTTCCGTTGAACTATAATTCAAACACTTCCAAACAAATACACTTTAAGAGCTTAAAAATATACTGGATAACTGATGCCGCATTGTTGAGGCATTCGGTATTAACTATGTATACGTTCAAATAGTACAGTAAATTATACCAATTTCGTTTTGTCATTAGTACCGAAAACACAATAACAATAAAAACATTCACTTAGACTGTAAAATTTCCCTATTATCTCGAAATATGCTCTAAATTATAATGACAAAGCCTTTAAAAGGATAAACTATTGACAATCACTATAAACCGTAAAACGCTGAACAAGCCTGAATGTCCAACGTCTGACTGTCAATAGCAACATTGGTTGTCAATGCTGAATAGTCCCATAGCAAAACAAAACAGTCGTACAGTGCTTCTTACATTTTATTAGTTGTCTAAGGTAATTTAATGATATAAAATCTTTTAACTGAAGGAATCTATCCCATTATGCAATTAATAATAATATGCATTCTGAAATTAACCACTAAGAGTCAATTATTTCGAAATCCTAATGACAACTTCGATTTTCAAGTAATTCACTAACGTCACCACTTAATATAAAATCAATAATTTTTCAGATTGAATTTCAAAAACCCTTAACTCATACACGTGGAAACACAGTTTTACTTGAATATAAAAAAGAATAACCCTGCAATCATTAGCTAGCTTCTTTGATATAGCAAATATTAATAATTTCAACCATAAAAACATTTTGACGCTGAACCATGTCATAAAACCATACTATTATTACTAAAATTAAATGTTCACTAGTCAATGCAGACTAGTGAAATCAGACTATTCAAAAGTAAGAAGACTGAAATACCGTGTAAGCAATTCATACCTTTAGCGATTCTACTTTAACAGACTACCAATCGCCAATCCTCCATAAAAACAAGTGTCGAATATTTCAATTGGAAAATGGTCAGATTGCGTACAATCGCATTTCTGATGGTTTAATAGCGGCCGAAATTTCGAAAAACTGGCTGTAGAAATCTTTTGAGGATAAACTACTTTGTTGTTTAGAATTATGTTGTCTAAAGAGAAACTCCTCTACCATGTGCATATGTTTGCTTGCAGGGTATAACTATCGCACAAAAAAGCAGTTTTCGAACGCATTTCTGAACATTTCCGGAAGTGACTCTCAAGAAAGAAACCAATCAGTCGTTCAATTACTAAAACACTGTTGTAATTAGTCATAATGTCTTACCCAGAAAAATTCCACAAAATCATCTACATGGCCAAACGATTAAGATTAAAAATAGTACAAAATGTGCAACAGTAGAGAACACTAGTGGATACAGCATTGATTTAAACTGGTTCATTTTGGAAGAACAACGAAGAGAAAGTAAGTATGAGTCAAAGAGATGGGTAAATATAGGTAAAAATGCGGACTATAAACTGACGAGAAATAGTCAAACTAAAGTGACAAAAAGCAAAAACCCATCGTATTCTATTTTGATTACATGTATGCTACCAGCCAGTTTTCGAAGTTTAAGTAAACAGTGATTAAAAGTGACGTGTGATACGAATATACTGAATACACAGGTAAAGTGCAAATATGTAGGAAATAAAACGGATATCGCTGAGGAGATGGACTGAAGGTGGAATTTGATTAAGAAACGTAACGATGTTGTAACGGTAGTCAAGTGCTAAGGGGCTACGTTCTATTTCCAAAAACGTTAAGGGTGTGTACTACTGAAAAGTCAATATGAAGAGGAATATTAGTTAAAATATCCTTAGGTATTTAATGATTAGCTATGAGAAATAATTTTAAAGTGAACAGTATTCACAAACCCCTTAAAAATGTAACTGTATGGTCTAATTATATAATACTAGTGCGAAGCAGTCATAATCATCTACTGTCGTAGAGCGAAAGAAATTCATAATGTTAGTGTACATACACATAGAAATAAACACTCGCAAGATTAATGTACTTTAAATTACCTGAAACGACCAATTCGTCGTAAATGTGAAAACATTTCGCCACCATTGACAAATTCCAGTACCATATATAAATTACTATTGTCCTATAGTATAAAAACCAAAACCAAACAAAATAGAAAGTACTGAGTCATCTAGAAAACAAAATAATGTTATGTATCTTGTTAATGTGCGATTTATGTAAGAAGCATAAGTCAACTTTGAAGCGTAATATCCACAGAACTGCACCTAATAACAGACACTTATATGATGCACAAAGTGTAAAGTTAAGAACTGCGATGAAAGAATAAAATATTTCTAAAGTTTATACATTAGCTGTAAGTTTTGGAAACAAGTATCGGCGTGTGTAAATATATCCAAGCATACAATATAAAATGTCGTGACGAATATCCTAAACTACAAAATGCAAGCTTTGTTATGTTCTAGCCAATATAAACATCCACATAGAAATAAAAGTAGCCTTGTAAAAATTTCAGTAAAATTACACAACATTAGTGAGAACGAAATTATCAGTTGGTGCAAATCTGCATCAATAATCCACAATACATGATGACTGATGTGATAATGTGGTCTACATAATAGTTAGGTCTTGTAGTCATTTATCTATATGCCAAAAACACAAGGTAATCTAACATCAACCGAGTGCAAAATTACGTAATAACACTGCAACTTTAAAAATGACTGTGAAAATAATCTTGATTGATCAAGTAACTGAAATGAAGAGGATAAGATAATGACTGTGGATTAGTCGAAGTATATAGTCAAGTAGTTGGCAGATTACATGTATGATGAGGGATTATGCAAGACTTTTACGGTAACGGTTCATTACTGGCATTACTAGGCAAAATTATCACCTGTATAGTAAAATATAAATGAAGAACCGGTTCAAATATATTCCACCAGGTTTCGACTTTCATTTGAAAGACAAATAAATATGAGTGTGCATATGACCTGTTGACTCAACAACAGCAGTCAGTCAGTTACAACGTAGAACTTGGTACACGCGTACATCAGTTAATCAACAACAGCATGTCAGCGTAAAAAATCTAGAATATGATTATCTGACAGAGTTTAGTCATGAGTAATAAAAAAACCTGATGTAACTCAAATATTTCAAGTCGGCTTTACATTAGTGTCGTGATGAAAACGAAACCGAGACAGCCAAACTGATGGAGTGAGTAAAAATAAACACAAAATCGGAAGAATAAGTCTTAACACATTTCACTTAATGTTATTTTTGTTGTCGATGTTACTAAGCAAAATTATTCAAAACAAGTAAAATGCCCAGCAATGGCTGTTGACTACTATTCACTTGACGTGTGACCATTGCATAAACTGTAGGAATCCACTTGCCAATATCTCATAAGGCAAACAAGAAACTACGCCACTACTGTGCAACGGAGTACACTCAAGAGGACGAAAAGATATCCTAGCTTAAACTCATATATTGCAAAACAGAACTCTAACGTCCAATAACCTACACATAAGTGCCACAAGAAACAAATAAATTTCTTTTAGTTTTAGTAATTCAATGAAAATTGTAGGCCACCAATTTTGCACTTACTTTGAAATGATAGTCCAAGCGGACAAGAAAAGGAAAGGAAATCGCCTGTAAAATGCGCTTTTCATTTAGGGTATGTTCAACTTGCTTTAATTTCACTACCTTTATATAATTTAAATAGTCGATAAAAAAGCTGAAAAAACCTTTTGTTTATCTAAAATCTTCATAGCATAATATTCCTTGCTAACTTTGTGTTGAACTAGCATAACGCGTCCGAAAGATCCAGTGCCTAAAGTTTTTATGCGATCGAATGAATCCAAAGTGGCCGTATTCTAAAACTATGAGGCATTAACTAGTAAAGTACCTGAGCAGGTTTCTCCCATTTTTCAAGGAATTCTTTCTTTGCTTCTTCCAAAAGAGCTTTCACTAGAAAAAATGAACCATAAAATTAATAAACAACAATTAATTTGTACAAAATTTATCGAACGATTCACTTACCATCGGCCGGATCACCCTTTTTGGCAGTTTGTGCATTACCCATCGATTTTGACGCTCAAGTTATACTACGCGCTTCAAGAGAGTTGCTTCATACGACTAACTTAAACAATATTCTGTCGCTTAAAAATCTTTAGCTTTTAAATATGTTAATTTTTTTAAATATGCAAAGTAATGCTGCAAAGAATTATTGTTTGGCATCTAGAGCCTGAAAATCACACATTACATATGTCAGAATATGTGTAATAGACGTTTACACCTAATAGTTGTATTTGAAATTTTTCGACAAAGCTGTTAAATCTTTACTATTTTAAGGGATTTACCACCACGAGTACTACACTAGGATAGAATAGAATTGTATTGGCTGCAGTTAGGAGACTATTTTCTTCGTAGGTCTCGTTTCATTATACACTTCTTGGCATCGCACATATATTTATATAAAAAGTGAAGCTGACTTATTGGTTAGAGTGCTTGTCTAACAATTTCTCACGTTACAACAATTTTCGATGATGTATCTAGGTTGTGTAGATCATAAAAGCTATTTGTTTGCTAATTTCACCTAAAAATTTTTACTGTTTTATCAGACTAAGCACCAACCATGAGACTAGGGAAGATACACTCTCCATTCGCGGATAAATACCCATATTTATTTTTGTTATCCTGACAAACAGCGTTGACTACGGTTTATTTTTAGTTCTAAAGTTCCCTAAATTCACAAAGCTAGTATATTTTAACAAATTAGTCATCTATTTACCAGTTTTCCCAATAAAACAGGGTCATATAGCCTGGTTAGTTTCCATATGTTTACTGTTCATAGCGAATGGTACTGCTGTTAAACTTACTAATTACCTTTATTCTCTGTCATATAACACTAATCCACCAACAGAATTGGATAGCTAGACTCTGTCACTAGATCATAACTATCCTATGCATATTCCCACTTTGATTTATCCAAATCATTCAGTAAAGTAATTCATAAAAGTAATTAGAGGAAATTAAAAGCTGTTGGTAGCAGTGATCGTCTAGTGGGTTAGATAAGTAAATAAAATGATGATGGATTTCTGCAGACCAGACTTCACTTTGTTTGACTAGGTTACATTGACTAATGGAGTGCCATATGACACGACCTGTAGTCTACTTCTCTTCTTGTCGTTTATACACAACCTACATTGAACTCAGAGTTGTAAACATTTCTATATGCAGATGGTCTTAAGACCTGGAGGAAGCTCCAGAGTCTCTGAAATATGTCGGCTCCTCAGTAGGACATAGGTAGGCTCCATCGGTAAACTTCCAATAATTTACTTCTTGATATCAAAACTTATGTTAATAGTAGTGGTAGAGTGTCCTCCGAAACTTAAGCCCATATTGCTTTGAAATAACCGGAGAAACAACTGAAGCACTATAAAGGACTAAACGTCTTCCAAGATGACAACATATAGACACTTCAGATTTTCGAAATAATTATAGATTTCACTACATTTAAAGGGTCAAACTAAATTGATTTACACAACTGTATGCCTCTCAATGCCTAGGTGTAATAATAATAATAATGAGTGTTCAAAATCAAAGTGCCTTAACAGCCGCTTCATCTAATGATTCTATCCTTCTAATGCAAAAGCCGTAGCCTATAATTTTTTATATTTTGTGGTTAACTGCTGAGCTAGTCACTACAATGTGACAACAATTAGATATTCGGTTACTAACGCTACTTAGTAATATATTACATTATCGTCAAAGCCAGTTGCATAAAAATAAAAGAACCGAGCGTATTGAATAATGACGATCGAAATTAAGTGTTTTATGACAATGTCGTGTAACAGTCTTTTTTATCGAAGTAACATCACATGACCAGTGAATGCGTAGTGCTATCAACGATAGTAAATCATAACTGTGCATATTGAGCCACCACTTATTTTGGTGTTAGATACGATCTGTCCGAAAGTTAGCTAGTTCAGTAAGTACATGCTCTGTTTGTTGGCTAAGATGGGTTATGTATATGTTGAATACTCATTTCCATGTAGAATGCATGGTTAAACAAGCTGCCGATATAGCACGAATAGTGAGAATATGCGCTTCGAGTTGAAAAACAGACTTCCGTAAATAGAAATACAGTGTGGTTGTACCTATATGAGAGTTGATGTTGGTAAGCATCACGAAAGTTAAAATTTTATGATACTTAAATTTGGTATTTGAAAAACCAACCGCTGTTGCTAGATGAAAGTTATGCTCAGACCTCCACATCCGCTAGAGAATATTGTTTACCAAAGCGCTCTATAGTTAGTAATTAATTGTTGAGTGTATGAAATAAAACCACTCAGAGATAATTCCCCTGATACTTTCCGAATGTTTATAACGGTCTTCAGAGGGTAAAATACTATTGTGGTGCGTTCTAATTCTAAGGTTCCTTATAAGTAGTACATGGCGGGATGTCATGAGAACGTTGGAACAACAGACAACGGAAGATATAAGTTGTAGGATAACAAAACGCAAACCATGTTTAAAATATGACGCAGAAAGTAATGTAGGCGAAAAAGGCGTAAAACAAACCGTGAGTGCAGAATATAGACAATGTGTAAATAGATAATGTAGAGTAAAGTAATTATATTGAATAAAATATCCAGCTGCTGTTCTTCGCTCCTAATGTCTCTGTCCATGAAGTTAATGATTGATCCATAGCGCAATCACTTCATGGAGTGAGACATCAGGAAATTTCCATGCAACTGAAAGCCACTGCAGAGTTACCTAGGGTGCAAGATGACAGTACATTGAAATCAGGAAGACAGTTAGCAAACATAATGTGCAGAATGATAGCACGTTGGTTATAGAATTAATATGACCAAATCAAGGCTGAATACAAACACAATAAACATTAGACCACTTAAAATAATTCAAAAGCTTTCGCGCGATTAGATCACTAACAATTATAAAATGTGATGGATGTAAGACAGCATTAGTATAGGCCAGAACCTTTATCACTTCGAATGACTCTGGCTCGGATTTATCAGTGCGTCTTTCACGTTCAAAAGACTAATGATTTTAGTGTCACGACAATGTGAGGGGGGTGTATGAAAATTATCTAGTGGTACATTGAAAACAGTAAAAGACCTTTTAACATATTTAGAAGCGATTGTAAATCGAATTAAAAAGCATAATTTTCGTACAAACAGGATGAAATTTCTAACGGTAGAGAGCTGCATTACTCTATTACGGTTCGCATTTCGAGAAAATCCTGAGGATAAAAACATGACAGCGCCCAGTACAAAAGAAAAGCTAAGATTATTTATGGTGATGGCAGCATCCTACATTTGGTTCATAAGTAACTTCAGCGAAAATATTTGCAAAAGGAGTAAGCATAAAAACAACTTTCAAATGATAGGTGGATGACTTTAAGACCACCGGTTTCCGAGCAGCTCTGCACGGTGCCCGGTGAATCTAGTGATTATAGTATAGAAAGGTAGAACGATAGCATCCTGGAATAGGCCAACCGTGTTTTTACATAGATAGGATAGAAGCATTTAATTAACAAAAAAAACCTTTGCAATCGAATGGGCATTACATAATAGAGTATTTGTGTGCATGACTACTATCTCCATAGCAGTTGTATCATAAGCCTCTATAAAAAGTAATGACACCATAAAATCACCGTAGAAGTTTACCGAACCAGTTCATTCATCTTCAGACGTATGACTTTACGACTGATTAGTCATCGGGGAATTACAAAGTTATGTCAGATCATTAACCACGTCCAGATGAAGATGGTGTGTTGTTCAGAGCTGTATTCGAAACAGATACAGTTGAACTAACCCCACAGAGACTCGATCATGTCGATATTCCAACATGGCACTTATATTGGTGATATGTGAGCTAGAAGATAGAAATAACTTTACAATACCGGATTCGAACAAAGAGAAAAACTTGTTATTGATTCAAAAGGACAGATCAAGACTGAGTTTCTCTAAGGTGCTTACTTAGGGAAGGAAAGACAAGAGCTGGGTTTTCGTTATCTATGAACCCTTAATTAACGATAAAACCTAAGAATATCATCAAGCGAAACAAACATGTGATGTAAGGATGACTGACATCCTTCTACTAAGTGTGTACTGACCAAGAGTAGGTAATGCACCGAAATATGTTTTCTGTCACGTCCCCTCGTCCGCATCAAGTACTAAAGGAAGATTGGTGTATACGTACACCTATGACGTCTATTCGTGTAATAACAGTTGGCCAGTGTAGCCATTTGCGTGGGCATCAAACGTCAGCAGTATCTTTTTGATAATAACGGAACATGTTAGATTGTGAGTCGCCGCTGTTACTATATCAAATCACCGTAGGGAGCCAGTGACGAGGAGTGAAATTTCGAAATATTATTTATGATTAATACGCCCCGTAAAGAATACTGACTGGTTGGAATCCAGGCACTGAAAGTGGGAAATATACGCTTAACGTAAAGCGGCTGAGATCAAAAGGATTAAAACAGCCTCACGAAGTGCACATGGTAGGGGATTAATAATAGCCTAATACTCAACTGAAACCGCAGAAGCCCAATGTAGCAAGCGTTAAGGTGAAATGCAGAGAACGGTCGGGCACCACGAGAAGTAGACTAGGTTCACAAAACTGGTCTTACGAATCGGTAACACTTCTTGTTGTCATGACACGATACAGACCAGTATAAACTACTGAAAGGTATGGATTAGAGACCTGTAAGTGTTAGCCAGCTTAAAAATTTTTGCTAGTAGCCCCATAGTGAAGATCTGGTCAAACAGCCAGTGATGACAAAACTGTGAAGATAGACATATAAATAGATTCCATAATTCGGTGAGCATATTTTTACGGTAAGAAATACTTTATCCAAGCCCGCGCTCTACTAAACAGGTGCCTCTGAACTCACAGTTCACTTATTTACAGTCAGCAATCATTTACTAAATTCAGTTTCTCCGACTACTAGATAATGCATTATAATATTTTTTAATTGCTATGTTAGTAATTTCTATATAAAAATGTGCATATAGCATGTAAAATGATTAACCGTGTGAATCACAAAACATATCTTAATCTTTTTCATGCCGATAATATCTAGGTTACTTACAGACTGTACTTAATTACTTCAACTGAGAGGTGCGAATTGTAGAAATTAGATATTAATAAATTTAGAACAGTACAACACTTTGTCCTAAAATGTCTACATGTAGAAATCAATAGAAAGCAGATACAGGAAGATATCCCATACTGACTCTATGTTTATAAATGACGCATTGCTATGAAAAAGCAATTAGATTATTTGGAAAAATGTATAACCGTTAAACTGAATTATAGAAGAATGAAAGTAAGACCTAATTGAGTAAGTCACTGTCAAGTCATCTAAAAGTGGATTTTCGATAGACAATTACTAGGGTACTATAAAATATCTAGTTGCTAGGTGATTGTGTCTTGAGATATTAACATCAGTTAAGAAAGTACAACTGTACAATGTTCATTGAGCACTAAGAAATAATTCATAATGATTTGATTCACTTTACTTAATAATGCATAAGAAATATCTACTTACAAGAATTTATGAGCATCCTCATCAACAATATCTTCTCATATGAATTAAAATCATTACTATATAAAAGTATGATTAAGGAAAGATATGTATTTGCAAGACCACTTAATCCAACATTGAACAATTGATTACCGTTTGAATAAATTATCCTAGATATCTGAGTTCCTAGGTTCTGTTTATTTACTTCTATGTATGTAGGTATCATATAACTATAACCGAATGCAATCCAAACAAAATCATAACTTTTATCTGGTAAACGAATAAAAAGTGATTAGATCTTTGAAGTGAGAACAAGTAAGTTCAATAAAAACATTGGAAAACTCTAAATCATTCCCGATTCAAATTATGTAAAAGGTTGCACTTTATAAAAACAAAGATGTGTTTTCGTAAGCCTACAGTTTAGAGAGGTAATGGAGAGTAGTTTGTAGAACGCTTTCTACAGAACGACCACGACTAGTGTTTTTCACGGGTTCAATGATGACTTTGAAGTTAAAAGACGTAATACATAGATTGGCCAACATTATTTACATTTATTGTGCCAATTACTCCTTTGTTCTCATGTTTATGAGCATCTTCCAATGTAGAAAAGATGTAATTAAAACGATAAGTAACTAATTACCTACCTGTTTTGTTGAAACTTCCAACACAAGTCAGACATGTCAGTAATTGTCGATTAGATACTGACAAAACAAAAAGTTCTTTAAACAGCGAAAACAATAAGTTTCAACGTAAAACAACCGGGACCTTGAGTTCGAAGAAATAAGTTGAACTTCTTTCTCTACCTTAGCCTACATCTAGTCTTTCAGTTGATGAAACTAACTTATGTTCATTTCGTTACTTATACACTCAAACGGTATCTAAATTCTCGTATATCCTATGACTTCACATGTATGTCCAATGGACGTATCGTACACATAATGATAAGTCAATAACGACGACTTAGGTAGAAATTTATCTGAAACTGATTAAACAGAACAAAGGATAAGCAACAAAAAAAGCTGTCAAAGTTTAGTTATATTCAATTTCATGTTAAACTTATTTGGCAACTCATTAATGTACAATGTAAAAGTTGTTATGCTCACGGGTAATTACAGCTTCTACAGCCTTAACTATAAGATGACTTTATTCAATTTGCCAAACAAGTATTATCTATCAGTCTTTGTAACTTAAAATTTACTTTTTAGTCAATACTATCGTCATTTGTACACATATCATTTTTTTTCTGTTCCAGACTGATCTCGCTTGAATACCGGTCAAAATTAGGCAATACTAGATACCTGTTTCGTCATAGAATAAAACCACACAGCAGTGTATACACTTAGTTGCGCTAGGAAATCCAAACTATAACTCATTGGTCTGACAGCGGACACCTAACGATTGACACTACCTTGAGACAACCGGTTATGTTTCCACTAGTAGAATTTCCACTTTAATTAATTTCTATTATTAAGACATGGTGATTATCATTTGTCGAGTAAACATATTAAGAATTAAATGAATACTTATACCATTTTACTATTTCCTATCATGTATTGCTTCATATCATTTGTACAATAAGTAATTCACATTCTAATGTTTATTTCGATTTATATTTACACTGTCCTCATATTTCAACCTCTGTAAATCTATTTTAATGATGATGATGATGATGATGATGATCTACAAAGTCTAATATTTTTGAATAAGTCTACATATTGAAATGCTTAATTCTTCACAGATAATAAATGATAAAAAAGCATAAAGCATTCATAAGTTCCTAACTAATAATAATCATTTTCTTTGTGGAATTATGCATAAATAGTATTAAGTAGTAACAAGTTCATGTTTCATTATGTTAGATCACATTAATTACCATTTACTTTAAATGAATAAGTTTTAATAATTGCTTAATATTTTCATATGGATTAAACTAGTATATAAGTATCATTTTTTAATTTGTATTGTGACTGGCAAGTGGAATCCAGGACGCGCGTTTCGTCCTATTTGGGACTCGTCGGCTGGATGTACCTGCATCCCAATGTTGATGTTCACAGTGGGATTCGAACTCAGTCCGGTTCGTGTCATACGCCACCGCGTACACCACTAGACTACTGAGTCCAGACAGTCACGTTTGTGCAATGGGCGAATTGGTAGTAGAATGAATTTGTATATTCCCATTGATTTGTTATAGACTGAAACTGGTCAGTCACTGTTGCTATATGTGCATCCTGTGCGGATCGCCTCGATATAGCGATTATTCGTAATTATCATTAAATTCATTCTACTACCAATTCGCCCATTGCACAAACGTGACTGTCTGGACTCAGTAGTCTAGTGGTGTACGCGGTGGCGTATGACACGAACCGGACTGAGTTCGAATCCCACTGTGAACATCAACATTGGGATGCAGGTACATCCAGCCGACGAGTCCCAAATAGGACGAAACGCGCGTCCTGGATTCCACTTGCCAGTCACAATACAAATTAAAAAATGATAATTACGAATAATCGCTATATCGAGGCGATCCGCACAGGATGCACATATAGCAACAGTGACTGACCAGTTTCAGTCTATAACAAATCAATGGGAATATACAAATTCATTCTACTAGTATATAAGTAGTCTATGTAGTTAAAAAGTAAATGTTGATGGGACTAAAGAATCGGTTTGATTACAAGATCTTATAAATGATATGAAAGGAACTTAAATCTAATCGAGTCAGAGAGAAAATGGATAGTGAAAGGAATTGTTTATTGATTATCTACTTGTGAAGGTAGGTTTTCAACATAAACCATGTTGCATCAATGTTATTTATATGAGGTTACGTAGTAGGTTCCATAAAATGCCATCTTTGGACGATTCAAATAAAGTGTTCATTATATGAAGATACTTCAGCCTCAGTTATATCTTCTGTCAGATGATAGTTTCATTAATCAATGTAATTCTGACTACACACTAGATGCGTACCTAACACTAAAATATTACACTATCACTGTTTTTGTGTACAATGTATATCTAACTGCATTTGTACACCTTAGTTGTACTAAAAGGTCTTGATAAGGACCCTTTTTTTCTTGAGAAAGCAGCCTATTATCATTTCTTTATACAAAATTAGTTAATATACGATATATGGTCATTATATGAAACCAGATTATGAACTTGAAACTATAATTCGCTTTCTGATTGTTCCATACCTGTTCTTAAGCCCATCTAACGTAGGTTATCGGTAATGTAAAGTTCGGTTAATAAACAAGTGCAAAAATGTAGTGATACAAACGTTTTATTTAACAAAATGTAATATAATGTTGATTACTGAAGACTTTTTTCTATCAAAACAAGTCAAACAAATGGTCTTTAGTGAAATGTAAAATTAATTGAGATGATTTTGTGAAGAAATGTATTAAGTTTAGTTGTTTCAATTAGTCATAGACTAATGTCGATTAGGTATTACTGAAAACCAAGGAAGACTGGACAGATGTTTTTTCTTAATAAGCAATTAACCTAACAATCCGTACTATTTATTCGACTAGGGAATCGAACTCAATGCCTTCAAATCTCGCGGGGAGTTCTTAACCATTTCAACCACTGACCCGGGCTTCAATTGTCTTAATGTTCACTTCATTCAATTTATGAAATAGCTCAATGATAAGTCAATGTCATTGATAATTACTGTTTCACTCCAGATACGTCTGAAATGAGTGAGATGAAATCTGAATTACTAATTTGATCATGTACAAGATGTGTAGCTTAAATAGATTCTAATCGTGGTGTTATATTGTTTGACTTTCATGCTATTTTAGTGGATTTCATTGTTTTCTTAAGAGGAAATTTATCCAGTTTTATAGCACCAACTAATCTACTTTGAATAGAGTTGGACAATCAAACTTGTGAATTAATTACACTTATGATACATACAAACCGATATACTGGACATGTAGACGATTAGTCAATAGAATTTGATCAGCATTTCTAAACCTAAATGAGTAGTTCTGTGTAAATGTCTCAGAATAAGACGCTAGGTGACATGGGTTTGAATCCCTATAGTGACACCAGTTTTACCAACACCCCAGCCATATTATATAAGGTTTCCCATCTCATACCATCTAATATCAAAACATAGCCCAAATGATGTCAAATCAGTTAGACTAGTAGCTGAAGCAACAAAATTTTCTTAGTATTGCAAGACTAGACAAATACGTCACTGACCAAACAAAATGATCACCCAGTATAAACAATCTTTAAATTGGATAGATGATACATACGAAATTACCAGATGTATATTAAGATTCCCGGCAAAGGGGCTTACTGAAGACTTTTGTTTATTTCTAATTTTATCATATTTGGTAATGAATACATAAGTATGCTTTCAAAATGTATCAAATAATCAATGTAATGCATCAGCATGTGCAAATTTTAAAATGAAGGAAATACTACAAGATGTGATTCAATTATGAGAGTAGACTGTGGCCAGTTGTATAGGGACTTGTAGTGTACATACTGCAATGTATGAATAATTAACACTACTGATTAACACAAATGGTTTCTAGTCATTTGTGACTCATTTCAGTTATAGTCAACAGTGAAAGCTACTAAATTTTAGTATATCCCCGAGTCATCTTACAATAAGTATCAATGAATATAAACATACATCTCAGATGTCTTTGAGGCTGAACAATCAAAACAATGAATAGAACAACTTAAATGTCACTAATAATACAATAGCTCCTATTTTCATGAATGATGTTTGATCAATCCAAAGTATTGTGCACGACACCTTTAATAGAGCACACTAAAAATCTACCAATAAATTACTTAAGAATGACCGATGACATATTGTTCAATTGTAAGTCTTCAGCAAAGTCTACTGATCACAATATTAAATAAGTTAACAATATAATGCATCATGGTTTATAATACACAACAGTAAGAAAGAAGTCCTAAATTATTCGCCTAACTAGTATGAATGAGATATCAGCTGCATCAAGATGAGATCAATAATGGAGTCTATAACAGCACATCTGAATTGAACCTTCTAGTTGCTTTACTATTAATAGTCGTCAATATCTATACAGAAGTTAGGGAAATTTATTAGAAAGTCCAGTGCATTTCTTGAGACCTAAACTGTTTTATATGGAACCAAATGAATGAGATAAGGAAGTATACCAATAAAAACGATATGGTTCGGTAAACTTTGATCTTCAATGACTTCTTATTTCACTTCAATGTATAGTGACCATATGACAACACTTACAATATTTTCTGGAATAATAATAATAATAGATTTCTCTGATGGGGAATAAAAACTGATGCTATTTTGAATAATGCAAGAACGACAACATTAGCAGTGTTTACCGGCATTCCCTTGGAACATTCCGAACAGTTATCGATACCGAAAACACAACTTAAACAACTGATACAACTAGGCACAAAAAACGTCTGATTTTAATTCAATAATAAATTACACTGTCAAGCAGATGGTGCAGCTACGGAAAGCTCTTTTAGACCAATACTCGCTGACATATTTATAGCTAATCTGGAAAAAGACAAAGTCAATGCCTGCAATAAACCAAATGACACTCTACAGAAGATACGTCAATCATATATTTATTACATGCCGACAACATAAACTTAGAGAAAACATTACTTCATATCGTTGATGCAACTCATCCCAACATTAAATGCACAATGGATTACGAAAAGAACAATATCTTCTAATTCCTAGATCTAGAAACTTCACGAAGAGATGATGGGACGTGCCCAAGATTCATGTTCCGGTAAGATACATGGAGTGGATAATATCTCTATCTCTATAGCTTTCGTTCAATTAACTATAAACGTGGTTTAGTGAAGTCACTCTACTATAGAGCTAGACTACCGTGTACTACTGATATACTTGAAGATAGAGTTGTAATCATAAAAGAATGTCTTCAACAAAATGGGTACCCAGAAACATTTATTGAGACATATAGCAACAGTTATAATCAAAATTCGAAGCCGAAATACTCGAAAAGAAGAGAGTATTCATCCAATTCGTATTTAAAGGAAGACTAAGTAGCCAAACAATTCAATCAAAGACTTAAAACGATCGTCACACAAACATTCCGTGCTATTGAACTACTGACACTCTAGTACACTACATTTAATGAATCAAACAAAGTCGATAAATATCTTTTTCATGTCGACTTCAAATGTATTTAGCGATTCATAGGTACTTGCAAAAGCAGGTATATTGGAAGGACAGAAAAACGGATCATTTTACAATTTATTTAACATATTCCGAAGAATTTATGCCTTGAAAGGAGTAAACACTTCTAGAACTCCAATTACGTGTCATTTGGCAGACTACTTGGCATGAGGTCAATAAAACAAATGCTTTCGAAATTATCAATAAACAACACAAATCGATTCTACTAAAACTTGCTAAGGTCAATACAATTAGAAGATTGAAAACAACATCTTTGTATTCGAAAGAAGTTAGTAGTTAACCTTCAGTGGCTGTGGTAACATTAAGTCGATGACCTAGTTTCCTTCTTCAACTACAGACAACAAGTAGTCGGTGAGTTATACACTTACATTTCTATCGAATTCCTTTTCTTCATATCATCATAACAACAATGTATTCATAATTACATAATCGAACCCTCTCAACTATTCACTAGACCTTTCATTCTTACATCACCTATTGGATTATTCTTTGAAGCTTTTTTCATATTACGTAACTAAACTTAATAATATTCATCCAATTTATTTATCAATACTCTAAATCCAGCCTCTTTACAGTTTCACAATCTAAACAATCTAATGTTATCTATTAAACATTTTAATTGATAAAATGAACATGTATATTAAAACTTTGAGTTATCTAAAATCACTAGCATGTATGTAGCTGATGAGACCGAGTGCAACGAAATACCCATTGAATTCAAAGTATTCTGTAAATATTGTTATTCTTGCATTAAATGGGAACAAATGGTATGTTATTATTCTAAGTAATATTTACAATGAAAGTTGCCTTTAACAGTTAACTTATACACTGTGAATACTTGAGATTGCATAAACTAGAAAGTATGATTTGTAAACTTAGCTTCAATTTAACGATGATTGAAGTTATCCACAACGTTTTCAATATTCAGTAGATGTTCTGTATTCATTTAATTTTATTTATACATTTTTTTGTTTATGAAATAGATAAGTGTTGTATATCAGTATTTCATTTCATTCTGTAATATTCAATGTAATTGTGTTTTTGACTCAACATTCAAACCTACATCAATTACGGTAACTTTCAAATGATTGAAATCAATTTAACATACTACACTCACCAATTAAATGAACTAGAAATAATGGCGGTAGGTTTTTGAGTAGTCAATGGCAAAGCTTAGATTCAACTTTAGTATCACACTTGACACTTGTTAATAAGGTGTTCCTATCAACTGAACAATTTTGTCAATGATATTGTTTAATTAATAGAATTCAATCCTTTTTATGACAAATTAAATAAACTTGACATTCATCACTACCAAGTATTTAATCAATTCAATATCTAAAAAAAAAGGTAGATTATTACATATCTATTGAACATTGAATATAGTTTAAATAATCTCAACTTTAATAAACTATCTATCTATTTCATCAGTACATAAGAAAAAAAAATAGGTGAATATCACCTCCCAAAAGTGGGAAAATATACAATAATCTACTTACTATTATATCGATTTTGTAGATTAACACTTTTATTCCGTTTAATAAAATTTGGGAAATATTTTATTTCTTTACTGGTTATATTACTTTTAGGCATTGTATTGTATTGTATCTTAAAGATTTAATAATTCTTTAATCAATTTGTTTATTATTAAATGAAATGAATTTGAACATTGAATTTTATTGTATAATAGATTATCCATGCATAGATTTCAATGGTACTAATATGAATGAATGAATGAATGAATGAATGAAGTGTACAATAACTTTTATATTAGATCAGTTTACAATGATTTATATATATATATATGTATATATGTATATATATTGAACATTGAATAACTAACTAAAATATATTTTAGTCAACTAATTCAATGAATATATTAACATTTTACTATTTGTACATTCACTTATATAATACAATATGTATATATGTGTTTTAAGGGTAGATACCATCCATTTTAAATGAATACATAGATACATACAATATATATATATATATATATATATATATATATATATACATGAAACCTAAAATATTGAACACATTGACTAGTATTCATTGTAACCGTTTATTGTCAACCGACACTGTATACAGATTAGTCTCTTTTGTTTTTTTTTTATATTCATAGTTGATAAGTTCAAAGTTATTATAAAACTCACTTATATGCATAGGCACACATACACACACTACACACATACATACATCAACTACAAACCTACAGGTCAATATAGTTACTGGGTGCATTCATTATTTTCGGTTATGGTACACATTATTTTTTATTCGATATTATATCATGTTTTTCATTTAGAGTTTTTTTTTCCTTTCAAACATGATTGATTCCTTTGAAGACAAAAAATAAATAAACAACAATAGTTGATCAACTTAAATCATTGTAAAATATTTCAAGGTTGACAATTATGCATAATCCATAAGTTGTTATGCTAAATATGAATATATTTGTAACTATGTGAATTTAAGTGTGAGTGTATGTGGAATACAAAGTGAACATTATGTCAAAAATGAAAAGACCTATTTACTGTATTCTTAATAAGTTGACTAAATAGAAATAAATGGATCAGTTATAAAATTGTTTCCATAAATATTTTCTTTTTGTGATCATACTAACAACACTTTAGGTGTATGAATGTATGATCACCATAGAATCTTGACACATGTGTGTATCAGTTCAAATTGTCATACCTCAAAAGTACAACATAATTAACATCATATTAGTAGAAGTTATTTCAATAATATTAACGAAAACAATGAAGAGTAAACATATAGATCATAGTTCAGGGAGAAAGAAATGGTACATGAAAAGAAGGTTACGAAGAAATTTTAAGTTATCGATTTGAGAGAGGACGAACCGTGGATATGTCTGCACCACTATGACAGATTATGAACTATCTTACCCAAAGTTTCCAATCTCTGGTTACTGACCTTCATCTATACCCCACCCTAGGTAGTCTGTATCTACCGACAAGACTCAAACTAACAGTCACTGACTTCATGAACTGACTGCCATGTTTTGCTTTGGTTGCCACCACTTACTCGCTTCCATCCTACTTCTATGTCAGTCATTCATCGCCCATCGAGATAGACAGTGGTTAGGTATACATAACACATGTCTCGACCATCTCAGTCAATGAAAAAGTAAATAGCAGATGTTTATTTTAAAATATGAAAGAACAAACGTTGTTAGATTTCAAGATAATAATAATAATGTAACTTATTGCATGATCTATAGTAAGATAGTTTAGCCTAAATTATTGCACTGGCAACGTTCTGAACTGTGCTATTGAGTGATATAATTCTGAAACTTATAGTAAATATTAGTGCCATGAAAACTCATTGTTAAGGAATATCAACTAACAAGGAATTCACTGTCTTCAGCTCTTTCAAATCAATCAGTATCTTATAAAGTATCAAGAAATAATTTAAGTTCGATTGTGGCTGTCAAGCGTAATCTAGGACGAGCGTTTTGTGCTATTTGGGACTCGTCAGCTGTATGCATCCTCATTTAAGTGGTGTTTTTCACACCGGGGCACATCCAAAATAGTATACATACCCGTTGTAAAAGTGTGACCGTCTGGACTAACTAGTCTACTAATGAACCCAATGGCGTTTGGCGAGAAACGAACTCAGTTACAGTGACTAATTGAACACAAATACTGGGATGCAGCCGACAAGATCAATAGAGGACGAAACGTTAGTCATGGATATCGCCTGCCAGACACAAGCTAACTTCAGTCATAATTGTGAACTATCGCTGTAACGGGAAAATTCGCTCAATATACACATTTGACGACAAAGACTGATCAACTCCACTATATATCAAATCAGCGGGAAGATTAAAACACGTCCCAATCAAGCAATAATTACATTTTATCGTGAAATTTCTGAATAATATTCTAATTTTTACCAAGTAAATTAAACTTATTACAGTTAAGATACTTCATGTATTCAACATCTCAGTCTGATATTGGTTAAACAACTATTCCAAACCAAGAAAAAGTGATCAACTGCTTCATTCCAGTGTACTGTTACTCAGTATTACTCATTTATGATTCAATCAACGATTGAATTTATGAAGCTTAAGATTTCGCAGGGAGAACTGAATCTTTTGATTACCGAGTTTGTAGTCTAGCGACCTACATTCCTAACCAATAGTTCGCAAAAATAAGAAACTATTATTCAACATTATTAGTGAGTAACTGTCTTATTATCGACACCATATATGATTAAACTAAGAATTTCAATATCGACAAAGTTGAAGACGAGACAGACAATCTAAATAGTAGTGACAGAATTACTATGTAGCATAGATTTACAGACGTTTTAAGAAAGAATGATGTATTTTATTCTGATTTACTGGTTAATGATACCGTGTTTACATTGGACCTAAGATTTAAGTCTAAGTATACACGCAAGTTTGTACTCCTTTGATGCTACCATGCCCCAATTCATTTATGTCAGTCAGTAACTAAAATTATTGTATGTTAAGTTTTAAAACAATGTAGCTGAAACCTCACAAAGTACCTAAAGTGTAAAGGATTTCAGCGGTGTAATGATAAAACGAAATTGATTTGAATAATGTGAAACCGAATTTGCACTTTACATTATCAGCTGATATGGTTGTAAATATACATTTATATATAAAACTGAATGACTACAATATAAGAGGATAGAGAATGATTACACCATCAAACGTAAGTGAAGATTACCAAGGTAGATTCATCATTATAACAAACTGCCCTGGAACCAACAATAAGGTTTGAATTTTCTAATATACTGGTATTCCACAAAGTATAAAATAAGCTTATAGTTACTTTTATGCACAGCTTAAAAGCCATTGTTAGGTGAAGCCAATACTGATGAAATTAGAACGATTTTCTACTTCCTACTTCTATCAAACCATTTGATGGTGTTTAGTTATATAGCAAATAACACATGCTCCTCAACCATTGATATGGTCCTATATGTGTTCACTCATGTATATAAATTGGTAAATACGATGAAGGACTGCGATATAATCATCCATACATTTTCGTGTAATGATGAACTTCCGACCTTTCGGCGATGATTAACTGGGTAACAAAATATACATAATTTTAACAGCTAAATTCAACCTCTGTTCCGAAATCAGACTACTAGATTCCCTTCGTTATGGCAACTCAACAATGTGTTTATTTTATAGGGATATTCAACCAGGAGTTTCCTGCATTAGCTGACTCTTACACCAGTTGATAAATCCCAACAAACATCCATTTAACATCAGTGCTATAGTCAACTGTTATGCATTTCATGAAACTATATCTGTTGTACAGACTCTTTGGATTCCAGTGAAGAGGATACTTGACTAAGCCTTACCTGTATTTATACGAACAAGTGACAGTAATTTAAATACTGACGACTCCTAATTGGTTTACGATAAGGTGATCTTTTTATGAAGCCGTCATCTCTTCAACTTGCAAGAATGTCACTTTTTCATGGATTATTAATACGTCATTATGTACTACGTCAATTCTGTTTAAGAAATGAGTTACAGTCGAAATTTGTATTACATCCTATAAGACTGACATTCTTCAGACATAAATATGGTCACAGTAAATGTAACTTCTCGAAAATTCCTGGATTAGTAAGTAACAATTATTCACAGTTTCTTGTATTCGGCATTACTAACACAATGGTCAAAAGTTTAATGTTCATCTTTTAAACCTTTAGTTTGTACTCCACTTCAGTCGATTTTTATCTTCACCTTTAAGTAGCCCCATTTAGTGTGACATTTTACCTTTAAGCTAAATATATAAATATACAGTCACCTTAGTTACTGTTAGGGATTCCTAATCCCTAAAAATACAATAGTTGACTATTTTCTCGTCTCAGTTTGCTGCACAATACAATCTTCCTACAAGCCTAGTCTTTTATAATAGCTGCTGGCTGGGAAGGGAAAAAGTTGCGGTATACGTCTGAGGTACAAGTATCAGAGATAGCGTTCGCTCACACATCCTCAAAAATCTAGCGACACAACAGTTGGCGACGGGGTGAGAACCAACTGCAAATTTCGCGCATCACAACAGTTACAATTCAATATTTTATGGAAATTAGTTGTTTTAATTTAGGAAAAGAATAAATAAGTGACAGATCATAAATTTAGATGTAAGTAGTAGGAGGGTGGTTAGGCATTAGAACTCAGATCCGAAAATTGGCAAATTTTCTATGAGTATTCCGTTAGAATTACTGATTATCTAAAAATAGTCGTTGATTACTTCATTCCGAAAATTGAAATTAAACACACTCAGATATTGAAATGAGTACAATACCGTTAGATTGGTATGACGGAATCATCATCTGACAATGAAATATACACTTACGTTGACTGATAAAATCAATTAATTCGGTGCTGTAATATAAGTAGCAATGTAGTCTTAGACAGTAACAGTGAGCTTTCAGAGAGAGGATTATAACATACGTGATACCAACTAAATTAGACTGCTGACTATATCACAATTCAACTTGATTAATATGAAAGAATGAGACAAATATAGTATCAATCAGTAATCGATTAATATAAGCATCTCTTACAGTAGATAGTTTGAGGTCTGAATAATTTAATGGTAACGTCTCAAACTTTGAAGTAGAGTAACATTCTTTTGAATCCTACTAGAGATACCAATTCCGTTAAGATTATATGTAGGTTTTACTGACAAGTGCCAACAGGCGAAAAATTCAGGTTTGATCAGAGTTAACTGACGATAATCATTAATTACTTCAGATTGAAGATTATAACCTTGAATCATTTCATTTTAGTATTTATAATGTAAATTTCAGTACTCAACTGTAAAGATGTACTTGGCTTAAATTCAAGTGTCATACATCATACAATACAATTCATTTAAGAATTCGATTGATAAACTAATTAATGAAAACACTAACTATGTTGTTCAATAGGTAACTGATAGTTGAGCAAATAAACCATGTAACTCAGACTATGTAAAT
The DNA here is from genome assembly GCA_025215515.1 of Schistosoma japonicum. Classification (NCBI taxonomy): domain Eukaryota; kingdom Metazoa; phylum Platyhelminthes; class Trematoda; order Strigeidida; family Schistosomatidae; genus Schistosoma; species Schistosoma japonicum. The sequence continues at coordinate 83,517,239 of CM046069.1, read as the reverse complement.
ATCAGCTAGGTAGTCTATTTGTACTATACGCCTTTCATATCATTTCATTAGTAAGTTATAATTCTTTGTAGACTATTTGTTTAATATATCACTGATAATATGAATCACTATGAATATAGATTTAGTAAGCTTTGATAAAAGACGTATTAATTAAGATGGTTTGTAGGAGATTGTTATTATTTTGAATTGATTGAATTCATAACAGATTGATGTTAGATGGGTGCCACTGAAAATTAGGAAGCACTAGACAGCTGTTTATCCTGCTAATATCAATGTGTGATGAATTCAATCAACTAGACTTAGATTCAATCTCCACAGACCATCTTAATTCAATTACAATAATAAACTGACTAATGACTAACTTCAGGATGTTCCTTAAGCTCTAGTGATTAGTCAGTGACTAGTGGAGATCAAACTTGTTCGGCAGTGAAGGCAGTTATCATCAACTAAAATCGGATAATCGGTTCGTTATATCATGAATTCATGGAAGTGGGAATTCTACCATTGGATGTCAACTGGTCTATTGGTTCAGAGGACAAGACATTTGCCAATACAAAGCCCCTGGGGAGGAGTCTAGTGTTAACACTGCTGAGGAGTTCCACACTAGGACGAAACAGATGTCCAGTACTCCTTGGTTTTTAATGATGCTTTGCCAACATCAGTCTATGACCGATTCAATCAACTACAAGTAAATATGTAAGCATTGTTCTAGATACTGCATTTTCTATTGCCAAATGATTTATATGTTTTAGACTATTACTTTGCTCAATGCTTTGCTTGTCTCATTACAAAAGTTTAAGTTGATTTATTAAAAATACCTACTAATTCAATTCGTGCAAAAAACACTAGATAATAACGAAATATGCTTAATCAAAGTATGAAGCCTGTTGTTAGTGAGTTAATGTGAAGTTCGAACCCTACAAGTATATATATATACATATATATGAGGAGGAAGGGGGATGTATTAATTTATTCAATAGCAACACTATAACTCTATTCCGAAATTAATCACTTGAACACAAATTAGTCGATATGCTAAAAGCAAATGTAATTAACTGATTTACATTCTAAAATGAATATGACTATAATTGAACTTGAAGTAGTTATATGTAAGATAGGCATTAAGCTTAATTGTCTTTATCGGTTGCTTTATATTACAAATTGATGGTGGAAGTTGAAATTCAACTAATCGACACCTGTATACTTAATGATGCATAAAATTAGGCATTCTCCCAACTTAAATTTCCTTGATTGAATTCCCTGTATAAATGAAAGGTATGCACTGCTGAAGAGTTTCCCCCCCCCCCTCTCTACTCCTGTCATATACTAAAATGTAATAGTTGTCTAGTACTTTCGTTTAATTATTTCAGTAGTACCTAATCAACATCAATCTGTACTGAATACAAACACAATTTACTTTATAATTACAATAGAAATGAATGAATGGATGAATGAATGAATAACTTACTTACATTTTACATTATCTTGATTAATACGATTAGATGATTGATTACTAGATGAATGATTTCTTCGTAGCTTATTTTACATATAATAAAATGAATAGTTTTCATTCAATTTACTTACAATTTTATAGATTCCTTGAACTTTTGATGTTTCATTATCATCATTTGATGTGAATGTCTTATATCGATGTGTTGAATGCATAGTGAATATCAACTTATTCAATACATACAATACAATTTATATTAGAATGTCAAATACAAAACAATGGAAATAATCATTATTAGAAAGTAAATTAATAAACTTAATAGTTGTATATTGTATATCATAGGAAACAAACTACTAAAATAAGTAATAATGTATCTTATATAACTATAAATCAATGTACTCTTATATAATAAATGTGCATAAATCTATGTAACTAGGTGTTAATTACATTAATACATGATGTCTACATACATATACATATATACATAGATATACATAAACTCTAGTGAAACCAATCACCATCACCATAATCATCATCATCATGATGGTGATGATGATGATTATGGTTATGATAGAAGATTTACAATAGATTTAATAAGATATAATGAAATGAATAGAAATAATGTTGACAAGTCATTTACTTTCTATGTATACAATATTATGTATAATATTGAATATGTATTTAGCTATTTAACATATTGTCATGTTCTATGTATGTCGATATGTGAGTATATATGTTAAATGGTTGAATGTAGTTGGCAGAAAGCAGTTATTGATTTAAACACTTATTAGATAGAAATTCTTGTAATATTGGGAAAATGAATGCTTTGAAATGAATTTGAAGTTAGGATGTTAAATTTAATGGTTCTGGAGTTCTAGTGAGATGTGACCAGTGAAACTCATCTATGTGATGTGTTAAGCAGTTACTACACTGATGCCAATGGATGAGGTTGTACAGATATGTTGTGAATTAACTGATTGAGTAATATTAACAGCTGGATGCCAGATGGCTCAGTGGTGTAATGGTTAGGCACTTCACCATGAAACCTTAAAGTCTTGGGTTATATTTATGGTGAGTAGTAGATACACCCTATCTGAAGAATCGCCATACTAGGACGAAACAAATGTTTAGTGCTTTCTGGTTTTTAGTGGTTATCTAACTTAGACCTAATTCGTGATATCAAATTAAAAGTGCCAGTAATCTCCACAACTATGCAATTACATTACCGATGAGTTATTTGATTAGCTAATAGTATTTATAGTCTATGAAACTGACTTGCATGAAACTTGGGGTGATGAATGTTTCACAGAGAACAATGAACTTATCAAGACAACTTATAAAATTAATTGGTAACTAAGGCTAAAATAAATATAAAACTTTCTCACAATCATGGATTAATACTAATACACATAGTTTAATATTCGAATATACAATCAATCTCAATTAACTAATGGTAAGTAAATTATCTTGATAATAATACAGTACAACCCGAAAGGTTGGATTAATAATTAAGTATTCAAAAGTAACAGTAAGTTTAGGTCTAACAAAACATCATTTTATTGAATCTAGATGGTTTTGTAAAGAAAGATATTAAGTTCAGTTGTTTGTATTTCTCACAGACTGATGTTGGTTTGAAATCATTTGAAACTACGAAGCACTAGACAACTGTCTCTTCCTGGCATAGGACTTCTGTGTGGTAGTGCGCACTATCGATTGTAACAGGGATTCGAACCCAGTAGTTTTGTGCACAGGGTTAAGCAATCGTCAACCTAAACTTCCTAGGTTGGATCCCCTGTAGGAATAAAAGGTACGCACTGATGAGTTTCCTTTTACTAGGACAAAATAGATGTCTAGTGTTCCCTAGTTTTCAATAGTGCCCAACCAACATAAATGTGATGGATGCAGACAACTAAAAATCAAGTTAGTTATTTTAAATGAATATATTAAGACCTAGATTATTCCCTGAACATAATTACTTTTAAATCATACGTTTCTTTATCAATATATTCATTGTATGATTGAACATCTACTCTCCTTCCTAGTTTCATTAAACTTATTTTGCTTGTTGGATTTTGTTGATTCCAAATATAGCGTCATACATTCGCCATATTGATTGCTTTATTTGACTTACGTCTGATCGCTGGTATGTGAACGTGAAATGAAAGTGATTTACACGAGATTAAGTGCCCGAAAAATATTTGTGAATCAGAACTTAAGTAATTACAATCCAACATCACCACTTCTCGTAGCAAGAGTTATACCTGGTTTTCTGAATGCCTTGCAATAGCATCTTTTCACAAATAGAATGAAAAATGTAAAATTGGATTGCGACTTAGGAATCAGTTAGTTATTCGATTTGATTATACATTGATAAAACACGAAGGGTACAATAAAAGAAATGGGCTATACAAAAATTTTTGAATGCAAAGACTATGTTTTTTCTCATATGGTTTGTTATAATCTCTGTTGATTGAAAAAGGTGACATTTGTACACAAAAAGGTAGATTTAATGATATACAGTATATTACTTTCACTACTGAACTGATATAAACTTGGTAGACCTTACCTACTAAATACGCATGAATGGAGCTTCTTATTATTCTACTTTATCCTCTGTTAAACCGTGAGAGATGCTATTCTGTTATATATACAGGTGATCGTCAAGTTATTTTTGTTGTTGTCTAAACGTGCAATATTATGGGTTTCATCCAGTCTCAAGCCTTGCCCTATTGTTCTACTCAGTCATAATAACCCAGATAAACGATCAATAACCAGATTGATCACACGCACACACACACTCATGCATACACGTATATATTAAAGCAATAACGATATCACCATAAGCATTCCTGAGTGGAGGATCACACATGAAACTTGAGAAGATAGACATAAAAATCATAGTTATCGATATGCTCAATTGTGATTTACTACCTATCTGCTTTTAAGCTTAATTTCGCTGAATAATGTATGCATCATTAATGATGATCATCAGTTTTATGTGAAATAACCAAGACCAGTGGAGTTCAACATTGTCACATCCCGTGAAAACATTAGATGATGGATTCATAATATCATGAGTAGACTAAAGTTAGAAATATTGGTTATTTGATACGGCCTCAATGATCAAAGGATTAAACGTTCGTTATGTAACATGTAAGTCCTAGGCTCAATTCATGCATAAGATGTCACTATGGAGTGCATAGGTATCTCATGCTAGAAAGAAATAGCTCCTCAGTAGTCGTCTAACTGACGCCACTTAGTGTTATCGAATAGAATGGAATAGAAATATCTGTCACGAAAAGTTAACAAAGATATTTGTGTAACTCATTTAGGGGGGGGAGTTACTCTTCACTATGAGTTGAACTATATGAGATCACAGAGAATAAAACTAACTTAAAATTTTAACAGGAGTAAATGTATCTCATATTTTCACAACTAAACTTATTTAAAAACTATCAGGTCGAAGAATTATTAACTGACAGTGATTCTACAGTTAAACAGTTGGTTAACTATGCTTGATATTTATGCGAAATCACTTTTAATGAAGAGAGAGGGTCTCATCCTTGATAATATTCTTTAGCTTAATATCTAGTAGATATGTAAGTTTATCAAAACATCATAAGTCTTCATTGGTATTTTGAAACAAGTTTTGAACATTGTCATACTTACTCTTTTGCTATTCATATGTGTAGATACTGCTCAATAAAACGTTCATATAGTTTACATTACGAAAAGTTACAAGACACATGTATGTCCTTTTCCTTCCAATAAAATACTCATCAACAATATGTATCAATTTATCCCACCAAGGATTGATATAAGGATCTGTAGGTATCCAAGTGAGTATTTAGCTTACGAACCACTTGTCGCTATCTATTGATAAATCGAATTCAGGAGACTGTCATACCAACGTACGTTGCTATCGATGTGTAACACTCTCACATCTGACGCAACTAGGATAAAAGAATTACGATGTAAAAAAATCACTTCGTGAAACTAGTCATTTATCATCTGGTTACAGACAAATTAATCTGTAAATTACACAAATTAGCTATCATCATCAAAACCACATAAAGTAATATAAGTATGACAGTTGACTGAGTCAGTCATTTTTGTCCCAAATACTCTGAAAAACAAACTTCATGTCATTTGAATTTTCACTGATACACTGATGGGCATATATGATGCATCATTGTTCAGAAATACGTCATTAATTCTTATTAGCAGATAAAACCCTTAAAAGGAAAAAAGTTCACATATCATAGTTTGAAAACGTAACATTATTCAACATTCGAACTTTAACAGTCGCTATGACCGATAAGTTTCTAAACTGAGTTATTTACTATTAATTACTACAAAACAAAAATGCACGTAGAAACACAGTTAACGTGAAAAAGTGAAAGGTCGATAAATAGCTATTAGGAATCATATTTAATACAACGTACCAAGATGACGTTTGACTGAAATCATGATGTCATATAACAATTTCATAAATGCTGTCGGCTTATTTGTTTCCATTCACATAAAAATCATCACAATATTCAATGATTTATCTACATCCATATCAACCTTTCACACTAACACACTACACAAATTATAATCTGGATAATGGAAAATTGTATTTTTCAACATCACCATCAATTTCACTTCCTACAATCACCTCACATATTGACAGTTGACATTGCACAATTATTATTTCAATCGACAGTAGATTGGTATCGTAGTTACTGTACTACCAACACACTATTCAACTAACTAAGTAACTTACTAACTAATAACTGACCATCTTGTCATTGACTACCCCAAATAAATACCATTTACAACATTATAGATTATTTCAGGTAATAGTTGACAAGATCGATCTTAAGTTTGTTATTTTCGTTCGTCATAGTCACCACAAACGTCACCCTACATCTACTATAATAATTCAGTCACGAATGACTAACTTCAATATGTTCTGGAAGCTTTAGTGACAGGTCATGATTCGTGGATTTTACACATGTCTAGTGTGAGACAGTCATCATTAATGACAATGAATGATTGTCGCGCTTTATCACAAATCGAGTGAATTGGAGACTGCATCATATGACACCGAACCAGTGAACTTGCCAAGGGACTTGAAGATTGTAGGTTGGATTTCTTGTCCGAATTGAGATTGATCACCATTGAATCATCCTACACGAGAACGAAATGAGTGTCCGGTGTTAATTCAAAACCACACCACACCACACCCACCTCATCCCATCCCACTCCACACCACACCACTCCACTCAAACTGGTTTAAAATGTCATACAACATACATTAATCTGTGACAAATGCAAACGGTACTTCAAAAATAATTATTCATCAAAATTTATCAATTAATTCATTGAGAATGAAACGATTCACTACTGATTTCAGAACTAATCATACAATTCAATTCACACAATCAGAAAACAGACCCTAACTACTTTCCATTTGTAATTTGTCTAACACTTGTGGAGTATCAAATGTGGATATTCGAATATTCTATTGATATTGTTGCATTGTATATCAATGGATTGTATTAATTAGTCAACAAATGGAAGTTAGCATTATTGTGTTTCATGTGTTCATGCTAACAATTGTTGTTGATTATAGAGATATTTTCTAAAGAATTCTGTATGTTGTAAATTGAGTGAAGTTGGAAACATGTATTAGTGGATTGTGTAAGACATTGGCATATACCTACTACTTCAGCTGAGAGATATGTTAGTTAACGTTTATTTGTTTTTGACACATACTTATTTGTATATACTTCTTAGTTGTAAGTTTAGTCTGAATACTTGTCTTCGACTTCCAACTGTACTTCAGTTGGAGTTTTTTCCTGATGAAAACAATATTCGAGCGTTGAAATGATCAAGATTACAAATTTCTAATACTTTACTTCATTAAGTTTAACAAGAAGCAACCTACGATATAATAGACTGGTATGACTGCAGAGAGGAGGTGATGTATAGTGAAAAGAAAGTTGAATTTTCAAAACTCGGTAAGTAAGATTTATAGTTAGAAACATTTGGGCAATAATTCTGATTAGTTGAATAACACCAATGTCTCTAAGTTCCAATGTGACATAACATTGTAATCCAACTTTACTTAGATCAATAACTCTAGTCATAAGAACCACGAGATGAGACAAATCGCTTGTTTACTATTCCTAGATTTTCTAAAGTTTTCCATCTTTTGTTATTCAGTGATAATTTCTTCTACAGTCAAGACATGTTTTGACATTTCATGAACAATATTTGTTAGTTTGGAAATAAAACAAACACGTTCAACAATCTTCACAATTCTTAATTACAGTCAGGTATCATGCTTACTAGTGACTAACTTCTGAAGGTAATTCCTAGAGATCTAGTTTAAAATAGTGATCAGGTGTCAGATAGTTACCTACTGATGCTAATGAGTGAGGCTGCGCAAATATATCGCAAAGTTGACTGAATCAGAAATATCAACTACTGGACACCGGCTCAGTGGTCCAGTAACCAGGAGTTCGGCATGAAGACTGAAGGTCCTAGAATCGATCCCTGGTGAGGTCGTGAATGGACACTTCTGAAGAGTCCCATACTAAGATGAAAAAACTGTTAAAATGCTTTCTGGTTGTTCAATGGTTATCTAGTTGAAACAAGTTCGCGGCATCAAGTCAAAAAGAGGATCAGTAATCTTTACAACACCAATTTACATCTGCAATTAAAATAGACACTATCCAATGGTATAATATTACAATAACGTTTAATCACTTGAAAGCTAAGTTGAATAAGTATTTACAATAGATTGAATAAAGAACACTAAATATGTTTCTAGAAGCTAAATCCTCTAGTACGGCATAGGATGTATCGCATGATAAAAAAGAACAGCTTTCCACTGTTTCCTGATCAATAAATCACAGCATGATACTTCTTCCCCCCCCCCTCACATGGAACATAGGCTACTGACTAGCATTGTGTAATCAACTTTGTCCTGGGTTTTCCTTTCCAACTCTTTCCAAGTGTTGTTCATTCTGCCTCCAATTTCAGGAGTACTATGTTGTTCGGTCTTCCTCTTTTCGTTTGGTCTTTAGAATTCCCGGTTAGTGATTGTCTGGTGACACAGTTTGATGATTTTCTTAATGTGTGTCCTATCCACCTCCAACATCTTTTCCTGACTTCTAACTCAGTTAGATTTCAGTTGATTTGTTTTGTTACAGAAGGTTGTTGTTGATGATATCTAGCCAACAGATCTGAAGTATCCTATACAGACAACTGTTAATAAATACTTATATATTTTGAAGGACTGCTTTCCATAGTTCTCCAAGTTTCCGCTTCAGGTAAGTAGAAGCGTCTTGTCGTTTGCATCGAAACTTATGACTTTGAAATTGCCTGGCAACAGGTTGGAGTTCCATATGTATTTCAATTGTAGAAGTGATGTTCATGCCTTGCCGATCCGGGCCTTCACCTAAAACTCCTGATATATCAGTCTAATTTCTTATGTCGTTTTTAAACCAATTTATCACTTAAATTAGCAGAAAACCGATAGATTACAGAAGTAATAACCAATAACATGTGTGCCTATTCCTTACTGATGGTCAATTTCTATCTGACGAAATGCGATGTGGTTACTAAACTCAGTAACTTGAAGTGTTACGCACGGTGTTACTAAGTAAAATAGTTGAAGTCAATTTATGCGATACTCTGAATCACTGGCTAATGCATTTGATTATAAATACAGGTGACAAGGATTCATATTCCACTAGAGATATCATTCATCTCATGATTCTAGATATAAGATGCAGTTAGTAACGAAGGCTAACTGAAACGAAATTCGTGTAAAGGGTTTCCTGTTGACTAACTTCAATCACCTAACATCAGAACTGACAGAATCATATATATCACATTACTAAGAGATTCATGAATTTTTCATTATTATCACGTAAATTTTATAGATTTGTCTTCTTCATTCTACTCTTATGTAATAATCGCTTTCGAACAGCTTGTGAATCGTCATTGTATCCATGAGAATTTCGTCTTCAGAATTCTATTGTGCTTAAAGTATCATTTATATGTTTCACTTATTATCATGTGTCACTTTATATAGGGTAATTCTAGAAAAAATAACTAACTTTCAGAACTGCTTCTTCGGAGACTAGTGAGAAGTTGTGACTGGTGGAGTTCATGCTAACGCGAGTTAGACAATTGTCGCCGATGAATATTTCATGTATTGTGAAGTGCATGTAGATTGATCACTTTATTGCTATTGTTGTGAGTGTTATATTACCCCCCAACCACCACCCTAACTTATAATAAGACCCATGACCTTGTATCATATCATTTTTCATTTAGAATACAACAACTATGTAACTATGTCTCTGTTCATTCAGCTTTCAGTCATTGTGGTTTCTGTCTTGTATGGACTATTAATTTTTAATAGTCCGCTGTGTGGTCAGGTTTTCTAGTGTATATGAGCAGATGAGTGAAATATACTTTGACTACCTGGCTGTTGGCTCAATTCATCTTGTGTTCTTCAATCTGACCTAAGGACTAAGAATCACGAGGCAGACGTTAGGCTATAGAATAAACGGTCATGGTGTTAGGGTCGCTATATTAGGTTTCTACCAAGGGAACTGTTTTCTATGCATCGCGATTATCAGTAGGTCAAGTCATATTAGTAGTATCGTTTTTCAGTATCATCTATGTATCTAAGCTATTAAGATCAAAGTGAGCAGGAATTATCACCCTATGCTCACTACTGAATATTTAGCTTGCTAGACTTCACTCCTCTGTGTCATTGGTTTACTCTCAAAATGTTAAAAGGTCATATAGTTATAAAAATAGGTGTGTTCGAAAATAGAAAAAATCCGAAACATGTGGGTGTGGCTAAACAGTCTAACTTTCTGGAATTTCTGAATATGGTTTGAACAACGAAAACATTGGCAAGATATCACTTAATGCGATTGTTGATAACTGTCTCGCTTACAAAATGAGAAGTCCTCCACTTGGACGAAACAGCTATACAGTGTTTTCATGGATTTTAATGATACCTTATTAATATTAATCTATGACAAACGATGCAATTACATATCACTTCTTCCCACAGTCACCTAAACTTAAAAAAATGCATAACAACAGGAAATAAAAGTATCTGCTTCATTATAATAAAAAATGAACTGCAGAAAAAAATTATTGCCCAGACAATTAACCCTATGATCAGTAATAACTCATAAAATAAATGAAACAGAATTTCGAATATAAAACATGAATAGTGAACATCAACAGGGAGATGCAAGTACATTCATCTGACGAGTCCCAGACGGGACGAAACGTGTGTCCTAGATTCAACTTGCCAGTCACAACCCAACTTGATTACTTATGTGTTTAGATAAACAACTAATATCAAGTAGTCAGACAGATGGTCAGTAGCCTCCTCAATATCCCAGTGGTAATGATCATAAACTATGAAACAGTAATATACTTTCGATTCTCATAAGAAATCTAAATTCTCTAAAGTGTACATGTATACTTTGCTGATAATCATCAAATAACACCAAACCCAGACAGAACAAAATTTCCTCCAAACTACCTCTAATTATTGCTGGTTGCTGAACTTTATTGGTCCTGTCTTCGTACTAGAACTCGAGGTATTATTTCTTGAAGCCAGTCACCAATGAGCTGATATTTTTAGAAATTGGGTGTTGTGAAGATAGCAATGGATAGGTTTCCGCAAACATATCGCGAATTGACTGAAGTTAGAAATATCATCTATTAGATGAAGGATCAGTGAGATAACGGTTAAGTATGATTCGTAAAGCGTGAAAGTATTGGGTTCTGTGTCCTGGTTGGGTTGCAGATGTGCACTACTAAGACGAAATAGTTGTCCAGTACTTTTAGTTTTCAATAATTGTCTAACATAGGCTAATTTCGATACAAAATTCGAATTCAGAAAACTCGACAACACTCAATAACAAACTTCAATTATGTTGACCATTACTGTTGTAGTTATTTTAAGTGGAAGATCAGAAGTAAATACATCCATGTATTTTTAACTATCTATCTTAAGGTAGCCTAATTTAATATGACGAATTGGTTGGATTAGACAATCACTGACTACCAGGAAGCACTAGATAAGTGAGTCATCTTATTTTGGGCTTCTTCAGCGGTATTTATCCACAACCTCAACAAGGATCAAACATAGGACCTGGCTCCGCTGCAAACACTTTAGTATAAAACGACTGAGTCGACTCCTAAGGACTGATACTACTGGCTTAGTCAGTCCGTAATATATTTGTACTATCTCATCTCTTGGCGACTGTAACTGTCTCACATCCGATATATTAGCTTAATTAAGTACAGTCATTTGATTAATTTTCAACAAAAATAACCATAATTCATAATAGAATGTCAATGTTATTACTTAGTATTATTGTCCTTAAATTGTGTCAGAGCATAAAATATTTCCTGGCTTTCACCCCTTCGCGCCACAATGCAAGATGGAGTAGTATTTTTTTCAAGACAACAGGCTATTCATTGTTAATATAAGCTAGTTTATACAATATATACTTTAACACTTGCTTACATTCATTTATTCTGAAATGATTTTCGTTAATAAAGTCAAACTAAAACATGGCATCAGTCCATGAAGTCACTGACTACTGGTTCGAGTCGTGTCGGTAATTGCAGACTACTGTAGATGGGTCCTCACGAATACCATAACCAAGTGGCTAGAAACTACTGAGTAACATGACCTAGAATCGGTCACAATGGCAGTAGATGTAGCTACTATTGTACTCCCTTAAATTGTGAGCTTTAATTTATTTCATAACTTTCTTTCCAAGCTCCCTGAACCATATTCTATATGTTCACACTCCTTGTTATTATTATTATTATTATTATTATTATTATTATCAGTGAAGTAACTTTTCCTAATGCGACGTTAATCTTGCGGTGCCATAGGGGTATGGGAACTTGGACCAATGCATATATGAGCCAGGTTCTATGCCGATCATACATGCATGCATACATACATACATAATAAAGTCTATTTAAATCAGTTTAACATTTAGAGAAATAAACTTTCCTTTATTACTAATGATATCCGTTTGACTATTAATAACTAACAAGCAATGAAGTTTAACTATATTTTAATCATAAGTGATAATCATAACAGTATCTAAGATCGGTTACAGTAACAATTGAGAACCACCTTCGAAACCAACTAATATAAATAAATCAATAAATAATGCATTATCAACATACTTTCTAATAATTATTTTTTTAAATGATTACTAGCAATCCTATTGATCAATCGTGTTGGCTAAAGTTTTTCTATGTTGACACCAAGAAAGATCTCACAGTCGACTTTGGATGATAGAAAATTTAACGGTATCATGAAATGGTTGAACTTGAGACATGAAGATCAGTAATTTTACAGTGGTGCTGAGAATGTGACTTTATATTTCTAAGGATTAAATCTAAGTACATAAGTTAAACATTGATAAAAATTTTACTAAATTGTGACTAGATAGTTGCTAAGGTTAACCTAATTTTCAAAAGTTCTCCAAATAATTAATACTTGATTAAAACAGTATTCTAAGTGTTTTCTTTATTCTGCTAAGTAGTGATAGAATAAAATATAACCAATAATTAGTAGGATGAATTTGTATATTCCCATTGATTTGTTATAGACTGAAGCTGGTCAGTCACTGTTGCTATATGTGCATCCTGAGCGGATTGCCTCGATATAGCGATTATTCACAAGTATTATTTAATTTGTGACTGGCTAGTCAGGATGCACATATAGCAACAGTGACTGACCAGCTTCAGTCTATAACAAATCAATGGGAATATACAAATTCATCCTACTACCAATTCGCCTATTGCACAAACGTGACTGTCTGGACTCAGTAGTCTAGTGGTGTACGCGGTGGCGTATGACACGAACCGGACTGAGTTCGAATCCTACTGTGAACATCAACATCGGGATGCAGGTACATCCTAGCTGATGAGTCCCAAATAGGACGAAACGCGCTGCCTGAATTCCACTTGCCAGTCACAATACAAATTAAATAACCAATAATTGTAGTAGATCTTCAAATCCTTCAAATCCTTTTACTGTCAGTTAAGATTTCCAAGAATAAGTTACGGAATGTATAACATGTCTCATATAACTGAATAACACCATACGTTATTTCGTAACTGGGTGTTGTGGTGATTGTTGAATTCTGACTTGATATCACTAATTGCTCTGAGTTAGAAAGTCTATTAAAATCAAGGAACTGCCATTGGACTGTTGGTTCTTTCTAGTATGGGACTGTTTGGCAGTATCCATTCACGACTACCCAAAGGAATCAAACATAAGACCTTCAGTCTTCGTAGTGAACTTTTGGCCATCAGAATATTGTACCAGCTTCCAACACTTAATATTTCAGATTCAGTTAATCTGGAATATATATTTACGCAAACTCATTCATTGACATCTGTGAACAATCGCCTAACACCGACATGGTTGACATCCACTGGTCATGTCTTCTCAATAAAACTCCAGGAATTACCTTTAGAAGTTAGTTACTAGTGAATTGATACTAACTACATTAGATAAAGTAAGAGTACAGTTTAGTAGTTGATGATGTAAATATGGTTTTTATGTATAGTTTTGCACAGAGTAAAACTTGATATATATGTGCCACATTATTGCAGTGAGATCTGATAAACATATATAATACCACAGTATTGTTCGACAAGAAGGAATGAATTTAAAAAATGTGTACTAAAGAATGATAGAACTTAAATCAAGAAGAAAATAAAGATTAAATGCGTTTAGGTAAATTTCACTGATTATGAGTTTACCTAATATCTCCAGACACTGATCACAATTACCACACGGACCTGAATAAGGCAACTCACGCCTACTAGCATGATTCAGGTCAACAGCTGAAGACTTCATACACTGATATCATGTCTTGGTATAGACACTCTTAATTTTCTTCTATCCTGGCCCGACACCAGCCAACATTGTGTAAAGATACTGAAGGCAGTTGTGTATACATAATAAATGTCCCAACCACTTCAATGAATAAAGGCTTACAACCTCATCCATTGACTTTCTACTTTTCTCTAGTACACTGTGTCTAATATTACTTCCTCGATCTTTCCATGATAGGCTAAAGATGCTTTCCAGACTTCTATAATCAACAACTTTCAGTCACTTCATATGTTCTATTTTCGTTGTACATGTTTTTTTTCACATTCATAAGTTAATACAAAGCGGAATACTGTAGAGATTTTAACAAGTATTATAAGATAATTTCAACATCATTGACAACACACCGATAACTCAACAGGTATCGATTAGTGAAAGGCCTAAAGCACAACTTGTTTCGGTGTTTTCAAATTTCAACCTTCTTTCCATTTCCGTCAATAACATCATATAAATAAATAAATTAAATAAAAGCACTAATCTCCATAAAATAATCACTTCGATTCAATTACAATAATCAGCTAACAAGTGGCTAACATCAAAATGTTCCTGAAGCTCTAGAGAGAAATCGTGACTTTTGGAGTTCAGAATTGTTGGAAGTGAGACAGTTATTACCAATGACAATGAATGATCATCACTCTGTATATCAAAAATTGATTAAAGTGAGAATTCTATCACTGGATGCCAGCCGGACTGGTCAGTAGTGCAGAAAGTTAAGTGTTCACCAACCTGAAGCCCTTGTGGGTGGAATTTAGAGTGTGCAATCATGAGGAGTTCCATACTAGAATGAAACGGTTATCTGATGTTACATGGCTTTCAATAGTTTACTGCCAACAACAATCTGTGACATATTCAATCAAACAAATGAAAGAAAAAATTATCTTATTGAAAATTCATGCATAAATTAACAAATTTATAAAATCTCAAATAAGTTAACTAATTAATTTCATGTTAATTTATTCAGTAGTCAATCTTTATAAAGAATTCAAGAAAAGAACACCAGTAGAATTTATTCATTAAATTTTAGTATTTTAGTCAGTTGCATTGTGACTGGTAAACGGAATTGAGTAAGAGTGTTTCATCTTACCTGGGACTCGACAGTCGACGACAGTCCGCTATAAGCTCTGACTCGATTTGTAGTGTTCGAGTAGAGAGCCTGTATACGGTTAGTGTACTTCTCTGGTACACCTTTCAATGATAGACATTATCACACAACCTTACGATCAGTAGAGTAAAAAGTCGCCTTAAGGTCAAGGAATACAGCTATTGTTGGGTGTCTAAAAGTGTGCCTGTGTTCCAAAACCTGTTGAAGCGTGAATAATTGATCCAGAGCTGAAACCACTTTGATTTTCTGGAGTTCGCTCTTCACTAACTTCAGTAAGACGTCGAAGTATTGTTGAAGCCAATATTTTAGACACTATATTCGTTAAGCTGATTCCTCAGTAATTGTCACACGAGAACTTCTGTCCTTTCTTATAGACTGGGATGATTAGTGTTCGAGACCAGTCAGATGAGATTACATCCAGTTCCCAGATTCTAGCCAAGATCCCAGTTAATCTCACTGCTACATCTGGACCACTGTCTTTAAATATCTCAGGGGTTAATCCATTAGGTCCTGCTGCCCTCCCTCGCTTTAAGTTCCCTATAGGCTTCTCAACCTCACTAAGACTTGTGAGACCAATATTAATTTGCTATTCAGATTGTATAGGGATGGTGGGCAACAGGGATGATGTCGAGGGCCAGTCGAACTGTTCCCTAAAGTGTTCAATCCATCGATCTAACCTTCTGGATTGACAGTAATCTTTTTCTGAGATGTTTTCACTTACAGTAGGATTTCTGATACCCGTTTCCTTGATAAATCTGAACAGTTGTCTTCTGTTACCTATTGCCGCTGTCTTTTCCATCTATTTAGCTTTCGCCACTCACCACTGCTCCCAATCATTGTGTAAGCTTTTAACCAGCTTGTGTTTAAGTCACTTTCGCTTCTCATCATGTTCAAGGTAAAATAGGATGTGTTGTCAAGCATCTATCAGTTCAATATATGCAGCTGAAATCCACTGAGTTTTCTTAATCTTTTGATTTAGTTTATTAGTAGATATTACTACTGTTTCAACAACTTTTTGGATATCATTCCTAGCTGACTCGGGATAGGTACAGCTTAAGTAGTTGACTAATTGATTTTCTAGATGTTTCTGTAATATATTTTTAACTCTTTCATCACTATGTCAAACTCTAATGGGAAACCTTGTGGTGGATCTCTTACGTCCTGTGAGACGCAGACAAATTCACTATATATAAATATATGACTGTATAGTTTTACAATGAATTCGTTGAATAGAGATCCCTTCACTGAATAAACTTATTTTATGATACATGTAAGCATATAAGGCTTTGGTGTTTGAAATGAAAAAGTGATGGATTAACACAAACACTGGTATGTAAGTTTATCGAAATCATTAGAATATAAAGTTCATGTTATCCATAATCTAATATTCCTGTTTACAGAATTTCTCACATAAGTAATCTTAAACAATCAGTAATTAAAGGAAGAAACTTGTAAAACATAATGATTACATAATCAAATAATCTTTTCGTTGAATAAATTTCATTTATAATTTAATGGATGGATTCATACGTTTCTTTCAATACAAAAAAAAAATAAAGAAAATTTTCATTTTATGTTTTTAACATTTTTATGTTGATTTTACAAAAATGAAAAAAAAAAACATTTTCTTTTTGATGAAAGAAAAAAATTTTCCCTTCATTACATTGACCTTGACAACAATCAATCCATTTAAACCTAATTACTTGACATCACTTATCAACAAGATCATAATAAATTATCAATTCCTCCCTCATCCACCCTATCGCCCCCCCTTCTCCACCTAGGAACAATTATTAACAACAGTCAATAAAAATAGAAGTACATTTGTAAAAACTAAAACAAAAACAATAGTGTACAATGTTTAATAGATATATTCAATGGTGCCATATTTTTTTTATAAAATCTCAACAAATAAAGTACATCATCACATGACAATTGATTGTATTGATAATGTCATTATAGCAACTATGTTGTTTTTCCTCTTTACAAAGATCATATTGAGCACATGATATGATTATGTAAAATAAAAGATCTCTCATCATAATAAATCAATAAAATGTCAACATCATATAGTTACATAATAATAATAATAATAATGTTAAATTAAGCTCCTTATTTGTTTGAAGATATAGATTTGGTTTGTTTGTTTGTTTGTTTACGATTGGGCGCGGTTCATTTGAAATGAAATACAAAATGAAATGTTAGGCGTAATAGAATGAAGCATGAATGGTAAATGAAGAAGACAAAAGGAAAATCATTAAAATGAATTAAGTATTCAATTGTTTCTAGTGTTTTGCCTCCTTTTCTTTATGTTTATCAAAATGAAGAAAGGATCATTTAAGATAATGATTGTTAAGATTTGTAACAATTAACAGCATATTTCTTATGTAGTGAACCTCTAAAAGAGAATTATCAATGTTGGTTGTCTATTGGTAGCATTAATCAATTGAATCCTCTGGCTTAATTCAGTTTTGTTTGATTTCAGTAGCTATAATAGATGTTATTGACTATTCTATGTGATAGATCCAGGAGAAATATCACTAGAAACTTTGTTGCTGACTAGCAAGCTGTTGAAATTGTAATTGTTGCACAAATTGGAAAAATTGGATTATTTCCATTGACACATGGTTGCATGGATAATCAAGCTGTAAATGTCCTGAATAATTTGATCATGGATAATCAGTCATATGCTAATGGTAACATAGTGTTTTTACTCAAGGGATCTGGTTAAATGGGCAGTAGTTGAGTTAACTTCATCAAGAGTACAGATATACAATAGAGTATGAATATGACAATAAGTACCACTTTAAAGATCTTAGTAGTCACTATAAGATTTATTTATTTGAAAAGACTTATGGATCGGATTTTAGGTAAACGTTGATAGTTGCTTATAAAGAAAATTATGAAATAGCATTGGTTGGAACCTTATCGAACTACATATACAGATTTTGTTCAGAGAATAAAATTTATTAGGAGAGAACTGAAGATGAGTGTTGTATGTTTGTAAACTTTATAACTAGGAATGGAAAGACTACAACTAAGTGATTAGGATATACTATACTTGGGAAAAAGCCTATCTTCCTATAATACGATTAACTAATTAGAACTGTTAATTTAAGTGGGATTGTGACTGGCAAGTGGAAGCGAGGAAGCGCAGCTTCGTTCTATTTGGGACTCATTCGGTTGGAGTTACCTGCATTCCAATGTTGATGTTGACAGTGAAATTCGAACTCAGTCTGTTTCGTGTCAAACGTAACCGCGTTCACCATTAGACTAATGAATCCAGACAGTCACACTTGTGAAATGGACGTATTGGTATTAGGATGAATTTGTAGATTTCCTATTGATTTCTTATAGACTGACCAGCTTCAGTCTATAACAAACCGATGGAAATCTACAAATTCATCCTAATTGAACTATTAACTTTAGTCTAAATCAGTTATTAAGCTAAACTCCTTATGCTTAAACGGATTGTACATTGAAATAGTGAAACGTGAATAAATTCCTGCTTACAAATTACTGTCGATTGTGTCAATCAGTTTTCTTATACTTGTCAAAATTCATACCGCCGACAAATATAAATGGAGGTTTATTGTTCACATTAACTAGATTACAGCACTAATTCTGAGGCTAAAAGAATATTATGAAACTGGTAAAGACTTCAACAGTAAACATGTGCAGAATTACTGTTGATGGAAAACGATAACCATATTATTATCAAGCTGATAAGTAACATTATGAAGCAGCGTCATTCACAATAAGTACAACTAATAACCAAAACAGATAATGATTATAATTTCTGGACATTTAAATTGACGTATAAACAAAATCACAATCAACAAATCATTCAGGTCAAATAGTAGATATACTCCGCTATCTTATACAATACACTGGTACATGTTTCCAACTGCACTCACTTTGTAACATACAGAATTATTCAGAAAATAGTGTTTGTAACTAACAACAATTGTTAACATGAACTAATACATCACAATAATACTAACATTCTGAGTATAGGAAATTCAACTTTCTTTTCACCATACATCACCTCCTCTCTGATTCATATCAGTCTATTATATCGAAGATTGCTTCTTGTTTAGACTTAATGAAGTCATGTATTACAAATTTGTATATTGGTCATTTCACAGCTCGAATATTGTTTTCATCAGGGAAAAACTCCAACTGAAGTACAGTTGGAAGTCAAAGACAAGTATTAAGATTAAACTTACTACTAAGAAGTATATACAAATAAGTATGCGTCAAAAACAAATAAACGTTAACTAACACATCTCTCAGTTGAAGTAGTAGGTATACGCCAATGTCTTACACAATCCACTAGTACATGTTTCCAACTTCACTCAATTTACAACATACAGAATTCTTTAGAAAATATCTCTATAATCAACAACAATTGTTAACATGAACTAATGTATCACACTAATACTAAATTCCATTTGTTGACTAATTAATACACTTCATTGACATACAATGCAACAATATCAATAGAATATTCGAATATCCACATTTGAATAACATCACCTATATAATCGGAACACATGAAGTACCCATTGGATTTTTTCATGCAGTTCGATACTCCACAAGTGTTAGACAAACGACAAATGGAAAGTAGTTAGGGTCTGTTTTCTGATTGTGTGAATTGAATTGTATGATTAGTTCTGAAATCAGTAGTGAATCGTTTTATTCTCATGAATCAGTTGATTAATTTCATTGAATAATTATTTATCAAGTTCCGTTGTATGACATTGAAAACCAGTTTGAATGGAGTGGTTTGGTGTGTAGTGGAGTGGAGTGGGATGTGATGGGATGGGGTGTGGTGTGGTTTTGAATTAACACCGTACACTCATTTCGTTCTCGTGTGGAATGATTCAATGGTGATCAATCTCAATTCGGACAAGAAATCCAACCTACAATCTTCATGTCACATGGCGAGTTCACTAGTTTGGTGTTATATGATGCAGTTCCCAATTCACTCGATTTGTGATAAAGCGTGACAATCATTCATTGTCGTTAATGATGACTGTCTGACTCGAGACAAGTGTGAACTTCACGAATCTTGACCTGTCACTAAAGCTTCCAGAACATATTGAAGTTAGTCACTTGTGACTTAATCATTATAGTTGATATGGGGTGACGTTTGTGGAGACTATGACGAAGGAAAATAACAAATTGAATATCGATCTTGTCAACTATTACCTGAAATAATCTATAATATTGTAAAAGGTATTTATTCAGGGTGGTAAATGACCAGATGGTCAGTTATTAGTTAGTTAGTTGATTAGGCCGTTGTTGGTACAGTAACTACGATACCAATCTATTGTCGATTGAAATAATAATTGTGCAATGTCAACTGTCAATAGGTGGGTTGATTGTAGGAAGTGAAATTGATGGTGAGGGTTGAAAATACAATTTTCCATTATCTAGATCATAATTTGTGTAGTGTGTTAGTGTGAAAGGTTGATATGGATGTAGATAAATCATTGAATATTGTGATGATTTTTATGTGAATGGAAACAAATGAGCTGACAGCATTTATGAAATCGTTATATGACATCACGATTTTAGTTAAACGTCATCTTGGTACGTTGTACTAAATATGATCATTCACTTTTTCACGTTTACTGTGTTTCTGTGTGCATTTTTGTTTTGTAGTAAGTAAATAGTAAATAACTCAGTTTAGAAACTTATCGGTCATGCCAACTGTTAAAGTTCAAATGTTGAATAATGTTAAGTTTCCAAACTATGAAATGTGAACTCTTTTTCCTTTAAAGGTTTTATCTACTTTTAAGAATTAATGACGTATCTCTCAACCATGATACATCAAACATGCGCATCCATGATGTTGGTAGCGACTGAACCGAAAAACTTGAATATCATGCCATTAGCTCTTTAGTTTTAGATGAAGAAGGCTTGCAGCCCTCCGCCTATGCATAAATACTTACATTTTTCTTCTACAACTTATTCGTGGTATTGTGGAAAAATTCACCATTGCTGTTAAGGTTATTTGTCTCACACTCAGCACATTACAATTTCACCACTTTCCTTCAGTTAAACTATGAGAATTACGTCGTGAATTTTGCCACTTGTAACCTGTTGATGATATTTTTATATAACTGATTGTAAAGATTACTGAATTTAGTTTAATTCACATCACTGATGTATCTTAGTTAAACAACAGCTGAACACCAAAAAGAAATAGACTCTTGTTTCCATCTATACACCTTGATGCTGTCATGGAAACATAGTGTTAAGTAAACGGTAAACTAATATAACCGTTTTTAAACAATTTCAAACTGAGCCACTTGATCATATATGACAGTTTGATGATTGATTTGTACCTCTCCATTGACTTGTCATGAAACTAGTCGGTCTCTGTTGTTATATGTGCCTTCTGAGTAGATTTCCACGGTATATCGAGGGTTAACAAGTATTTTTTAAAGTTGAATTGTGACTGGTAAGCGCAGTCCAGGACATGCGATTTCTCCTTTCTAGAATGCACATATAGCAACAGAGACTGACCACTTACAGTCCATAGCAAATCAATGGGAAGATGCAAATTCATCTGGATTTCACATATACTTGTTGAATAAGTGTGACCGTTTGGACTCAGTAGCCTAGTGATAAACGTGGTGATGTTTGGCATGAAACGAACTGCTTTCGAGTCTCGGTGTTATTATCAACATTGGAATGCAGGCACATCCAGCCTGTTGAGTCTCAAATAGGGCGAAACGCGCTTCTTGGATTTATAGTTATCTGCAACTTTTCATTTATCAACAGGCTAAATGTAGTGAACTGTGTAGTGTATTTCACTAACTTGTACTAGCACTTTAATATACAGTACTCATCTACTATCACTTTCAAACACCAATGTCATAATCCATTAGAACTTGTTAATAACAGCTACATTTAGGTAATCATTGAACCGAAATACTAAACAACTTAAGAATTATAAGTCTTAGTGAATCATTATTGCTTTTCATTCAATCAGTTGAATAACACCATAGGTTTGCATGTGATCAAAGTGTAATCATGTTAATTGTTGTAAGCAAATACTATTGGAAAATTCTAAACTCTGAATAGAACGCGTTATAATTCAAAATAATTCCATTAGTTAGAGTTGATCATTATGACGTAAACCTGTCATTTAGATTATTTCTAACAAATTATATGCAAATATTTGAGTTGGCTTGTAGCTGGCAAACAAAATCCAGGAGATGAGTTTTATCCTATTTGGGACTCGTCAGTTAAATGAACCTGCATCCTCGTGTTAATGTTCACACCGTGAGTCGAACTCTGTCCGTTACGTGTCAAATGCCACTACGTCCATCACGAGGCTACTAAGCCTACATAGTCACACTTGTGTAACTGGTATGTGTATATATAATTAAGATGTATTTGTTTCTTCCCGTTGATTGGTTGTGAACTGAAGCTGGTTGTTAGTCTCTGTTGATATATGTGCATCCTGAGCGGATTGTTTCGATATAGCGATATATCACAAATATTGTTTAAGTTGGATATGTGGCTGATATGCAAAATTCACATACATTCTAATCATAAATTCATATACTAATGTTAATGAATAACAAATTTGCATAGAAGCATCTAATTCTACATTTTTTTAAATAAAAAAAAACATTTCTAAATGTAATGAGTAGTATGTCACACACAGAGAGAAAAACTAACCAATTAAATTTATCTATACAATCATTTACAAGTATTGTCTAGAATGCTGCCAAGTTTCCAAAATTAAATTGTCAATATGTAAATATACTTATAGAGAAAGCATTAATATTAATCAATGAAATTCGCTTAGTATAAAAAGACAAATACATAGGCTGTGGCTACATTTCGTCTTCAACAAGAATACAGTGTGAAAAGAAAGCAGAACGAAGTTCTGTCTTTGAACATTTTATTGATTATGATCATTCAACTAACCCACTTATCGATTTTATGGCTACTTACAAAGTTTATCTAATCTGCTAAGATTTATTCGTACTCGAATACTTAAGGATATGAAATGCCTTGCTTATTTACTGATATGAATCTGGAACATTGTATTACACAGAAGTATGTCATGATTTGCATTCACTTCAGTAGTAGTAGTAGTAGTAGTAGTAGTAGTAGTAGTAGTAGTAGTAGTAGTAGTAGTAGTAGTAGTATAGTAGTAGTGTGAGTAGTAGTAGTAGTAGTAGTAGTGTGAGTAGTAGTAGTGTGAGAGTAGTAGTAGTAGTAGTAGTGAGTAGTAGTAGTAGTAGTAGTAGTGTGAGTAGTAGTAGTGTGAGTAGTAGTAGTAGTAGTAGTATTAGTAGTAGTCGTAGTCGTAGTAGTAGTAGTAGTAGTAGTAGTGTGAGTAGTAGTAGTAGTAGTGTGAGTAGTGTAGTAGTAGTGTAGTATAGTAGTAGTTGTGTGAGTGTTAGTAGTAGTTTGAGTTAGTAGTAGTAGTGTGAGTAGTAGTAGTTATCAAGCCGTATGTTTTGTTGCCTGGTTAGTGTTTTACCCTATTTACAAATGTTTTCCTCTTACTGTTTGAATTAATTTTTCGCGCCTTCCCTTTCACCCCCGTCTATTTTAAATCGTGCACATTATTGTTCCTGACATAAATTCATTTAATTATGGTAATTCGGTTAATTATTTCTAAAACGTAAACATTTTAATTAATTTAACCTGCATAATTGAATTTGACTGTTTGTTTGTTGTTGTTTTTTTAAACGATTCTAATATATATTGAACTAAGGTGGACTTTTGGTCATAGTTAATAGGTCTAGTGGTTTGTGCTTATCATGGGTTAATGTTGGTTGGGCTACCAATAAAAACAAAGGAGCACTGAATAGCTGTTTCTTTTTATTATACGACCTCATAACAGTGTACACCTTTCATTCCACTAGGGAATCAAACCCTCAGCCTTGAAGTTTCATGAGGGATGAATAAGCATTTTCCCTACTATGTTGGCCAAGTGTCAATTGATGAAATTCCGATTTCCATTGATTTATGATATATGGCTACAATCATTCATTGTCACCAATGATAACTGTCTAGCTACAGATTTGTGGTTTATACGTTTCTCACAGATTTATTTTATGAAAATTTTATCCATGTAAATACAATTGAACATTACTGAAAGTATACACGTTAAAAGGAGAACCCTTCACTGATGTTTCCATTTTGAATATAACAGTATTTGCCCTTGAATGCAGTCAGTTGAATAAATAAATACTGGATATCTTTTACTATGCCATCTAGCGATAATTCACCTAATACTGAAAATGTATAGTACTTATAAATTGATTAGTCAAAAGGAACTCTGTAGCGTTTGGCATGAAATGAAATGAGTTCGAGTCCAAGTATAAACATCAACACTCGGATACAGGTACATTCAGCTGTCAAATCCCTAAATAAGACGAAAGGCTGCGTCTTGGATTCCACTTGTCAGTCATAATCCAACTCAAATAATACTTATGAACTATCACCATATCGGAGTAATCAGCTCAGGATGAGCATATGGCAACGGAGACCTGATTAATTTCAGTTCATGATAAATCAACGAAAACATTCAAATACATTATAATGTGAAATTATAATCTTAAAAATTCTTGTAGAATTTAGTCAATTTTCTTTAGAAAGATAACTCTGTTAAGCAGTAACTCAGACTACTTTTAGGAGAAAGAAATAAAAAGAATTTAAAAACATCTTAACGTTACATTTTTGATTATCATCTTGAAGTACAGCATCATTATTATCTTCTTAAAATTAGAATAATTCCACTAGAATGATTCCATTAGAATTATTCCACTAGTTACAAATCAATTCATTCTAATGATTTCACTAATGACTAGTTGTCATCAATAAACATATTTATGGGTAATGTGGTATGAATTGTTTCGTCCTAGTATGAGAGTTTTCATCTGTGAGCATCCATTACCCATCGGGGGTCGAACCTGAGACGCTCTAAGTCCGCTTTGAACGCTTACTCATCAGATCACTGTTTTGGATGATATTCCTAATTCAGTTAATTCGTAATAACGTTTGATTCCCGATAGAGTTTTAGATGCGCACAGGTGAAGGGTCCCATACGAGGACGGAACAAATATCCAGTGCTTCTAAATGGTCAATCGTTGTCTAATCCAGACTAATTCGTGATATCAAATTGACAATCAACAATCTCCACAACACCCAATTACATCATTATTGACATTATTATTCACATTGATCATTGTATTGTTACTACCTATTTCGTTGGAATAACCGTGAAAATAGATAGTTGTATACAACTTGAACAAAATTCACATTTTGAATAGTACTGAACTTGACAAATTCATGTTATTCAAAGAGCAATCTAATTGATCTTTTCCTTATTATGTCAACTAAAGAACACAATAATAGAGCAATACATATGCAATATCATCAACACAAGACAATATAATATCACTTATAGCAAGATAAGCGGATTACTACAGAGATGAATTCAATTTGGGAAATGTTGGACTTTTGGTAGACAGAAACTTCACAAATAATAATTCATTACCAAATACATCAATCAACGACAAATTCATGGTTCAAAGACTACATCATACTCACCGACTACTATGGAGTGTGTTAAGTAGTAGGATGGTTTTCTCAGATAACTGGTTTAGTCAATGATATTACTTTCTCATGATGGATGACAGATGCTAGAAAAGGTTAATTATAAAACGAGCACCCCATCATCACCACACACACATACATAAACCCACCGTTTATGTCAGTAAGATCTAATCATTTTAGGGGGTGAAGGGGGGCTAATGTAATTAATAACTATTAACAAGATGATAATATTCTCTTATGCTCTATGAACACGTTACTAAAGTTATTATAACCATCTCAGATCTAGATTTTCTTTAAAGGTGCTCCAACAACCATAACTCTTCCATAATTTATACCTCTTAACAATCAGTAGTCATTATAACAAACTAATGAAAACTGTATATGTTTAGTGTAAACAATCACAATACAATGTTGTATACCTTTTGTATGGATATACAGTTTACATCCTCCATTTATCAGTTCATATCATCAATATTGAATAGTTTATTGCTAATGTATAAATGACATTTAAACAACTTAGTAATAAACAAAGTATTAATTATCTTTGATGTTTACCCTAATAAAGTTATCTATGATCAGTGATTCATAGACTAAAAAGCTCATATTTGATTACAATAGTTCCAACATATTCACTATTTATCTTTCCTTCAATCACGATTTCATACGTATCACTGTTTCTTTTTCAAATCATATTTTCAATGATTTTTCTTTATCATCTTCATTATTAGTACCATTACATTGTCATAATGAGAAGACGAAAGTGATGTAAGAAAAAAAAGTGCATTTCAGCTATACATCAGTAATCCACATAGTCAAACACATACCTGTCAAGACGGTTTATGTATAAATATGGTAACCTGTCAATGGAGTTTAGAAATCAAACATAAAGCTATATAAATGAGTGTTGTGGAGATTCTTAAATGCTGACTTGATAACATAAATTAATCTGAATTATACAACCACTAACTACTAGGAACTGATACTGAACAGTTGTTTCATCTTAGTATGGAACATATCCACTACGCCTCACACACCTACCACGAATTGACTGAATTAAAAATAACAACCGTTCGAAGCTGGACTGTGTAGTTAAATGGTAAAATTTTGTATTGATTTATTTTGTAGGTTTGATTTTGTTAAAGTTTCATCTTACTCAAATACTTTTAGTATTAGTTGTTCCCAACTAAATCTTAATGATTACTCTAATGAAATTTCTATGACAATTAATTGGTAATATGTCGCGAATTGATGTTTGCAGGGTACCATTGAAAACCAGGGAGTACGGGATTGCTGTTTCATATTAGTATGCCACTCCTCAGCAGTGTGCATCCTAGATTCCATCCATAAGGGCTTCAGGTTTATAAATACCTAACTTTCGGCACTACTAGGCCGTTTGGCTGGTATTCAATGGTTGAATTCCCACTTTCACTAAATTGTGACATAGTGTGACGATTATGAATTATCACTGGTGATAACTGTCTCATTCCTGACAAATCTCGACTCCACTAGTCACTAGAGCTTCAGGAACATCCTGAAGTTAATCACTCGTGGGCTGATTATTATAATCGAATTGAGATGGTTTTTTGATATCGGTTTTAATTAATTCACTATGATCATGCATTTAAATTGAATTATAATTACTTATGTTCACAGATGATGATTTCCTCGAACTTAAATCACTGTAATCTCAGTGAGATCTAAATGAATGATCTAAAACAAAGGATTTAATCAATGATTCTTATTACTGACTGATTATTTGATACTAGTAAGTCAGTGCTCTATAAGATCACAACAGTGACGAGAGCCCTATCTTTACCATTCGAAACTCTTACAAAGATTTAATAAAAACTAATAACAGTCTAGTCAAATAAAGGTTTGAATGTCTACAATGTGATAGAATGTGAAGAATAAAGAGATGGACAAAAGGCTATAAAATCGTCAACCAGTAAAGGAAAATCTTAAAAAATAAAAATTATCAGGATACATCTGAGTCTCTAACGAAATGTTCCAGTACAAACTAAAGAGGCTTAGATTTTCTAGAGGGTGAAATATTCCATAAATTTAAGGATACATATATGAAGTCTCCTAATACAAAAGCGTAAAGTCTGTTGGAAGATCTAACGCATTCTTAGAAGCCTTGACCGTTTAGAAGTGTAAGTCTCATTTATGTGTTAAGAGACAGTTTGTGATAACAATCAATCTGTCCTGGTTATTTCTTATTTATTATTTGACGAGATCACTAAGAAGAACATTCTATGCAGCCTCATTTCGAATATCCTATACTAGACGCTCACTATTGTATTTATGTATGAAGGATAGAGTATCTCGTTCTATCAGTTCGATATTTATCTATTATGTTCAACTACTCCTGTGGAACCAGGTACATAGGTCATTCAACAAGGAAATATCTCTACATATATAGAAAAGCAGTTACCAATGTGGCTCAGTAAAAGATAGTGGAAAATTATTAGGTCATTCATTCAACAGTATACAATTGGTCATGACTATTCAGTAGGTGGATTTAATTTTAAGATTATTTATAAGACCAAATCTCATCTCTTGAAAGGTATTCACATACATCCCCTTTGTATTGCACAGTCATTAGAGAAATACAATATAAACCCATATTTATGTGTACGGAAACAATTCATCTAATCGCTTTCTTTATCCTAACCCTTAGTTCCTGTACAAAGTTCCTCCATGCTGTAATCTTCTGTTACTTAGTTATTGTTACCATACGTTTAATTTACATATTATCTTGCCACCCCACACGCTTTCCCCCTGTAATTTCTACATTTTATTTTTAGCTGGTGTAGTAATTTCCTAACTATCTTATCGCTTATTAGAGGTTAATTATATTTGATAAATACTAACAAATGAAAAATAACTAAAGAGATTCCAACGTTTCAGCCATCAAACTAGTTTGAGCTTCTCTTATGCCTCAACTATCACGTTGAAGTCATTCGATCGTTTACTTAACTTGACCTTTATCAGTTTTGTACATAAGTACCTTGATAGGTATATGTGTATGAGCAGATTTCTCAAAATATTTACCGTAAATACACTGTTACATAACATTATGACAGTAATAAAAGGGACTGTAGGTTTTTGAAACTCATGTTAGTTTCATCTGATTGTAATGATATGATATTGCAAGATTAGCACGAACGCACTTGAGCGCCAATTTAGAATTTTCACATTAGTAATTCTAGATTATGTTACTGGGCTTGTGTTCACAGTTTTTTGTTTTGTTTTGTAGACTGTTCACTACTGGTTCCAAGAACGCTTCCTTCAGTTACTGACCGAATATATATGAAGAACACTAATTCAGCTCAGCTTAAAATACGACAACTGAAACTAAATCATATTTCAGTTTCATACAACACTTTGATTATCTCTAAGCAACTAAACATTAAAACAATGAATAACAGAAACATAGAATTATTTGTTTTACTTAGCTGTATTACAAAATTTCACTTTGATTGAATTCATCATAGATCGATGTTAGCAATGTATTACTGAAAAGCAACTAGCAATGAACAACTATTTCATCTTAGTATGCCACTTCTCAACAGTACTCACCCTACTCTCCAACCCAAGAGCTTCAAGTTAGTGGATGTTTAACTATTTACATCACTGAACCGATCAACTGGCGTCGAATGATAGAATTTCTACTACTATTAATTTATGATTTAACTCGACGATCATCATCATCATCATCAATCTAACTCCTTTCTCTTCATTTTTTTTTCTACTTATCAAATGATAACCATTAGGTATTTTTTTTTCTTTTATAAAATTAAAAAGAAAAAAAAACATAAACAATAATTGATGAATGATAAAAGCAAAAGAAAAACTTACCACCTTCCAATTCATTTAAATTCATTTTGTTCTTGTTACTATGCTGGTGCTGTTGTTGTTGTTGTTGTCTTTATTTCGTTTTGTTTTTTTCAATATTGAAGAAATTAAATAATGATCCACAATTAACAACAAGAATTAATTTTGAAAATTATGTTATTCAATGTATTATTTCTATTATAATGTAGTTATCTCTTTACTACTAAATACTAATAATAATGATAATTAGTAGTAGGTAGTAACAGTAGTATGTTTATTTTTCTGTTATTGATTACAATTTATTTACTTTTATTTCTGACAGAAAAAAAAAAGAAAAGAAAATGAACCTATCTGTTTCGTGCACTACAACAGTACAGGTAATTGTATCATATGTCTGTTACTTTTTCTGTCAGTATCTAATGGACATCTTCCTGTGTATTCACAAACGCACACACACACACACTTACATATATGGAAACAAATAATCAGATCAATAATGAACGCATATCACTATTGAAACAATAAACAAACAACAATTATCTATCTGATCAACAGTTACTATGACTACAGATGTGAATAAATTTATAATGAAAGAAGTGAATTGTAAAGTAAATGCAATGAACTGCAATATAAAAAAAATAGAAATAATAAATACGTAGGGAAATTTATTCTATGAGTTAGATGTAGATCAATGTAGTGTATTGTGTAATTGTAATTCATTATTGTTAGTTTTGTCTTTTACTTTATTTGTTGTGATGAACAACAGAATCTATTGAATAGTGTTGAATGAACTGACAAATCAGTAATTAATCTTTAGCACCTTATCTAATTAGTTCTGTATGATTTAGATTTTGCTTAAGATAACTATGATCTAGTTTATTGAATTCATTATAGATTAATGTTAGTAGGTGACTAGTGAAAACTAGGGAGTAGTGAACAGTTGTTTTGTGTTAGTATGGAACTCCTTATTATTGTAAACCATCAATTCGTTTAGGGAATCTAACCCAAGGTATTCAGACTGATGAATGCTTAATTGTTATGCCGGATCACTAAAGAAGAGTAACAAAATCTCAGAACTGTGTTTTAAGAATACTATTTCAATTATTGTAACTGTGTGTGTAGTGTAAATATTTTGTTTCTATGATTGTTACATTCCTCTTACCCTATCCTCCCGATTAGTATATTTACTCTTAGTATATTGTCTCTTACTATGAACTACAGTTAATCGGTTGTGTACAAGTTATCTCCAATCACTGCCACTATTTCTTTAGTTCTGTATTAATGTGAATTTCCTAATTGATCCGCTGTGTGGCCTGGTTTGATATATATATATATATATATATATATATATATATATATATATATATATATATATATATATATATATATAAACGAATGTATGAAACATAAGTCGATTCTGTCTGGTTGGTCTATCGGCTTGTGCTCTTCTTATTCCGGCTTTGGACTCAATGGGCATAGGGCAGACGCGCAATTATCGACTAGACACAAGTAATTGGTCCTCGGTCGCCCAACCCAAATTTCTCGCATCATAACAATAATCCACTGATAAAAGTGAGAATTCTACAGTTGGATACCAATTAACTTAGTGATGTAAAGTGTTAAGCGTTAGCCAACCTGAAGACCTTCTATTCTATATTATTCTGAATTCATTCTTCATTCAACCTTTAAATATGAAACTGAAATTGTCCACGTTTATTTTATACAGTTTTCCCATTCATAAATCTGGAATAAAGTTTAAACAACAATCATAACAGAAGAATATGAATTCATTTCATAGCTTCCCACCAGTGGCTTAGTAACTAATACTTATTAAGAAAGATCTAGATTGATAAATAAAAGGCTAGTCACTATAGCATTAATCAGATGATTAAATACTGTGAATATTCTATAAGAAAGTAACATTGTTACAACCTATGAACTTACGTTACATGTGACTGAAACTGAACTTTACTCATTTTAATCTCATGATTATTTCAATTTATTGTAGTTGTTGTTATGCAACTAATGACATCAATTATTTCCCCCGTGCCCCCCCTATCCTAGTAGTTTATCTCCATGTTATGGGAAAAAAAATAGTTTCCTTTCCTAGAATATTCACATTAATAAATCATATGAATGAGACTTATGATTATTCTGTGCTTACAACTTTCTGTTTAACAAACTTCATTAATGAGAATTATTCTTATGCACTTACATAAACTATATAAAGTAGCCTATTTCTCTTCATAATCTACTTGTATTGATACTTCTAAGCAGCAATTAAATGAAAATGAATTCATATTACTTCAGTTATGATTGTTGTTCATGCTGAACAACACTAACTTCCTGTACAGCCATCGCCTAATGTGCTACCTGGCGTTCTTTTATTGTAACCCAAGCTTGGACATAAACTGATCACAATGGGAACAGCTACCGTTGGGGTTGTTATGTCCAAGGCTGTTATTTATTTTAGAGAGCCTGTATGGACTCCAATCACGGTTTAGTTTGCACTACGCTTATCTTGCATTTTAGTGGCTAGAAAACATCTTACTTTAAACAGATTAGATACTAGTAAATTGTCTGTAGTTTCTATTGTAACTAAATATTAATCTGAGTTAGGTTCTACGATAAAAGCTAGTTCATTGTTAGCTTTGGTGAGAGCTGGCTGCATTTGAATCAATAGCATGAAAATAGTCGGTGCACCTACTGTCGTTTTGTGAAACATTCCGTCTATATACAGTAGGATTTCGCGAATCCCTTCGCAACTTTTTCAGGAACGTCGACACCCACCTCTCCTCGATGACTATTGAATTTGATAATAAGCGTAGATTCTTACGTCAGAAAATTGTGAAAAACCTAAGTGAGGACTAGGGAAGCCAGGAGGTTTGAGCCTAATAAAGAGTTGGAAGCAATAGCTACGTCTAGTAACTGCTGGAAGCCAGTCCGACTTCACAAGTGCCGTTGGAAGTATGAACTCTGATATCAATGAAACGACCTCAAAAGTTAATAGTACGCCAAACATTAATATCAAAAATCGTCTTACACGATAGGATAGAATGTACCGAGAGTCTCTTCAGATAATCTGTTGCCCTACTGACTTTGACCAGATCGTTTTACCCTCCCTGACTAGTAACGACTTATCCACCTAAGCGAAAGTTCTGGAAGAAACACCGAATTCTGAAATCGCAATAAATCACTTGGCAGACGACCTATTCAAGATATCTTTAAGGATAGCAACGAAGTCGTTGTCACGGTACTTGAAAAGGCTATTTTGAAAAGTTTGGGAAAATGTTGAAAGGTAATCGTAATCCCCATCTTTAAAAAGGGCTCACATACCAATGTGACAACTATTAGTTGGCTTCATAATTCTCCCTTAATCATGCTAAACACGTGAAAAACTTATTCGCAAAGAGTAGTCTGGTTCTCGACATGGTTGTGCATATACTTATGACATTCATACCTATTACCCATAGTTGAAACCTGTATCACATGAATTACAGACCAATAATTGTTGTGTTTCCTGACATCATGGCAAATTTCAGTTGAAAAGGACTGTACTATTGACTTCTTTGTTAAGAGTATGTTTGGAAAGTTGATTAACATCTTCAAGACTCTGTACACAATTACCTCAGGAAAATGTAGGGTATATAACCACCTTTCTCCTTTGTTTAAACCCATCAGTGCGGTTGGCCATTCTGGCTATTCCTATTCAACTTTGTAATTAGTTGGTATTCTGGAAACACATCTGGAATGCGTGTAACTGATGTGAATTAGCTCACCGGATAAACACTTTTTGATCTTGAGTATGAGGATGATATCACCTTACTATGCAGTAACACACGAACCATACAAGTTTCACTTAACCAACTAGCAATCAGTATCTGTAAATAGGAAATGTACTTTGCACGTCCCGAATTCAAAGTACTTTTGTAAAACCGGTAGGAGTCTGCACTTGTTTTCATTGTTTGTGGTGAATGGCTGGAAGTAGTCGAAAAGTTTATGTCCTGAAGGTATATGTGACAGATGAGATCAATTCTACTTTATATGAAATCCAAATTAGCTTATACTAATCTGACTAACATTTAGCTCCGTCATCATGTGAGACTAACTGTAAAATGTCAAGTCCATAACATCCTGGTGAGAACACTTCTACCTTATCCCTGTTAGTTCTCGTCTTTTCGATTTGAAAATATTCTGCAACTATCCATAATCGACGATTATTGTCTCCGAAGAAACTACTGACACCCAGTGGTGACATCATTTTATTAATACTGTGATTCAGTAACATCTGTTTAGGAGCAGTGATGATAATTCATTTTATGTCAATATCTTTAAACACTGGCTTTAATGGCATGGTCGTTTTTTACAAACGTCATTCCAACAGCTTCCACGTCGCTGCACCTATTTGTTGGTACTATCAGTGGTCAGAAAGAGCGGAGAGGCGGTCACCTTATAGTTTGTAACTGCAAAACGAAAGAAAACTGCATAAACTAGACTCTATTGACTCATTCTAACATTCAGGTTGAGGGTTCAACTCAATGATCTAAAACCTTATCAGATATGGCCTACAATAGAGATTAATGGCGACCTAGCTACAATTTCATATTAAAATTTTCATTAGAGTACAATGAATCTCCTCAGTGTAATGAAGTATTTCTATGCAAACCTGTATCTCCTATCTTGTAATTTTCCTGTTGTCTTATTTAATTTTATCGTTGTTGCTAAGGTAATCTTACTACTTTTTGTATTTCTCCACAAAAGTATATCATCTAATTGTGTGGAGCATACATATTTAGTGCCAATTTGAATTGTGTTTAAATAAATGAATAAATGACTAGAGTACAATAGATAACTGAGTACAACGAGTTAACAACGGTCAATTATTCTTCATACGTGTAAATCTTCCGTAAAACATAAATTCAGACGACAGAACATAAGGTCAAGGTTCAATTCATAATTGTTTATTATAGAAAATACTTTAAATAAAAGCACACATTACTAGACTACTTAGTAAGACAGATAAATAACATCTATACGAAACAAATATATTAATGATATGAAATTAGAGTAATTGGGTACATAAATAATTGGTCTTGTTTTATGAGCTGTAAATAATCGACACCATTTCATTCATTGACAAAGCGATTGAACAAGATTATCACGTGTGCTGTTAGAGGTATGATGAAGGTTGTCAATTCCTGCCTGCACACACCATGGGATGATAGTACTTCTTGAGGTAACTGAAAAGGAAACTGGATTAGTGTTGGTCTTAGTGATCTGGAAGTGTAATTAGAGCCCAAAAGGACAACTGCTTGAGACAGATCATGCATGAACTTGTTATTAGGACTTTAGAAGGGTTGTCTCTACACTACAAAAGACTATACCGCCAGAGACAGAAATCCGTGCGGTAAGGTGAGGATGCGACATTTTAGGGTCGATCTTTACTAATCCTTCCTTTTGTTGAGAGAAGGCAGCACCGATGAAGATGCTGCTTATCCGAGGAAAACACCTTACTGCTGTTATACCCTATCACAGTCAACAGTACGACTTCACCGTTAGACCTTCATTTTCCGCTCTTAGTATTATCTCTCTCCAACAGATATGCTTGGAATGGTGGAACCTAGAAATGCATGCGTTTCAGCCATTAAAAGCTCGGATGAGTTAGTATGACAGGAAAACCTGACCACCACGTCAAGGTAGCAGCTACTACCGGGTTAGAAAAAGGTATTTTAATTCTCAGAAGGTTTTAATAACAAAAAATATTTCCATTTAGGCATTAGGAAAGAACTAAGTGAGTGGAGAAATATTTCTTTTCAAGTAGTCCTTTATTAGTGGTCTACACTAATACATCTAAATATAATCTACAGTGGTTATGAAATTATTACCAAATCACTTGGTGGTATATTACATAATAATTCTACGAGTTCAAAGGTAGTGTATGTGATAATTACGACGATTAATTACCAAGGAAATTGAAATATGATGATGAATGAGGTAATTATAATTTTTTAATGTATAGAAAAATCTCAAAGAAAGATTTCATGTAGTTCACAAACTACCGGAACAATTCTTGGACTATGTACAGAAGGTGGTGGAAACAAGAAAAGAAAAGTAACATATTAAGTTAATAAAAGGTTTGGAAAAGTGAATTCCTGAAGTCAAGTTCCCATCAGATCCAGGTCCATACGTTCATAATTCTTCAAGTGTTAGCCTTAATATGACTCAAATAGAAGCACTTTCATTTGGTTTTAAATTCTGTGATGTTAGAAAAAAACGTTTTGTAAAATGGATGTTAAAATTCTGTTTGAAAATATTTACACTCATAAACAAGGTTTAGTATCTTCATCATATGATGATGTTAAGCGAATTAAATCTACTCTAATTGACTGTTGCTTTAAGTACATAAACAGTAAAACTAAGAAATTTAAGGAAGGCTTACATCAACTTAAAGTCAATGATATTTTAATACTATCAAGATTAGATAAAAGCTCTGGAGTTGTACTCATGGATAGAAACGATTATCTGGAAAAAAATAAATAGACAGACAGATATAACGCAGAACTTCGTACGTACGTACATCAGTTCAGGTTGCCATACCACATCAGCACAGAGACGCAACTGTCAGTTCAAATCCAAGAGTGATAGCGATAGTAGAAGTATTAGCAGTAATGCAGAAAATTAGGGAGCGAAGATATGATTCGAAAAGTATAATTCAGTGAGATAAATTTAAAAGGAGAAAGATAGAGAATTCAGAAGGTTAGATTTTGAGAGAACACAAAGAGTGGATGCACCTGCGCCATTGCAAACGATTCTGAGCCATGTCGTTCAAGGTCTCTAACCATTGGTGACTTTCGTCTCGCGGACTCCAACCACGCAGCCTACATCTACCAACATGACTCAGTCCACTTGTCAGTGACTTCATCGATTTCTGCCATGTTTTGGTTTGGCCGCCCCTAGCTTTCTTCCAACCTATTCCTACGCCGCAAAACATAGCTCGTCGAGGCAGACGGTAGTTAGACATGCGTAACATATGTCCCAACCACCTCAACTGATGAAGTTTCAATACTTCATCTATTGATTTGCCCTCCTTTCCTAGAACCCGTTTCCTAACGACAGCATTGCTCACTCGGAAAAAAATAAATACCATTCTATGTAAAAAGACTAAATTTGAAAAACTGATAGCATATAACGATACATTTGATTAGACTGAGAACCTACTTACAGACTCACTTAAAAGACTAAGCAACAAGATCTTATCTAGGAGAGTTTTCTTTGTAATCCTTAAACTTACAGGAATAACAGCACTAAGACTACATGGTTTGCCTAAAATACATAAAAACGACTTACCCTTCAAACCAATATGGAACATGACTAGTAAAAATCCTAAAACAATTGAACAGAGAGATCGTTAAATATAGCATTAAAGACTGTTTTGAGTTTGTCGACGTAACAAAAGATTTGACAGTTGAAAATGAATCAATGATACCACAAGATGTATCATCTTTATTTACTAACATTTCCCTATAAAAACGGTAGATTTTGTGTACTGAAATTATAGTTTTAACACTAAAAGAGCTGATCCTTAGCTGTACAGTGAACATAAACTTTCAATTTAATTATAAGTTTTATGGACGATCAGATGGTGTCGTAATGAGATCACCATTAGGCTCACTTCTCGTAAATTTCTTACTGTCAAAATTAGGAAATGGTCCTCTTTAAAACGAAATCGGTCAATTATTATTCGATCCTTGGTATTTACAGTTCTCACAAATGAAATATCAAAGAATGACGTACTTGAAAAAGCGTAATGATAACATCTCATTCTTAGATGTCTTATTAACGCGTAGAATAGATGCTACATTAAAAAGAAGAATATATAGAAAGTCAACGTTGGTTTTTTAGTACACTCGTCTCTACAGTTCTATACCTTTAAGATACAAAAGGAATTCAGTTAAAAACTTAACACATCAAGCTAGATGTACACGTTCTGAGGATACTGTGGAAGAAGAATTAAACACCAGTTGAAAAATGCTCAGTATTAATGCTTACTTGTTGAAGTTCATAAATAAACATATGATGCCTACAAAAAACGCAACTGTCCTTAAGAAATAAATTTTTCTCAACTTATAATTCTAAGATGAAAACACTAGTGAAACCACGATGCGACGAATTAGAAAAGTGTTGAGAAAGATGCTTACTGCAGCCAAATCTCATATCATATTCTGCAACCACCCTGTCATAACGACAGGAACTAAAGATAGACTTGTTGAATTTGTCTTATCCATGTGTATATATTAATTCAACTGATCCTTTGGAGCCAATTACATTGAGCGCCTGATCTCGTAGGTCCGTCATACAATTTCCAAACATCAACCAACCTGACTGAATAAACGTCAATTATGGCAAGCAAATAGCCTTATACTTGTACACTCGGTTAATATGGAACATCAAGTAAACATCAGGACGACATTAACTGAGTATTTAGAGTGATATATCGAATTCTATTGTATTTATCCATTACCTCTAGATCTTACAAACAGCAGAGGACATTGTTATATATTCGATAAATTTAAACTTCTCATTCACCAGACATTTGTAAGGTCACTTTAATTACTTTGACCATCAAACAACCTTCGAGTGTTGTACTCAACTCTTATTCTCTATTTTATTCCTATTTTCATTCCAATTTATTGTTAGTAATTGCTTCTAATATTCGACATGTGTTTTATGAATATATCCTTCGTTTTTTTCTTGTACCTTGTTGAATAAATCGCTATATATCACAAATTGATGGAGGTGGGAATTCTACCATTAGATGCCGATCCAACGGTGCAGAGGATTAGGCGTTCGCCATCAACATGAAGCCTCTGGTACGAAATCTTGGGTGCGCAATGCTGAGGAGTTCCACACTGGAACGATACAGCTATGCAGTGCTCCCTGGTTTTCAATGGTATCTTGCCAACATCAATCTGTGAAATATTCAATCAACTAAAATACCAATCTCCATAAAAATAACCATTCTAATTGAAGTAATTTCTAAATTGTTTGTTTATTCGATTACTTCATATGCCTTGGAGACAACTGACTAATTTTTTTTTGTTATGTATTGTGAAAATACACAGTGTGCCTGATAATTGCTAACGGTGTACGGACACGCCTGCCCCGCGACTACCAGTCCCTAAGCCGGAATAGAGGAAAAACAGCGGTTAATGAGCGAAACAGACAGAATCAGATTTATATTTCAATCATGCCTTTATATATATACAAAATCAGACCGCATCGTCAACCAGTTAGGAAACTGACATTCATACAAAATAAGAGTAATAGTGAGTGTGAACTAGGGTAACCTATATGCAGTTAATTGACTATAGTTAATAAATGAGAAATGATATAACAACAGTTAATGCCTTAAATGGGAGTATAGGATGAAGGCAACGTAACAATAACAAGAATAAAATGCTTACTTTGTATACAACCAAAATTAGTGAATCGTTTACAGGAAAAACAGTTCTAAAAAAGATAATCAATCTTCTCTAAGTGCCTGTCATAACAGTTTTGTTTTGTAGTGTCTTCATGTAATATGTTCTTTCTTAAGTTATGTTTTATAATGAATATGATCATTTACACACCATTAATTAATGCTTATTGATTTCGTACTGAGCTGTAAAATCATACTTTGTAGTATTAAGGTAAATGATGGGGAGTTAAGTGAGACCGGAGTTCCTTTGCTCTATTTGTTTCTTTAATCAAAGATAACCTTCATGCATAACTATACAAAACGATCATATGCTAGAATAGTTAAATAATCGCGTTGGTTTGTATACGCTAAGCCTTTCAGTTATTTGCTGATTAACGAAGCCATTTAATGCCAGTTTCTACTTACATCGATTATAAGTTTTACTTTATGGATGTGAAACATGGCCTTTAAGGATAGAGGATAATCGTAGGATCCTAGTATTCGATCATGGATGTCTCCGAAACATTGCTCGTGTTTGCTGGGACAACCGAGTAAGCAATGCATGGGTTAGGAATAGAGTACTAGGTAAATACGGTAAGCCTATTGATGAAGTAGTGAATCTTC
Source organism: Schistosoma japonicum (assembly GCA_025215515.1). Classification (NCBI taxonomy): domain Eukaryota; kingdom Metazoa; phylum Platyhelminthes; class Trematoda; order Strigeidida; family Schistosomatidae; genus Schistosoma; species Schistosoma japonicum. The sequence goes on along the minus strand of CM046069.1, from coordinate 83,477,200 downwards.
AGCTGAGGTGGTTAGGACATGTGTTGCGTATGCCTGACCACCGTCTACCGAAACGAGCAATGTTGTCTGGTGTGGGAGTAGGCTGGAAGAAAGCTAGGGGTGGCCAAACAAAAACATGGCACCAATCCATGAAGTCATTGACAATTGGGCTGAGCCATGTTAATAGATGTAGACTACCTGGTTGGGGCCCACACGATGATCGTAACAAATGGTTAGAGACTTTAGGTGATATGGCTCAAAATCGATTGCAATGGCGCAGGTGCATCCACTCCTTATCTTCCTCCAAATTCTAATTTCTGAGCTTATTATAATTTTCTCTTTACTGAATCACTTTTTATCTCAAATCTCATCTCTGATCTGCATGCCTTTCCATTAGTACTTACTCTGTTACTACCTTCTCCTACTCTGGGATTTGGTCCGACAATTTAATCTTCATCTGCTAATTGAGGCATGGCAACTTGAACTGATGTACGCATGTACAAAGTTCTACGTTGTAACTGACTGACTGACATCGATTATAATGTAGCTTGTACTTTATGTTAGTCAAAATTCGGATGTATTTTCAAGTTAGTATCGTGCTAGAGAGCTTTTTCTAAGCTTTAAGCTTTAGACATATCAAGTTGACATTCAATCATTTATGTATTACACTACTATATTATTATCATAGGAATGTATAGCATACTAATGAATTTAGTAATCATCATTTCAGTAGAATATTGCTACAAACTTTGTCAGATACACTTAAAGTATTAATATAATTAATTTGCACTAGAATTGTTCTATTAATCACAGATCAGAAATAGATCATTATCTTGATAAATCGTATGATATGACCTTATTCTTCTAAAATTTGCTAAAGTTAACATAATTTCTGAGTACTAAGAAGAAAATAAGAACTGAATGATGCGTAGATGATTAATTTCTCAAAGTAAATCGTAAAATTTATATTAGTCACTTAGTGTGAAGTAAAAACAAAAGATAACTAGTTCATTTCTGCAGCTTTTTCATATTTGATTAATGTAAGAATGACATGATTTGCAGAATAATTTGAATTCAATAGATATTTCGTTACAATCAGTTTCATCAGCTACATACATGCTATTGATTTTAGATAACTCAAAGTTTTAACACACATGTTCATTTTATCAATTAAAATACTTAATAGATAACATTAGATTGTTATGTTAATGAAACTTTAAAGAGGCTGGATTTAGAGTAGTGATAAATAAATTAGATGAATATTATTGAGTTTAGTTACGTAATATGAAAAAATGCTTCAAAGAATAATCTAATAGGTGATATAAGAATGAAAGGTCTAGTGAACAATTAAGAGGGCTCGATTATGTAATTATGAATACATTGTTGTTATGATTATAAGAAGAAAAAGGAATTCGATAGAAATGTAAGAGAATAACTCACCGACTTCCTCTTATCTGTAGTTGAAGAAGGAAATTGGGTCATCGACTTAATGTTACCGGATCCACTACTAACTTCTTTCGAATACAAAGATGACGTTTTAATCTTCTAATTGCGATGGTCTTAGTAAGTTTTAATAGAATCAATGTATGTTGTTTACTAAACAAATTGTCTAAATTCTCCATATTTTAATACACTATTGAATTCATTTCAGTGTAAATATCACAGATTACTAAAAAAACTTAATAATGAAGTAATTACTAAAGAAACTTGACCTGTTCATGTTAATTTCTTAACAGAGTAACCAGTTGATTTCTGGTAGATAGACGTTTGGTAACTATAAAAATATTCATATCTGTTACACAACTTATTTATCAATATTAGAGTCATTTAGTTCATTGAACACTAAATACTGACAAATAACTCTGGATTGTTAGTAAGCCAATTGAATCTACATAATGTTAATGATGTGTAGATAAATGTTGTTATGCAATTCGAAAATATCAATAAAGTAGTACTAAGAAACAATACATCTAGTAAAAATAATAGAATTTATTATCAATAGACTTGAAAAGAAATCCAACTTTTCCACACTCCTCACCTCCCACCTCCTCAATAATACATGACCTAATCGTCAAATTAATGGAAATACAAAAGTAAATCAAAGGTTTCTACCTCACATCAATAAATCTAAATAATTTTAAAGTCTTTAAAGTATCTATAAGAATCAGCTATTGAATGTGAGCTTAAATGCACTTGACTAAATATAAATAATGTGGCTTACAAATTCAAAATGGTAACTACGAGAAAGTTTCTTATAGGCTAATGTAGGTCGATGACTAGTTGTAAGATTTTTAATTTTGATCAATTTGTGATGTAGTGAGACGATTATCCAATGCAATCAATGATAACTGTCAGTATGTTTGAATCCACTAGTCACAAATTTTTGCTACAATTTGAAATGTTAAAGTAGATCACTAGTGAGCTCATTTATGATAGTTAAGGTAGTTTATTCTCAATTTATTGTTAGTGCAGAAACAACCAATTTCTACAAAATTACCTCAACGCAACTATAATAAATCAACATACCAACTACTGATATCAACACTCTCTCAAAGTTCTAGTGAGAGATCATTACTAGTGAAGTTCAGATATGTCAGAAGTGAGATAGTTGTTACCGATTGTATCAGATGATTACTGCTCATTATCACAGATGGTAATCCTATCACTAGAATTTAGTCTACTCAGTGATGCTGATCGTAAAATGATCAGCTGGCACTACTATGAGTATGTGTACACTGATTGTCATTAAAGAGTCTTACTCTAGAATGAAATAGGTGTACTTTTAGTGAGGCCTGCTTTTTCTCTCAATCGAGATTAATCCGTGACGAATATAAATTACAATTAATGCATTTCCTAATAGATGTTAAACTAGATTATAAACAACTAAATTCTTGTAAATGTCATACTTTACTTTATACTTCATTTCCCATCGATCTAGTAAAGTTACCAAAGATAATAAACATAATGTCAACTAAGTACAAAATCATTCATGTCAAGATTTCTGTACTGAATAATTTACAAAAAGAATGTATATGCATAAAAACAAAATTGACATGAAAAGCCTAATAATCAAGATTTTTTCTCTAATTGACAAAAATTGATCTTCGTCTTCCCCCCTTCCCCACTGATACACATACAGCCACATAACCTAACTCTCCACCACCCAGTTGTTTATTATTTTGCTAATTTATTAATGTATCTTTGCTTGGCTGGTGATTTTATGGTTAATATCAGTCAAGTTAAGATTTAATAATCCAGACTCATGACAGGACATTATTCAACTACATCGTAACTCACTTTCTATCCTACATACATACTCGGTAATAATTTAGCTCAACCTGTCACACAATTAGTAATTTACAATTAAGTCAAGAAATTAGCATTGCGGAATATTTTAGTTAAAATAATTCAGCTACTTAATAGTAGTATAATTATGTAACAAAATTGATAATAACAGCTAGACACCATACCAGAATGATTTAGTAATAAAATAAAATTCAAACTGTAGATAAAAAGCCGCTTCTTATGCAACCAACATTCAGTGGGAACGCATCTAGAAAAATGCTAATGTTAAAATTACGCAGTTTCATCCGAAGAACATACAACGCAGGAAAACTACAATTATTGTTTTCTACTCAACATAGTAACACCGAAAACGAAGGATAAATGACCAGAGCTTGTCACTTTACTTTGCATCTACCAGTCCAACTACTTCTATGGAGCAAGCTACATTGGTAGATGCCCAAGGAATCTACTCCTCTGTGTTCATGAGCAACTACCAGTGTAGTTAACCAAAGTGTCATTAAAAGTATCAACAGTCCAATGTTAGCTCACCTAATTCAAATAGGTTATGTGGCGAGTATAAATCAATCACTTACAATAATACATTTTATAAATAGCTATCTGCCAAGACCAGTTAGACTCAAAGTCCTAAAATGGCAGAGGCAATAACCATACGTGTCAAGAGGCCAGAATTGTGAATACAAAAGGAGTATGTTCAACCTCTGCTCCTGCTATGGCCGACCCAAGATCCAATAAGCCAATCCCCACCATAATTGTATGGTGACTTAATCGTAGTAATGCAAAGTAGGCTTTCTGTCATATATATTCCCGTAACTTAATCGTATCTATATACTACTTTTTAATTCACAGATCTCCATACTGTTATTATTGCTATTAATTAAGCATACATATAGTATATTTGAATACCCCTCAATCTACTTGCTGATTCCCATTTACTTTGTAACCTTTTCAAAACAAAACAAATGAACTGATTATAATTGCTTCTATAATTATGATTACTATATGATGAATTTCGATTGTCACTCGCTTCATTTAACAAAGTCTCGCCTAGTCGATTTCATTTGAAGTAGAATTCAATTGACTACAAACATTTGATCTAATTGTATTTTTGTTATTCATATACAGAGATACCTATACTTATGTATATTTTATTTATAAACTTGTTTATTACAATTGTTGTTTAAGTTTAACAAGCTACATGATGATGATGATGATGATGATGATGATGATGATGATGATGATGATGATGATGATGATGATGATGATGATGATGATGATGATTTCAACATTAACATGCGTATTTTACAAATGATATCTAAACAATGTTGCATTTGCCTTCGAATCGGCTATTTTTGTGATTATTAATTTTTAAACACATAATTAAAGAACTTAATGAGCGTTTATCGAAAAGAATATTCTTTATTCAAACGTATTTGTTTTGACAAAATTTGAAAATCTCTATTATGTAACTAGACAATCTGAATTTAATTTAATTCAAAAATCTAATACAAAATACATTATTAAAAGAAATTACATATGATGAGAAAATAAAAGTAGGAGAAAAGTATATAGAAACAGCAAGGTCAGTGTATTCAGATATTTTGCTGTAGGTCACCTACTGAACAAAGGGTACATAAATCGATCGTATTCAAAGTAATTAAAAAATCTATCTTGATAATAAAGTAAGCAAAATGACTTAGTTATCTTTATGCTTATTGTCTTACTGTTTCCGTTTTATGACGTTAATGTTTTAATAAAATCAATGGATAATTAAAATGTCTAAAAACGCAAGATGTTAATGAGCCATTTTGGACTTTTTGGACTCTATAAGTTATTACTGAAATCTTACTACTTCGATGGGAAGAAAAAAACAATAACAGAGGAAACTATGTACACATAAACCAATAAAGATAACGGAAATGACTCCACCAGTCAACTAATAATCAAGAAATTCGAAAAATATATCCACGTATATTATCCTGATTGATTCTGATGTAAAGTCGCACTGAAAAATGATTAAGAAATCACCAGAATTCTGTTTTTTATTTATCTAACTTCTTAGAAATTGTTATCCTCCCAAGAAGCCTACCTATTGATTTATAATATGCAGACGATACAGTCCTATTCGATAAAGACGCTGACAATATGCAAAGTTTCTTCAGCACCTTAAGTAGTACTGTAAGCATATTCGGAATGCGTTATTCTCACTCAAAATGCAAAACCTTAATCTACGAATGGAATGCATCATCACCTGTATCAGTAACGTAGAGAGAAGTAGTTGAGTGCATCGATCACCACTTATTTCGGAAGTCACATCAACCCTGGTGAGTTGGTGTCCGACGAAATCTTAGTTTGGATTCAGAAAACTCGATTGGCCTGTCAACTTACGTAAACGAGACATCTATCAACAAAATGACGAATGTACTGTGCAGCGGTCCTCCTAGTATTAACCTATGAATGCGAAACATGGGCTATGAAAATGGAAGACATGTGTATGATCCAGGTATCTGACCACAAAAGTCTTTGAAATGTCGCCCGTATATCATGAAATGACTCAGTGACTAATATTGACGTTAGACACAGAGTACTAAGAAAACATGGTGAAACGCTCAATGAGATCATAAACATTCATCGACTGAGATAGTTGTAAAATGTGTTGCGTATGCATGACCACGTCTGCTACTATATTGGCTGTGGTAGAAGTAGGATGTAAGAAAGGCAGGGGCGGCCAAATCAAAGCATGATATCAATCGACGAAGTTGTTGATTATTAATCTAAGCTATGTTGGCTGATGCAAACTATTCGGAAGGAATTCGCATGATAATAACGATTAGTAGCTGCAGACACAAGGTGAGGTAGCTCAGAATCGGTTACAGTGGTCCAAATGTATTTACTTTTTATTTCCTAGATCCTATGTTCCATTTTTATTTCGCACTTACATTTGGTTCATTTTTTGTTAAATTATACTGGTGTGTTTATCTAGTAAATCTGACCTCGTCGTTCTAATGTAGTATGGTAAATTGGACCTGTGCGCATATACATCGGGTACTTTGTTCGTGACTGATGGAATGACTGTGACTAACGAAATCACAAGCTTTTTATACTTATCAACCCGTGAGCATCAATAGTACTAAATATTGAGTACGTAAATTGATAACAATAAGTAGAGTTTTCAAAACAAAACCCAGCAAAATTAAATAGCATAAACGACAGGACAAAAACGACAGCAGATCATCAAATAATAGACCAAATGTACTAAGGATATATTCAGCTACCTATCAACAAAGTGCTCTGATCACACACAAGGACACAACCCCACGACTTATAATAATTTCCAGTCAGCAAACAGAAAATGCAATCTATTTTGTGGTAATAAGAAGACAAGTACGTAAATGTGGACAATTAATAGTTGATACGCCTATCAGTAGTTACAAACTTACGAAGTAGATACAAGCCAGTTTGCATTCACGTACGGAGAATTGGTTTGCTGTCGACACTTCTACTAAATAAACGTTAGTGACAACAAATTAAGGTATATTATGGTGAATACATGTGGTGCAAGCAAAAAGTTCTTTTGTATAAAACGAGCTTACTACATAAAAGTTCGCTTTGCATTATTTTACAGCTTTTAAACACGACCTGTGGGAACAGCATACAAAAACTGCAAGCAGTCACTCATAACCAAAGTGTTTGCCCCATGGAGTGAAACCAACGAGTTATACAGGGTTCAAGGTCAGGATGACAAGCTGATTGAGAGGACAGCAAGCCAACGAATAACGTAGTCAAAATATTTCTTACACACGCCCAGCCTCTGCCAATTTTGAGACTCCACTCCGGTTAATGTTTAATTATATAGGGAGGCTAAAGGTGATCAGAGAAAGGTTTGAGACCAGTCCAAAAGTGATAGGGTACCACTTGTCTATTAATCAGTGGTTACTGAAAAAGAACTAATGAAATAAGAACACAGATATTTTTCAAAGATTAATATAATGACTCAGATAACCTGTTAGTTAGGATTGCACTGAGCAACCGAAGTCAAAATAAAAAATGCATCACTAGAATACACGAAAGATGATTTTATTCAGCGACTACTGATCTAAGACCTATTTTTAGCACTCACTATGGCAAAATGCTTGCTAATAACGTTTACCAATATCAGACACTATCAAAAAGCAAGATGGTGTAATGCAGTCATCAAATACTATTATTTGTTACCTACGAGCATAACGGATAATCTGTATATCGAACCGAAACAAATTTAATCAATAACAAGGTTCCAGATTACAATAATCTTGAGTTTATTACTAATCCTACGTTGAACATGCAACACAGTACGGTGTAACCAGTAATCAGTTGTATAGGTCAGCATTCTCCTCGGTTAACTCAACATCTTCAGCTCGTTTTACTAAACATCAAAAGTCGTAACTACTCAACATACCAATATACATTGTTTTGTATTTATAAGCTCTTTCTATCCCGGCAGCTCTTCTCTGAAGATGGCCTGAAACCGATATACAAACACCTTGAAAATAAGATGTGTGCAGTTAAAACAGGATACTTACACACTGTAAATAGAGGAAAAAGATAAACTAGGTGAGGATTCTTATGAAGTGCGCGAATCCAAAAATTTTTAACTATATAGTGAATGCTAGTTAGTAGAACCATACCTCTACATTTTAAGTCCATGGCTTCGAAACAGCCGCATAAATAGAAGGACTTTCAATAGGCAATATCATTTTCGTCGTAAGCTAACGGTTTTGTAAACAACGTCAAAATTCAGATATTTGCTTGTAGGATTGCTGAGATGGGTGTTGTGTGCCGTTTTCCATGGATTACTTTAACCGGCAGAGAATTTGTGATAAATAACTATATGACATTATTTAAAATCTTGACTGTATCCTTAACATTTTGCTTCTTAGTATGGACACGTATTATGTAGTGCGATATCGTATTTCCGACCCTGAATTCTTTTATTTCTGGCTCTGGCTTGGGATGTGTCTTATTATTGCTATTTGTGGTTACAATTAAATTACTTAATTGGTGTCGCGATTTTTATGGACTGTTGTAACATTTGCTGTTTGCCGGTTGGTTAAGAGTGATATTACAGGAAATACGATTATCATAATTATGTATATCCGGATCAACCGTAAGTGAAATACTACCAGGAAAAGCACTGTTATGACTGTTCCTGAAAATATCAAATGAAGAGAAAGATGTATTTAACACAGTAGACAAAGGCCAAGATCGATGAACATAAATGGATAAGGTGATTAAATTGTGTGAAAAATTTGATGTGTGTGGCTTTAATATATATATATGTATATATATATATAACTGTTTTTCTCATGTTATAACTATAACTATTGTAAGTATTAAAGTATTACAGTTTGCAAACAATCCAGTGCATTCATTACTGAAAGTTCAAATTGATTTACCCCTACTATGATTAATTCGGATAAAAAAAATGGGTTTTGTTCCACTTATAACTACTTTTAGTAATTCCAATATGATGTAACAATGAATTGTAGAGTCACGCAAGAAGTATTCATGTGTTATTAATACTAATAGTACCGAGTCTCTGGTTCACAAGGAGGACTTATTGATGTTTGCTATGATGCTAATTTAGGAGCAACAAGTAGTCCTATCACTAGCGTAATTGGCCATAGTCTATTGGTCATTGAGCTATTGAAATTTCCTTGATGGAAGGAAAGAAAAATATTTATAATGTTTCATTTTTTGCTAGTGACTATGAGTCATCAGTTTAGAGGATAAAAGCCCTTAGACTTATAAACGTCAAAGTTTCTTTATGTATTAGTTATTGTGATAATGAGTTACTTAAAGATTCGATGTTGCATGGGAACCGGTAATAAGAATATTGAGCCAGTGCATCCAGACATAATGAATGTTTCTGTTTTTCTGCAAGGCAGTTTACTACATTATAACTTAAGAGATGCGGTAAAGATGGAGCTAAATAAGCTTGTTGAGAAAGTTGTAATAATTCTCGATAAGTAGTTAAATTGGGCCGCCTTTACAGTAACGATGTTAAAGACGGTTGGTAAAACGCCTAGAATTTGTGGTGACTTAGAATTCCCCCATACTATAACAAAGTTATAACAATTGAGAAACTGCAGATGTTTAATATAAGTTACAAGGTGTCAAATATTGATTAAAATTGATCTCGGAGGTGTATATTTTCTAATGCCTCCTGATAAACGCTTATGTAAGCTCACTGTTATCAATACCCCGTTTGGGATATTTGGATGCAAGTTTCCTCCATCTGCTATATTTCAGGAACTTATAAATTTGATCATTGATGAACTTGAAGGTGTTGAGTCATATCAAGAAGCCATAACAACAAATGCAACGAGTAAATAATTACATGATGAATATAATTTAGAGTTGTTTAGGGGTTTTTGTTACAGCGATGTTACTGTTAATCTTGCTAAATGTCAGATTCAATTTACTTTATTGATTGTCCTGGTCATACAATGAATGTGAATGGTTATAAACCGGACATGAACCGCCTAATGCAATTGATCCAGGCACCATCGCCTACGGATAAGTAGGCACTCAAATCGTGAATCGGTATTCCACTGTTTTATTCCAGATTTATTCCTAACTTCATGCAATTATTGGCTCTGTTCTTTGACTTTGTTTTTGATGTGGAGTCAGTATGTGAGCAAACGCGCCTTAGAGAGTTTAACCAGTACTTACAGATGGAACTCCGTTAGTAATAGATGCTCCGAAATAATTTGGAAGCCTCATAAGCGCAGTGAAAAAGGTTGGGATGTCAATCGCAAGTTTAGGTCCTCGGATTTTACAAACAAAGGGAGGAAATATCATTGTAACCGGAAGGCTACTTATGTATGAATGATAGAATTATTATCGCTACAACAGTTAGGTTCGCGATTCTAAACGATCTAAATTTTATCTGTCTCGAAACAGAAAAAACGAAATCACTCGTAAGTCAAACATGGTGGTGGCCTGAAATCGATACTGATATAAGTACAAAATTAAATATAACTTATGATGTAACAACCAGTTTCCAACCCTTGGTCTGCAGACCGTGAACCGTGGTAACGGTTGGCGTCTATTCCTATTATGCCTTAATTCTAATGGATGTATATTCCAGAGGCTAAAATTGGTATTAACGAGTAATCCAAGTGAGAATTTCACTCAGAGAACAATGAGGAAGATATTAAATCATGCATACACAGTTATGGATGCATGGTTTACCAGCAGCTGACAACGGAACCAATTTCAGTAAAAGATACTTTGACAACCGTCAGAAAGATATTGGTTGTCGTCACTCGTTTACAGCACCATGACAAGCTCAGTTGAATGGTTCTACAGAACATCTTGTTTAAACGTTGATGACTACTAACGCATCAGCAAGTGCAAGTTATTTTGAAGAAACAGGAGAATGAACTGATAGTTTTTATTTTGATATCGTAATGCAGAACTTGCGACTGCTCATAAAATTCCAGCTAAACTTTTCAGATCCCATATACCTTAAACTGATCCTGTGAATAGAACTTCATCAGAAGTGAATTACTAAGGCATGCTCTCATTTACAAAGTGAGAATAAAACTATTATTATTATTACCACTGAGGAAATAATTGCTCGTCATCCACGGAAATAATACTCCAGAATATAAAAAGTCTAATTGTTGGGATTCTTGTATCAGATGACCAATCTGAAATATACAGCTAAAATTGTTCTAAAGATTGCTAGTAACTGTTATACTGAACTTCGTCACCACCCAGCAAGTTGTTGGTACTTGCCATTGTATAGAAATGATTATCTCAAAATGATTGAATTATTCAAACTGAAACAAAGACTGTGAGGACATTATAACTATTTGAGCTCCAAGTATTTAAATCTTACATAATTATCAGAAGGCCAGTAAAGATACAGTGTTCTAACCCAAGGAATCTTGTGTGCGGACGTTAGTCGGGTCAAACGTAATGAAAGTTGTCAGATTATCCTCGTTAATTTGTTGTAATTGAGCCGTTAGTGGAGCCTCTGAATACTGTGTAAGCCCTGTGTCTAGACCGAGGGTGAATTTCAGACTGCAATAGATCGCAACTGTATTATTCTCAATCAGCCAAATGGAATAAAAGATACGCTGTTACGATAAAATTTATAATTTCACCACAAAACAGGAACATGCAATGTTTCTAAACGTTATCGAATCCCAACAGCAACACAAACGATCCACTCAGTCAATCCTAGAATCAGTGTCGGCCAATAACAAAATTCGATCCGACTTAACTGCGTTCAATAGTACCAACAACCTATCTTCGTTGACAGAACTGTAAACAGAGAAGTTGTCCATTGTTAGTGGCAACGCCTAGTGACCTCAGTCTCACATTAAATTATGACCTTAAAACTACAGTCCGCTCTCGTAGTACTGGAACAAGTGGGTTCAGAACAATATGAGTGTTGATAATTATAATGATAGTTTTTATTCTCAAGTATCATTTTGTCCTTGAGAGCATGCCGGCTTACATACAATGCTATTTGTCTAGGTCGAATACGATTATTTGACGGAGCAACCTTGTGATGATCTGTCAACATTTGTTCCTGTTTAATAGTGGCTTTTGCTACCTACATGGTCATTATTGCTAGATGTAAATTAAAGTAGGCCGTTATCGCTTACCCACTGGTTTTTGCTGCGGTTGATCGTTTGTTGTAACACTTGTTCCACCATTGTCTGCAAGTATGTTGTTATGGTTGCACTTCATGAGCCGTTTTAACTTATTATAGTCTGTTAGAAGTTTTGAAGTGTTGGCTAGTAGATCTGTTTTGAAATGTTTTTGAATGCTATCTGTCATACTTTCAGACATTCAAGAAGATTTTAACACCTCGGTACGTAACGTTCTATTTGACAGCAGAAACCAGATTATTATGGAATAAGTCTTTATTTTACTATCGTGGGCAGCAAAAAGTGGAGCACTATCCTAGTTATTCAAACACACAATAATTCTCAACATTCAATACAAGATAATAGGAAATATAATCCCTACGCAGAATAAGTAAGTAAAAGAATACTCGGGCATTATTGTTTTGGCGTATGCTTAACGTTTGAAGTCAACTCTTAACTAGTCAACCTAAGTTGCTGCATTAGCTTCCTCCTAGAATCGACTTCCTCAGGAACGTCGGTTCCCGTCAACTTATCAAACAAAATCATCTCAGTTCTGCCGCTGTAGCTTAATGCAGAATTACTATCTCATTCAGCACCTGATATTCAATCAATAGCAAACAGTTTGTCAGTATTCGACGATATTACGTGGAGGACATTTGCTTTTAGGACTTATTATCTAATGTTGTAGCATTTACATTCTTCCACAAATGATGGTTGCATACTTGGTGAACTTAACCTGTAGACTGTTACCAGAGCTTGGAAAATAACAGAGGGTAAGAAAACGAAGCAAGAATATCTGAGAAAGTACCGCGAGTGGGCTACTCAACACCATGTAGGTGAGGTACGATTTTCCTATGCTCTGTCCGGCTATGAGGTGTTTACTCATCTGTCTCTTGAGTCACCTTCAAGTCAAAATGAAAGAAGAATCTACTTCAAAAATATTGATGAAACTCCATCACACCTATGGAATTGCGCCACTGTTTGCATAAAAGGTTAAGGCACAGAAGAAAAAATGTAATAATATTTGATGTGCTCGTTTCTACGTAAGTGTTTGGTTTCCAGAACGCCTTGGTAACCCGGAAGAAAATAGGCATGATGTCGATATCTCGTGCACACATGCATTAAAAAATCAATTTTCTTAAAAATATATATATGTGCTTGAACTTGCCAGAATTCAGACCAAATAGGCGGCAGTGAACATGTGACGACCGCCTTTCATGACTGTGTTCGTAACGATGGGTACTGATAGTACCAGTCAGGATGAAAAATTACAGGGAATGCTTAGGAAAGAAAATTCAGTACCGAGAACATAAGGGTGCTTAGGCTTATTAGGGTTAAATGTATAATCTGCGTCTTGCAGATTGCTCACTCGATGAGTGGTAAGTATGCAAGTCATAGGTGAGCTGTATCTTCTAAAGTCAACTAAGAAATGAGTGGATTCTGATCTTACAAGTGTATAGGTCCTATTAGTCATGAGTGTCGGTAATAATTGGCCAATGTAATGTATAGTGTAGTGGTTCGAATCCGTGTGCGTGTAGTGTTTTTGTAGTTGTGAGCATTAGGTAAAACGAAGCTATAAATCAATGTAAACCATATGGCGAGCTTACCGGTAAAGCACTGGACAATATCCGCAGTTAATTAAGTATTCGAATATTGATAAAGTGAATGCAAATCATGTGATTATCCGAGAGAGAATAGGTTTTGACTAAGGGAAGTATTACTCCTAACCCATGTCTGTGATAATAGTAATAATAATTGTTTGCATAAAGCTAACTCTGGAGAAACCACACTGTTTAATGGTAATTTCGAGTCAGTTTATCGATCAGGTTTGTCAACAGTTTCATTAATTTTATCAATCATATTACGTGATTTCCAAGTCATGACAACCCATTATGATGATATCCTGAAACCATTATGAGTAACTAGTCGTACTGTTGATTCGCGACAAGCTAGTGAAAAAATGAGTTGGTCTTTTTTGTATCCTTTTATCAGTGATTCACGGATATTAGATGCTTTTAGCCGTTAACAGATCCAAGCTGCCTGATTATATTACCATCCTTCGGTTCAGCAGTATTCGGTTATTTAGGATTACTTTAAGTGCTAGGCTCCGGAGTTCATTTGAATGTTTATTTGACTAATAAATACTTGGTAGCTTACTCATTATATCAATGAAGTACGATAGTACCTAGATGTTGCTGACTTTATAATCTGGACTATGTTAAACATCTTTTAAGGCAACTGATATGATCGCTCAATTTATAGGAACAAATACGCCCAACATTAACTACTAAGATAGGTTACTTGACAAATTCAAGGTTGGGTTATAAAAAATTATTAAATTCTAATGGCACTGAGATAATACAACGAATGTGTAAGTTAGTTCGTCCTGTGTGTTCATATTGAATATAAAAAATTAGAAAGTCTAACAACAGGATTTAAAATCGTAAATATGACAAACGTCACTACAGTTGAAAAGATGCTGGAGATACTATAGACATTTAATAAGTTGCTGTAGTTAGCTTAGTGATGTTTATATATTGTGGCAAAAGTAATTAGAACTAAAGAAAGTTAAATCAATATAGAATTTCATATATTTCACCTGAAAACAACACACTTTTTCGTAGTAGCATGCTGTTGTATTAAGTTATTAAGAATATATATTTTCAGCGAAAAGCGTTTTTAGTATTGATTTACATGAGATATACATGGTTAGTCTAAGTGAAAATATATACATGTTAAGTACTGATGTGATGTGTGTAGTAAATCAACTGGCAAAACAGTGAAACTCGCCTTGGATTATTTTCGAAATCGCTAGGGTTCATTGTGTTATTTACGGTTAATATCAATAGGGTTTTGTTCTATTCTTTCACTTAACTATTTCGCGCTGTCTACTGATAGTGGAAAAATGTAGAAAAATGAATAGTCCCGCAGGCGAAGCTTGCTTACAACACTCATCTCAATCGAAGATTCTCCGTTCTTTAGTGACTTACCTCAGCCAATAGGTTTGCTGCTTATATTACTCGATGATTACTTGAGAATATATTGTTTAAGTACTCCGTATTAAAGAAATTGACTATACCGTTCATATATCGAGAGATAAGGCCAGAGGAGAAGTGGGTAGAATGATGCTTAGAACTACTACTACTTCGATAACGTCTCGTCGACATAGGACAAAGAGAAAAAATATTGTAATTCTATTTTACTTCTTTTTTACTAACTTCAGATTTCAGAAGTTGCGTGATTACATTTTAGGCTGAAACTAAAACAGTGAACATCCCTGTTTGAATAATCGGTTGTGCCCGTCTAACGTTTTTAGCCACTTTTGCAACCTTTACGTTTTCACTTCTTGATTCCGTGATTGTTTGGTCAGGCAAATAACCTAACAACACGTATGGTGGTCCATTATCTAGATAAGCCGGTTTTAGCCTACCAATACCTACTGAGTCAATGTTTCCTTGTTTCTGTATTACAAAATATTTAAGTTTTCTTGAAATAACTTTGAGTGGATGGCTAAGTGGTGCTTTTATTTTATCACATCATAGCCAGACGCGCGAGCGGTTGCTTAGATCCTTAGGTAAAGATGTCGCTCGTGATTGTTTACGAGTGTTAATTGGCTTTAGCTTAGACGCTTGATCCCGTAGTTGGTCTACATGAGTTCCTAAATCGAGATTTTCACTGTCAGTGTGAGGGTTAATGAACTCACCTGGTGATCTCAGAGTGGTATCAATGACTAGTTCTGCTGATGAACATTGGGATTAAGTTTTGACAGCTGTTTGTATTCCCAACATAACTAATGACAGGATTTCTGTCCACTGACTAGAGTTTGAATAAGATATAAGAGCGACCTTTAGTTGACAATGGAACCGTTCCACCATCCCATATACTTGAGGTTGATATGCAGTGCAGCGAATTCTCCTGGGTTTAGCGAAAACAGGTGCCCCTTCCGTTTTGATTACATGACTTACTTTTAATTTAGTTTCGGAAGATTGAGGATCCGGTTTCGTTAGGCTTGGAAATTTCGCGAGTATATCTTGGAATATTGCTGTTGTTACTAAAGTAGTTTGTATTAAATTTAGAGATGTGATATGACTTCCCTTACCTTTTGTATATTTCGAAGTTTCTGTTAATGTCAAACGTCGTTTCTTAGTGTAAACTAGGAATTCATATCTCTCTAAGAACTTCTTCTCTAATATTGCAAGATCTAGATCGGCAACAGTGAGAACCCAAGAAAAACGCCTCCTAAACCTCAAATCTAACGTCATAGTCCTCTGCCCAAACGTCGCGATTTCAGTCTTACTGGCAAATTGAAGGGTAACTGAGGAAGTTTCTCGACTCATCTCGGTTTCATTCAGAGGAATGACTCTAGTTGCAGCACCAGTATCCACCAAAACGTTCAAGTTTGAATTTCTGTCTGAAACGCAAAACAAGCGACTGTTTAGGCACCCCTCCTCAGTCGTGGATACCTTGGGGGGGAGGGGGTATTCGTTCCCCATATTCTTTGAGGTCCGTTTGGGACAGGCACATGGTTCGCTACATTTGGTCGGTTGAACACCGAATTTCTAGTGATACTAACAGAATTGTCCAGATTGTCTGGACCCTTGTGACCCATTCCATGATTTGGATCTCTGTCGTTGTGGTGACCTGCTTCCATTCCCGACCGTAGCTGCTACCTTGCCGTGGTGGTCGGGCTTGCCTATCGTGATGACCCAACCGAGCTATACTGGCTGGAACATATGTTCCTGTAGGTTCTACCATGCCAGGCAGGTCGATTGGAGAACGATGAGACTAAAAGCAGCTACTCAAGGTCTGAGGGCGAAGTCGTACTGCTGACTGCAGAGGGGTGTGACAGCAGTAAGGTGTTTCCCTCGGACAACCAGCATCTGCAGCGATGCTGCCTTCTCACAAGGAAGGAGGGGTTAGAAAAGGTCGGCCCTAAAAATGTCACACCTCACCCTACCTCACGGATTTCCGTCTCCGGCGGTAAGGGTGCCCACTAAAGGCTTTTAAGTGCGGAGCTAATACTCAAAAAACTTTTCATAAAAAGGCCGTGCGTGACAGGCCTCAAGCAGTTGTCCCTTTGGCTCTGCGATCACACTCTCAGGTCTCTAAGACCTACATTAATCTATCTTCTTTTTCAGGTTCGTCAAGAAACACCCTTCCATGGTGTGGGCAACCAGGAAGTGAAAACCGCCCTCATACCTCTTACAGCACACGAGATCATCTTGTTCGAAGCCGAATCCCACCTTCAACTCTTAATAACTCTCTTATCACCATGCCTAATCCTTCTAACATAATTTTATCACCTCGCGTCTCTAATGCTATTGATTTGAGTTCACGAAACGTTATCCCTGGTCTCCTAAAACCGCGCACTAAGTTGTATATTGGAGCTTTCAACGTTCGAACGTTATGTCAAATAGGACAACAGGCATCCTTAGCCATGACTCTAGAATCCCGCTCCATCGATATCTGCTGCATCTCGGAAACGCGTATACAGGATCCAAGCACAGTCATTCGCTTGACTTCACCTTGTGAAAATAAGGAACCGGCTCAGTTCACTCTTCGTGTTTCCGGGGACCCCACTGCTACCACTCGAGGTCTTGCTGGTGTAGGTATAGCACTAAGCTTAAAAGCTGAACAGGCTCTCCTCGACTAGATTCCAATAGACAGTCGATTGTGCGCTGTCCGTCTAAATGGAACGGTAAGGACTCGTAAAGATAGGGACACACGCAGTTGTCTCTTTGTTGTCTCTGCCTATGCTCCCACTGATTGCAGCTCAGATGAAATGAAAGATGAATTTTACAGAAAGCTTTATGACCTTCTATGTAAAGCTAAGCGCACTGATGTAGTAATAGTGACTGGTGATTTTAATGCCCAAGTAGGTAGACTAGATGAAACCGAAAGGCACCTAGGTGGATCATATGGTGTTGAGGCTCAACGAACAGACAACGGCGACCGGTTACTACAACTTTGTTCAGACAAGCGTTTATTTCTCGCAAGCACCAACTTTAAGCATAAGGAAAGACATCGGTTGACATGGCGGCCTCCGAAATCAACCCAACGCTGGACTCAAATAGACCACATTGCTATTAGCCATCGTTGGAGAGGCTCGATAGAAGACTGCCGCTCGTTTTGGAGCACATGTTTAGACTCAGATCATGCCTTAGTGCGAGCGCGTATTAGTCTGCGTCTCACTGGATGTAAAAGATCCACTACAAGGATCCCCACAGAGTTCAATTTAATGATGAAAAAGTCAAGAATACATTCCAGGAACAACTAAAAAACCAATTAGTAAACGGCGTAAACTGTTCTCAACCTGAGCTAGCCTGGAATGATATCCAAAAAGCTGTTGAAAGAGCAGTAATATCTACTAATAAACTAGACCTAAAGGTTAGGAAAACTCAATGGATTTCAGCTGCATCCACTGAACTGATAGATGCTCGGCAACACATCCCGTCTGGTTCTGAACATGATGAGCAACGTAGGCAACTTAGATACAAACTAATCAAAAGCTTACGCAATGATCGTGAGCAGTGGTGGGTGGCGAAAGCTAAAGAGATGGAAAAGGCAGCGGCAATAGGTAACAGTAGGCAACTGTTCAGACTTATCAAGGAAACGGGTATCAGGAACCCAACTGTAAGTGAAACTATCTCCGAAAAAGATGGTTCCATTATTCACTGTCAATCCAGAAGATTAGACCGATGGGCAGAACACTTTAGGGAACAGTTCAACTGGCCCACGGCGTCATCCCTGCTGCCCACCATCCCCAAACAATCTGAATGGCAAATTAACATTGGTCCCCCAAGTCTCAGTGAGGTTGTGAAGGCCATTGGAAACTTAAAGCGAGGGAGAGCGGCAGGACCAGATGGATTGACCCCTGAGATATTTAAGGAAGGTGGTCCAGTCTTAGCAGCCAGATTAACTGAGATCTTGGCTAGAATTTGGGAACTGGACGTAATCCCATCTGACTGGTCTCGAACACTAACCATTCCGGTCTTTAAGAAAGGACAGAAGTCCTCGTATGACAATTACCGAGTAATCAGTTTAACGAACATAGTGTCTAAAATACTAGCTTCAATAATACTTCGACGTTTAACTAAAGCTCGTGAAGAACAAACTCGAGAGAACCAAGGTGGCTTCAGACCCGGACGTGGTTGTATAGACCAAATATTCACACTTAGACAGGTTCTGGAACATAGGCACACTTTCAGACGCCCAACAATAGCTGTATTCCTTGACCTTAAGGCGGCGTTTGACTCTATTGATCGTAAGGTTATGTGGCAATGTCTGTCATTGAAAGGTGTACCGGAGAAGTACATTAACCTTATACAAGCTCTCTACTCGAACACCACATGTCGTGTTAGAGCTTATGGCAGATTGTCTTCAGAATTGACCACTTCTAGTGGTGTTCGTCAAGGGTTGTCCGCTATCTCCATTTTTATTTAATTTTATCATCGACATACTTTTAGAGTTAACATTGTCATCGTCTGATTTCTCTGGGGTTGACCTCTTTCCAGGAAGATAAACTTACTGACTTAGAATATGCCGATGATATAGTTCTATTGAGTGAAGATGCTGATAAAATGCAGGATTTTTTGACCTACCTTAAACATGAATGTAAGCATGTTTGGGATGCGATTCTCCCCATCCAAATGTAAAATGTTACTTCAGGACTGGCTTAATTCGGCACCAAAGTTAGTGATAGGGCGTGAAACTATTGAATGCGTTAACCGCTTTACTTATCTAGGGAGCCTCATCAGTCCTAACGGTCTGGTGTCCAAAGAAATCTCGGCCCGTATACATAAGGCCCGATCGGCTTTTGCCAACCTGCGTCACTTGTGGCGTAGGCGAGACATTCGTTTACTGACAAAAGGACGCGTTTATTGTGCAGCAGTCAGATCCGTTTTAATTTATGGATGTGAAACATGGCCTTTAAGAGTAGAGGATATTCGTAGGATCCTAGTATTTGATCATAGATGTCTCCGAAACATTGCTCGTGTTTGCTGGGACAACCGAGTAAGCAATGCATGGGTTAGGAATGGAGTACTAGGGAAATACGGTAAGTCTATTGATGAAGTAGTGAATCTTCACCGGCTGAGGTGGTTAGGACATGTGTTACGTATGCCTGACCACCGTCTACCTCGACGAGCAATGTTGTCTGGTGTGGGAGTAGGCTGGAAGAAAGCTAGGGGTGGCCAAACGACAACATAGCACAAGTCCATGAAGTCATTGACAATTGGGCTGAGCCATGTTAATAGATGTAGACTACCTGGTTGGGGCCCACACGATGATCGTAACAAATGGTTAGAGACTTTAGGTGATATGGCTCAAAATCGTTGGCAATGGCGCAGGTGCATCCACTCCTTGTCTTCCTCCAAATTCTAATTTTTGAGCTTATTATAATTTTCTCTTTACTGAATCACTTTTTATCTCAAATCTCATATCTGATCTGCTATGCCTTCCCGTTAGTACTTACTCTGTTACTACCTTCCCCTACTCTGGGATTTGGTCCGACAATATAATCTTTATCTGCTAATTGAGGCATGGCAACTTGAACTGATGTACGCATGTACAAAGTTCTATGTTGTAACTGACTGACTGACTGACTGACCTGCTTCCATTTCTATGACTCGTTGGCATTTTACCGACAGCCTATGCGAAACATTTAACACTCACAATGAGTTGTGCGATGATTGGACCATTAACTGACTCTTCTTTTTGAGTCTTGTGTATCATACGTGATGATGCTTGGGGGACCTCTTTCCATTAATTTGTCTGCAATACGTGCTAGATAAGATTAAGAGATGTCAGGATCTTGTGCATCCAAACGGTGTTGAGCGTAGCATGGGAGAGCTTATATCCATCCTTGTTCTGAGGACTTCGTTACCCACTGTGTTGTCACTCACTGAAGTTTAGAGATGACGCAAAAAACTGTGACGGCGACCTATCACTTAATGTTTCTCCTTAGAAAAGCCTTTGGATTCTATGTCCGTCTGATATTGATAGACGATTCACTGCTTCTCGTCTTAGGATGGTGTATGGTTGTGGTGTTGGTGGACTTAAAATTAAGTCGCGAACTTCTTTGGCTACTGAACGGGGTAGGACTGAACGTAAATCTAGATAGCGAACTCCTTAAGATTTGATATTGTGTCTCGCGAAATAGTGCTCTAGTTGAGTAAACCACAAACCGACGTCAATACGATTGAATTCTGGAAGTCGGATTTTCGTAATCATAACGGTGTCTATGTCTACCGATGATACATTCTCTAGGCTTTTGGTTGGCATTGAGTCTGATATGTTATATGGACAATATAATAATGTAATATAAACGGAAAAATAATGAGTCGTACTAGTGGTACCTCGCGATGAAAAAGAAATACTATGTATAATAATAAATATATATACGTAATCTTGATTACAGCAAAACAGGAGGCTTATTTTTACGACTGAATACGAAAAGAAATAGTGATACGTATAACAGAAATTAAATATTGTGTTCAATACAGGGCTCACCAGTTTGACGCGTTGGTATGTCTCGTTCTATTTAACAGCAGAAACCAGATTATTGGAGAATAGGACTTTATATTATTATCGTGAGCAGGAGACAATGGAGCGTGATCCTAGTTATACAAACACACAATAATTCTCAACATTCAATACAAGGTAATAGGAAATATAAGCCCTATGCAAAATAAGTAAGTAAAAGAATACTTGAGCATTATTGTTTCGGCGTATGCCTAAGGATTGAAGTCAGCTCTTAACTAGTCAACCTAAATCGCTACAAATTCAACAGGCTGTGAGAACTACACGTAATTTTACATAGATTAAAAAGTAGCATCCCGCCATTTAGGATTTTGTTTAATAGTTAAGCCGGTGTCAGAAACGATTTAGTCATATTCTTGTAGTTGTTCTTATCTCTATTTGAGAATTCATTCGGTTTTCTCACCACCTGCTGAAGATTGGAACTTGAAACACCAGATGCTAAACGCGACCTCTCTTGCACATTATTTAGTCAGATATATCAACATCGCATAGCTAAAACTAGCATCTGATAGTGATACTTCTAGTTTTTACATAAAACCCGGGTGTTCAGTTAAGTTTTCATGGAAAAATTTTGGTTCACACTCAGGTAACTGAAATAATAATCCTTTTTTATAAAACAATTTATTCCGTGGTATGCCCTCATCCCATTTATCAGTCATATAAGTATATAAATCGGCATCAAAATTGTCAGCAGAATCACAGCTCATTGTGCAAGTAATCATTTTGCCCTGTTGTTCACCAGACTAGGGTATTTCAATCTTCGTTCAAAGAAAAATATGATATCCAGCCACTTAGAATAAGTGATAATTACTAATCCAGACGAATAATACTTATTTCAATGAAATGCCTGATCCAGGATCTAATATCTAGGATTTTAAGTTCATAAAATGTTGAGCAAGCTATTCGAGTAGACTTAATTGGTTATGAGTGTAAGCCTTCAGGATAATAGTTATTCTTATCCCAGAAGTTAAGTCAATAGTAGCGATACTTGTGATTGTCGGTGTATATTATCCAACCAGCCAGAATACTTGATAATGCAACACTGGTGTAACCTGCCATAACGAAGTAGCTGAAAGCCATCAAGATTTAGTTTGGCCTCAGTGACCTCACTGTTAGTCTCACTTCACAGAACCCCACCATACTAGGTTATTTGAAGTGTGACAAATCAATTACATCAGCCCTACAGAAAGGTGATACACAGACGAGTAACTGAAAGTATGACCAAATACATTAATAAAAATCTGAAATAGCATTTCATTAACAAGGTGCGAGTTCAACTGGTTTAAACTAGCTTCTTACAAATATATTGAATAGTAACCCACTTCGACCTCAACTAAGTCGAAGTGGAGGCAAATCAAATAATGTAAACATGATTAGCACATATAGTTTCTATACATTTGAGGTGTTAGAAAGTGAATTTGATGGAGCTTGAGATTGCTTACTTAACTATTTGCTTTATTGTACCACTAAATAAATTATGGTTGCTTCACCCGAAAATCTTGGTAACAGAAAACTGGATGAAGGTATATATGGCATTGCCTAAATTAACATTTGAACTTAGTTTTAGCAATGGATACTGAAGTAAAACAACTATTGTACAAGGAAATTAATGAACTTATGGTTACATCTGATCAATTTAAGAAGGATCTTGATCTAAAAACATCGCAGTTTGAAAAACTAAAGTGTGACTTCATTTTCAATCTTCGGCTTATCAACGAACGAGATTTGGTGATTAAAAAACTTAATGAACGCATTTCATCTTTAATCAAGGTAGGTTAGCCAAATCATAAACTCACTTGCATTCTGTCGTCAGGTCAAGCTACTATCACAATGTCCATCATATTCACCATGAATCCCATTTAGGAGTGAAAACAAACCAGTATTTATTTAGGTTCATCATTGACCAGGATTTTTTGAGCTAAATACTGATTGATACAGCACAAGTTTTCCTTCTCTCACTTTAATGCACCAGTAGCAAAAAGGGTCTGTTAATAGGAGTCTTCATAGATGTACTCAAAATGTGTTTACGTATAGTCAGGAATGGGTTACATAACTATTCTCGTGTTTTTTTTTTAAATATATACGGTGTGTGCTGCTTCGTTGTTGTTTTATTAATAAAATAGTACATTCATTCATGCGATCTGTCATGGAAGATTGTAGATACTGGACTGTTGTCAACTAAGTCCAACTCTCCTTGATTCGATTAAGGTAGTGTAGCTACATAACTTAAGTGAACTTGGCCTAAAGCTGCGCCATCCAGGGACTTCGTTGCATGGCCTACCCTGACCTTAATGCCCAGGTCCTCATTTCCTTTTTATGCTTCCTATATGAGATAATCTTACGAGATAGAATACATTTGGAGGGATGTATGAGGGGAATTACAAAAAGCGGGTTGCGACCATGCATCAAACGCCGTGTTCCGCTTCGAATGTTGATTGTTAGTGTGAATGATATTGGTCTTGGGGAGCTGAAATACTTTATTCAACGCCCAGTGACTATTACGTACAACGTAAACTCGTTAGGGTTTTGTGTATTCACATTAACTCTATAAGATCAAGTGTGTAGATGGTAATTACTACTGTCATCCAATAGGTTATTGTGCTTTCATTTATACAATTAATCATGTACTATTGCTCATGTATATTTCTGAACGTGTTAATTTATACACCTGTTTGATAACTGGTATCAATACTTCAAACTACATATTTGAAATACATTTTACACTTACCAGATAGTACTTCAGCACAAACACTTAGTCTTAAAGAGAATGACAGTGACTGCACTCGTTTATTACTTTATGTGCGTTCATAATTTATTTTCTGTTCTGCTATAAGGTTTTGAGGCTTGAAATTGCAGACCATCCGCTTGTCTTAGTTGGCTAAAGTTTATCATCCAAAATGTAGTTGATTACTGCATCAACTAATTAATCTTAGCATCGACTAAACACTTAGTGATGCAACTTTCCATTTAAAAAACTAAATATACTTTTTCAAGGTCATGGGAATTTTAAATTAGATGAAACGTAAGTCCAAAGGCTTTCAACCTCATCCCACTAATATACTGTCACTTATTATAATGACCACTTCGTTCTTAACATGCTTTCACATAATTCGTAGACGTCAAATCGCCACTTTTTTTAATTTGAGTCTTAACTAATCCCTAGAATGGTAGTTAACGTTTTAAAAAAACGTAAACTTAATACCCCACCCTTAGTAACCAACTCCATGAAATTACTCGTCCACTTTAGAACTGAAAAACTCCCTAAGATCGGTATTCAAATTGTTCCCAACTGAAAGTGATTTTTTCTTCAAACTTTGAGGATGTCTCTTTGTCAGACAAGAAGATTTCTCAACTTAAAAATGGTCTACGCTGACGGATAGTTCGAAA
Source organism: Schistosoma japonicum (assembly GCA_025215515.1). NCBI lineage: Eukaryota > Metazoa > Platyhelminthes > Trematoda > Strigeidida > Schistosomatidae > Schistosoma > Schistosoma japonicum. The sequence goes on along the minus strand of CM046069.1, from coordinate 83,452,343 downwards.
ATCACCGGCGATTAATAAGTGATGGTTAACAGTCCCTTATAAACCTAAAATCCTTAATTAGTATTCACTCATGATTCTGCCATTTACCGATATAATTGAATCAGTCTTAATACTATTTCATGTTCAAAACTGTAGTCGACATCCACTATATCTTGGTAGTGACTGAACAATATTATTAAGTAACTGCATCACTCGACGTTAATCAACAAGTTGTATATTATTTATTTACTTTGTTTACTTTCCCTTCCACATGAGATGACAAGTTTTATGGGATAGATTTGCAAGAGATATTAGATTATTTTTTGTTCATTTGATCCTTACCAAACTATTTTTCTTTTTATTTCCTTCAGAATATTCATTCAAGAGATATTCTAATCAGTGAAATCAAAGCTTCCTTGGATCGTACACAATCAGAGCTCGCACAAGTTAAAACTTCCGAAGTAAAATTAAGAGGAGACATTGAAGAATCATTGCATGAAACTGTGAAACGAGAACAAAAATTACTTGAAAAACACAATACGTTAATTGAAACATTTAGGAAAACTGAAACTGAGGAGCGCATTAAGTTGCAAAACAATATTAATCGTCTTCAATCCGAACTTGAAATGGAAAGACTTCATTCTGCTGTCAATCTCCAAACTGCAATTGACGATGCAATAAAGGAGAAAGAGAAACTTAAGGCGGATACAGCACAAAAACTATTTGACTTAGAATTACGTATGCATCTTGCAGAAGAGACTGCTGAACTAGCTAATAAGTCTAAGCATGATTATATTTCAGAAATATCATGTAAAGAGGGAGAATTATCCAAATTAAACTGCAAGCTAAGTGAAATAAATAAAATAGTTGAATTACAAAAGCTTGAAATTCAGGACTTGCAAGTACAATTAAAAGAGTCTAAACAAAAGTATTTGCTACTTGAATCTGCTCAAGTCCAAAATGAAAAACTAGTATTATCACAAAAAACTGATCTTACTGAAGAGATTGACAATCTAAAGTGAGTTAATAAATATTTTATTTCTCCAAAGTATCCACGACACTTCGTCATCTTATAAATTGAAATTATAAATATAAACCAAGTTGTAAGCTACATATGTTATCTGATACTTACACGTTAAAAAATTCAAACACGAGTCATAGATTCAATACCTCACTATGTTCCTGTACAAGTTTGAGACTATTTAAATCTATCTTTCACACGATGGTGATTTTATGGATTTTGGTTTGTATTAATTTGTATACTTATGAAGTTAGAATGACATGTACAAGCAATCAGTACTATTTTCAACTGGGTCTTCATAAGGCTTTGCTCTGATGGGCAACAATCCTTATTTGCACATACTGGAAGCTAACAAAACCAATCAAAGCTTGTTATAAATCATTGACATTGAAATAGATTACTCAACTAATCATATCAAGTAAGAGACAAGTGTACTGGTAGAGATAAGAGTAGTATCAGTCAACGTGGAAAATAGGTCGAAACCTCTGAAAATAAATTTACAAAAATAACTAACCAAAAAATGGCGTAATAAGAAGTGTGTTGGTGAAAAACAAACAAAGTGTAAAAAGAACTAGTAAATCTATCTACCGGTTTTTATAAAATCAATAAGTGGACGAAAATATTCTGAAATTTATTTAGACACGAAATTTGGGGTTACTGCTCAAATCCTTAAAGCTTCCGCTGTGTCCAGGACGACATCAAACTTTGTCCAGAAAACATAGAGGTATATGATAAGTTACTTTGAGTTGTTCCCACCCAACACATGACAGCTATTTATAGGAAGATGGTTTATAACACAGACACCTGTTCTATTCAAGTATGGGACTCCTCAACATAGTAAGCACTCACAATTTCACCATACATGATATTGATTTCAGTAGAATAGGCTCATTCTTCACGATTACACTAACTCTTGAACATTAACACTATCACGTGTTTGTATTTAACAGTTTTATCCTGTCTTGAAATGTATTTTATATGTTCGACTGAAAACCGGTCACAGTGACTCAAGTGTATTCACCCTCTGTCTTCCCTTAAATCGTTTACACAAATTTGTTTTATACTACTCTTTCCATGAATTAGTCCTTTCTCCCTGTACCATACTTTTTGTTCACATTCCTTTCTTACCACTACTCATATCACTCTGACTTCTACTAATTTGGTGTTGTACTCATGAGAGGATGAAACTTGAACCGTTGCGTATTTGTGCCTTATTTTATGTTGTACATGGTTGACTCCATGTCTGTGATACTTTTTATTACTAATGACTATTTGCTGTTTAGTTATCAGTTTTTACATTTATTATGATAATGTTAAGTCCTACAACTTCATCCGACACATTAATGCTGATTTCCCTATGAATTGCTTTAAAATACTCCTTAGTATTAATTTATTATAAACATAAACATCCTTCGCTCTTTCAAAAATCGTGTATATAATTTAAGAACTTATAAGATGATTTGTGAAAGAATATTTGTTGGAGTGTGTAACGTGAGTAAAGCTGTACTATGTTGAATTGTACACATTCGAGACAATGATTCACTAATTTTCGCGCAACATTAAAAGCATAAGCTAGATTGTAGCTTAATGAGAGATAAGACTTACATTTTTCTAACTCTTACAACCCTTAAAATTAGTAAATATATGGTGAATATAATTTGGTGTAAGAGCAGAATGTATTTAGAATTATATGTTGAGTGTACTTCAAGTAATTTATATAGTTTTGAAGGGTCTCGAGACCCTTTGCACGTTATGGATTGGCCTATAAGGAAAACCCTTAGTTTTCTGAAATCTTTTTGGTTTCTTTAAAAAAATAATCTTTATGTTCAAAGTGTATTCAGATTTTCCTAAAGGTGTTGTTTCAGTCACTTAAAGTCGTCGTATAGTAGTTTCATTGAAATGTTTTCATTTCAGACATGAAGTTTCTTTACTTAGTTTTTCCCCAACTTGTCCAGTAAACACAAAATCCGTACCCACGTCAATTGTATTCTATCAAATTTGGGGCACATAAGTTTCCTTCCCCTCCAAAATACACTTACTCAATCTCCGTATCCATTGTTCAGTGGTGGGTCGGCGTTAAACTTTCATTCACCAAGCCGCTCTTTCGAATTTTTCATTTACTTCAGTGTGGATAAACAGATAATATCACTCCTCCTCGCACTTAAAGTGTGCCTGAAATTCTCCAAGTCAGGCTCTTCAACGACCTCATTATCGTTTTTGATTCCGTCGTCACAGGGTTACCCTTGTATGTATCTTGGATAAAATCCTCACTAATCCATACTTAAATAACGCTTTGGTCGAAGCATTCTTCTTAGTCCATTCTAAGCTAATCAGCGCAGGTGACTAATCGCAAAGATACTAAGTCTCTAATATGAATTGCATATAAACTGTTGTTTTATTCATCACCAGATTCTTGTTATTTCGACTTATTAGGATGCCTTCTTTCCCACCCAATTTGTGTTCTGAATTGGGATTAACTGTTGTATCATTAAATAGTAGGCAGTGAAGAATCTTAACATTGGTGATAGGGATGGGATAGGTCCAATTACTGAAGGCACATAATACCTCACGCTAGGTGCTACGGCTATTGGGTCACGAGTGTAACCATGCAGTATACGTCTAAAGGGCTCTTCATGACTGACAGGTGTCTTTCGTTTGCACTGTTGAAGAAACAGATGTAGTCTGTAATGCTGTTTTATGGTACTTGGCTCTCGCCAGCAAGGTACACCTGTTAATCTCGATGAGATTGATGGTGCCTAGTTCACTTATTTTCAAGTCAACCAGCTTCACAGTTTACAACCGTCAACACTAAGGTATTCGGATTTCGATCAACTTAGACTATGTATTTAATTATGACTATATATATGAATATAACTAGTTGATTCGTTTCCCCGCTTACGCCTCAAGATCATTTTTCTAAACGTAGATCTAATTACAACGTCATGAGCAAGAAGCACTGTCTATGACTTTGAAACATGAAGAACAAGTCAATTCGCTTCAAATTGAAAATCAAAAATTACTAGAATCTTTGACTAAAGAAAAACAACAAACACAAAAAATTATTGATCTGTGGAAAGAGGAAAAAGTTAAATGTCAACATGCTGAACATACTGTTCGTATTTTACAAGCAGAAATAAAGCACCTTAATGAAGATTTAAAACAAGCATTAATTAAACCAGATATAAATCAACAAGAATTACATCATTGTAAACATGATCATATTATTCATCAATTAAATCACTTAAATGATACATGTGATAAATTAGAAGAGGAAAATTCACGTTTAAAACAGACTATAAGTATGATGTCACAACAGGCCAAACAGTTTGCTCAATTATCATTAACATCGAATATAAATAAAACGATGCATGAATACAACCAGTTGAATGAAACAAATCAAAATGCTAAATTATCTGCAGCAATAAAACAAATATATCGATTAGCTGTAGAGAAACAATCATTAATTGAATTAAGTAATAGACTACAAGCAAAACTTCGCCAATTAACAGACCATGATGATAACAAACCCATGAATAATGATCATTCAAGTAAACATAAAGGAATATCAATATCCAATGATAAATATGTAAATAATATTCAAAATTCAATGGTTGATAATCGAGAAGTCACACACATTGTTAAAAACATGCACAAACCATTGAATAATGATATATCTAGTAATGTAATAAACATTAACCAAAGTGAAAATCCTATGTACAATCATCATAGCCTACATGATGCAGAATCTTCTTCGATAATAACAGGTAAAGGTTCTATTTCTACTATTTTCAAACTATTAGATGAAGTTGCTTCATTAGGCAGTGAAAATGATGGTGAATGTTTACAACATATCGATAGATTTTTAATTCAAGGAAAGCATAAACATATCACTACTCCTAGATTGAAAAGAAAATAGTAACTGTTTTATGCACAACTTACTTTATGGTTTATTCGAAGAAGTTGGAAGAAATTTTATAACTATCACTTTTATAAATTACTGTGATCACATTCGGGAAGTTTACTTAATTCCTGTAATATTAATCCATTGTATAATACAATTTGCTTTGAACTCAGTGGAGTTAGCGTTGTAATGATGATTATTGAAAGCTATGGATAGAGGCTTCATGCTTATCTTAGGTTTGATTATGGTGGAGTAGGTATATTCATTTTATTTTAACAAAGCATTTCTCAGATATCTTAAGATCACCGAGTGATTAATGTAGAATGTAGATACAGGATACTAGGTGAATATAGTAAGTCAGTTGGTAAACCTGTGTATCTAATGTATCCATGAATTGGATAGTTACTAATTTTGAATTTCTTCATAAGTGATCGTGTGATACTCTCTAGCTCACATCGAGAGAGGAAAAACGCCAGGTTAAACCGTTTGTTTCAGAATGAGAATATCATGTATTACAAACGGTATTATAAAAGCTACGCACAAACAATCAGGAGAATGATATAGGAATGGAACCAGAATGTCCGTGGTACAAAACCAAAATAAAAAATTAATCCTAGCTCATGAGTTGTAAATGATATAATAACAGGTTGCAGTTAAACTAAGACCTTAAGACGAGGGTAATATGATAACTAAAAGATAATTATTAAGCATGAAATCAAAACGTTTAAAATAATCTAAAAACAGTTCATGAATCTGAACTATCATTCTTAACTCGACATATGTAAAAGAATCTTAAACAAATGAGGTGAATTCGACATGTATGAGGTATACCCAAACTCTACCTACCTCTACATGCGATGTTACGCGTAAGTAGGATGGACGAAAGCCATAGGCGGCCAAACTAGCGATTTAAATCAGTTCATGAAGTTACTTAGTATGATCTATGCTAGTAAGTGCCGATTAGTTGGCTGGGTTATGTTTGTTTATTTCAACCAATGATTGGAGGCTTTGGGTAACACGATTCAGAATCTATCATAATAGTCCAAGTAGATTCATTCTTTGCCTTTTCTTAGACTTTGAGTAATGCATTTCGGTCTGTCAACTTAATGATAAGTGTATATCGCTAGGTTAATTTTTGATAATGACCTTCACTTATCAATATTACAATCTTCACGTGAGAAATTTCGACACAATAAGTGGCTTTCTAAATACACCGTAAATGATTAAAACAAACACTTAAAATCAGAAAAGTATGAAAATGACGGAAACAAAGTATTTAATAGATGCATAACCATACAGTGCAAGATAATTAATCCAGAAAATAGACCTCGGAGTTTCATCTCTCTAACTTAATCGTTCTTTATAGCACAAAGTTCAAAAACTACCGCATACCTTTAATTCTGCTGGTTTATTCCTTCTTTCTGAATAATCTGTCTTCTTAATCTTCTTTACGACTTCTCATATTACTGTCACTACTCTGGTAACCATCTTGATAATTTCATTTTACTGTATTGATGCAATATGACAACTTGGACTAATATACATGTGTGCTACTTTCGACTTTTAGTATAGTTTACTCCTTATAAATCTTAAATGAATTGTTATACATTCAATCTTTTGACTACATTTGTTATTTACTGATTATTTGCGTTTAGTCTACTTTTAATATCACTAGTACTATTATTATTAATCGGACTGTTTTACTTTCCTCGTTAGTTGACCCTTGTTATAATCATAAGTAATGGGACTGATATACATTAATGACAAGTCCTAACACTTTCGACATATGTTCCGGGTCAGTTTTCAGCCATCATCATGGCTTGACATTGTATTGAAACCTATGTAGCTCAGCTTAATAATCAGAGACGTCACCTCTAGACTATTTAAACGGTGGTTGATATTCTGCTTATTCTTTTAACATCCATCGAATTATACTGATTAAGTTGCAATGTGTGCACTAGTCTGGGGGGGGGGAATTAGACAGGTGCCCATGTTCTACCTTTATAACGATACAAAATAGATAACTAGTATATCAGCCACTAACTTTGTATAAATACCTTAAAATCTATTATATTTGCATGTCCCCACTAAGAACAAATAAATTTCTAATTCTGGACTCATGCGTGAAGGGGCAGAAAGAGGACTTGATGCATAAATAAACTACGCGAAAACGAGGGTTATGTTTAGTGACTTTTCACGGTCACTGTGGTTATCGAGTCTACAAAGTAATAATCTGACTGTTTGTGCGAAATAACAATAATAAACCGAAATCAACTACTTAAACATTAAAAACCAAGGACCATTGGAAAACGATTTTAAATTTTTGTCAATGCGTACCGAAAACTTGGAGCCCATCGTGTTAAACTTTCTCCAGATTGTGATAATCTTCATGTGTTCATTGGTAGATAAACTTGTGATCGACTACTAATGTCACTAATATAACTCATGTCTACCGGAAATAAAACAGCCATTATATATGACAATAGTTGACTATCCTACAATATGGCTAATAGAAATGTAATTCGTCATATTTAAATTCAGTAGTCCAAGCTAATGTGCTCGATGTGAAACCTTAAAAGCCCGAGTCCGATCCCTAGAGAAGTTTGATGATGATGAGTCCCAAACTAGGTTGGAACATCTCTCAAATGCTCTTTAAGTTTAAATGTTTTTATCCCGGTGAAATCAGTTGGTGACGAAAAACTTTTCACACTAAAGTCACCTAACTGAATGGGACACCTGACGATTCTTAGTTATAACCTGTTGAGTGCGTCCATCATCAGGTTTTTACAGTACAGCCCCAACACCACCAAATATCTTGTACTGTTGAAATTAAACCACTTGACAATAAGTCTTTTCTAAAACAAAGACAACCGATAGGACTCTTTGGTTTTATTACTTAACCAAAACAGTACAACCAAAAATACATCCCGTAAATAATACTTCAATAACTCGTGACATATTACAAAGAAAAGAAATACTTCAATTATCAAATAAGTGCATACTAAATTCATTACATCCAGAAAGAAACGAACGTCAAAATAACACTTAGTAAATTACTTTCCCTACAATGAGAAAATTGGTTCTTCTGTATGAGTTCAACAAGAAAACTGAAAATCGTTAAGGTTGTTCATTTAGTCTTTTCAGCAATGAGAGCATACAAATATTATAGACCGCTTTTCTAGTTCAAAGATTCAGGTGAGTGACTTAAATTCTTGTAGAGTTTTGCAATGATGAGTTATGTGCGATAGGGCCTCATACTTAATAGATGCTAAGTAATTACTAACAGAAAACAGCATCCGGGAGAATAAAATTAGATGCACGTAAAAATATACATGTATATATCCGATGAATATAAGTATTTAATTAGCAATGATAGATATTCCATACGCAAGTTTAGTCTAAATAGTGAAATGGTCATACATGATTAAGCTTTGAACATAGGTCACAACTTATTAGATAATTAGCTTAACCATTTGATGTCGTAAGGTCAAATCGGTAATATTAAACACATGATTGACTCCATCCTTCAACACTTCCACGGTTCGCAAGAAATAGAATCTTAATGGAAACACGGTAAATGACTTCAATCACTTTGATTTGATTTACCAAGCGGCAACGACCAAATATGATGAAATCGACCTTTGTTGACTGGATTTAATTACTTTTAAACCATCAAGGAGGAAACTCATTAAATTTATTGGTAGGTTCCATGACAGTGCACCTAATATAACCACCTTCACAAAAATAGCTGCAGTTATGTATGCCGATAACAAAACTAAGTAAATTGTCACCGGATATTGGAAAGGAAGTGAACAATAACAAACCAGAACTGATCACAAAAACAGCATTTTAACCTTGTCTAACACGTCGTAAAGTACATCACTGTGTGCCTCCGTCAACATGAAAAACGGGTCCCTTACTACCTTGGATTTTCTGCTCAATATTATATTTATAAACGCTATTATTATCTCTGCAGTCCACAATATTGGCCAAGAGTCTGAAAGCCATTTAATTAGTACAGGTGATAACAATCACTAGTTGCGTAAACCTTAACAGGGTCGTGAGTATCACTGACTACTCTTGTACTAGAACGAAACAAGTGACCACTGCAACTTAGTCTCCAATGGTTACCTAGTTAAAATCAGTCAGTGGTGTAAAGTTATTTGAAAATGAACAATCTCCAAGAACTTCCTTAACAAATACATTTAATTGAACTGATGCCATGATATTCATTGTTAATTAGCGAATCCCTGATTACTAAATGATGTACCTTCAAACTGCTACGGAAATCGCGGTGAAATCGAAAAAACTGATTCATGGCTTTGTCACAGATTATTATCGATTTACTGTGCTTATTTAAGATTTGTTACCCGTGTAATTAACCAATCATATTACACTATATGTTTTTACAATGACACAATTCGTCAAATTCATTTCCACAATTGTATTTTGAAAAATTGAAGGTGAATGTTACCAAGTATTTAACTCTAACTCATTTTTGATTCAGTGTGATAGTTTCTACGGTAAACATAAATTCTGGACTATATTACTAACTGGTGTATAAATAAAAGCATGAAAAACCTACAGTCGGTCATAATCAATTTAGAGCTTGGCATAAATAAGCGTTAGCTAAAGTTTCCAGACCAAATTAGTACAAAATATTTGGACTCAAGGTGTAGAAGAGGATAAAGAGTCAATACAACTTGGCTATTGTGATTGATTCTAAGCAGTGTCATCCAATGCCTCCAATTAATAAAAAGTATTATTATGCAGTAAGGAGAACCAAGAAAGTTTTTCAGAGAACTATATTCATATTGATGAAAATAGTATTAATCTCAGATTGCTAGATTTTAAACGAACTAAAATATTTATGTCATGTTGAACGTTTGTAAGACACTGTGTGGTCCACTCTATGTAATGTTGTAGAGATTGAGCGCAATTTAATTTCTGCAGAGTTGACAATAAATTGTGGACCAGTTTCCTCCCAAGAAGTAGGAACATTTATATTCCGATCAGCATACACCAACAGTTCGAAAGTGCCTATTAATCGAAAAATATGTATATTACTCACCAAACAAGCAAGGTGGATTCATCCACAATAGTGATTAATGGCTAATTATTGTTCCTTTAGGGCCGTCTTTTCGCATTCTTACTACGGAGAATAACAGAAAGATAAAACGCTGCAATGTTCTTATGCTCCCAATTACGCACAGGCTTACATAAAAAACCAAGTAGAATAATAGTTTTTAAATATTATACAGTAAGTTAGTCATGAATAATGTCGAACCTAGGAAATGTATTGGTTCGCGTTGCTACACATCAGCAGAGCAAAATGAATACTAAGGTAGTAGGATATCGGCAGTGAAAATAATTGACAAAGAACTAGAATAGGAAAGAAGTAATTCGTAGAAATGTATGTAGTGATTTTAAAACTCAGGACACAACGGAAGACGAGTGAATTCATCATCGTCATTTAAATCAGCTCTGAGATACGCCGACAGTTGTCTCTAACCATTGATCACAATAATCGTAAGAACCAAAGCTAGGTGGTCTGCACCTACCAGCATGACCCAGAACAACAGTCGCCGTTCAAAGCTTATTTTTGACCTACTCCTACACCAAAACAATTGTGTATAGAGATATATAATGGAAGGTATACGTAAACCATTTCCCAAACACTTAGGTCGGCGAAGATCCACAATCTCATCAACTGAATTACCATCTTCACCATACTATCAGTCATTTGATCCTTAATATGAAAATGGATTATTTAATAATAAATTAGCCTCGAAAAATATAGGATAAGAACACGACAACTTACATGAATTATTTAATACTGGTAAAAATGTATTTGAAGCAACAATTTGCCGAATAACACCTTGAATTTCGGTTTGTATTTGAGCTAAAGACTTCGTTCCAACCGAATTACTGAGGAAAATCGACAGAATAGACACACATTACATACTCACTTGGTATCTACCTTTTCAGTCATCATGTCGAATTGCCACCTTTCTAATACTTCTTCAGTTTTCACAGACTTAATTATCAATGCTAGTCGATGCACATTCCCATTCTCTAACCATTCTTCATTAAAAAAATACATTAATTGAATTGTTAATAATTACTCTTCACTTGATCCAATATTACATTTAAGTACTTAATTAGATTTTCATCCGTAGTAACAAGAACACTAAGATCGTACTTAATATTTTGTTTAAATGATGCTGATGGGTATATTCCACGCTGATATAAAATGCTATTCAAAGCATAAACTAGTGGGGAGAAAAAAAAACTGGTAAAATTTGAAATTCTATAACGTACAAAAGTAGTCCGTCAATAATTCAGCAGAACCTTTCAACGATATAGTGCTCGCAGTTTCAGTTGGCATTAGTATGTTGTAACAGTGAACTAGCCTAAAATTTTGAAAACAAATAATTGAAATTTATATTGACACGACATTAGTGTAAAATTAGTTAAAGGGAAAAGGACTGATTACGATTTAGTAAGAACAAAATAGCTAGTATTGAACATAGGAGTACAATTTTCAAGAAAGCGAAATAGCATAGATTACTCAGGTAAACAATTCAAGCACAGAGTGTACGAATAAATTAACATTTCGACCACTGAAAAAGGACATTGTGCTAGATACATAAACTGAACTAATATTACTGCCAAAAGAAACATTATTAACACAATTAATCTTATTACAAACCCAAAAATAGCATAAGCTACATTGAATTTTAATCCTTCAATGCATTCTGGCTCCCTGATTAGGATTTTGGAGATTATGTAGGTATTTAGATTGAAGTGTTATTAGATATGAAGGAATTTCATGGTTAATAGAGACCTTGCCGCGAAAAAGAAGAAGGCTCAACTGTTTTATAATTTTAGGAAAATTTCCTCAATCTCCTGACTTATCGTTGTATTGTTTCCTCTCCAGAAAGTAATACACAAACGACAAAGTCAAATACTAGTTTTAAAGGTTTAATTTATGATCATGAGAACTAATAATAACAGTGATTAGTGAAATACTAAGAGTAACGGCATCTGAAGATAAAGTCCAAGTATTCAATACAGTATATAACGTCAAACACCTGTAACAGAATGGCGTATAATCAACGTAAACAATTGTGTTCTACGGCTGCATGGTCGGACTTTCGAGAACTTTGGCTTTATTGGTACGAAGAGAGGGATATAACTATGCAACCTCCCACAAACATTTACAGGTTGCTAATATATCTCGAATATATACAGAAAATCAAGGGAAGTAGACAAATAAAACAAGAACAAATGAGCAGCAGTGAGCTGTCAAAGATTTGAAAAATATGTAGAGGACAAAGGCTTGAGCTGCAGTGACTTCGATTTAGGCTATTCAATTTGACTATCGAGTCCCGCATCTACCAGAACTACACGGGGTCTTTCGTAATTTTCATACCAACAATCAGTTATTTCAAAAAGCAGTATTACGTCCTGACTTCCTTGTCTATAAACTCTTAACAACTTAATCTCATTCTAACGATGTGAAGTTTAACAATACGCAAGCCAATAATCGTTTATGTTAAACCTGAATCGATGTCGTGGAAACTCGGAAAGACGAAACACTCTCTCTAGTCTCTGAAAAAATGGGCTTATCTTTAGCAATGAATCTAATGACTGGAGGCCATGCGTAATTAACGAGCAATGTTCAGAAAGCTGAAAGAACGTAATTGAAACACTAACAACGAGATCAGAAATGTACGATAGTAAGATACAAAACAAGATCCTTGATTTTGAATAACCAGCAGAATTTAATCTTTTTTAATTACTATGCTGTTTGATAAGATATTTCCAGGAAGACAATCAAGTTAGATTCTTATCTTCACCATTTGACACATTCCTCGCTGAGAAACATAATCGTATCAGAGTTGAACGTGGTCGACTTCCATGGATTAAAAGCTATGACTGGAGATGCTTTGATGTATTTAGGTATCTAATCCTACTAATTATGGGACGCCAATGATTATGACAGGACAAAATATGAAGTAAAATCTAGAGTCACAAATGAAGACCTGGCACAGACCCTAGGACTATGTATACGGTCCCACCTTTCAAACACCTCCCTGTAGAATTGGCGAACTGTCGTTTCTTGAGATCTGTGTCTAAGTGATCGGGGTGTCCTAAATTGTAGAGTACGGCTCTTTGTATTTCGTCTGAAACAGTAACCCGTTATCGCACTTACCTATATGCTGCAATATTACCAGCACAGAGAACCAGTCCTTAGTTCTAAAAACAATCTTTAGTTTAAGACTGAGCTCAGTATTATATCCTTTATATTTCCCATTTTTTCGTTAGCTTGGAATAAGTCAACGTAAGTTGTTTCCTCCTATTCTGTTTACGACCATATTAACATTGGAATTCATTGACTAGATTACAGTGTTAGAACCAGTAGTATCAGCCATATCAATTACTGTCCTAAGTAGATACCTGTTACAACTGTTGGTCTAGATCTAATTACGACGCAATCAAACGTAACAACGCAAACTTTTGAAAAGCCGCGAGTTTCTTATTTTCTATTAGCCGATGCTTTAAAACATGACTGTGTTCTTCAACTTTAACTTTGCTTAGTAGAATTAACGAACTGTCGTTTCTTAAGATCTACATTTAAATAATGAAACTGTTCTTAATTTTGAGGCCTGCAATTAATGGTTACATTGCTTTTGAAACTGAGAGGAAAATGGACTGTATAAAGAGTTACGAATAGAAGTAGCTCCTATAGTAACTCCATAGTACTGATTAAGCCTGAATGTGCGTCAATGCCTTCTTTGAATGATCTGGCGGAAGGTGGTAACAAAGCCACTTCGGATAGGGAGTTCTGTAGTTTATTTATCTGTGGTTTTAAAATGTTGGCCCGAATTCTTGTATAGGCTTTCTCCAGTTCTGTTCCATTGGAGTGTCTTTCTAGATTCATTTCGAAAATGAGGAGAATAAGTGGTCTACCAGAGCAAAACGGGCTGTAGGTTGCATCATAGATTAAGATCGTATGCCCCATCACCTTCCCGTGCTGTACTGAATGAAATTTTAATGCTTTAGGTCATCCTGAGTTAAGTTTATTTTTTAGCCCCTTTACCTTTTTGGTTGCTCTTGTGTTAAATTTAAGTTTAATAGTAGAAACCGCCATAGTCAGTAATAAAGGCACTCAAAACCTCTGTACACTGTTAGTTTTCTTATTAATGTTTGCTGTACTCATCTATTAGCACCCTGCGTTTGTTTGGTGTGGTTAGCACTTTGAATTCGATGGTCCTTTTGCAAACCTGCGTTACGTTCTTTTCGTCATTTCCATGGTGTCATGTTTCCTCTCTTTTTAGAGGTGCGTCAATCAACTTTGCTAGTATCATATTTTTTAATTATCTTGTATAGTGTCTTCTATTTTCACGTACTGACACCACTCACAATGAATATAATGAACTTATCTGCTTGATTTGTTCCAAGGGTTTTCGATATTTGTTTCGAGTAACTGACTCAGGAGTATGTCCTGTATTCGACCAAATTGCTCTTCCTGGTATGTTCTGGGTAATCTTTGGCAATCAAACCTACACATGGCCATAAAACAAGTAGCTGAAGACAGTGAAGAGGCAAGTTTATTTAATGGCAAGTAGAACGTGAATAATACGGCATAGTTTATGTTGATTGACTATGGGAGGAATTGATCTCTATGGTGCGTTGTCATGATCTGGTGGTAGTCTTTAGTTAGTTGTGTCCTCTGAAATAAATATGGTCCAGCTTCATTGACGAAAACCTATACAACTGCTTGTAAATTATTCATGAGTACAGCTCATTCCACCTCTGAATAGATTCGTGAGAGCTCTGAGAAATCCAAGCCAAAGGACAAAGTCCATGTGTTCAACATCGGTTAATACATATGATTAAGGCCTCAGTAGTCTTTGCTACAGTGCAAACTTCGAAACGATAACATTATTCCACGTGGTTAGCTTATTTTGTCTCTATCGAGATACCTTGCATGCTTCTCGATTTATAATACCCTTAGTAGAACACCAGCAGTATTACCTAACTCCACTAACAACCTTATAGTATCCTGAGACGACAAAATGGTAGCGCATTTAAACCAAACGCTCAAAGGTTAATCCTAGTTCACTTAAACCGAGTGATTTCCCCTCTACCAAATTTTCTCTTCATAACCCGATTGGACAGATCCAAATTGCAGTAATCTCAAAAGACCATGTACCTGATAGCTTTCCCTCTGCACACCCAAAAACATCCGTCGACGATGCGTTTATTTACCAATCAACAACTAGCTGACAATCGCACACCACTTGTTAAAGTCATTCAACATTACCGATTAGAACACTGATATTGCCACTTACAAAATGGAAGTTGTCAACATTAAATCGGCACTTACCAAGATACAGTATGTTCTTCAAGATCTAGCCCCAATATCATTCCTATTTGGTAAACATAATAACATTGACATAGAATTAGTAAAACAAGCTGAAGTTTTCCTAAATCTCATTTCAAATAAGTTTGTAAAACGTATTAGTCCGCTCCATAAAGCATTGATTTAAATCATCCCTCAGAATTCCCCTCTAAATTTGGTAAAGGTAACTCTGTTAAAGACTACTGGGATGCTTCAAGTACTTTGTGAATGCAAGAGACTGAGAGAAAAAACTGGCAAGGTAGCTGCCTAATTCTTTTTTATTTTAACTTTACACAGGATTCTATGAAATTTACTAAGCCAGTGAATCGTATAAGAACCAGTAGTGAGTACAAGAATGTACTAAATGTTGTTGACAAAACATCACTACAACGCAGAGCTCGTAATAGATATAACGGTACGGCTCCTAACTTAAGTAAATCCAAACATAGATTAATAGGTAGAAATAAACTCAGTCAAACCAAGTCTGGCATTAGGCCGTGGTATTGGTGACATGCCATCAGAACCATCAACCCCGCCGACTAGACCTAAAAACTGGGGGTCACATGATTCAAATGAACCGATTACTTTATCTGGTGTAAGCCCGCATACTTTGTTATTAGCATCGGAAAGTGGCTGTAGATCTTATAGATTTAGTCAATACTATCCTTAGGAGTATGACTGATTCCAAAACTAAAGCAATGCTTGTGGAAAAGTCATAAATTGTAAAGAATTTACGCGCTTGAAAAACGACAAAGGAACTCAAACATTGGTCTAACGATAGGTTATAAGCACCCAGTAAATAGCAGTAGATATTCGCCATTAGTATCAGACAATGAATTTCAAACTGTTCGCACCAACAAGACCGAAACAGTTGTTACCTTAATAGGTTAAACAATAAAAGTAAAGATAAATCCCGAAATGCTAGGCAAACTAAATCTCCGATATCTAAACTAAAAGTTAATAGCAATAAATGATTTCTCTCTTCCGACCCTAATCTACATAATTACTCTAAAAAAGGAAGTGATACATACTACTGCACCAGAGTACCGAGTACTATTGACCTAGGACAATACTGCGCACAGAAGTCACCCATTCCCACTTATACTATCGCAGTCCCAAATAAATGGTAGGAATGACTCACTACAGCGATGGCGACGTATAAATGTCCAGGTCACAATACCTAGCAGACCCTTCACCAGATAAACTGGACGAGCTTTATGGCTTACTTCAGACACCTTGACTGGAACAACTAATTCACGGAAGATGATGCTGATAAGCTGACTGATATACTTTACTACAACACTTACAATACGCCTGACATAGTTGCACCTTTAAGATATACTAAACCCTAAATTCCAAAATGCACTCTTATCACCACTACTGCACGAAGAAACCTACGTAGACATGCATCTAAATTCTACAAGTTGAAAGATTTTTCCTCTCTTATAACTGTGAAAGAAATATATATTAAGGCCGAGGCGGATAGTATACAAATGGAAATCGCACTAGAAAAACAGGCTACTATACAAAATAACCCTACAAAACTTCTCAAGACCTTTCGGAACAAAATCAGTAGCGCTAAGATAAAGGGTGGAAACCTGTTTATCTGTGGCAGTAAAATATATGATGACCCTTGCCGTATAGCTGATTTATTCAGTTAGCACTTTACCACTACACATACCATTGAAAACCACATAGATGGGAACGAACCTATTACGCCACTATCATGCAAAATCAGGGAGATAACATTCACTATAGAAAATATTACGAAGGCCAGCACTACGTTAAAGCACTCATACGCCTTGGTTTCTGATGGTATACCAGCTAATGTACTTAACTATGGTGGTACCGACTTCCACCTGGCACTTCTTAAACTATTTACAATATCACTCTCTACCGCATACTACCCTACCCTATGGAAAACTACATGTGTCATTCCTTAGTTTAAATCCGGACCTGTATGAAATAAAGAGAACTACCGACCTATCAACCTAACCTCTCTTGTATCAAGAGTAATGGAAAAAATAATCAAGGTGGAGTTACTCCGTTATCTACTTAAGAACGAAATGCTCTCCCCCTCTTAACATGGATTCTTAAAATCTAGGTCTTGTAACACATGCATACTAGACTATCTAGATGACATAACTGTACATCGAGACAAAAGACTCCTAGTATCCGCTTCATTTCTCGACTTCAGTAAAGCTTTTGACAAAGTCCCGCATAAACGACTACTCATTAAGCTAAAGTCATACGGGGTCAAAGACCCACTTCACTCATGGTTTGCATCTTTCCTAGAAGGAAGACAGCAAACAGTAAAGTATAATAATAGCCTCTCATTACCTAAACCAATTACTAGCGGCGTAATACAAGGAAGTGTACTGGGTCCATTATTATTCATTATTTACATAAATGACATAATTAACGTTATAAAACATGGTCGACCGTATTTATATGCGGATGATCTCAAGATAGTATGTAGCTGTAAATCGGATGTTTTAGAAGGTATGACTCTGATTCAAAAGGACCTCGATAGCCTAACTGCCTGGATCCAAAAATGGTAACTACCACTTAACCATAGTAAATGTGGAATCATGCACATAGGCAACCATAACACCCAGTTCACGTTTTATCTAAATGGGTCTACAGTCCAAATACTCCAATCAACAATCGGCTTCGGCATTAAATATTTAGGTAACTTAAAGTTCATAGAGAACGCCTTCTCTATAGTCTTAAAAACTAGAAAATTAACAGGCTTTCTACCTAAAAACTTCTTTACAAGGGAGGCTAAACTTACTTTGTTTGAGATATGTGTAAGACCTACACTCGAGTACTGCTGATTTATCTTCTTAAGCATGAAGAGCATAGATAGGACATGTATTGAAAACGTACAAAGAAGTTTTACACGCCGAATTCTAGGAACTAACAGCAACATGAACTACACGGCCAGATGTAAAACACTCTCCTTAGAACCCATATGTCATCGTTGACTACGACAAAACTTAATATTTTTCTATACAATTATCACCGGAATATCATTCTCAGCCTTCTTTCCCCAATGGAACCAAATGCATAGATACGATCTTTAAAACCACGAGGCAACATTACTTATCAATAAATACCAAGCACAACAATGCTGTAAGTTCTTTATCGTCAGTCAGTCAGTCAGTTACAACGTAGAACTTGGTACATACGTACATCGGTTCAAGTTGCCGTGCCTCAATAAGCTGATAGAGAATAAACTGTCGGACCAAATCCCAGAGTAGGGGAGGTAGTAACAGAGTAAGTACTAATGGAAAGGCATAGAAATCAGATATGAGATTTGAGATAAAAAGTGATTCAGTAAAGAGAAAATTATGATAAGCCCGAAAACTAGAATTTGGAGGAAGACAAGGAATGGATGCACCTGCGCCATTGCCAACGATTTTGAGCCATATCAACTAAAGTCTCTAACCCTTTGTTACGATCATCGTGTGGGCCCCAACCAGGTAGTCTGCATCTATTAACATGGCTCAGCCCAATTGTCAATGACTTCATGGATTGGTGCCATGTTTTCGTTTGGTCGCCCCTAGCTTTCTTCCAGCCTACCCCTACAACAGACAACATGGCTCGTCGAGGTAGACGGTGGTCAGGCATACGCAACACATGTCCTAACCACCTCAGCCAGTGAAGATTTGTAGCGACTTAAGTTAACTAGCTAAAAGATGATTTCACAACTTATGTATACACGTAGATAAGAAAGCTTAAGTATTCATTTACTTCCTCATTCTTTATAGGGATTATATTTCCTATTATCTTATATTGAATGTTGAGAGACATTGTGTGTTTGAATGATTAGAATTCCGCTCCAACCGTCTCCTGTGCACGATATCAAATAAGGACCTATTAACAAAGATTATTGTTTCTTCTGTTAAAATAGAACGGAACGTGCCAAAATGTTATACCGGTGAGCCCTGTATTGCACATTATATTTAACTTATTATTGTACGTTAAATAAGCCTTCCGTTTTTGTAGTAATTTAGACTACGTATATATTATATATAGCATTTAATTTTTATCGTTAGGTACTACTATTAAACTCATTGTTTTCCGTTTTTATTACATTATTATATTGTTAATAATATGTCAAACTCAACCCCAATTAAAAGCCTAGAGGATATGTCAGCGGTAGACATAGACACCGTTATGACTACAAATGTTCGACTTCCAGAATTCGATCGTAGTGATCCTGAGTTGTGGTTCACTCAGCCAGAGCATTATTTCACGAGACACAATATAAAATCTGAAAGAGTTCGCTATCTAGACTTATGTTCAGTCCTACCTCCCTCAGTAGTCAAAGAAGTCCGTGACTTGATTTTAAGTCCACCAACACCACAACCATACACCATCCTAAGACGAGAAATAATGAATCGTCTATCATAATCAGATGGACAACGAATTCAAAGGCTTTTCCAGGGAGAAACATTAGGCGATAGGTCACCATCACAGTTTTTGCGTCATCTTCAAGCTTTAGTGGGTGACAACACAGTGGGTGAAGCAGTCCTAAAACAAGGATGGATACAAGCTCTCCCATGCTACGCTCAACACTGTTTGGACGCACAAGATCCTGACACCTCTCTATCTCATTTAGCACGTATCGCGGACCGGATAATAGGAAGAGATCCCTCAACCGCATCACGTTTGGTACATCATACTCAAAAAGCGGAATCAACAAATGATCCAGTCATAGCACAACTGATTGCGAGTGTTAAAAGTCTTACAGAAGCTGTCAGCAAAATGAAAACGAGTGATAGAGATAGGGGCAGGTCACCACAACGACCAAGATCCAAATCACGGAACAGGTCACAGGGGTCCAGACAATCTGGACAATTTTGTTGGTATCACTGGAAATTCGGTGCTCAATCGACCAGATGCGACCAACCATGCGCCTGGCCCAAACAGACTTCGAAGAACCAGGGAAACGAATAACCCCTCCACAGGTTGCGACAACTGAGGAGGGGTGCCTAAACAGTCGCTTATTTAACGTTAGAGACAGAAATTCAGGCTTGAACTTTTTGGTAGATACTGGTGCTGCACTTAGTATCATTCCTAAGAATAAAACCGAGCTGGGTCGAGAAACTTCCTTAGTTACACTTCAAGCTGCCAATAAGACTAAAATCGCGACGTTTGGGCAGAAAACGTTGACTCTAGATTCGGGGTTTAGAAGACAATTTCCTTGGGTTTTCACTGTAGCCGATCTAGATCTGACAATATTAGGAATGGATTTCCTAGAGAGATATGAATTTCTAGTTGACACTAATAAACGACGTTTGACATTAACAGAAACTTCGAAATTCACAAAAGGCATCGAAAGTAATGTCACATCTCTAAACTTAATACAAACTCCGCCAGTAACAACGGAAAAGTTCCAGGATATACTCGCCGAATTTCCAAACTTAACAAAATCAAACCCTCAAACTTCCAAAACTAAGTTAAAAGTATGTCATATAATGAAAACGGAAGGTGCACCTGTTTTTGCTAAGCCTAGGAGATTAGCACCTGATAAACTTAAAATAGTCAGAGCCGAATTCGATTACATGCTACAGCTGGGCATAATACGTCCGTCTGATAGCCAGTGGGCATCTCCTTTGCATATGGTTCCAAAGAAAAATAGAGGCGATTGGAGACCGTGCGGGGATTACAGAGCCCTTAACTGTCAAACGGTATCAGACAGGTACCCGATACCACATATACAAGACTTTACGAATGGTTTACAGGATATGAAGGTATTTACTAAAATCGACTTAGTCAGGGCATATCACAATATTCCAGTAGCTGAGGAAGATATTCCGAAGACAGCTATCACAGCACCTTTTGGATTATTCGAATTTGTGCGCATGCCATTCGGCCTACGGAACGCGGCACAAACATTCCAAAGGTTTATGGATAATCTACTTCGAGATATGCCGTTTGCTCAGGGGTACATAGATGACTTACTGATTGCCAGCCTGGACTTAAAATCACATGAACAACATGTGAGAGCAGTGTTGGGACGATTAGATCAAAATGGCATGAACATTCATCAAAGTAAGTGTGTTTTCGGTGTAGAAACATTAGAATTTCTTGGGCATACCATAAGCCCTGAAGGAATTACACCAATCAAACAGGAGGTAGACACTATTAAACAATACCCTATACCAAGCTCTCTGACACAACTTCAATGTTTTCTAGGTTTAATAAACTTTTATCGCAGATTCATACCCGGTTGTGCACAACTAATGCAACCATTGACGGATTTGCTCAAAGGAAAACCGAAGGAATTCAAGCTAATCTCTGAGGCTGTCGAAGCTATTAACCAGTTAAAGGATAAACTTGCTCGAACAGCTACATTAACTAATCCAAATTCTCATTACCCATTTGCTTTGATGGTAGATGCTTCTGACAAAGCTGTAGGCGGTACTCTTAACCAACTAGTTAAAAACGCCTGGAAACCGATCGCATTCTTCTCAAAGAAACTGGCTCCAGCAGAGGCGAGATATTCTACTTTCAGTCGAGAACTCCTCGCAATCTACCTAACCATCAAGCATTTCCGACACATGCTCGAAGGCAGGGAATTCACAGTTTATACGGATCATAAACCGTTAACCAATGCATTAAAAGCGAAAGTCGATAAATACTCACCTCGAGAAGTCCGACACCTCGACTACATATCACAGTTCACTAGTGATATACGTTACGTAAAAGGTCAAGAAAACCAGGCGGCAGATGCATTATCAAGATTAGAAATGAACATAA
The DNA here is from genome assembly GCA_025215515.1 of Schistosoma japonicum. NCBI lineage: Eukaryota > Metazoa > Platyhelminthes > Trematoda > Strigeidida > Schistosomatidae > Schistosoma > Schistosoma japonicum. The sequence continues at coordinate 83,430,260 of CM046069.1, read as the reverse complement.
TACAACAGTCAACAATAAATTTCGAGACTTTAAGAGACAGCCAGGAAAATGACCTAGAATTACGAAACCTACTGTCAACTGAAAGCTCTAGTCTCAAACTAAAACAGCTTCCGTGTTTCAGGACCAAAAAAATTAGAGCACCACTTAGCCCTCCTTTTGAAGGTCCATTTAAGGTTATTGCAAGAAAACCGAAATATTTTGTAATTCAGAAGCAAGGAAACACCGACTCAGTAAGTATTGATAGGCTAAAACCGGCTTATCTAGATAATCGACCCCCATACGTGTTGTTAGATCGTTTACCCGACCAAACAATCACGGAATTAAAAAGTGGAAACGTTAAGGCTATAAAATTGGCTAAAAGCGTTAGATGGGCACAACCGATTGTCCAGACAGGGATACCCACGTTTTTAGTTAAGTCTAAAGGGTTATCACGTAATGTCTGAAATCTCGAGTTTGTAGATATATATTTAAAAATTTAGATAAAATAAACAGTAATTTTCGCTTTGCCCTATATCGACGTTGTCTAAGTAGTTTTAATAATAATTAGTAATAGTCTTAAGTATTATTCTACACATTTCCACGCGAATTTTGTTTTTTGATATATGAACGATATAGTCAACTTTTTTTTGTATATATAAAATAAATTGTACTTAAGCAATATATTCTTAAACAATCCGTTGAGTACTGTAAGCCGGAAACCTATCAACGGAGATAAGGCACTAAAAAACAGAATATTTAATTCAGGTGAGTGTGGTGAGCAAGTTTCGCCTGCAGAACTAATAATTTTTCTAGGTTCCTCACTATTAGTAGACAATACCATAAATAACACAAATGAACCTCGACAATAACGAATTCCGAAAACAACCCAGGCGAGTTTCACTGTTTCTACAAGTTGATTTACTAAACACACCACTATTTAACATGTATGCATTTTTACTTAGACTAATACTAAAACCATTTTTCACTGGAGATATGCACTTTTAATAACTTGATACGACAACATACTACTACGAAAAAGTGTGTTGTTTTCAGGAAACATATCACATTCCATAGTGATTCGACTGTTTTTAGTTCTAATTGTTTTTTTACAAGGTATAAATAGCACTAAGCTAACTACAGTAAGTTATTAAACGTCTACATTATTTTTAGCATTTGTCAACTGTAGTAACATAAGTCATGTCTAAAATTTTAGATTTTGTTGGTATATTTTCTTTGTTTTTTAGTAATTTATAAAAACTTACACACTTGTAAGATTAGAATCTACTCATTTATTAGTTGACTTTAGAAGATACAGCTTCACTATGACTTTCATGCCTACCACTCATCGAGTGAGTAATCTGTAAAGCGCAGATTATTTCCTTAACCTAATAAGCTTAAGCACTCTTATATTCTCGGTAATTCATTTTTTTTCTAAGTATTTACCATAATTTTTCATCCTAACGGTTACTATCAGTACCCACCGTTACGAACCCAGTCATAAAAGGCGGTTGTCACATTTTCAAGGTAGCCTATTCGGTTTGACTCCTGGCAAGTTTAAGCACTTATATATATACATTTTTCAGTTGAATTGATATACATTTTTTGTAATGCATTTGCAGGCACAGATATCTACACCATGTTTATTTTCTTCCAGGTTCCAAATTAATCTGGAAACCGAACACTTACGTAGAAACGATGACTTATCAATCATAATTGTACGTTTTATTTTTGTATTTTAACTTTTTATACAAACAGTGGAGCAATTGCATAGGTGTGATGGAGTTTCATCAATATTTTTTGAAGTAGATTTTTTTTTCATTTTGACTTGAGGGCGACTCAAGAGGTAGGTGAGTAAACACCTGATAACCGGACAGAGCATGGAAAAATCGTACCTCACCAACATGGTGTTGGGTAGCCCGCTCGCGGTTCTTCCTCAGATATTCTTGTTTCATTTTCTTACTCTTATTTTCCAATCTCTGGTCACCAATAGAAGCTTAAGTCCAAGTATCTAATTATCATTTGTGGGAGAATGTAAACCCTACATATTCGATAACCAGCACTAAAAGTAAATGTAATCCACGTTGAATCGTCCAATACTAAAAGACTGTTTACAGTTGATCTAATGTCAAGTGCTGAATGTGCTAGTAATTATCTATTGAGCTACAGTGGCAGAACTACGATTGTTTTATTAGTTAAGTTGATCGAACTGACGTTCCTAAGGAAGTCAATTCTAGGAGGAAGCTAATGTAGCGACTTAAGTTAACTAGCTAAAAGATGATTTCACAACTTATGTATACACGTAGATAAGAAAGCTTAAGTATTCATTTACTTCCTCATTCTTTATAGGGATTATATTTCCTATTATCTTATATTGAATGTTGAGAGACATTGTGTGTTTGAATGATTAGAATTCCGCTCCAACTGTCTCCTGTGCACGATATCAAATAAGGACCTATTAACAAAGATTATTGTTTCTTCTGTTAAAATAGAACGGAACGTGCCAAGATATTATAGATTCACTACTTCATCGATAGACTTACCATACTTACCCAGTACTCTATTCTTAACCCACGCATTGCTTACTCGGTGGTAGCAGCAAACACGAGCAATGTTTAGAAGACATCTATGATCAAATACTAGAAGCCTACGAATATTCTTTATCCTTAATGGCCATGTTTCACATCCATAAAGTAAAACGGATCTAACTGCTGCGCAGTAAACGCGTCCTTCGTCAGTAAACGAATGTCTCGCCTACGCCACAAGTGGCGCAAGTTGGCAAAAGACAATCGGGCCTTATGTATACTAGCCGAGATTTCATCAGACACCAGACCGTCAGGACTCATGAGGCTCCCGAGATAAGTAAAGTGGTTAACACATTCAATTACTTCGCTCCCTATCACTATCTTTGATGTCGAATTAAGCCAATCCTGAAGAAACATTTCGCATCTTGATGGGAAGAATTGCATCCCGAACATGCTTACATTCGTGTTTAAGGTAGTCAAATGATTTTGCATTTTGTCAGCATCTTCACCCAATAGAACTATATCATCTGCATATTCTAAGTCAGTAAGTTTATTTCCTGGAAGGAGGTCAACCCCAGAGAAATCAGATGACGACTATGTTAACTCTAAAAGTATATCAAAGATAAAATTAAATAAAAATGGAGAAAGCGGACAACCTTGACAAACATCACTAGAAGTGATTGATTCCGAAGACAGTCTGCCATAAGCTCTAACACGACATGTGGTGTTTGAGTAGAGAGCTTGTATAAGGTTAATGTACTTCTCCGGTACGTCTTTCAATGACAGACATTGCCACATAACCTTACGATCAATAGAGTCAAACGCCGCCTTAAGGTCAAGGAATACAGCTATTGTTGGGCTTCTGAAAGTGTGCCTATTTTCCAGAACCTGCCTAAGTGTGAATGTTTGGTCTATACAACCACGTCCGGGTCTGAAACCATCTTGGTTCTCTCGAGTTTGCTAAGCATGAGCTTTAGTTAGACGTCTAAGTATTATTGAAGCTAATATTTTAGACACTATGTTCGTTAAACTGATTACTCGGTAATTGTCATACGAGGACTTCTGTCCTTTCTAATAGACCGGAATGGTTAGTGTTCGAGACCAGTCAGACGGGATTACGTCCAGTTCCCAAATTTTAGCCAAGATTTCAGTTAATCTCGCTGCTAAGGCTGGACCACCTTCCTTAAATATCTCAGGGGTTAATCCATCTGGTCTTACTGCTCTCCCTCGCTTTAAGTTTCCTATAGCCTTCTCAAACTCACTGAGACTTGGGGGACCATTGTTAATTTGCCATTCAGATTGCTTGGAGATGGTGGGCAACAGGGATGACGCCAAGGACCAGTTGAACTGTTCCCTAAAGTGTTCTGCCCATCGGTCTAATCTTCTGGATTGACAGTGAATAATGGAAACCATCTTTTTCGGAGATAGTTTCACTTACAGTTGGGTTCGTGATACCCGTTTCCTTGATATGTCTGAACAGTTGCCTACTGTTACCTATTGTCGCTGCCTTTTTCATCTCTTTAGCTTTCGCCAACTACCACTGCTCACGATCATTGCGTAAGCTTTTAATCAATTTGTGTTTAAGTTGCCTTCGTTCCTCATCATGTTCAGAACCAGATGGGATGTGTTGCCGAGCATCTATCAGTTCAGTGGATGCAGCTGAAATCCATTGAGTTTTCTTAACCTTTTGGTTTAGTTTATTAGTAGATATTACTGCTATTTCAACAGCTTTCTGGATATCATTTCAGGCTAGCTCAGGATTAGTACAGTTTACGCCGTTTACTAATTGGTTTTTTAGTTGTTCCTGGAATGTATTCTTGACTTTTTCAACATTAAGTTGAACTCTGAGGAGGATCCTTGTCGTGGATCTTTTACATCCAGTGAGACGCAGACTAATACGCGCTCGCACTAAGGCATGATCTGAGTCTAAACATGTGCTCCAAAACGAGCGGCAGTCTTCTATCGAGCCTCTCCAACGACGACTAATAGCAATGTGGTCTATTTGAGTCCAGCGTTGGGTTGATTTCGGAGGCCGCCATGTCAACTGATATCTTTCCTTATGCTTAAGGTTGATGTTTGCGAGAAATAGATGGTTATCTTAACAAAGTTGTAGTAATCGGTCGCCATTGTCTGTTCGTTGAGCCTCAACACTGTAGGATCCACCTAGGTGCCTTTATGTTTCATCTAGTCTACCTACTTGGGCATTAAAATCACCAGTCACTATTACTACATCAGTGCGCTAAGCTTTACACAGAAGGTCAGAAAGCTTTCTGTAAAATTCATCTTTCATTTCATCTGAGCTGCAGTCAGTGGGAGCACAGGCAGAGACAACGGTGTGTGTCCCTATCTTTACGAGCTTTTAAACTTAATGCTATACCAACGCCAGCAAGGCCTCGAGTGGTAGCAGTGGGGTCTTCGGAAACACGCAGAGGGAACCGAGCCAGTTCCTTATTTTCACAAGGTGAGGTCAAGCGAATGACTATGCTTGGGTCCTGTATAGGCGTTTCAGAGATGCAGCAAGTATCGATGGAACGGGATTCTAGAGTCATGGCTGAGGAAGCCTGTTTTCCTATTTGACATGACGTTAGAACGTTAAAAGTTCCAATATATAACTTAGTGCGCGGTTTTAGGAGACCAGGGATAACGTTTCGTGAACTCAAATCAATAGCATTAGAGACGCGAGGTGATAAAATTATGTTAGAAGGATTAGGCATGGTGATAAGAGAGTTATTAAGAGTTGAAGGTGGGATTTGGCTTCGAACAAGATGATCTCGTGTGCTGTAAGAGGTATGAGGGCGGTTTTCACTTCCTGGCTGCCCACACCATGGAAGGATATTGCTTCTTGAAGTACCTGAAAAAGAAACTGGGTTAGTATTGGTCATAGTGATCTTGGGGTACGACTGCAGAGCCCAAGGGGCAACTGCTTGGGGCCGATCACGCACGTCATTATTATGGGGAGTTTTTGAGGTGTTAGCTCCGTTCTTTAGAAGGCCTTACTGCCGAAGACGGGAATCCGTGGAGTAAGCTGAGGTGTGACATTTTCAGGGTCGTCCTTTTCTAAACTTTTCCTTCTGTTAAGAAGGTAGCATCTCTACAGATGCTGGTTATCCGAGGGAAACACCTTACTGCTGTCACACCTCGCTGCAGTCAGCAGTACGACTTCGCCATCAGATCCTAAGTTGTTGCCTTTGGTCTTATCGCTCTCCAACAGACCTGCTTGGCATGGTAGGACCTTGAGGAATTTGCGTTCCAGCCAATATAGCTCACTTGGGTCATCACGATAGGCAAGCCCGACCACCACATCAAGGTAGCAGCTACAATCGGGTTGTTTATCGTACTCTACAGCAAACTCTGGAGTAAGCTACCACAAAATATTCGCACTACTAACTCTATCCCAAGGTTCAAACGACTGATCACCACATACCTAGAATTTATAGACTCATACAAAATCGTTGACGACTTACCACTTAACGTTGAATCAACCCGCAATGGCTTATTAAGGCTCTAAAACTACAAACACTACATAGTGGCCAAAAAAAGCAATGAAAAGAAAATTCTGGTTTAAAACTGATCATTTTGCTCCCACTAATTAAAATTCGTTCATATTCTTTCTATTTCATATATTCTTCTATATCATTGTCGACCCGAGTTTGTGATCTGCTCTCCTATGGAATTGGTCTCCTTTAAGGCAACTTACTCCAAGCGCTGGTTAGGAATGTAATTAACGCATCAATAACTCACCGTTCAAGACCAACCCACATAAATTGGCTCTTTTAACCTAATATCAAATACTCAGTCTTTTCCCGTTTCTGGATAGTCTCAATGGTCTATTCTGCTTACCCACAGCCATTTTCTGCTATTACAGCGCCACAGTCGAAAAAAGCGTGGTTGCTTGCTGAAAGTGTTCTACAATACATAATACATCTCTAATTCCTTAGCACTGCATACTTTGAACCTTGTCACAGTTGGCCTTATGAATAATTAATATCTTCATATCCGCATGATTTCCATAACAATAACTATATAAAATCCCTATTAAAGACAATCTATATCACTCTAGTCATGCCTGTAAACTGTTATGCTCTCATGTACAAAATGCTACCTTGAGAATAAACTATTATTATTATCTGTACCTCAAATGTAAACCAATTTTAATTATTGTAAATGTATGCTAATTTGATGGAACCCAAAACGATTTCTTCATAATCCTTAATGTAAATAGGTAGTATGTGATCAAAATAAATAAATGAATAAATATAGATGACTATTTAGACATGAAAATCTATTACCGAGATAATTTCCTATAGCAAACGTTTCTGTTTAAGAGTATATGCCTAGAATTGATAACATATTGTTCAACTGTTGTGAACTAAATATTACATATGCTCACTTATATCCTATCATATAGTATCCTCACTTGACACCTCACAACCTTTTTCACTTCCATCCACTACCTCTACCACTCTTCTTAAAGTAACAACTCGTGCCAATCGTGAATGCTTCCAACTCCAAGCCACATCATCACTGAGGAAAAAAGTTGCAACCATCCTATTTCCGGTTAATAAAAACGTATTAAGTGATTACCACAGGGATAACAGTGACGTTCAGAACACAGATCTCATGAAACAAACACCGAGTATATCTTCAGTAACATTTCAGCTAAGTAAATACAGAGTCCTCTAACATCTAGCCCAATTTACATTTTTAATTATAATTTAAATTCCTTTACTGCCTCCTCAACCCTAACTAAACGAATCTTCATGAGTAGTGCTGGATCCCATCCATAATCACTACTAGAAGTAAAAGGTATTACAATTCTTCCCACCCTCAGCATAAATGCTTACACCACAAGTAAATGTTACAATAACTGTTATGGTAAGCCCAATAGATCAACCCACAGTACGAACGTTATTAAATATGCAGTCACTAACAGATCATATAAAATCATAAATTCGCCGCATCTGACACTGAAGCTAAATAATGCCTGATCTATAATAAATAAAATGATCATTCAGAGAACCCTAGTCCTCCTATACAGCTCTACACTTGCCCTAGTAACGGAAAGTTGACTGATATCTCATGTTCCTAACATATACCTTGTCATAGATAACTACACTGTATTTCGTCGCAATAGAACCACTTAAAAGAGGCCGGAAGTTGTCTGGCATATGTATCAAAGACTATATAGGTGGAAACCATCAACGACGATGTTCATTAACGCAGCACCTAATTTGATATGGCTAAAAGTACATGTAAATAGCTATCAACTTACTGCTAGGTTGTATATATAGGGCTCCAAATGCTCCTAAATAAGTAGACGCCTCAATAATCGCATCATTTGAACATGCTGCTACTCTCAGCCTCAACTATAAAATAATCTGTGGAAACTTTAATCGCCCAGAAGTCGATTGGCGTACATACTCTGGTTCCAACATTTCATAAAGGTATAACTAAACATATCAATATACACGGCTGAAAACAATATGTGCATTTACCTACACAAATCAACAACACCTACTTGATATTCTGTCATAATGTAAGGCCGATACCCATAGAATATGGCTAAAAACTCTACAACTAGTGACCACAACACAGATCTATTCATCCTCTCATTCTTCATGAAAGGTAGCAAGTACAGAACGTTCTGTAAGTGTTTTCAGTATAAAGACTTTATCCATGCTGATCGGGGCATCTTTCAAAACCTAGTTAGATGCTCTGAGTAGGGCCTGCGTCTCTGCTAATGGTAGCATCACTGAAACACTAAAAATATTATACCGAACTATGAATTCCTTAAGTAGACACTATAGTGCCAACAAAGATAGGCTACAAAGCAATATTCCCTTACGTCAACACTCAAGCTGAGGCCAAGCTGCTGTAAACTAACGAAAAAGGTACTTCATCTCAAATAACTTCTCCGCTTCAAATTAAATACACTGTTCACTAGAATAAGTAAGATGCCAGTATATGACTCGCCTGAAAGATGATGAACGTATAGCACCTAATAACGGCATCTAAGTCTCATAATTATAATCTAAGCATTTTTAACAATGACACCTTAATATTTATAAACACAAACTTTTTTACGATTGTGCATATCATTGCGCGCTCGATACTTAAGAAAATGTTAGACCTCAGGACAAAAGTTATGATTACTAGGCCATCAGCTATATTAGTGACAGAAATATGGTGTTCGTCTTCAGTACTGGATGGTGACATAAACATGGATGGATATTCCTTGCATCGTGCAATATAATCAAAGGGAGGTAAGATGTTTTATGTACATTCATAGTCACACCACCGTGACAAAAGTATAAAACCTAACAATAAGTACAATCCTTGATTCGCTTCACCTTATGGTACGTGGCACTAACTATAAGATGCTTGTAGGCTGTGTACAGAGCACCCTGCTCACAACCATAAATAGAAATAGTACTTTGTAGTCCATTTGCACGGGCCTCAACCTTAGATGCTGATAATAAAGTGATTGTGGGAGATTTGAATCTGCAACACCTCAATAGGAAAACACACAGTGGCCCACAACGACATAATTACCGCTATAGATTTATATGAATAGGAAGTAGTATATCACACAATCTACACGCGGCAAAAATATCCTAGATCTTATATTTTTACACAGTGATCATACCCATCACGACGCAAGTTTGTAAAGAATGGTCTAATAAAAACCAAAAAATGGTTTTCCGTTCTTTACCTATTCCCTCACCTGAAAACAGCACACAAACAGTACCGACGTGACACAGATACTCGGAGCTTAATGAATACACACTGGGATCTGTTGGTGAGATCATAAAATTCTCTGATTGAAACAGCTTCTTTACTAATGACTCACTTCAAGACTCATTAGCTATTTTTTACATGACAATTATATTATGCTTAGATACAATAGCTCACAAAACAATATATATGCCTTCTAGTAATAAGTCATCATTTCTCCCACGTAAACACCGAGATAAGCTCAGAAAACTTTCGATTCGCTATCTCTCTTCTCATGATTTTTCATAGTTTACACTCAAACTAGGAATCCTTGGAATCTGTTAGAATGTCACTTGATAGAGATAAAAGAAACTAAGGGGTTAATGTGCTTAGAAGCAGTACTTGAAACGAATAGTCTCACAGCACTTCTGAGTAAACTTACACGCATCCTAACATTTTTGACCCAAAACGGCAAGGTATACAAGAACCCTAGAGCAATGTGCAAAGTTTTTAATAACTTGCTTAGTAACTTCGAGGCTAAACTACCTACAACTTATATGCGCATGGTACTTGCAGACAGTACATTGTCCAGAATACCCTTCAGCGCTAATTGTATATCTGAAGTTATCAGAAACCATTGGTCTACCAAAGGTTCAGGAATCGACTGTTTCCTATCAATCTTCCCTCAAAGGATGTGCAGAGGACATACCACTTCTACCTCTTAAGTTGTTCACCTTGTCGGTAGATAGGAAAATACCCAAACATTTGAAAGACTAGCTACATCACCCCAAAATTACAAGGCCAGTGATAGAGCATGTGCGAATAATTATAGGCCTATAAACATTACTCCCGTTATTTCAGCGAAGCATAGAGAGGATAGTAAAAATGACATCTCAGATTACTTGTTAGCACAAAGCCAAATATCTAAATCACAACATGGTTTTATAAAGAGTCGATCGTGCTTAACCTGTAACTTTAACTTTTTTAATCACATTACATCTTTCCGCGACTTATGCAAAACAGGAAGAGTGTAAAAGAGTGGTGAAAAGTAATGATAATCGTTTTCTGATAAATCAATAATATTATTTAGCCTGCGTTATGTTTTAATAACCAAAGTAGTTGTTGATCGCTCGTAACACAGTTGTAAGGCATAGTGAAAGCTATTTCAGGAAGGGTAGCTGCAAGTTGTCCAATGAACTTGCTTCAACGGTTAGTGTTAGAATTCTTTGTGCGTTTGACTCCCTTCATCAGTATCGGGGGAAAGTTATTTTAGATGAATGACTTAAAATTTTGTGATAAATTTCAGCTTCACATTACCGACGTGATCATATTCAAATTTGCTTTGTATCAAACAAGCCAATCTAAAGAAGGATGACTAGTCAACATTGTAAGCTTTCGGAATGCTTATTATTTTCATCCCAGTAGTAAGGCTTGTAGTAGAAACATCCATTATCGTAAGTATTTACTATCCTAATCCGACCAAACACCAGCTAATACGGCGATTATATAACTACTACATATTTCATTGACGTCGACATGGTATAATCAAGTCTAAAATAACAAGCTAGTAAACTGTTTTCTTTTCATATGGTTGCGTACCCTCCATCCTTTATCGCATGAGTGTCATTACAAGTTCAAACTAAAACTGTTAAATATCTAAAAATTGATTGCAGTTCGTTCAAATAATACTAGATGTTGCCGGTATCCTGAATCCCGTGGTAGTATTCGATTATTTTCAGTAAGATTACAAAAACATGGATGATTGTTGAAATCACGGGCCCCGATGCATTAATCGTCTAATAACGTAATTCTTATTGCACGTTGAGTGGCAATAGTGCAACCACTTAACGTACATAATCTCACATTACAGTTATGCCATTTGATGATCCCATCAGTCTGGTTTATCCCAATAACAGCAGCCAGTTCAGGTTCAAGGATTTATACTGACGATGATAATGTTAAGAAAGCTACAGAGAAGTTATGGTTCGCTGCTAGATGCTCCTACCCATAGTACAGATCACTAATCCAGCAAATGGAATCCTTGACTCTGACCCTATGTTTTCAAATAGCTAAGTGCTTATAGGTTAGCTGTATTTCAGAGACCATTATGTTTTGCTTTGCGAATAATCCCTGATCTTGTAGCAACTTAAGTTAGGCTAGTTAAGAGCCTGACTTCAAACCTTAAGCATACTCCAAAACAGTAGTGCTCAAGTATTTTTCTACTTACTTATTTTGCATAGGGCTTATATTTCCTATTATCTTGTAGTTGAATGTTGAGAATTATTGTGTGTTTGAATAACTAGGATCACGCTCCATTAGTCTCCTGCTCACGATAATTATATAAAGTCCTATTCTCTAATAATCTGGTTTCTGCTGTTAAATAGAACGAGACATACCAAGGCGTCAAACTGGTGAGCCCTGTATTGAACACAATATTTAATTTCTGTTATATGTATCCCTATTTCTTTTCGTATTCAGTCGTAAAAATAAGCCTTCTGTTTTGCTGTAATCAAGATTACGTGTATATCTATTTTTATACATAGTATTTCATTTTCATCGCGAGGTACCACTATCAGACTCATTATTTTTCCGTTTATATTACATTATTATATTGTCCATATAACATATCAGACTCAATGCCAACCAAAAGCCTAGAGAATGTATCATCGGTAGACATAGACACCGTTATGATTACGAAAATCCGACTTCCAGAATTCAATCGTATTGACGTCGGGTTGTGGTTTACTCAACTAGAGCACTATTTGGCGAGACACAATATTAAATCTAAAGGAGTTCGCTTTCGAGATTTACGTTCATTCCTACCCCCGTTCAGTAGCCAATGAAGTTCGCGACTTAATTTTAAGTCCACCAACACCACAACCATACACCATCCTAAGACGAGAAGTAGTGAATCGTCTATCAATATCAGACGGACACAGAATCCAAAGGCTTTTCTAAGGAGAAACATTAAGTGATAGGTCGCCGTCACAGTGTTTTGCGTCATCTCTAAACTTTAGGGAGTGACAACACAGTGGGTAACGAAGTCCTCAAAACAAGGATGGATATAAGCTCTCCCATGCTACCGGTCAACACCGTTTGGATGCACAAGATCCTGACATCTCCTAATCTTATCTAGCACGTATTGCAGATAAATTAATGGAAAGAGGTCCCCCAACAACATCACGTATGATACACAAGACTCAAAAAGAAGAGTCAGTTAATGATCCAATCATAGTACAACTCATTGTGAGTGTTAAAGGTTTCACAGGAGGCTGTCGGTAAAATGCGAATGAGTCAGTAGAAATGGAAAGCAGGTCACCACAACGACAGAGATCCAAATCATGGAACGGGTCACAAGGGTCCAGACAATCTGGACAATTCTGTTAGTATCACTAGAAATTCGGTGTTCAACCGACCAAATGTAGCGAACCATGTGCCTGTCCCAAACGGACCTCAAAGAATATGGGGAACGAATACCCCCTTCCCCCAAAGTTGCTACGACTGAGGAGGGGTGCATAAACAGTCGATTGTTTTGCGTTACAGACAGAAATTCAAACTTGAACGTTTTGGTGGATACTGGTGCTGCAACTAGAGTCATTCCTCAGAATAAAACCGAGATGAGTCGAGAAACTTCCTCAGTTACACTTCAAACTGCCAGTAAGACTGAAATCGCGACGTTTGGGCAGAGGACTATGACGTTAGATTTGAGGTTTAGGAGGCGTTTTCCTTGGGTTCTCACTGTAGCCGATCTAGATCTTGCAATATTAGAGATGAAGTTTTTAGAGAGATATGAATTTCTAGTTTACACTAAGAAACGACGTTTGACATTAACAGAAACTTCGAAATATACAAAACGTAAGACAAGTCATATCACATCTCTAAATTTAATACAAACTACTTTAGTAACAACAGCAATATTCCAGGATATACTCGCGAAATTTCCAAGCCTAACAAAACCGGACCCTCAATCTTCCGAAACTAAATTAAAAGTAAGTCATGTAATCAAAACGGAAGGGGCACCTGTTTTCGCTAAACCCAGGAGAATTTGCTGCACTGCATATCAACCTCAAGTATATGGGATGGTGGAACGGTTCCATCGTCAACTAAAGGTCGCTCTTATATCTTATTCAAACTCTAGTCAGTGGACAGAAATCCTGTCATTAGTTATGTTGGGAATACAAACAGCTGTCAAAACTTAATCACAATGTTCACCAGCAGAACTAGTCATTGATACCACTCTGAGATCACCAGGTGAGTTCATTAACCCTCACACTGACAGTGAAAAGCTCGATTTAGGAACTCATGTAGACCAACTACGGGATCAAACGTCTAAGCTAAAGCCAATTAACACTCATAAACAATCACAAGCGACATCTTTACCTACGGATCTAAGCAACCGCTCGCACGTCTGGCTAAGATGTGATAAAATAAAAGCACCACTTAGCCATCCACTCAAAGTTATTTCAAGAAAACTTAAATATTTTGTAATACAGAAACAAGGAAACATTGACTCAGTAGGTATTGGTAGGCTAAAACCGGCTTATCTAGATAATGAACCACCATACATGTTGTTGGATTGTTTGCCTGACCAAACAATCACGGAATTAAGAAGTGAAAACGTAAAGGTTGCAAAAGTAGCTAAAAGCGTTAGATGGGCACAACCGATTATTCAAACAGGGATGTTCACTGTTTTAGTTTCAGCCTAAAATGTAATCACGCAACTTCTGAAATCTGAAGTTAGCGAAAAAGAAGTAAAATAGAATTATGATATTTTTTCTCTTTGTCCTATGTCGACGAAACGTTATCGAAGTAGCAGTAGTTCTAAGCATCATTCTACCCACTTCTCCTCTGGCCTTATCTTTCGATATATGAACGGTATAGTCAATTTCTTTAATACGGAGTACTTAAACAATATATTCTCAAGTAATCATCGAGTAATATAAGCAGCAAACCAATTGGCTGAGGTAAGTCACTAAAGAACGGAGAATCTTCGATTGAGATGAGTGTTGTAAGCAAGCTTCGCCTGCGAAACTATTCATTTTTCTACATTTTTCCACTATCAGTAGACAACACGGAATAGTTAAGTGAAAGAATAGAACAAAACCCTATAGATATTAGCCGTAAATAACACAATGAACCCTAGCGATTTCGAAAATAATCCAAGGCGAGTTTCACTGTTTTGCCAGTTGATTTACTACACACATTACACCAGTACTTAACATGTATATATTTTCACTTAGACTAGCCATGTATATCTCATATAAATCAATATCAGAAACGCCTTTTGCTTAAAATACATCTTCTTAATAATTTTATGCAACAGCATGCTACTACGAAAAAATGTGTTGTTTTCAAGTGAAATATATGAAATTCCATATTGATTTAACTTTCTTTAGTTCTAATTACTTTTGCCACAATATATAAACATCACTAAGCTAACTACAGCAACTTATTAAACGTCTATAGTATCACTAGCATCTTTTCAACTGTAGTGACGTTTGTCATGTCTACGATTTTAAATCCTGTTGTTAGACTTTCTAATTTTTTATATTCAATATGAACACACAGGACGAACTAACCTACACATTCGTTGCATTATCTCTGTGCCATTAGAATTTAATAATTTTTTGTAACCCAACCTTGAATTTGTTACGTAACCTATCTTAGTAGTTAATGTTGGGCGTATTTGTTCCTATAAATTGAGCGATCATATCAGTTGCATTAAAAGATGTTTAACATAGTCCAGATTATAAAGTCAGCAACATCTAGGTACTATCTTACTTCAATGATATAATGAGTAAGCTACCAAGTATTTATTAGTCAAATAAACATTCAAATGAACTCCGGAGCCTAGCACTTTAAGTAATCCTAAATAAACGAATACTGCTGAACGGAAGAATGGTAATATAATCAGACAGCTTGGATCTGCTAACGGCTAAAAGCATCTAATATCCGTGAATCACTGATAAAAAGATACAAAAAAGACCAACTCGTTTTTTACACTAGCTTATGGCGAATCAACAGTACGACTAGTTACTCATAATGGTTTTAGGATATCATCATAATGGATTGTCATGACTTGGCAATCACGTAATATGAGTGATAAAATTAATGAGACTATTGACAAACCTGATCGATAAACTGACTCGAAATTACCATTAAACAGTGTGGTTTCTCCAGAGTTAGCTTTATGCAAACAATTATTATTATTATTATCACAGACATGGGTTAGGAGTAATACTTCCCTTAGCTAAAACCTATTCTCTCTTGGATAATCACATAATTTGCATTCACTTTATCGATATTCGAATACTTAATTAACTGCGGATATTGTCCAGTGCTTTACCGGTAAGCTCGCCATATGGTTTACATTGATTTATAGCTTCGTTTCACCTAATGCTCACAACTACAAAAACACTACACGCACACGGATTCGAACCACTACACTATACATTACATTGGCCAATTATTACCGACACTCATGACTAATAGGACCTATACACTCGTAAGATCAGAATCCACTCATTTCTTAGTTGACTTTCGAAGATACAGCTCACCTATGACTTGCATACCTACCACTCATTGAGTGAGCAATCTGCAAGATGCAGATTATATATTTAACCCTAATAAACCTAAGCACCCTTATGTTCTCGGTACTAAATTCTCATTCCTAAGCATTTCCTGTAATTTTTTGTCCTGACTGGTACTATCAGTACCCACCGTTACGAACACAGTCATGGAAGGCGGTCGTCACATGTTCACTGCCGCCTATTTGGTCTGAATTCTGGCAAGTTCAAGCACATATATATTTAAGAAAATCGATTTTTTAATGCATGTGTGCACGAGATATCGACACCATGCCTATTTTCTTCCGGGTTACCAAGCCGTTCTGGAAACTAAACACTTACGTAGAAACGAGCACATCAAATATTATTACATTTTTTCTTCTGTGCCTAACCATTTTTATGCAAACAGTGGCGCAATTCCATAGGTGTGATGAAGTTTCATCAATATTTTTGAAGTAGATTCTTCTTTAATTTTGACTTGAAGGCGACTCAAGAGACAGATGAGTAAACACCTCATAGCCGGACAGAGCATAGGAAAATCGTACCTCACCTACATGGTGTTGGGTAGCCCACTCGCGGTACTTTCTCAGATATTCTTGCTTCGTTTTCTTACCCTGTGTTATTTTCCAAGCTCTGGTAACAGTTTAGAAGTTAAGTTCACCAAGTATGCAACCATCATTTGTGGAAGAATGTAAACGATACAACATTAGATAACAAGTCCTCAAAGCAAATGTCCTCCACGTAATATCGTCGAATACTGACAAACTGTTTGCTATTGATTGAATATCAGATGCTGGATGAGCTAGTAATTCTACATTAAGCTACAGCGGCAGAACTGAGATGATTTTGTTTGATAAGTTGACGGAACCGACGTTCCTGGGGAAGTCGATTCTAGGAGAAAGCTAATGCAGCAACTTAGGTTGACTAGTTAAGAGTTGACTTCAAATCTTAAGCATACGCCAAAACAATAATGCCCGAGTATTCTTTTACTTACTTATTCTGCATAGGGATTATATTTCCTATTATCTTGTATTGAATGTTGAGAATTATTGTGTGTTTGAATAACTAGGATCATGCTCCACTGTTTGCTGCTCACGATAGTAAAATAAAGACTTATTTCATAATAATCTG
This sequence comes from Schistosoma japonicum, assembly GCA_025215515.1. Lineage (NCBI taxonomy): Eukaryota > Metazoa > Platyhelminthes > Trematoda > Strigeidida > Schistosomatidae > Schistosoma > Schistosoma japonicum. The sequence goes on along the minus strand of CM046069.1, from coordinate 83,413,348 downwards.
GTTTCTTTTGTCAAATAGAACGTGACGTACCGATGCGTTAAAAGCTTCTTGAATGTCTGAAAGCACGACGGATAGCATTCAAAAACATTTTTAAACAGATCTACTAGCCAACACCTCAAAACCTCTAACAGACTATAATAATTTAAAACGGCTCATGAAGTGCAACTATAATAACATACTTGCAGACAATGGTGGAACAAGTGTTACAACAAACGATCAACCGCAGCAAAAACCAGTGGGTAAGCAATAACGGCCTACTTTAATTTACATCTAGCAATAATGACCATGTAGGTAGCAAGAGCCACTATTAAACAGGAACAAATGTTGACAGATCATCACAAGGTTGCTCAGTCAAATAATCGTATTCGACCTAGACAAATAGCATTGAATGTAAACTGGCATGCTCTCAAGGACAAAATGATACTTGAGAATAAAAACCATCATTATAATTATTAACAGTCATATTGTTCTGAACCCACTTGTTCCAGTACTACGAGAGCGAACTGTAGTTTTAAGGTCATAATTTAATGTGAGGCTGAGGTCACTAGGCGTTGCCACTAACAGTGGACAACTTCTCTGTTTACAGTTCTGTCAACGAAGATAGGTTGTTGGTACTATTGAACGCAGTTAAGTCGGATCGAATTCGGTTATCGGTCGACACTGATTCTAGGATTGACTGAGTGGATCGTTAGTGTTGCTGTTGGGAATTGATAACGTTTAGAAACTTTGCATGTTCCTGTTTTGTGGTGAAATTATAAATTTTATCGTAACAGCGTATCTTTTATTCCATCTGGCTGATTGCGAATAATACATTTGCGATCTATCGCGGTCCGAAATTCACCCTCGGTTTAGACAGGGCTTACACAGTATTCAGAGGCTCCACTAACAGCTCAGTTAAAACAAATTAACAGGGATAATCTGACAACTTTCATTACGTTTGACCCGACTAACGTCCGCACACAAGATTCCTTGGGTTAGAATACTGTATCTTTACTGGCCTTCTGATAATTACGTAAGATTTATATATTTGAAGCTCAAAAAGTTATGATGTCCTCACAGTCTTTGTTTCAGTTTGAATAATTCAATCATTTTGAGATAATCATACTTATACAATGGCAAGTACTAACAACTTGCTGGGTGGTGACGAAGTTCAGTATAACAGTTATCAGCAACTTTGAGGACACTTCAAGCAGTATGTTTCCTAGATCTGTCACACGAAACAATCATGCAGGAATATTATGGACACTGCAAGAAACGGACCAACTTAGACTATACTGCACAAGTAAACAAGGACACTAATGTCGCGACCAACACTAGTTATGACTACTTTTGTGGCTGACGTGCAAGCTAACACTCTCAAGCTTGTTGATAGGTATCAGCCACAACTTTGATAAACTTAGGGGTGGATCTTATTCGGCTTGAACCCTCTGTATATCATTGTCGCTTATCACAACACGTCTTATCTTGACGTCATCTGAGTAGAGGTATATTGGCGAAGGGAGAGGGGGAGAGATATTATTGAAAAATGGTTGCTTGACCTCTTCTATATGTCAAGTCGTAGACCAGTATGACGGCCGCTGACCTCTATGGTAACATATTTTCTTCGACTGGAAAGCTGTGTACTAATGTGAGCCACTATTATTTTGTTGGTTAATGTACGGGTTTAAAATTTCTTGGAAGGAAGTCTCGGCGAATGACGGCGATGTATCTTTCCCTTACAGTGAGTCTCTTTGTAACATTTACGATGATATTTAATGCAACAGCGATTTCTGCATGGACAAAACTTCGTATAATGCCGTTCTCCTCGTAACCTTTATGAGGGAGGATGCTGGTTGTGTTGGCTACATTGCTTGTGTGCTTGTGTGCTGGAATCTTTTAGTTCATTTATTAGGCGGATGTACGGTGAACAACAACCGTTTTCAACTATAGAAATGCCGTACTTTCAAATTCACCAGCCTCTGGCACTCACTAGTCACTTCTTGCAGCGTGATACTTTGTCATCGTTCAATTTTATCCAAAATTCTAGTTTCGATATCAGCATACTCAGATGATTGCAGGCTACATACAAGTACCAAACATTTAAACTGGTCTTCTGTCATTAAATAAAAAGTAAAGTGTCTGCATTCGCGAATCATTAAGCCCGCATATTTCACCCAGTCGTTTTCTTTTGGTGATTCAAGACATTGGTAGCGAATTGTCCACCAACAATATGCGACAGAATCTCTATTCTAGCTTCAAAACTAAAATTTCGTGTGTTCTTTGGAAGGACGAAGTTAGCATAGAGTTAATGTTCAACAGTCCCAAAGTTGTCAAAGGAGTATTCAAACCTATGAGACATTATCACTTTTTCCAGGTCGACCTTGAACAGGTCTTCATATTTCTTAAACCAGGAGTCAAATATAATGCCAGCTAAGCCATTGAAATGAAATTCATTGAGAGAATCGATTAGGGAATCGGTGTGAGATGTGCTGAATTTTCTGATAGCCTCTTCTGAGTAAGATCCATTTGGTGGGTTAAAGTTTTTAATACATGTATCTAAAACTCTTCATAGCGTTTCTCCTGGTGTTATAGTAGATCTTTAAACTGTTCAACGGCAAATGACATTTTAATAAGTTTACCCGATCGCCAGTGTTATGACTCGTGCTTGATAACTTGACTAGCCGCAGACAACTTCAGCACTCTAACGCCTCAAACTTTCCTAGGCGCACATTTAGATGACAGATGACAAGTAGACCGGAATCTTTATTCCAGCAAGACAGAAAGTGAGTTATGCACAAGATATTCGTATATTTGTAGTGATTATTGATCAAATTGAAATTACCTACATTTTATTAATACAGTGAAATGTTGTCAAATATACTCGGTGGGTATAGCCCACAATGACTTATATTGATGTCATAAAAGTTCACAAATCAGGTTTACAAATATTCAACACAACTCCTTTCGCTTGATTTAATGAACATTAAGCACAAATGACACTAAGTAAAAAGTAAATCCTTGGTGATTAATAACAAGCTTTTCGTTGTGGAGACCAAATATCACAAAAGTCATTATCAGTAGAGGTTAAGAGTTAATCACAAATTGCCATTTAACAGCTGCTATAATTTTAAAAACCTTATTTGTTAATACATGAAGTTTCTAGCATTTTTAATCCCAAGACATTTTGAGCCAGTATACTTCGTTAGCCCTACTACAACCTGAATGGTGTGTACGAACAACCAATCATTGTCAAGAAATTACAATAATCTTTTAAAGGTGTCACAGCTAAGTTGGTTTTTAGGATCTTAGGGATTTATTTTTATAAATACTAATTCGAATTTAGTCTATCCTCTCCCCTGCCATCTCTAGTTGTCACAGAAAAAACGAGAGGAGACCTAACTGCGGCGTTCAGTCTGCTTAATAGTAAATTTAAACCAAGGAACTATTTATATTCCCTCTTTTCTATAACGGTGAATTTATAAGACTGAAAAATTATCATCACAATGAGGGTTTCGCAATCACGAAATCAATTTATTTATGAAAGAAACATCGATTGGATTATTCAAGCCAAAATAATAGTCATAAAGCAAACGAGGAAAAAGTTAGCATAGGTCTATAAATTCCTATTTTTCGAAAGAATAACTTTGAAGTCTGCATTGGATATTGAAGTCATGTACACTTGACGCTTTGTGTTTTAACCTTGTCAGTCTTAACGCGTCAGTTCCGTCAAAAACGAAAATGGCGAATCGTTGGGGTCGTAATGGTAATTATGATTCCGTGATTCTATCTTGTTTTCCTATGTTTTTGTTGTGTACTAATTTGTAAAATGTTTTCAGCACCTTATGGTGGTGGAGCAGGCGGTGGCGGTAGTGGTGGTTACATGGGTTCTGGGGTTGTTGGTGTAGGTTTTTACATGGGTGGACCTACGCCTAATGACCGCAGACCGTACAACGCTGCCCCGGTTGCTAAACCCTTTTACGGTGGATATCGAGAAGATAATTACAACAGGAGATCAGATCGACGAGATGATTTTCGTGGTGGTAAACGCGGCCAGCCAAAGGACGAAGCCCAGAGAAACGGTATCATGATGCACCATCTAGTCAGCGAAAAGATCATAGACCATTTGGAAAGCGACAATCATCGTTTTCACGCTATGAGGTGAAGATCCCCAAGGGGCTATTCAATATTACTTCATCATCTTTACCTGACCTGCGACATCGATACCCTCGCCTCAACATATCGGGAGACTTCTATGAGTGTACATCATCATGGGTAGAATCATTTCCCATGCATGAACCGTTTGAACTAGGAAGTGGCACTGATTACCACGTAAGTCTCATCTTTGTGTTGTGATGTGCTTGTCAGGTTTTCCACCGGGACGTTGATCCGCCTGTACCTCCAGACTCCGCTCTCCTGAACCCACCTGATGCAGATTACTCCTATTCAGCCAGAGTTATGCTAATGGCTTGCCCGCAACTCGGTGAGTTATACAAAAATACTTGTCGTATGGCGGACGATGCCAGCGGAGCTGATAAAGTTCTGCCTGATAAGAGTATTCACTTTCTGGTTGGTGGTCGTGCGAAGAGTGAGACTATGGCTCTTGGTGGACCTTGGTCACCAAGTCTTGACGGACCTGATCCACAGGGAGACCCAAGGACTCTTATCAAGACAGCTATCCGGACGTTCAAAGGCTTGACTGGATTAGACTTATCTTCTTGCACTGAATGGTTACTTGAATTAAGTTACCTATTTACACTTACCTTACAGGGTCAGATTTATGGAGCTCAAATATTATCGTATGCCTGACACCAAAGCCCCAGCTTTTACAGAGGCTGAAGAAGAAAGGGACATAACATCCGAACGCCCTGAGGTTGTGGTTTTCTTTATACCAAATGCAGCCCATTTAATTCCCTCTGAAGAACAGTGGGCCCGGACTAAAGAATACTATAACTCCATTTTACAGAAACAGCTGACTACAGTGAAAGTAGAAGAGGATGGGGTGACTGAGCAGCAAGACGGTGAGATGAGTGTTGCAGATGTTAGTGTTGATGAACCAGAGGAATCAGTCGCACGCTCAGACATTGAACCGACTCACTATTCCAAGCTCGATGTAAATACTTTAAAGGTAAGGTGTTGGAGATTTAGTAAAAATCCTCTTAGGTTAATGACTTGCGCAATGAGTTGGCTGCCAGAAAGTTAGACACAAAGGGTCTCAAAGTTAATTTAGTGGCCCGTTTACAAAACGCCTTGGATGAAGAGAAAAAGGCGGATGCTCCAGAAGACATTAAGGATGATGAGGAGTCTAAAGGTAAGCAGTGATATATCTTGTGCCCCGCTTTTTAGTAATTTAGAGTTACTAGGACCACAAGAACGGCTGTGGATGTTTTTATTGTGATAATTAACCAAACAAATGGTTATGAAACTCATATCGCCTTCTTTCTGCTTGTATTCAGCCGAACAGACTCCGAATAAGATCACTTCGCCGTCTGCGACGCAGTCAAAGGATGATTCAAAGGACCTATCCGAAAAAGATCGCCGGCGTCTGGAACGCCTCTACCGCCTTGGTGATAAACCAGCCATCGTTATCCATCCAAACAAGTCAGCTAAAGGGGGTCGTTTCGACTGTCACCGTGTTTCTTTGTTCTCTCTCCTCGACTATCGTACTGAAGACCAAAAAGAGCACAATTTTGAAGTGTCCCTGTTCGCTGAACAGTTTCATGAAATGCTCCAGCGAGATGCAGCCTTCACAATATTCAAGGCTATTCACGATGCACCTGAGAAAGAAATTAAACCTGAACAAGATGGAAAGTACGACGATATTCTGCATAACGTAGATGTATTTAGGTCACAATTATTAATTAGTTGATCTGCCTTTCCAGATTGTCGTTGTCCAATAGCTGGCGCGTCATGATTGGTTAGGCATAGATATATATGTCATGTTTTTCTCTTTATTTTTTTCCGGCATAACGCTGAGATTTCTTTTGTAGACTCGAGAACGGTTTCGATTCCGATGAGCCTGAGTCTAAGCGACGCAGAAACGATAGTCAAAACGGTTATAATGATGAGCAGGACGACGTGAAGATCCGTCGCCTCAGACGTACTGTGAACCCAGCCTTGTTATTTGCGTTTACTTATTTCGACATAAGTCGGGCTGGATACATTCGGGAACATGATTTGTGTGAAATACTCCATCTACTCGGACTTCGGTATTCTCGTACCCAAGTAAGTTAACAGTTCAAAATATCGTTTTCTTTATGTTTTAAGTTGTCATTGCTACAGACTTCATGTATTATCCCATAAGCAACTGGTTGATGGTGCTGATATGGCTCCATGTAATTACATGTTACAATATTAGAGATAAGTGCTTAAGAGCACTATGCTAGCGTAAATCTTGTTACCCTTAGGTAGTAGACGAGCTACCTTAGACATCCTTGTGAAGCAGATTAGCGTAATTTAAGTTTGCAACTATATGCTCACAACGTTAAACAATTATCTGGGTGTATTTTTCCTTAATTTTCAGATGCGTAAACTTGTAGCCAGAGTAGCTACTCGTCGTGATCATGTGTCCTACCACAATTTGACAGACAGCGACATTGTTGAAGGTGATGATAAAGATGTCGTATCTATGAACTTGGCTGTCGAAGAGGATGTTGAAGTGACAAGAATGCTTGCACTTGGCAACCGAGCCCTGTTCGATATGACAGTTCCGCAAACTCCAGCGAGGTAAGTCTCATTAGTATCGTAACTTTGTTCAAGGATTGTTATTGGTGGAGGGAATACGGAACAGATGTTAAAGCGTGTGGAGTTAGCTGAGGCAGTCAAACATAAGATGGAATTTCAGTTTTTCCAGATAAAGGATGAGCTAGGTAGGTTCATGGTCCATACATTATTTATCTTCTAGAAAAAACACGAGTCAAAGTCAACTCCTTTAAAGATACTGAGGATGAACTGAGAGCAGAGAATCGGGATTTAGCGTCACGACTAAAATCCGAACAAAAGCAATTGCACGAGTACAAAAGCCAGGCGAATACATACAACCACTTGTTGCGCTTAGCCAGAGATCAGATGGATAAAGTTCTTTTCGACATCAATAAGCAGTTTGACAAGGAAAAGGCAAAGCGCGAAGCCGAAAAAGCTGCCGCCGATGCGGAGAAAGCCAAGGCTGAGGAGGAGGCCAATAAACTTAAGGAAGAAAAGGTAATTTGATTTCATTTACGTAATTCTATTCTTCAGGACGACAAGGTCGAGGATAGTGAAAAGTCTGAGGAAAAGGAATGGGAAGTTGTTGACGCTGTCTAATCCGAGACATTGCATTTACTGTGGAGCATTCAGTTTCTCAACTCATTTGTACGTCATTTTAACTAAACTCAACTTTTCCATACACAAATACACTATGCTTTCTCTAACTCTTGCACGGCCTACCGACGCTTGGGCAGGATTAGTATTCCCATCGACTATCCTTTAGTATGTCGTGTGAGCGATTCGACATTGCTCCTCTAACCGAAATAATGGATTTCCAATCGTTTTCTTTCAAGGTAGTGCAATTCGTTCTGAATCATGCGTGAATAGGAAGTTCCTTATATTATGTATCCGTGTGACACACTAGTATCTTTAGTGAGTAAATATGATTAGCTTAGAACGAATTCACAGCGCTTACCTGGAATGCAGCTACCACATATAATTGGTATGTGGTGTCAGTCAAATACAGTTTGTTGGTTTCGGTAGCTCTGAATTTCTCAATGATTTTGTCAATGCATCTTGGAGAGATCGTACGTGCCGTGGGTGGTATTAGGTGTCTAGTTCATCATTGTAAGGATTCCCGACGGCTCTAGGAGTGCAACTGCCAAGTGGTTGGTAGACGATCATAAATGTAGGTGTTAGCTCAGTTTGTTTCTCGCTTTCTGTGTGGCGTACTTTAATGAAAGTGATCTGAAAATTCAGATTACTCAGGTAAACAGTTGTTACGACTTGATGAAGACAAATGTTGGCGACGGTATACGCAGGGATGGTGGGTATATGTTTTCATGGTCAACCGCTTGCTTTTCGAATTCTACTTTGACATCACTCCAGTAACAAGATAGAGTGCAGTCTTGAAAGCATTCTTCGATACTGGCAATCCCTATCTTTTAGTGCTTTGAGAAGATGGTGTATTCACTAAATAGGTTGGTACTGTTACAACGCAAAATCTAAGTACAGCTCATCGACTTCGGGAAAACTTCTGTATGCGGTTAAGTAGTGTTCTGTTTTGCTTCTTAGTGTAGGTTCTTTTGTACGACAGTGTTGAATCAGTGTTGAATGATGCTACCAAAAAAAAACAGTAAGTATGCAGCAAGTGAATGGTAGAGCTATACGTGTGTTCATTTCGTCAAAGTTGATATCCAGTTTCGTGGCACTTGGTAATATGCGTAGGTGTTCTGTGGGCAAGAACTGTCAATATTGATTGTAAATGCTATTAGGATCCAGGGTGTAATGAATGACTGCACCTTGGTTGTACCAAACAGCTACTAATGAGTGTATTTTGTCAATACTGCGAAGGGATCTAACTAATTCTATCAGCATAACGATTTATTGCCGTCGATCATGATTCGTAATGAGTGGTTCTTGTAGGCGTAGTAATTATTGAGTAAATACTTCAGTGCAATTATTCAATCAGATATATGGAATATATGGTCTAATTAAAGTACGAGTAATCCAATCTGCAAGTTTTTACTATACCAGTCATGTTTTATAAAACCATGGAGTGATAATGAATCCGATAAAAATTACGAATTTGTGACTTCCCAAAATGTTTTATTTCACTAAGCGTTGTTACATGGGCTAAGTACTCTAGGTATAAATTACGTCCAAGTAGACTATAAGTAATATATTTCCAACAAGTTATACATGAAAACGAAATCTACAAGTGATTGTTGTAGCGAACAATAACTGGTTTTTAGCAACTAGGCCATTCGGTATGAATAGATGAGTTCTGTTATTATTCAGTGGTGATTGTAAAACTGTCACTGGGATGTAAGTTCAGTTGGGCGTTATCTGTAATCGTGTTTTTTTAATGACGAAAGTATTCATGGAAACTTATTTCAATAATTAGTGTGATTTTCATTGAAAGCACAATATAATTATCTGTTTCCTCATGTTTAATTAGTAAGGGGGGGTGGGGAAAATCATCTTAAACTCAGATATCTGTAAGTCATTGAAATTTTATTCATTCATGTGTGACGTTGAACCCGAAGCATATGTATGTGGTTCCAAGTTACCATGCTACATTAACACGACAAGAGAATAATGGAACTTAAAATCTAGCAGAACTTATGAGTGAATACATTAAGACATTGTAGTTGAATTTATAGTTCTAGCTACATTATTTTAACAAACAGTTGACTAGTGCATTTGTCAGGTGCTAATGTGAATACTGTGTTAAATGGGGTTGTACTATTGTTATATTGGGCGATTCATGAAGACAACGAACTTTCGAAGCTGTTTTGGTAGACTATTTCAGTTACTTTAATTATATGTAGAGCAAACATTTTATTTCTAGCAGTTATTTTATCCCTCTAGGCCCTGTCCTTCCTACTGACCTGCTGACCGTTAGTATGTCGTTTTCTATTTACGAATCATAGTTCCATAATTGTGTATATACGTCATACCGGTTTACTGCCATGGAGGAGTGGTTAAAATATGATTAGTTTGACTTTCTGAAGTCAACTTAGGTGAATAGATAAGTTTCTATAATAGTCAACATAATTATCTAACACGTCACCAATTGTTCAGTATTGATCCTATAACTATTGCAACTTATATGTGTATATTGTTTTTAATTGGAAAGAAATATACAGCAGTAAGTAACTGATTGACTGTGTCTGGTTGGTTCATCAGTCTTGTGTTCCTCCTATTCTGGCCTGAAACTAAGTATCAGCGATACGTTGGACATTAACTAGACTGTCATATTTTGTCATTAGTTGCTGTAGTTTTGTACGTACAAGGTCATATCAGATAATTTATCGTACGTTCTTGTTATGATAGTTTGGCGGCATAACAATTAAGCTGTGACTAAGTAGTTTTATTTATTGATAAGAATCTTTTCAATCAAATTCACCTGTTTATCTAATCAATATTAAATAAAATGTTGATATTTTATTTCTTATTACTAAATACTTTATTTTAATCTACATAGTAATTGAGGTCTTTGTCAAATAAACGCGTACAGAAACTTATTTTTCATAATAAAGTTATTCACACTGAATACTGTAAATAATTTCTGGAACTTTTGTTAAGTAGGTGTAAAGAGAATATAACTTAAGGTTTCTATTAAGGTGATTTCAAATAATGATGATTCAACATTATGGATATTGAATAAAGTTGCAGTAAACATGTTAGGTTTATGACAATATGATTAAATACCTGTAGATACTAAACTGTTGTCAACGAATTTTCTAACTCGATTTGATTGTATTGGGATGGTGTAGCTGCATAACTTAAGTGAACTTGGGCTATAAACCCACCATCATTCAACGTCCAGAGACTATTGCGTACAATTTAACCTCGTTGGCGTTTAATGTATTCACACTAACCCCACATACTTTTTAAAGTCAACTTGGTGAATAGATAAGTTTCTATAATAGTCAACATAATTATCTAACACGTCACCAATTGTTCGGTATTGATCTTATAACAATTGCAACTTATATATGCGTATATTGTTTTAATTGGAAAGAAATATACAGCAGTAAGTAACTGATTGACTGTGTAAATTGTACAAGTTATTCAATCAAATATACTTTTTCTGCAGTTGGGCGTTGTGGTGAATGCTGTATGATTGTCTAAACTCAAACCAATTTATTTATTCAAACCCAACAATATTCGCAATGCCTAAATACAATCGGTATCAACTCATTAGAGACGACTTCTGGAGGTAATTCCTAGAATTCTAGTGAGAAGACATGACCACTAAGGTTCAACCAAGTCGGGAGTGGATGAGGTCTTACGAATCCATGGTGAATTTACTAAGTTAGAAGTATCAACCGTTGGATACCAGCTCAGTGATCTGATGACTAAGTGTTCTGTGAGAAGTCTGAAAATACTAGACTCGATTCCTTGAATAGGCGTTACTGAGGAGTTTCATACTACGACGAGACAGCTACCCATCGCCAGTTATCGGTTGTCAGTGGTTGTCTGACCTAGCCAGTTCGTGACAGTATATTCGATTCTATTTTTGTATTTGAAAAAAATATTTGGGCATGATGATTTGACATTTCTTTGATCATAATTCTATAGATAATAATAGTAATTGAAGAAGATTTACTTATGAAAAATCAAGATATTACAGAGATACCGCGTACAAGTTTAGCGAATTGTAACACGTTTTTCCTGTACAAAATTTGTAAATCAGGATTGTATTGTGTTATTTGTCTTTGTCAGCTTATAGAGAAAGATCTATTGGTTCTTGTTAACAAAAACCAACTAAGCTGTAGGTTTATTATTCACATGTTAAAGTAAGTAAAAAGGTATATTTTTACCTCAGACTAATCTTAACAAAACAATTGGTAGCTACAAGGAACGTTGACGGTCTGTTTAATCTTAATATGGAATTTCTCAACAGGCCATCCTTGGTTTAATGTCTGGCAGGGTCGTTGGTCTTGACTTCTAAAGAGTGTTTATACTAGGAATAATTAATAGTTGTCTGTGGCCAATAAAACTATAATAATTCAACAATTTCCACATCACTCTAAACCATCAGCAGAAACAGAAGTTTAGTCATACTCTCCACATGAATCCGAATAATTTGCAGTCCTGCCATCATAAATGAAGAATTAAGCACCCTAGGAAAGATGTTTTTTGAAAATGGATGGTCACTAAGGTCTATTGACAGAAATATAAAACCCAAAATTCCAAAAATATGAGAAACCTCCGTACCAAAGGAAATTCTCTATATGAATATTGATTTTAATTGTGACAAAGCTTCAGATATCCTAAAGAGAAGAATTTCTAATTTACTTAAAATAATGTTCTTTACAGTGACCTTAGGATTGTTGCTTTGTAGACGTCTTTAATTCGACAACAACCTGAAGGATAAAATATCACATCTGACCACCCCCATGTGCTTTTATCAATTCACTTGCTCCGTTGGAGGATTCTTTCCGAAAAAGGTTTGAGAATATCATGCAGTAAGATTGAGAAGAGGTGGCAGTAGGTCAATAAGAAACTCGATTTATGAGCATCTTGTAAACACAGACCACTTAATCAAAACAGATCCTTCTTTTAAAGTCATTTATAAAATCAACGAAAGCCTACCTAAGACAATAGTCTTTCGTTTACTTTCAATTACTGAAGCCCTGGCTATACACCTACTGAAGCCAAAATTATGTATCCAAAAGAAATGCGTTCAACCTTTACTTTCATCTTGGTCTTAAACTCAACGAAAAAGAAGAGATAACAAAATTCTTCCAACACCATTACTACTTCCTTCTCCCTCGTTTTTATCATTTTACCCTGGACTATGTCATCTTCATTTTTGAGCATATTTTATCACAGTTTTGTGAAGAAATCTCATATTAACTTAATGCTTAAGTCTTTTTCACATTTAATAAACGTTATCTAGCTTTTAAGATAATTTGACCAATATATTTGATTTAATTTGCCACAAATTGATATTGGTAGAGTACCATTGGAAATCAGAAGACACTAAACAACTGTTTCACCTTATCATGGGACTCCTTAGCAATGCACACCCTAGATTCCGCGCCATAAGAATCGAATCTAAGGCCTTCAGGCCAACATACCTAACCCTCTGTACCAATGTGGTGGCATTCAATTGAGGGAAGTCCAAACTTGTTAGGAGTGAGACATTTATCACTAATGACAATGAATGATCGTCGAGCTATATCACAGAGTCCTACAGGTGAATGCCGCAGCAGCAGTGCAGAGGGTTAGGCATTCGTCAGCCTGAAGGCCTTAGACTTGATTACCCTGAGGCGGAATCTAGGGTGCAGATTGTTGAAGAACCCCATTCTAGGACGAAATATCTCTCCTGTGTTCGGTGGTTTTGATTGGTACCCTACTAATATCAATCTGTGACAAATTCAATCAACTAAAAACCTAATACTAATCTTCAAAAACCACCTCGATTCAATTTTAGTGAATACTCAACTACATGTTCAGATTGCTTACGTGAATAACATCTCCTTTATTGTTACTCTATTTGCTCACTTATTATCGTTAACACATATTATTGATTATTGTTATGAAAAATGAATTCACCGAAAAGCGAACTGTCCACTGAGAAACATATTCTTATTTAACATGTGTACTTCGTTTTTTTCGACCTTTAGCCTTTATTTTTTGTTCTACACTTGAAGGTATTGATTTTGTCAGCATTAATTTATTCAGTATTCAATGACTTTATTTAAGTTGGATTGTGATTGGCAAGTGGAATCCAGAATGTGCGTTTCGTTCTATTTGGGACTCATCGGCTAGATGTACCTGCATCCCGATGTTGATGTTTACAGTGGGATTCGAACTCAGTCTGTTTCGTTATAATGACCTTATTGCATATTATTATTCGAAATTCAGTGGTTAATTTGTTTAATTCATTTTCTTACTAAGGCAAAATAGATTTAACTGATCTGTCATGAACTACAGCTAATCACAACTTACAGAAAACAATAACTTTGATTAGAACCAATACGGCAACCAGTTACAAACTAATTATTCTAGGCTTACATGTCTGCCTTCATAGTGCTAGCCTCTAAGTCGAATTTAAGAATATAAGAAAATTGTAATTAGGTATTGTGGACATATTTTTTTAAAATTAAAACTAATGCATTATAACCTGACGTAATGTTCAAATTGTAGTAGATTAAGGTAGAGTATGGATTGTTTGAATTGGATTGTGATTGCTAGGTGGAATCTAAGACTTGCGTCTCAGCTAGTTGTACCTGCTTCCAAGTGTTGATGTTCACAGTGAGACTCGAAGTCAGTTCATTTTGTGCCAAACGCCACTAAGTTCACTACTAGTTTACTAAATCCAACTAGTCACACTTGTGCAACGGGTATGTATATATAATTAGAATATGTTTGGATCTTCTTACTGACTTGTCATGGACTGAAACTGACCAGTACCTGTTACCATATATGTATCCTGAGAAGATTGTTTCGATATAATGAAGTGCGTGTCCTAGATTTCACTTGTCCGTCACAATCCAGCTAAAACAATTCTTATAAATTATCATTATGTCAAGGCAATCCGCTCTGGATGCACATATGGCAATATAGACTGATCAATTTTAGTCTATGATGAATCAACGGGAAGTTCCAAATATATTCGAAGGATACGCATGTTTGTTGTATATTACATAAACCTTTTGTGAATATACATAGCCCTACTGGCTATGATCGTGGGCATGATTAGACATTTCTAGAAGTTAACTTATTAGATCATGAAAAATTTGGGAATAAATAAATGCATGTGATAAAAATTGTAAGTTAAAAAAGGAAAGTATGTTTATTAAAGGGTAGTATAGTCGAACCATGTTATTTGATCAAATGTATCCCTGTAAGTGTTGGGGCGTTAATGAATTTGGCCGATAGATAACTAAGTCATAGAGTATTATTCTTCGTAGTTCATAGACATTGAAATATATCAATACTCTACATACATTTAGAAAATCTTAGTCACATTTTACCTCTTAGTTACACATACAATCGATATTTCCAATTATGTAGCTGATGAAACTCGAATTAGTTTATCAAACGAAATGTTGACACCTCTGCTAATTTCATTCGCTGAGATTTAAAGCATTAAAGAAAGACATTAAGAAAATAAAAACTGAATAACGAAGAAATTAATTCTTCATTTCAAAACACAACACTGTTAAATACTTTTTCAAGTGAATATAAAATCATTTTCAAGTAAATAATAAAGAGTCAATTAACAATGGATCTGGGTAAATTTACTCATTATTACGTAATAATCATTTGACAACTCTATGATACACAAAATGTTTTTCGGCGGGAGGTGGGAGGAGGCAAGAACAAAAGACTTTGACAGAGTGAGATGAGTTCATTTTATTTTGTCAGGTTTTCATCAGCTGACAAAATGCAGTCTTCTGACTACTCTGAGCAACAATGCAAGCATGTTCGGGATGCGGTTTTCCCCCTCGAAATGCAAAATGTTTACTGCAGGATTGGGTTGCATTGGCACCTGAACTAGTGATAGGGAGTGAAGTAGTCGAGCGTGTAGACCGCTTCACGTACCTGGGGAGTCTCATCAGTGCTGATGGCCTGGTGACTGACGAAATCTCAGCGCGGATACAGAAAGCTCGATTGGCTTTTGCTAAGTTGCGTCACCTATGGCGCAGGCGAGATATCCGCTTGCTAACCAAAGGACGAGTGTACCGTGCAGCAGTTCGCTCTGTCCTACTATACGGGAGCGAAACATGGCTGTTAAGAGTAGAGGACATTCGTAGGTTACTGGTCTTCGATCATAGGTGTCTCCGAAGCATTGCTCGAGTATCGTGGGACAACCGAGTGAGCAATGCTGTCGTTAGGAAACGGGTTCTAGGAAAGGAGGGCAAATCAATAGATGAGGTATTGAAACTTCATCAGTTGAGGTGGTTGGGACATGTGTTACGCATGTCTAACTACCGACTGCCTCGACGAGCTATGTTTTGCGGCGTAGGAATAGGTTGGAAGAAAGCTAGGGGCGGCCAAACCAAAACGTGGCAGAAATCGATGAAGTCACTGACAAGTGGACTAAGTTATGCTGGTAGATGTAGACTGCGTGGTTGGGGTCCGCGAGACGAAAGTCACCAATGGTTAGAGACCTTGAACGACATGGCTCAGAATCGTTCGCAATGGCGCAGGTTCATCCACTCTTTGTGTTCTCTCAAAATCTAACCTTCTGAATTCTCTATCTTTCTCCTTTCAAATTTCTCTCACTGAATTATACTTTTCGAATCATATCTTCGCTCCCTAATTTTCTGCATTACTGCTAATACTTCTACTATCGCTATCACTCTTGGATTTGAACTGACAGTTGCGTCTCTGTGCTGATGTGGTATGGCAATCTGAACTGATGTACGTACGTACGAAGTTCTGCGTTATATCTGTCTGTCTGTCTATCATCAGCTGCATACAACCTATAATATTTCATAATCAAAATGTCAGCATAAAAATTACTATACTTTTCAAATGTTACTGTGTTATGACTTTGTTAATGATTGCCTAGATGAAGTTAGTCAACAGGATTTGAATTATGACTATAATCTGACTGATTTGAGAAACGGTGATTAGTTGTACTATGCTTGAGCGATTAGAACTTACCTCAAAGGTAATGAATAGAGATAACAAGCGCCAACGAATGAGAGCTAAGACCTAGTCGTTTATTAAATGAAAAAAATAATAGGATTACATGTTATTTGTTAGACCAAACAGTGATAAAGAAATACAAAATCCATTTAGGACCGGACCAGTGAATTTGTGTACAAAAATCGGGATAATAAAGTCATATTAAGATTATAATAACTGGAGAGGGAAAATAGGGGTCAACAACAATTAATTAGTCCATAAAGAGCTTTCAGCTTAAGCAACATACATTTCATAGTTATTACATCGTCAACACACGTCGTGTAGCAGTAGGTGGGGTCCCGATATCACAAAAATAGACTCTGCAAATTATGATTTCGATTCTTTGCCTCGGTATATCAAACTGATTAGAGATCAGAGACGTCGATACATGATAAAGTAAATAATTCGAGTGAAGTTGATATGGTACATCTAAATATGATATAAAAATAAAAATTCTAGAAATATCAGGTTACTAACAAAGTATCATACAGTTAAAGAATTACGTAATGGAAAGAAAAACATCAATTGAGATTTACTACGAACAATTGATAAGATCTGATTTAAAATCACTTAATGAAACAGTAACTGTTTAAAGGTTCATTAACTGAAGATAAAACAAACTTCTAATGCAGATTATGTAAGGCTACTATTGAAAATGAAATAAACTCAAGATTACATAAAAGAAAAACTTTTAAGAAACGCAAGAAGTTATGTCACAGACCAAAGTAGATTGAGAGAATTAACAAAATTCTAATGTATGTTAGTGTATTTATATGACTTCGGTTGTCTGTATAACACACATTCTAGATTCATCGACCAAGTTGGATGGAATTCTGTATACGACTCTAAAAGTTTACTCTGTATCCACAATGTGGCTTGGGTCTACTAGGTGTGCAATGATAGAGCTTCTTATAGTTTTTGCTTGCCTTTTAATCAGTCATGAATGATTATATTTGCAATACATTGATGTACTTGCCTAGCATTGAGTCCAAATATAACTGGCTTCTGAAGCATAGTTAAACTTGTAAATGTACATGAAGGCTGCTGATTTAGTCAGTTTATCTTTAATTCAAGACTAAAAAAGGATATAATTTCGCTGCATAGAAAGCTTTAAGAATTTTCTAATACTTTGGCTATATCACTTTTTGTTATGACGAGAGAAATTTGGGGGGGGGGTGAGGTTGGCGAATGCCAGATTACTTGTGCCTAGTTAGTAATTGTGCGCCTGCCCTGTGCCCACTTAGTCCCAAGCCGAAATAAGAAGAATGCGAGCGAATAAGTCAGCCAGACAGAATCATATTATATTCCAAGCATTCTTTTATATATACACAAATTCAGACCACACAACAAACCAATTAGAAAATTAACATGATTACAGAACGAGGGAAATAGTGGTAGTGAATAGGGACAACTTGTACACAACTAATTAACTGTAGTCCATAATAAGAAACAGTTTAATAACAGCAGTTATGCTAAACGGGAGGATAGGGCAAGCGGAGCGTAACAATAATAGAAACAAAATGTTTACATTACAGAAAGTTTGAATAAATGAAATAGTGTTCTCAAAACACAGTTCTGGAAGTTTGTTACAGTTCTTTGTGGTACGACCTAACACTTCATCTGTAATATTTAGAACATGGGTGTTTTCGGTACTGATAGTGACTTCATTTTATCATTGTTACATCCATATTTTTGTTAACAATCTTTGATGGATATCCGCTTTTACTCAATAGATCATGTATATAATTCAATTCTTTTTCATATAGAACAAATAATCTTTACTGTATGAACCAGGCACTTGACTAGATTCGGAATATTTTACAATATAACGAAACTCAAAAAATGTTGTATACTGATTTATTGTAGATGATTTGTAGTAGTGCTAAGGATTAGCGAGTTTAGGTGACACCTAGATACCTGCTAACGAACGTAAGACCAGAGACACAATAACAGGAAACTAGGCTAATCCGCAGCGCCCCAGCCAAGCTAACTAGAGTAAGAAGTCCAAAGACAGTAAGAAGCGTTTAATTCCACAGGCAGCTTGTCAGACGACATCAATACACACAACTCATGCGTATATATGCAAAAACAGAGAGCGTCCTTGGAATGTCATAATTAGCGTACTAAAATAAACAATGAACCAATAAGATTTAGCGTCTTACCAAGTAGGAAACACGAACTAAAGGTGAGAAGGGAACTTTTTAGCGCGAAAACAGGAAATTTAAATTTACACAATAAAACCACAAAAATAACAGGTTTGCCAAGTGAGTTTTGGGGATCTAATATCTCCAACAAGTAGACACTTCTTTTTATTAATTTAACATCATGAAATGGTCTGAATTAGACAACCATTGACCACCAGGAACTAACACTAGACATCTATTTCATCCTGGTATAAAACTCTTCAGCAGTGAACATTCATGACCCAACTAGAGATCAAATCCAAGACCATCTAAGTAAAAGACGTACAGTTTACCATTAGACCTTTTGAACCAACTCTCAACTACTGATATTTCTAACTCAGTCATGAATATGCACTACTGAAGAGTTTCATACTAGAAGTAAACAACTATCCAGTATCAATTCTTAGTAGTCAATAGTTGTCTAATTCAAATCAATTCATGATATCATATTAACATTCAACAATCTCTACAATACCTAATGACAATTTCATTTCATTACTCTATCGTTTAGTTTGTTTTGTTATTGTATCAAATATAAAACATTATTTCTCTTTACTTACAATACTTTCACTTAAATGACATACTTGTTTAATGATAAACTCTACTATTAACTTGTCAATGTTAATGAATTCAACTGATTTGTTTAGTTAGATTATTAACAAGAAAGTAATTAATTAGCATGTGATAAAACCTTATGAAATTAACTTGACTTCTTTAAGAATCAAGTAAAGTAAGAATTATGATACATAGATTGTATTGGTAAACAATACAAGATTATAAAGTGATTGTAATTTTTATATGTAAAAGAAACTAATTGATTAAGAAGAATAAAGGAATGTGTTGAAATGATGAAGATCAATTTGATTGTTTTTTAGCAGGCAGTGAATAGTTTAATATCGAAGATATCAGTATATGAAGATAACTAGTTGAAAACAAAGTCATTAGATTCGATATAGTAAGTGATTAAAGTAAGTATTGATGATAGTGTATAGAATATAAACAAATGATTCGTCTAGTTCAGAGAACTGAATGTTACTGATAACAACGTATAATATAAAATGTGCTTGTAATTTATATGAATTTTTATCAATGAATGTTGGGTATATACAAGATATTATATATAAAATGTATCAATTAAGTGGTTCGAATACTATTCTCAGACTGATTGTTCTCGTTCTCTATTAGGTATCTCACCTCAAGTTGTTTTGGATTAAGCAACAATTAAGTATTTAAAAGTAAGTCTATTCAGAATTGATAATAACAGGATATCGAATAATACTCCAAAGAGAGGTGTAGACTGTCTTATGTCACCTTTTTTTCAGGACAGCTCAAAAACGGCATATTGTATAAGGAAACAAGCAGTATAGCTTGCCATTGAGAAACTTCTCACGACATAAGTAAATGTTGTTTTCAAACTACATGAATTAATGACATATTTGCAAATGAAGTAGAATATTGAATGACTACTTGTAAGTAGTTAAATCAGAAGCATATCTAAAAAAAAGTTTAGAAAATGCCCGTAGAATATCAAACGTAATCTTGTTTGTAGACAATATTCAGAAAACTGAGTAAATCTTATAATTCACAATTTCACTTTCAATTTAAGATATAAAGAAATAATTATTTCAATTCGGCATCACGAATCGGTCTAAAATGGACAACCATTGAAAATCAGGAAGTGGCACTGGACAACTGTTTTGTGCTACTATGGGACTCTTCTGCAGTGGCTATTCACGACCCCACCATGGATTCTGCGAAGAACCTTTGAGCTTTACACTAGAGGTTTAACCGTTGGACCACTGAGCCAGCTTTTGAAAGCTGATATTTCGAAATTTATCAATATGATATATATTTGTGTGACTTTATCCATTACCATCGACGAGTAACTTTCTCACACATGACATGCATTGACATCAAATTAAGATTCAAAAATCTCTACAATATCCAATTAAAAAATAATTATTTGATGGGTTTCCTCGAATAATCCTCATAAATCTCCTTGAACATCAAGGTCACCGAGGAAGCATAACATTATCCATTCTTCATGGCTATTGATTTTCCTTTAAAAATTTGGATAATACAAGAACGACAACATTTGCAGCATACTTTGAATTCAATGCATTTCGTTGCATTCTCATCAGCTACATACATGTTATTGATTTTAGATAACTTAAATTATTAATATGTATTGATTTTGTAGAGCGTCAATAGTTTGGCAGCAGGAAATGTTTGTTTTGATGGCCGTTCTAAGTCTTTGATTGAATTGTTTGGCTACTTGATCTCCTTTAAATACTAGTTGAATAAATACCCTTTTCTTTTTGGGTTTCTTAGCTTTTTGATTACATCTATTGCTATACTTCTCAGTGAATGTTTCAGGATACTGATTTTGTCGAAGACATTCTTTTATGATTGAAATTTCATCATCAAGTTTATCAGGAGTGCATAGTCATTTAGCTCTGTAGTAAAGTGACTTGACTAAACCACGTTTATAGCTAATTGGACAAAAGCTATGAAAATGAAGGTATTGACCATTCCATGTATCTTTCCGGAATATGAATCTTCGGCATGTTCCTTCATCTCTTCGTAAAATTCCTAGATCTAGGAATTGGAAGACATATTGTTCTTTTCGTACTCTATTGTGTATTTGATGTTGGGATGAGCTTCATTTAAGATTTGAAGTAGTTTTTTCTGCTTGGTTTATGTCGTCGCATATAATAAATGTATCATCAACGTACCTTCTGTAGAGTGTCATTTGGTTTATTGCAGGCATTAACTTTGTCTTTTCCAGATTAGCTATAAATATGTCAGCGAGTATTGGTCGTAAAGGGCTTCCGGTGGCTACACCATCAACTTGGCAGTATAATTTATTATTGAAATGAAATTGGACGTTTCTTTATAGATAGCCGTATAAGTTGTTTAAGTTGTGTTTTCGGTGTAGATAACAGTTCAGAATGTTGACTTATTATGTCAACGGTTTATTGTAGGGGAATATTGGTAAATAATGCTGATATACCATAGGAAACCATTAGTTTATTAGATATATTTATTTACCTCACTAGTTCAGCGAAATCAAATGTATCTTTTAAACTGAATACATACAGTCCTTTGCGAATCAGTTCTAATTTGTTGCCCAGCCGTCTCATATCACTTCCAATTGTATTTACCAGTTCACATGTACCTGCAAAATCAGGTACGTTGGAAAGACGGAAAGACGGGCCAATTTATTGAACATATCCCGAAGAACTTGTGCTTGAAAGAAGCATCCACTTTTAGAATTGGGCGTCGTTTGGTAGACACGCGATATGAGGTCGATGTAACAAATGCTTTCGAAATCATCAATGAACAACATAAATCGATTCCATTAAAATTTGCTGAGACTATTGCAATTAGAAGATTAAAATCTAACCTTTGTATTCAAAAGGAATCAGTAGTTAATCTTCAATCGCCCTGGTAGCATTAGATCAATGATCAGATAAACAATTCAATCAACAAATCAGTACGTATCGATAATTTGAGTTATCTAAAATCAATAGTATGTATGTAGCTGATGAGAATGCAACGAAACACATTGAATTCAAAGTATTCTACAAATGTTGTTGTTCTTGCATTATTCAGATATTGATTTCCCGTTTGGAATTCAACAGTACAAAATTTTTGACCAATGACAATTGGTTATAATAAACAAAAAGTACAACTAAAAATATCTTATTAACAAGGAAGGCAGTTTTTAGATATCATCTTACAGTTATGAATGATCATGATTCTAGAATCATTATTACAAAGAACTGTAAATTACAGGAGAAATCTACGACAAACATTTATTAGTTGAATGTTAATTTAATTTGATGTGATCAGCAGAGTTCAACCCTTTAGAATGTGAGCCAGTGACAGTGGATGAGGTTGTACAAATCTATTGTGAATTAACTGACTTATGAAAAGTAATTGGTGAGTGATAGCCTATCAGTTCAGTTGTTTAAAGAATAAGTGTTCGCTAAAAGCCTGGAGGTCATGGTTTCAATATCCTGGTCTAGATGTTTAGCTCACATTGCATGACACTCACTACATTTAACTTCATAGACACAATGTAGTTGTTCCTCGCTAAAAGTCATATCTTAAACGTTATTTAAGACTAATCTACTGGTTTCACTTACACAAAGTGAACTTTTATATTGTGTTTGTTAAATATCCTCCTGATTTCGATCGTTGTTTGATTGAGATATAAAATCATCATTGTAATGGTTCACTCTACTGGAATATGGACTGGTTTTCTTTTTCTTGTTATTGATAAAGATATTTTTAAGAACTCTTTATTACAGTCATTTGCCCTAAGTATTTTCAGGTTTGTATTTATTTCATTTCATTTGTCTCTCGTCCTTGTGACAAGACAATTACTTCTGTTGATCACATTTCTAGTAACATTAACCTATATGGATAGAGAATGTGCTGATTTATAATCTGAGAATCTTCTAGAATGCGTTCACTTTCGGAAGAGACTGTTATACCTGTCTTTTAGCCCAGTAGTCAAGAAAACCTAGTCTGTGAGCAATAGATTTAATCTCTTCGGTTAACTTAATATTATTCGACATGTGATTGATCTTTTCATGTAGTTCGTCAAGACTATTTTTACCCATGACGGCAAAAATATCATCCACACACCTTATCCAAACTTTTGGTAGGTTTAAACATTCTATGGTTGCATTCGTCGCTAAATAATGCATAAATAGATTAACTACGATAGATGAAACTTGAAAACCACCGCTTTCTCATCTTTCTACCGATATAGATCTTCCCGAAAGAAAATATTGTAGAACCTAAACATAGTTCTAAGCACTGGTTCAAATTTCACTAATACATTTTAGACACTTGTTTGTATGCATTCAAAACCAGACTATACAACAAACTAATTTGAGTAACCATATCAACACAAAACAAAGATATAAAAATGGAGTAATGAGTACACAAATAATCAGTTTTAGTTTATGAACGGAAACATAGTAGCAATAATTCATTCATCTATTCGCCTGTTGCCCATGACGAAGCGTAGGCCGGTGACCAGGATTCCGTAACCAACTCTGTTCCACTTTACAGTTCCACCCAAGTACAATTCATTTTTTTTTTTTACGTCTGCCTCCAATCTCCGGCTCAGTGTGTCTTTTGGTGTTCCTCGTTTCGATTGGCCTTCAGGATTCTAAGCTAGTGCTTGTCTTTTGGCAGTTTAATGATTTCCTCAATGTATGTCCTATCCACCTCCTGCGTCTTTTTCTAACTTCTTTCTCAACTGGATTTTAGTTGGTTTGTCCACAGCCACAGAAGGTTGTAGCTGATGGTATGTGGCTAACGGATCCAAAGTATCATGTATAAACAACTGGTTACGGATTCCTATATCTTTTGAGGGGTGCTTTTCGTAGTTGACGAAATTCTGGATCCATACAACAGAACCATCTTGATGTTTGTATTAAAAACTCGAAATCTGGTGTTGGCCGACAATTGGCTTTATTCCCAGGTGTTCCTCACATATATAGATAATGTTTGTATAAATTTTATGTAGTTTTGATTTTAATCAAGTCCGAATATTCTTATGAGTTGTATGCAGCTGATGAGTAACCAACAAAATAAAACGAATTCATTTTGTTCTGCACAAATAGCTGTTAAAAATAATACGGAGAACAATGTACATAAAATTTCCTAAAAGGCGCCTTTCCTCGCTAAATCCTTCAAGTTACTTTATCGCTTGGTGACTATACGATGCAGAATATTTAGAAAAGTTACTAGAATCAAGTTTTTCGATGAGTGTTTTAAGTAATGCTGCTTTCTATGTCATTTCACTAAATCATTACGTACATGTAAAATTCTACCTTCTTTAAAAAGCCTCCGACGTATGACAAAGTCTCACATAGAATCAACGAAATTACTAATCACGACGTTAAGATCTAATGCCAGTGTTTCTAATGAAGTTGTTGATAATTTAAATATTGTATGTTGAATAAAATTCATGAATTTCATCCTTCATCTTCAAAAGAAGGTTTGCGCAAATTTCTACAAAACGTTTACGAATACTCTGGTATATGAACAAATATGTGATGGTTTCCCAGAAAACCTGAAAATTTTCGTCCATAATTTGTCGAACATTAAAGTGAATCGTACAGTGTACGAAGGTTTGTCACTTAGATTTAAATTTCATCTTTCAAAGAGAAATATCTACTTGAAAGACACTGAAGCACAACTCGAAAATATATTTGATCAGTCAAAGGATTCATATCCAGCAAATGAAAATAAAAAGTTGATTTAAATCCAAATTACCTGACATTGTAAGCCAATATCTTTGACAATGGATGCATGAACTTTGATTAAAGAACATCAAAAGACATATGAATAGAATATATTGGTAAATAATCTCAGCTGATGAAATTAATGAAAAATTCCAACGTTCCGCTCGGTAAGCTGGTCCGAGCTTCTTCAGCGGAATAACCAAAATAAAAAATTATCGAATTTAAAAGTAAATAAACGGTCAAATTGATTACGAATATCCAATTGCATACAGAGTATGCAATTGTCACATAAGTCATTGTAAGTGAACTAATATTGGAATTATCATTTAATTTGTATTGTGACTGGCAAGTGGAATCCAGAACGTGCGTTTCGTTCTATTTGGGACTCATCGGCTGGATGTACCTGCATCCCGATGTTGATGTTCACAGTGGGATTCGAACTCAATCTCTTTCGTTATAATGATTTTATTGCATATTATTATTCGAAATTCAGTGGTTAATTCGTTTAATTCATTTTCTTACTAAGGCAAAATAGATTTAACTGATGTGTCATGAACTACAGCTAATCACAACTTACAGAAAACAATAACTTTGATTAGAACCAATACGGCAACCAGTTACAAATTAATTATTCTAGGCTTACATGTCTGCCTTGGTAGTGCTAGCCTCTAAGTCGAATTTAAGAATATAAGAAAATTGTAATTAGGTATTGTGGACATATTTTTTGAAAATTAAAACTAATGCATTATAACCTGACGTAATGTTCAAATTGTAGTAGATTAAGGTAGAGTATGCATTGTTTGAATTGGATTGTGATTGCTAGGTGGAATCTAAGACTTGCGTCTCAGCTAGTTGTACCTGCTTCCAAGTGTTGATGTTCACAGTGAGACTCGAAGTCAGTTCATTTTGTGCCAAACGCCACTAAGTTCACTACTAGTTTACTAAATCCAAGTAGCCACACTTGTGCAACGGGTATGTATATATAATTAGAATACGTTTGGATCTTCTTACTGACTTGTCATGGACTGAAACTGACCAGTACCTGTTACCATATATGTATCCTGAGAAGATTGTTTCTATATAACGAAGCGCGTGTCCTAGATTTCACTTGTCCGTCACAATCCAGCTAAAACAATTCTTATAATTTATCATTATGTCAAGGCAATCCGCTCTGGATGCACATATGGCAATATAGACTGATCAATTTTAGTCTATGATGAATCAACGGGAAGTTCCAAATATATTCGAAGGATACGCATGTTTGTTGTATATTACATAAACCTTTTGTGAATATACATAGCCCTACTGGCTATGATCGTGGGCATGATTAGACATTTCTAGAAGTTAACTTATTAGATCATGAAAAATTTGGGAATAAATAAATGCATGTGATAAAAATTATAAGTTAAAAAAGGAAAGTATGTTTATTAAAGGGTAGTATAGTCGAACCATGTTATTTGATCAAATGTATCCCTGTAAGTGTTGGGGCGTTAATGAATTTGGCCGATAGATAACTAAGTCATAGAGTATTATTCTTCGTAGTTCATAGACATTGAAATATATCAATACTCTACATACATTTAGAAAATCTTAGTCACATTTTACCTCTTAGTTACACATACAATCGATATTTCCAATTATGTAGCTGATGAAACTCGAATTAGTTTATCAAACGAAATGTTGACACCTCTGCTAATTTCATTCGCTGAGATTTAAAGCATTAAAGAAAGACATTAAGAAAATAAAAACTGAATAACGAAGAAATTAATTCTTCATTTCAAAACACAACACTGTTAAATACTTTTTCAAGTGAATATAAAATCATTTTCAAGTAAATAATAAAGAGTCAATTAACAATGGATCTGGGTAAATTTACTCATTATTACGTAATAATCATTTGACAACTCTATGATACACAAAATGTTTTTCGGCGGGAGGTGGGAGGAGGCAAGAACAAAAGACTTTGACAGAGTGAGATGAGTTCATTTTATTTTGTCAGGTTTTCATCAGCTGACAAAATGCAGTCTTCTGACTACTCTGAGCAACAATGCAAGCATGTTCGGGATGCGGTTTTCCCCCTCGAAATGCAAAATGTTTACTGCAGGATTGGGTTGCATTGGCACCTGAACTAGTGATAGGGAGTGAAGTAGTCGAGCGTGTAGACCGCTTCACGTACCTGGGGAGTCTCATCAGTGCTGATGGCCTGGTGACTGACGAAATCTCAGCGCGGATACAGAAAGCTCGATTGGCTTTTGCTAAGTTGCGTCACCTATGGCGCAGGCGAGATATCCGCTTGCTAACCAAAGGACGAGTGTACCGTGCAGCAGTTCGCTCTGTCCTACTATACGGGAGCGAAACATGGCTGTTAAGAGTAGAGGACATTCGTAGGTTACTGGTCTTCGATCATAGGTGTCTCCGAAGCATTGCTCGAGTATCGTGGGACAACCGAGTGAGCAATGCTGTCGTTAGGAAACGGGTTTCTAGGAAAGGAGGGCAAATCAATAGATGAGGTATTGAAACTTCATCAGTTGAGGTGGTTGGGACATGTGTTACGCATGTCTAACTACCGACTGCCTCGACGAGCTATGTTTTGCGGCGTAGGAATAGGTTGGAAGAAAGCTAGGGGCGGCCAAACCAAAACGTGGCAGAAATCGATGAAGTCACTGACAAGTGGACTAAGTTATGCTGGTAGATGTAGACTGCGTGGTTGGGGTCCGCGAGACGAAAGTCACCAATGGTTAGAGACCTTGAACGACATGGCTCAGAATCGTTCGCAATGGCGCAGGTTCATCCACTCTTTGTGTTCTCTCAAAATCTAACCTTCTGAATTCTCTATCTTTCTCCTTTCAAATTTCTCTCACTGAATTATACTTTTCGAATCATATCTTCGCTCCCTAATTTTCTGCATTACTGCTAATACTTCTACTATCGCTATCACTCTTGGATTTGAACTGACAGTTGCGTCTCTGTGCTGATGTGGTATGGCAATCTGAACTGATGTACGTACGTACGAAGTTCTGCGTTATATCTGTCTGTCTGTCTATCATCAGCTGCATACAACCTATAATATTTCATAATCAAAATGTCAGCATAAAAATTACTATACTTTTCAAATGTTACTGTGTTATGACTTTGTTAATGATTGCCTAGATGAAGTTAGTCAACAGGATTTGAATTATGACTATAATCTGACTGATTTGAGAAACGGTGATTAGTTGTACTATGCTTGAGCGATTAGAACTTACCTCAAAGGTAATGAATAGAGATAACAAGCGCCAACGAATGAGAGCTAAGACCTAGTCGTTTATTAAATGAAAAAAATAATAGGATTACATGTTATTTGTTAGACCAAACAGTGATAAAGAAATACAAAATCCATTTAGGACCGGACCAGTGAATTTGTGTACAAAAATCGGGATAATAAAGTCATATTAAGATTATAATAACTGGAGAGGGAAAATAGGGGTCAACAACAATTAATTAGTCCATAAAGAGCTTTCAGCTTAAGCAACATACATTTCATAGTTATTACATCGTCAACACACGTCGTGTAGCAGTAGGTGGGGTCCCGATATCACAAAAATAGACTCTGCAAATTATGATTTCGATTCTTTGCCTCGGTATATCAAACTGATTAGAGATCAGAGACGTCGATACATGATAAAGTAAATAATTCGAGTGAAGTTGATATGGTACATCTAAATATGATATAAAAATAAAAATTCTAGAAATATCAGGTTACTAACAAAGTATCATACAGTTAAAGAATTACGTAATGGAAAGAAAAACATCAATTGAGATTTACTACGAACAATTGATAAGATCTGATTTAAAATCACTTAATGAAACAGTAACTGTTTAAAGGTTCATTAACTGAAGATAAAACAAACTTCTAATGCAGATTATGTAAGGCTACTATTGAAAATGAAATAAACTCAAGATTACATAAAAGAAAAACTTTTAAGAAACGCAAGAAGTTATGTCACAGACCAAAGTAGATTGAGAGAATTAACAAAATTCTAATGTATGTTAGTGTATTTATATGACTTCGGTTGTCTGTATAACACACATTCTAGATTCATCGACCAAGTTGGATGGAATTCTGTATACGACTCTAAAAGTTTACTCTGTATCCACAATGTGGCTTGGGTCTACTAGGTGTGCAATGATAGAGCTTCTTATAGTTTTTGCTTGCCTTTTAATCAGTCATGAATGATTATATTTGCAATACATTGATGTACTTGCCTAGCATTGAGTCCAAATATAACTGGCTTCTGAAGCATAGTTAAACTTGTAAATGTACATGAAGGCTGCTGATTTAGTCAGTTTATCTTTAATTCAAGACTAAAAAAGGATATAATTTCGCTGCATAGAAAGCTTTAAGAATTTTCTAATACTTTGGCTATATCACTTTTTGTTATGACGAGAGAAATTTGGGGGGGGGGGGTGAGGTTGGCGAATGCCAGATTACTTGTGCCTAGTTAGTAATTGTGCGCCTGCCCTGTGCCCACTTAGTCCCAAGCCGAAATAAGAAGAATGCGAGCGAATAAGTCAGCCAGACAGAATCATATTATATTCCAAGCATTCTTTTATATATACACAAATTCAGACCACACAACAAACCAATTAGAAAATTAACATGATTACAGAACGAGGGAAATAGTGGTAGTGAATAGGGACAACTTGTACACAACTAATTAACTGTAGTCCATAATAAGAAACAGTTTAATAACAGCAGTTATGCTAAACGGGAGGATAGGGCAAGCGGAGCGTAACAATAATAGAAACAAAATGTTTACATTACAGAAAGTTTGAATAAATGAAATAGTGTTCTCAAAACACAGTTCTGGAAGTTTGTTACAGTTCTTTGTGGTACGACCTAACACTTCATCTGTAATATTTAGAACATGGGTGTTTTCGGTACTGATAGTGACTTCATTTTATCATTGTTACATCCATATTTTTGTTAACAATCTTTGATGGATATCCGCTTTTACTCAATAGATCATGTATATAATTCAATTCTTTTTCATATAGAACAAATAATCTTTACTGTATGAACCAGGCACTTGACTAGATTCGGAATATTTTACAATATAACGAAACTCAAAAAATGTTGTATACTGATTTATTGTAGATGATTTGTAGTAGTGCTAAGGATTAGCGAGTTTAGGTGACACCTAGATACCTGCTAACGAACGTAAGACCAGAGACACAATAACAGGAAACTAGGCTAATCCGCAGCGCCCCAGCCAAGCTAACTAGAGTAAGAAGTCCAAAGACAGTAAGAAGCGTTTAATTCCACAGGCAGCTTGTCAGACGACATCAATACACACAACTCATGCGTATATATGCAAAAACAGAGAGCGTCCTTGGAATGTCATAATTAGCGTACTAAAATAAACAATGAACCAATAAGATTTAGCGTCTTACCAAGTAGGAAACACGAACTAAAGGTGAGAAGGGAACTTTTTAGCGCGAAAACAGGAAATTTAAATTTACACAATAAAACCACAAAAATAACAGGTTTGCCAAGTGAGTTTTGGGGATCTAATATCTCCAACAAGTAGACACTTCTTTTTATTAATTTAACATCATGAAATGGTCTGAATTAGACAACCATTGACCACCAGGAACTAACACTAGACATCTATTTCATCCTGGTATAAAACTCTTCAGCAGTGAACATTCATGACCCAACTAGAGATCAAATCCAAGACCATCTAAGTAAAAGACGTACAGTTTACCATTAGACCTTTTGAACCAACTCTCAACTACTGATATTTCTAACTCAGTCATGAATATGCACTACTGAAGAGTTTCATACTAGAAGTAAACAACTATCCAGTATCAATTCTTAGTAGTCAATAGTTGTCTAATTCAAATCAATTCATGATATCATATTAACATTCAACAATCTCTACAATACCTAATGACAATTTCATTTCATTACTCTATCGTTTAGTTTGTTTTGTTATTGTATCAAATATAAAACATTATTTCTCTTTACTTACAATACTTTCACTTAAATGACATACTTGTTTAATGATAAACTCTACTATTAACTTGTCAATGTTAATGAATTCAACTGATTTGTTTAGTTAGATTATTAACAAGAAAGTAATTAATTAGCATGTGATAAAACCTTATGAAATTAACTTGACTTCTTTAAGAATCAAGTAAAGTAAGAATTATGATACATAGATTGTATTGGTAAACAATACAAGATTATAAAGTGATTGTAATTTTTATATGTAAAAGAAACTAATTGATTAAGAAGAATAAAGGAATGTGTTGAAATGATGAAGATCAATTTGATTGTTTTTTAGCAGGCAGTGAATAGTTTAATATCGAAGATATCAGTATATGAAGATAACTAGTTGAAAACAAAGTCATTAGATTCGATATAGTAAGTGATTAAAGTAAGTATTGATGATAGTGTATAGAATATAAACAAATGATTCGTCTAGTTCAGAGAACTGAATGTTACTGATAACAACGTATAATATAAAATGTGCTTGTAATTTATATGAATTTTTATCAATGAATGTTGGGTATATACAAGATATTATATATAAATGTATCAATTAAGTGGTTCGAATACTATTCTCAGACTGATTGTTCTCGTTCTCTATTAGGTATCTCACCTCAAGTTGTTTTGGATTAAGCAACAATTAAGTATTTAAAAGTAAGTCTATTCAGAATTGATAATAACAGGATATCGAATAATACTCCAAAGAGAGGTGTAGACTGTCTTATGTCACCTTTTTTTCAGGACAGCTCAAAAACGGCATATTGTATAAGGAAACAAGCAGTATAGCTTGCCATTGAGAAACTTCTCACGACATAAGTAAATGTTGTTTTCAAACTACATGAATTAATGACATATTTGCAAATGAAGTAGAATATTGAATGACTACTTGTAAGTAGTTAAATCAGAAGCATATCTAAAAAAAGTTTAGAAAATGCCCGTAGAATATCAAACGTAATCTTGTTTGTAGACAATATTCAGAAAACTGAGTAAATCTTATAATTCACAATTTCACTTTCAATTTAAGATATAAAGAAATAATTATTTCAATTCGGCATCACGAATCGGTCTAAAATGGACAACCATTGAAAATCAGGAAGTGGCACTGGACAACTGTTTTGTGCTACTATGGGACTCTTCTGCAGTGGCTATTCACGACCCCACCATGGATTCTGCGAAGAACCTTTGAGCTTTACACTAGAGGTTTAACCGTTGGACCACTGAGCCAGCTTTTGAAAGCTGATATTTCGAAATTTATCAATATGATATATATTTGTGTGACTTTATCCATTACCATCGACGAGTAACTTTCTCACACATGACATGCATTGACATCAAATTAAGATTCAAAAATCTCTAC
Source organism: Schistosoma japonicum (assembly GCA_025215515.1). NCBI lineage: Eukaryota > Metazoa > Platyhelminthes > Trematoda > Strigeidida > Schistosomatidae > Schistosoma > Schistosoma japonicum. The sequence goes on along the minus strand of CM046069.1, from coordinate 83,381,185 downwards.
AATATCCAATTAAAAAATAATTATTTGATGGGTTTCCTCGAATAATCCTCATAAATCTCCTTGAACATCAAGGTCACCGAGGAAGCATAACATTATCCATTCTTCATGGCTATTGATTTTCCTTTAAAAATTTGGATAATACAAGAACGACAACATTTGCAGCATACTTTGAATTCAATGCATTTCGTTGCATTCTCATCAGCTACATACATGTTATTGATTTTAGATAACTTAAATTATTAATATGTATTGATTTTGTAGAGCGTCAATAGTTTGGCAGCAGGAAATGTTTGTTTTGATGGCCGTTCTAAGTCTTTGATTGAATTGTTTGGCTACTTGATCTCCTTTAAATACTAGTTGAATAATACCCTTTTCTTTTTGGGTTTCTTAGCTTTTTGATTACATCTATTGCTATACTTCTCAGTGAATGTTTCAGGATACTGATTTTGTCGAAGACATTCTTTTATGATTGAAATTTCATCATCAAGTTTATCAGGAGTGCATAGTCATTTAGCTCTGTAGTAAAGTGACTTGACTAAACCACGTTATAGCTAATTGGACAAAAGCTATGAAAATGAAGGTATTGACCATTCCATGTATCTTTCCGGAATATGAATCTTCGGCATGTTCCTTCATCTCTTCGTAAAATTCCTAGATCTAGGAATTGGAAAGACATATTGTTCTTTTCGTACTCTATTGTGTATTTGATGTTGGATGAGCTTCATTTAAGATTTGAAGTAGTTTTTTCTGCTTGGTTTATGTCGTCGCATATAATAAATGTATCATCAACGTACCTTCTGTAGAGTGTCATTTGGTTTATTGCAGGCATTAACTTTGTCTTTTCCAGATTAGCTATAAATATGTCAGCGAGTATTGGTCGTAAAGGGCTTCCGGTGGCTACACCATCAACTTGGCAGTATAATTTTATTATTGAAATGAAATTGGACGTTTCTTTATAGATAGCCGTATAAGTTGTAAGTTGTGTTTTCGGTGTAGATAACAGTTCAGAATGTTGACTTATTATGTCAACGGTTTATTGTAGGGGAATATTGGTAAATAATGCTGATATACCATAGGAAACCATTAGTTTATTAGATATATTTATTTACCTCACTAGTTCAGCGAAATCAAATGTATCTTTTAAACTGAATACATACAGTCCTTTGCGAATCAGTTCTAATTGTTGCCCAGCCGTCTCATATCACTTCCAATTGTATTTACCAGTTCACATGTACCTGCAAAATCAGGTACGTTGGAAAGACGGAAAGACGGGCCAATTTATTGAACATATCCCGAAGAACTTGTGCTTGAAAGAAGCATCCACTTTAGAATTGGGCGTCGTTTGGTAGACACGCGATATGAGGTCGATGTAACAAATGCTTTCGAAATCATCAATGAACAACATAAATCGATTTCCATTTAAAATTTGCTGAGACTATTGCAATTAGAAGATTAAAATCTAACCTTTGTATTCAAAAGGAATCAGTAGTTAATCTTCAAATCGCCCTGGTAGCATTAGATCAATGATCAGATAAACAATTCAATCAACAAATCAGTACGTATCGATAATTTGAGTTATCTAAAATCAATAGTATGTATGTAGCTGATGAGAATGCAACGAACACATTGAATTCAAAGTATTTCTACAATGTTGTTGTTCTTGCATTATTCAGATATTGATTTCCCGTTTGGAATTCAACAGTACAAAATTTTGACCAATGACAATTGGTTATAATAAACAAAAAGTACAACTAAAAATATCTTATTAACAAAGGAAGGCAGTTTTTAGATATCATCTTACAGTTATGAATGATCATGATTCTAGAATCATTATTACAAAGAACTGTAAATTACAGGAGAAATCTACGACAAACATTTATTAGTTGAATGTTAATTTAATTTGATGTGATCAGCAGAGTTCAACCCTTTAGAATGTGAGCCAGTGACAGTGGATGAGGTTGTACAAATCTATTGTGAATTAACTGACTTACGAAAAGTAATTGGTGAGTGATAGCCTATCAGTTCAGTTGTTTAAAGAATAAGTGTTCGCTAAAAGCCTGGAGGTCATGGTTTCAATTTCCTGGTCTAGATGTTTAGCTCACATTGCATGACACTCACTACATTTGACTTCATAGACACAATGTAGTTGTTCCTCGCTAAAAGTCATATCTTAAACGTTATTAAGACTAATCTACTGGTTTCACTTACACAAAGTGAACTTTTATATTGTGTTGTTAAATATCCTCCTGATTTCGATCGTTGTTTGATTGAGATATAAAATCATCATTGTAATGGTTCACTCTACTGGAATATGGACTGGTTTTCTTTTTCTTGTTATTGATAAAGATATTTTTAAGAACTCTTTATTACAGTCATTTGCCCTAAGTATTTTCAGGTTTGTATTTATTTCATTTCATTTGTCTCTCGTCCTTGTGACAAGACAATTACTTCTGTTGATCACATTTCTAGTAACATTAACCTATATGGATAGAGAATGTGCTGATTTATAATCTGAGAATCTTCTAGAATGCGTTCACTTTCGGAAGAGACTGTTATACCTGTCTTTTAGCCCAGTAGTCAAGAAAACCTAGTCTGTGAGCAATAGATTTAATCTTTCGGTTAACTTAATATTATTCGACATGTGATTGATCTTTTCATGTAGTTCGTCAAGACTATTTTTACCCATGACGGCAAAAATATCATCCACACACCTTATCCAAACTTTTGGTAGGTTTAAACATTCTATGGTTGCATTCGTCGCTAAATAATGCATAAATAGATTAACTACGATAGATTAAACTTGAAAACCACCGCTTTCTCATCTTTCTACCGATATAGATCTTCCCGAAAGAAAATATTGTAGAACCTAAACATAGTTCTAAGCACTGGTTCAAATTTCACTAATACATTTTAGACACTTGTTTGTATGCATTCAAAACCAGACTATACAACAAACTAATTTGAGTAACCATATCAACACAAAACAAAGATATAAAAATGGAGTAATGAGTGCACAAATAATCAGTTTTAGTTTATGAACGGAAACATAGTAGCAATAATTCATTCATCTATTCGCCTGTTGCCCATGACGAAGCGTAGGCCGCTGACCAGGATTCCGTAACCAACTCTGTTCCACTTTACAGTTCCACCCAAGTACAATTCATTTTTTTTTTACGTCTGCCTCCAATCTCCGGCTCAGTGTGTCTTTTGGTGTTCCTCGTTTCGATTGGCCTTCAGGATTCTAAGCTAGTGCTTGTCTTTTGGCAGTTTAATGATTTCCTCAATGTATGTCCTATCCACCTCCTGCGTCTTTTTCTAACTTCTTTCTCAACTGGATTTTAGTTGGTTTGTTCACAGCCACAGAAGGTTGTAGCTGATGGTATGTGGCTAACGGATCCAAAGTATCATGTATAAACAACTGGTTACGGATTCCTATATCTTTTGAGGGGTGCTTTTCGTAGTTGACGAAATTCTGGATCCATACAACAGAACCATCTTGATGTTTGTATCAAAAACTCGAAATCTGGTGTTGGCGACAATTGGCTTCATTCCAAGTGTTCTTCACATATATAGATAATGTTTGTATAAATTTTATGTAGTTTGTTTTAATTTTAATCAAGTCCGAATATTCTTATGAGTTGTATGCAGCTGATGAGTAACCAACAAAATAAAACGAATTCATTTTGTTCTGCACAAATAGTTGTTAAAAATAATACGGAGAACAATGTACATAAAATTTCCTAAAAGGCGCCTTTCCTCGCTAAATCCTTCAAGTTACTTTATCGCTTGGTGACTATACGATGCAGAATATTTAGAAAAGTTACTAGAATCAAGTTTTTCGATGAGTGTTTTAAGTAATGCTGCTTTCTATGTCATTTCACTAATCATTACGTACATGTAAAATTCTACCTTCTTTAAAAAGCCTCCGACGTATGACAAAGTCTCACATAGAATCAACGAAATTACTAATCACGACGTTAAGATCTAATGCCAGTGTTTCTAATGAAGTTGTTGATAATTTAAATATTGTATGTTGAATAAAATTCATGAATTTCATCCTTCATCTTCAAAAGAAGGTTTGCGCAAATTTCTACAAAACGTTTACGAATACTCTGGTATATGAACAAATATGTGATGGTTTCCCAGAAAACCTGAAAATTTTCGTCCATAATTTGTCGAACATTAAAGTGAATCGTACAGTGTACGAAGGTTTGTCACTTAGATTTAAATTTCATCTTTCAAAGAGAAATATCTACTTGAAAGACACTGAAGCACAACTCGAAAATATATTTGATCAGTCAAAGGATTCATATCCAGCAAATGAAAATAAAAAGTTGATTTAAATCCAAATTACCTGACATTGTAAGCCAATATCTTTGACCATGGATGCATGAACTTTGATTAAAGAACATCAAAAGACATATGAATAGAATATATTGGTAAATAATCTCAGCTGATGAAATTAATGAAAAATTCCAACGTTCCGCTCGGTAAGCTGGTCCGAGCTTCTTCAGCGGAATAACCAAAATAAAAAATTATCGAATTTAAAAGTAAATAAACGGTCAAATTGATTACGAATATCCAATTGCATACAGAGTATGCAATTGTCACATAAGTCATTGTAAGTGAACTAATATTGGAATTATCATTTAATTTGTATTGTGACTGGCAAGTGGAATCCAGAACGTGCGTTTCGTTCTATTTGGGACTCATCGGCTGGATGTACCTGCATCCCGATGTTGATGTTCACAGTGGGATTCGAACTCAATCTCTTTCGTTATAATGATTTTATTGCATATTATTATTCGAAATTCAGTGGTTAATTCGTTTAATTCATTTTCTTACTAAGGCAAAATAGATTTAACTGATGTGTCATGAACTACAGCTAATCACAACTTACAGAAAACAATAACTTTGATTAGAACCAATACGGCAACCAGTTACAAATTAATTATTCTAGGCTTACATGTCTGCCTTGGTAGTGCTAGCCTCTAAGTCGAATTTAAGAATATAAGAAAATTGTAATTAGGTATTGTGGACATATTTTTTGAAAATTAAAACTAATGCATTATAACCTGACGTAATGTTCAAATTGTAGTAGATTAAGGTAGAGTATGCATTGTTTGAATTGGATTGTGATTGCTAGGTGGAATCTAAGACTTGCGTCTCAGCTAGTTGTACCTGCTTCCAAGTGTTGATGTTCACAGTGAGACTCGAAGTCAGTTCTTTTTGTGTCAAACGCCACTAAGTTCACTACTAGTTTACTAAATCCAAGTAGCCACACTTGTGCAACGGGTATGTATATATAATTAGAATATGTTTGGATCTTCTTACTGACTTGTCATGGACTGAAGCTGACCAGTACCTGTTACCATATATGTATCCTGAGAAGATTGTTTCGATATAACGAAGCGCGTGTCCTAGATTTCACTTGTCCGTCACAATCCAGCTAAAACAATTCTTATAAATTATCATTATGTCAAGGCAATCCGCTCTGGATGCACATATGGCATTATAGACTGATCAATTTTAGTCTATGATGAATCAACGGGAAGTTCCAAATATATTCGAAGGATACGCATGTTTGTTGTATATTACATAAACCTTTTGTGAATATACATAGCCCTACTGGCTATGATCGTGGGCATGATTAGACATTTCTAGAAGTTAACTTATTAGATCATGAAAAATTTGGGAATAAATAAATGCATGTGATAAAAATTAAGTTAAAAAAGGAAAGTATGTTTATTAAAGGGTAGTATAGTCGAACCATGTTATTTGATCAAATGTATCCCTGTAAGTGTTGGGGCGTTAATGAATTTGGCCGATAGATAACTAAGTCATAGAGTATTATTCTTCGTAGTTCATAGACATTGAAATATATCAATACTCTACATACATTTAGAAAATCTTAGTCACATTTTACCTCTTAGTTACACATACAATCGATATTTCCAATTATGTAGCTGATGAAACTCGAATTAGTTTATCAAACGAAATGTTGACACCTCTGCTAATTTCATTCGCTGAGATTTAAAGCATTAAAGAAAGACATTAAGAAAATAAAAACTGAATAACGAAGAAATTAATTCTTCATTTCAAAACACAACACTGTTAAATACTTTTTCAAGTGAATATAAAATCATTTTCAAGTAAATAATAAAGAGTCAATTAACAATGGATCTGGGTAAATTTACTCATTATTACGTAATAATCATTTGACAACTCTATGATACACAAAATGTTTTTCGGCGGGAGGTGGGAGGAGGCAAGAACAAAAGACTTTGACAGAGTGAGATGAGTTCATTTTATTTTGTCAGGTTTTCATCAGCTGACAAAATGCAGTCTTCTGACTACTCTGAGCAACAATGCAAGCATGTTCGGGATGCGGTTTTCCCCCTCGAAATGCAAAATGTTTACTGCAGGATTGGGTTGCATTGGCACCTGAACTAGTGATAGGGAGTGAAGTAGTCGAGCGTGTAGACCGCTTCACGTACCTGGGGAGTCTCATCAGTGCTGATGGCCTGGTGACTGACGAAATCTCAGCGCGGATACAGAAAGCTCGATTGGCTTTTGCTAAGTTGCGTCACCTATGGCGCAGGCGAGATATCCGCTTGCTAACCAAAGGACGAGTGTACCGTGCAGCAGTTCGCTCTGTCCTACTATACGGGAGCGAAACATGGCTGTTAAGAGTAGAGGACATTCGTAGGTTACTGGTCTTCGATCATAGGTGTCTCCGAAGCATTGCTCGAGTATCGTGGGACAACCGAGTGAGCAATGCTGTCGTTAGGAAACGGGTTCTAGGAAAGGAGGGCAAATCAATAGATGAGGTATTGAAACTTCATCAGTTGAGGTGGTTGGGACATGTGTTACGCATGTCTAACTACCGACTGCCTCGACGAGCTATGTTTTGCGGCGTAGGAATAGGTTGGAAGAAAGCTAGGGGCGGCCAAACCAAAACGTGGCAGAAATCGATGAAGTCACTGACAAGTGGACTAAGTTATGCTGGTAGATGTAGACTGCGTGGTTGGGGTCCGCGAGACGAAAGTCACCAATGGTTAGAGACCTTGAACGACATGGCTCAGAATCGTTCGCAATGGCGCAGGTTCATCCACTCTTTGTGTTCTCTCAAAATCTAACCTTCTGAATTCTCTATCTTTCTCCTTTCAAATTTCTCTCACTGAATTATACTTTTCGAATCATATCTTCGCTCCCTAATTTTCTGCATTACTGCTAATACTTCTACTATCGCTATCACTCTTGGATTTGAACTGACAGTTGCGTCTCTGTGCTGATGTGGTATGGCAATCTGAACTGATGTACGTACGTACGAAGTTCTGCGTTATATCTGTCTGTCTGTCTATCATCAGCTGCATACAACCTATAATATTTCATAATCAAAATGTCAGCATAAAAATTACTATACTTTTCAAATGTTACTGTGTTATGACTTTGTTAATGATTGCCTAGATGAAGTTAGTCAACAGGATTTGAATTATGACTATAATCTGACTGATTTGAGAAACGGTGATTAGTTGTACTATGCTTGAGCGATTAGAACTTACCTCAAAGGTAATGAATAGAGATAACAAGCGCCAACGAATGAGAGCTAAGACCTAGTCGTTTATTAAATGAAAAAAATAATAGGATTACATGTTATTTGTTAGACCAAACAGTGATAAAGAAATACAAAATCCATTTAGGACCGGACCAGTGAATTTGTGTACAAAAATCGGGATAATAAAGTCATATTAAGATTATAATAACTGGAGAGGGAAAATAGGTCAACAACATTAATTAGTCCATAAAGAGCTTTCAGCTTAAGCAACATACATTTCATAGTTATTACATCGTCAACACACGTCGTGTAGCAGTAGGTGGGGTCCCGATATCACAAAAATAGACTCTGCAATTATGATTTCGATTCTTTGCCTCGGTATATCAAACTGATTAGAGATCAGAGACGTCGATACATGATAAAGTAAATAATTCGAGTGAAGTTGATATGGTACATCTAAATATGATATAAAAATAAAAATTCTAGAAATATCAGGTTACTAACAAAGTATCATACAGTTAAAGAATTACGTAATGGAAAGAAAAACATCAATTGAGATTTACTACGAACATTGATAAGATCTGATTTAAAATCACTTAATGAAACAGTAACTGTTTAAAGGTTCATTAACTGAAGATAAAACAAACTTCTAATCAGATTATGTAAGGCTACTATTGAAAATGAAATAAACTCAAGATTACATAAAAGAAAAACTTTTAAGAAACGCAAGAAGTTATGTCACAGACCAAAGTAGATTGAGAGAATTAACAAAATTCTATGTATGTTAGTGTATTTATATGACTTCGGTTGTCTGTATAACACACATTCTAGATTCATCGACCAAGTTGGATGGAATTCTGTATACGACTCTAAAAGTTTACTCTGTATCCACAATGTGGCTTGGGTCTACTAGGTGTGCAATGATAGAGCTTCTTATAGTTTTTGCTTGCCTTTTAATCAGTCATGAATGATTATTTGCAATACATTGATGTACTTGCCTAGCATTGAGTCCAAATAAACTGGCTTCTGAAGCATAGTTAAACTTGTAATGTACATGAAGGCTGCTGATTTAGTCAGTTTATCTTTAATTCAAGACTAAAAAAGGATATAATTTCGCTGCATAGAAAGCTTTAAGAATTTTCTAATACTTTGGCTATATCACTTTTTGTTATGACGAGAGAAATTTGGGGGGGGGGTGAGGTTGGCGAATGCCAGATTACTTGTGCCTAGTTAGTAATTGTGCGCCTGCCCTGTGCCCACTTGTCCCAAGCCGAAATAAGAAGAATGCGAGCGAATAAGTCAGCCAGACAGAATCATATATATTCAAGCATTCTTTTATATATACACAAATTCAGACCACACAACAAACCAATTAGAAAATTAACATGATTACAGAACGAGGGAAATAGTGGTAGTGAATAGGGACAACTTGTACACAACTAATTAACTGTAGTCCATAATAAGAAACAGTTTAATAACAGCAGTTATGCTAAACGGGAGGATAGGGCAAGCGGAGCGTAACAATAATAGAAACAAAATGTTTACATTACAGAAAGTTTGAATAAATGAAATAGTGTTCTCAAAACACAGTTCTGGAAGTTTGTTACTTCTTTGTGGTACGACCTAACACTTCATCTGTAATATTTAGAACATGGGTGTTTTCGGTACTGATAGTGACTTCATTTTATCATTGTTACATCCATATTTTTGTTAAAATCTTTGATGGATATCCGCTTTTACTCAATAGATCATGTATATAATTCAATTCTTTTTCATATAGAACAAATAATCTTTACTGTATGAACCAGGCACTTGACTAGATTCGGAATATTTTACAATATAACGAAACTCAAAAAATGTTGTATACTGATTTATTGTAGATGATTTGTAGTAGTGCTAAGGATTAGCGAGTTTAGGTGACACCTAGATACCTGCTAACGAACGTAAGACCAGAGACACAATAACAGGAAACTAGGCTAATCCGCAGCGCCCCAGCCAAGCTAACTAGAGTAAGAAGTCCAAAGACAGTAAGAAGCGTTTAATTCCACAGGCAGCTTGTCAGACGACATCAATACACACAACTCATGCGTATATATGCAAAAACAGAGAGCGTCCTTGGAATGTCATAATTAGCGTACTAAAATAAACAATGAACCAATAAGATTTAGCGTCTTACCAAGTAGGAAACACGACTAAAGGTGAGAAGGGAACTTTTTAGCGCGAAAACAGGAAATTTAAATTTACACAATAAAACCACAAAAATAACAGGTTTGCCAAGTGAGTTTTGGGGATCTAATATCTCCAACAAGTAGACACTTCTTTTTATTAATTTAACATCATGAAATGGTCTGAATTAGACAACCATTGACCACCAGGAACTAACACTAGATCTATTTCATCCTGGTATAAAACTCTTCAGCAGTGAACATTCATGACCCAACTAGAGATCAAATCCAAGACCATCTAAGTAAAAGACGTACAGTTTACCATTAGACCTTTTGAACCAACTCTCAACTACTGATATTTCTAACTCAGTCATGAATATGCACTACTGAAGAGTTTCATACTAGAAGTAAACAACTATCCAGTATCAATTCTTAGTAGTCAATAGTTGTCTAATTCAAATCAATTCATGATATCATATTAACATTCAACAATCTCTACAATACCTAATGACAATTTCATTTCATTACTCTATCGTTTAGTTTGTTTTGTTATTGTATCAAATATAAAACATTATTTCTCTTTACTTACAATACTTTCACTTAAATGACATACTTGTTTAATGATAAACTTACTATTAACTTGTCAATGTTAATGAATTCAACTGATTTGTTTAGTTAGATTATTAACAAGAAAGTAATTAATTAGCATGTGATAAAACCTATGAAATTAACTTGACTTCTTTAAGAATCAAGTAAAGTAAGAATTATGATACATAGATTGTATTGGTAAACAATACAAGATTATAAAGTGATTGTAATTTTTATATGTAAAAGAAACTAATTGATTAAGAAGAATAAAGGAATGTGTTGAAATGATGAAGATCAATTTGATTGTTTTTTAGCAGGCAGTGAATAGTTTAATATCGAAGATATCAGTATATGAAGAACTAGTTGAAAACAAGTCATTAGATTCGATAAGTAAGTGATTAAAGTAAGTATTGATGATAGTGTATAGAATATAAACAAATGATTCGTCTAGTTCAGAGAACTGAATGTTACTGATAACAACGTATAATATAAAATGTGCTTGTAATTTATATGAATTTTTATCAATGAATGTTGGGTATATACAAGATATTATATATAAAATGTATCAATTAAGTGGTTCGAATACTATTCTCAGACTGATTGTTCTCGTTCTCTATTAGGTATCTCACCTCAAGTTGTTTTGGATAAGCAACAATTAAGTATTTAAAAGTAGTCTATTCAGAATTGATAATAACAGGATATCGAATAATACTCCAAAGAGAGGTGTAGACTGTCTTATGTCACCTTTTTTTCAGGACAGCTCAAAAACGGCATATTGTATAAGGAAACAAGCAGTATAGCTTGCCATTGAGAAACTTCTCACGACATAAGTAAATGTTGTTTTCAAACTACATGAATTAATGACATATTTGCAAATGAAGTAGAATATTGAATGACTACTTGTAAGTAGTTAAATCAGAAGCATATCTAAAAAAAAGTTTAGAAAATGCCCGTAGAATATCAAACGTAATCTTGTTTGTAGACAATATTCAGAAAACTGAGTAAATCTTATAATTCACAATTTCACTTTCAATTTAAGATATAAAGAAATAATTATTTCAATTCGGCATCACGAATCGGTCTAAAATGGACAACCATTGAAAATCAGGAAGTGGCACTGGACAACTGTTTTGTGCTACTATGGGACTCTTCTGCAGTGGCTATTCACGACCCCACCATGGATTCTGCCAAGAACCTTTGAGATTTAAACTAGAGGTTTAACCGTTGGACCACTGAGCCAGCTTTTGAAAGCTGATATTTCGAAATTTATCAATATGATATTTGTGTGACTTATCCATTACCATCGACGAGTAACTTTCTCACACATGACATGCATTGACATCAAATTAAGATTCAAAAATCTCTACAATATCCAATTAAAAAATAATTATTTGATGGGTTTCCTCGAATAATCCTCATAAATCTCCTTGAACATCAAGGTCACCGAGGAAGCATAACATTATCCATTCTTCATGGCTATTGATTTTCCTTTAAAAATTTGGATACAAGAACGACAACATTTGCAGCATACTTTGAATTCAATGCATTTCGTTGCATTCTCATCAGCTACATACATGTTATTGATTTTAGATAACTTAAATTATTAATATGTATTGATTTTGTAGAGCGTCAATAGTTTGGCAGCAGGAAATGTTTGTTTTGATGGCCGTTCTAAGTCTTTGATTGAATTGTTTGGCTACTTGATCTCCTTTAAATACTAGTTGAATAAATACCCTTTTCTTTTTGGGTTTCTTAGCTTTTTGATTACATCTATTGCTATACTTCTCAGTGAATGTTTCAGGATACTGATTTTGTCGAAGACATTCTTTTATGATTGAAATTTCATCATCAAGTTTATCAGGAGTGCATAGTCATTTAGCTCTGTAGTAAAGTGACTTGACTAAACCACGTTTATAGCTAATTGGACAAAAGCTATGAAAATGAAGGTATTGACCATTCCATGTATCTTTCCGGAATATGAATCTTCGGCATGTTCCTTCATCTCTTCGTAAAATTCCTAGATCTAGGAATTGGAAGACATATTGTTCTTTTCGTACTCTATTGTGTATTTGATGTTGGGATGAGCTTCATTTAAGATTTGAAGTAGTTTTTTCTGCTTGGTTTATGTCGTCGCATATAATAAATGTATCATCAACGTACCTTCTGTAGAGTGTCATTTGGTTTATTGCAGGCATTAACTTTGTCTTTTCCAGATTAGCTATAAATATGTCAGCGAGTATTGGTCGTAAAGGGCTTCCGGTGGCTACACCATCAACTTGGCAGTATAATTTATTATTGAAATGAAATTGGACGTTTCTTTATAGATAGCCGTATAAGTTGTTTAAGTTGTGTTTTCGGTGTAGATAACAGTTCAGAATGTTGACTTATTATGTCAACGGTTTATTGTAGGGGAATATTGGTAAATAATGCTGATATACCATAGGAAACCATTAGTTTATTAGATATATTTATTTACCTCACTAGTTCAGCGAAATCAAATGTATCTTTTAAACTGAATACATACAGTCCTTTGCGAATCAGTTCTAATTTGTTGCCCAGCCGTCTCATATCACTTCCAATTGTATTTACCAGTTCACATGTACCTGCAAAATCAGGTACGTTGGAAAGACGGAAAGACGGGCCAATTTATTGAACATATCCCGAAGAACTTGTGCTTGAAAGAAGCATCCACTTTTAGAATTGGGCGTCGTTTGGTAGACACGCGATATGAGGTCGATGTAACAAATGCTTTCGAAATCATCAATGAACAACATAAATCGATTCCATTAAAATTTGCTGAGACTATTGCAATTAGAAGATTAAAATCTAACCTTTGTATTCAAAAGGAATCAGTAGTTAATCTTCAATCGCCCTGGTAGCATTAGATCAATGATCAGATAAACAATTCAATCAACAAATCAGTACGTATCGATAATTTGAGTTATCTAAAATCAATAGTATGTATGTAGCTGATGAGAATGCAACGAAACACATTGAATTCAAAGTATTCTACAAATGTTGTTGTTCTTGCATTATTCAGATATTGATTTCCCGTTTGGAATTCAACAGTACAAAATTTTTGACCAATGACAATTGGTTATAATAAACAAAAAGTACAACTAAAAATATCTTATTAACAAGGAAGGCAGTTTTTAGATATCATCTTACAGTTATGAATGATCATGATTCTAGAATCATTATTACAAAGAACTGTAAATTACAGGAGAAATCTACGACAAACATTTATTAGTTGAATGTTAATTTAATTTGATGTGATCAGCAGAGTTCAACCCTTTAGAATGTGAGCCAGTGACAGTGGATGAGGTTGTACAAATCTATTGTGAATTAACTGACTTATGAAAAGTAATTGGTGAGTGATAGCCTATCAGTTCAGTTGTTTAAAGAATAAGTGTTCGCTAAAAGCCTGGAGGTCATGGTTTCAATTCCTGGTCTAGATGTTTAGCTCACATTGCATGACACTCACTACATTTGACTTCATAGACACAATGTAGTTGTTCCTCGCTAAAAGTCATATCTTAAACGTTATTTAAGACTAATCTACTGGTTTCACTTACACAAAGTGAACTTTTATATTGTGTTTGTTAAATATCCTCCTGATTTCGATCGTTGTTTGATTGAGATATAAAATCATCATTGTAATGGTTCACTCTACTGGAATATGGACTGGTTTTCTTTTTCTTGTTATTGATAAAGATATTTTTAAGAACTCTTTATTACAGTCATTTGCCCTAAGTATTTTCAGGTTTGTATTTATTTCATTTCATTTGTCTCTCGTCCTTGTGACAAGACAATTACTTCTGTTGATCACATTTCTAGTAACATTAACCTATATGGATAGAGAATGTGCTGATTTATAATCTGAGAATCTTCTAGAATGCGTTCACTTTCGGAAGAGACTGTTATACCTGTCTTTTAGCCCAGTAGTCAAGAAAACCTAGTCTGTGAGCAATAGATTTAATCTCTTCGGTTAACTTAATATTATTCGACATGTGATTGATCTTTTCATAGTTCGTCAAGACTATTTTTACCCATGACGGCAAAAATATCATCCACACACCTTATCCAAACTTTTGGTAGGTTTAAACATTCTATGGTTGCATTCGTCGCTAAATAATGCATAAATAGATTAACTACGATAGATGAAACTTGAAAACCACCGCTTTCTCATCTTTCTACCGATATAGATCTTCCCGAAAGAAAATATTGTAGAACCTAAACATAGTTCTAAGCACTGGTTCAAATTTCACTAATACATTTTAGACACTTGTTTGTATGCATTCAAAACCAGACTATACAACAAACTAATTTGAGTAACCATATCAACACAAAACAAAGATATAAAAATGGAGTAATGAGTACACAAATAATCAGTTTTAGTTTATGAACGGAAACATAGTAGCAATAATTCATTCATCTATTCGCCTGTTGCCCATGACGAAGCGTAGGCCGTGACCAGGATTCCGTAACCAACTCTGTTCCACTTTACAGTTCCACCCAAGTACAATTCATTTTTTTTTACGTCTGCCTCCAATCTCCGGCTCAGTGTGTCTTTTGGTGTTCCTCGTTTCGATTGGCCTTCAGGATTCTAAGCTAGTGCTTGTCTTTGGCAGTTTAATGATTTCCTCAATGTATGTCCTATCCACCTCCTGCGTTTTTCTAACTTCTTTCTCAACTGGATTTTAGTTGGTTTGTTCACAGCCACAGAAGGTTGTAGCTGATGGTATGTGGCTAACGGATCCAAAGTATCATGTATAAACAACTGGTTACGGATTCCTATATCTTTTGAGGGGTGCTTTTCGTAGTTGACGAAATTCTGGATCCATACAACAGAACCATCTTGATGTTTGTATTAAAAACTCGAAATCTGGTGTTGGCTGACAATTGGCTTCACTTCCAAGTGTTCTCATATATAGATAATGTTTGTATAAATTTTATGTAGTTTTGATTTTAATCAAGTCCGAATATTCTTATGAGTTGTATGCAGCTGATGAGTAACCAACAAAATAAAACGAATTCATTTTGTTCTGCACAAATAGTTGTTAAAAATAATACGGAGAACAATGTACATAAAATTTCTAAAAGGCGCCTTTCCTCGCTAAATCCTTCAAGTTACTTTATCGCTTGGTGACTATACGATGCAGAATATTTAGAAAAGTTACTAGAATCAAGTTTTTCGATGAGTGTTTTAAGTAATGCTGCTTTCTATGTCATTTCACTAAATCATTACGTACATGTAAAATTCTACCTTCTTTAAAAAGCCTCCGACGTATGACAAAGTCTCACATAGAATCAACGAAATTACTAATCACGACGTTAAGATCTAATGCCAGTGTTTCTAATGAAGTTGTTGATAATTTAAATATTGTATGTTGAATAAAATTCATGAATTTCATCCTTCATCTTCAAAAGAAGGTTTGCGCAAATTTCTACAAAACGTTTACGAATACTCTGGTATATGAACAAATATGTGATGGTTTCCCAGAAAACCTGAAAATTTTCGTCCATAATTTGTCGAACATTAAAGTGAATCGTACAGTGTACGAAGGTTTGTCACTTAGATTTAAATTTCATCTTTCAAAGAGAAATATCTACTTGAAAGACACTGAAGCACAACTCGAAAATATATTTGATCAGTCAAAGGATTCATATCCAGCAAATGAAAATAAAAAGTTGATTTAAATCCAAATTACCTGACATTGTAAGCCAATATCTTTGACCATGGATGCATGAACTTTGATTAAAGAACATCAAAAGACATATGAATAGAATATATTGGTAAATAATCTCAGCTGATGAAATTAATGAAAAATTCCAACGTTCCGCTCGGTAAGCTGGTCCGAGCTTCTTCAGCGGAATAACCAAAATAAAAAATTATCGAATTTAAAAGTAAATAAACGGTCAAATTGATTACGAATATCCAATTGCATACAGAGTATGCAATTGTCACATAAGTCATTGTAAGTGAACTAATATTGGAATTATCATTTAATTTGTATTGTGACTGGCAAGTGGAATCCAGAACGTGCGTTTCGTTCTATTTGGGACTCATCGGCTGGATGTACCTGCATCCCGATGTTGATGTTCACAGTGGGATTCGAACTCAATCTCTTTCGTTATAATGATTTTATTGCATATTATTATTCGAAATTCAGTGGTTAATTCGTTTAATTCATTTTCTTACTAAGGCAAAATAGATTTAACTGATGTGTCATGAACTACAGCTAATCACAACTTACAGAAAACAATAACTTTGATTAGAACCAATACGGCAACCAGTTACAAATTAATTATTCTAGGCTTACATGTCTGCCTTGGTAGTGCTAGCCTCTAAGTCGAATTTAAGAATATAAGAAAATTGTAATTAGGTATTGTGGACATATTTTTTGAAAATTAAAACTAATGCATTATAACCTGACGTAATGTTCAAATTGTAGTAGATTAAGGTAGAGTATGCATTGTTTGAATTGGATTGTGATTGCTAGGTGGAATCTAAGACTTGCGTCTCAGCTAGTTGTACCTGCTTCCAAGTGTTGATGTTCACAGTGAGACTCGAAGTCAGTTCATTTTGTGCCAAACGCCACTAAGTTCACTACTAGTTTACTAAATCCAAGTAGCCACACTTGTGCAACGGGTATGTATATATAATTAGAATACGTTTGGATCTTCTTACTGACTTGTCATGGACTGAAACTGACCAGTACCTGTTACCATATATGTATCCTGAGAAGATTGTTTCTATATAACGAAGCGCGTGTCCTAGATTTCACTTGTCCGTCACAATCCAGCTAAAACAATTCTTATAATTTATCATTATGTCAAGGCAATCCGCTCTGGATGCACATATGGCAATATAGACTGATCAATTTTAGTCTATGATGAATCAACGGGAAGTTCCAAATATATTCGAAGGATACGCATGTTTGTTGTATATTACATAAACCTTTTGTGAATATACATAGCCCTACTGGCTATGATCGTGGGCATGATTAGACATTTCTAGAAGTTAACTTATTAGATCATGAAAAATTTGGGAATAAATAAATGCATGTGATAAAAATTATAAGTTAAAAAAGGAAAGTATGTTTATTAAAGGGTAGTATAGTCGAACCATGTTATTTGATCAAATGTATCCCTGTAAGTGTTGGGGCGTTAATGAATTTGGCCGATAGATAACTAAGTCATAGAGTATTATTCTTCGTAGTTCATAGACATTGAAATATATCAATACTCTACATACATTTAGAAAATCTTAGTCACATTTTACCTCTTAGTTACACATACAATCGATATTTCCAATTATGTAGCTGATGAAACTCGAATTAGTTTATCAAACGAAATGTTGACACCTCTGCTAATTTCATTCGCTGAGATTTAAAGCATTAAAGAAAGACATTAAGAAAATAAAAACTGAATAACGAAGAAATTAATTCTTCATTTCAAAACACAACACTGTTAAATACTTTTTCAAGTGAATATAAAATCATTTTCAAGTAAATAATAAAGAGTCAATTAACAATGGATCTGGGTAAATTTACTCATTATTACGTAATAATCATTTGACAACTCTATGATACACAAAATGTTTTTCGGCGGGAGGTGGGAGGAGGCAAGAACAAAAGACTTTGACAGAGTGAGATGAGTTCATTTTATTTTGTCAGGTTTTCATCAGCTGACAAAATGCAGTCTTCTGACTACTCTGAGCAACAATGCAAGCATGTTCGGGATGCGGTTTTCCCCCTCGAAATGCAAAATGTTTACTGCAGGATTGGGTTGCATTGGCACCTGAACTAGTGATAGGGAGTGAAGTAGTCGAGCGTGTAGACCGCTTCACGTACCTGGGGAGTCTCATCAGTGCTGATGGCCTGGTGACTGACGAAATCTCAGCGCGGATACAGAAAGCTCGATTGGCTTTTGCTAAGTTGCGTCACCTATGGCGCAGGCGAGATATCCGCTTGCTAACCAAAGGACGAGTGTACCGTGCAGCAGTTCGCTCTGTCCTACTATACGGGAGCGAAACATGGCTGTTAAGAGTAGAGGACATTCGTAGGTTACTGGTCTTCGATCATAGGTGTCTCCGAAGCATTGCTCGAGTATCGTGGGACAACCGAGTGAGCAATGCTGTCGTTAGGAAACGGGTTCTAGGAAAGGAGGGCAAATCAATAGATGAGGTATTGAAACTTCATCAGTTGAGGTGGTTGGGACATGTGTTACGCATGTCTAACTACCGACTGCCTCGACGAGCTATGTTTTGCGGCGTAGGAATAGGTTGGAAGAAAGCTAGGGGCGGCCAAACCAAAACGTGGCAGAAATCGATGAAGTCACTGACAAGTGGACTAAGTTATGCTGGTAGATGTAGACTGCGTGGTTGGGGTCCGCGAGACGAAAGTCACCAATGGTTAGAGACCTTGAACGACATGGCTCAGAATCGTTCGCAATGGCGCAGGTTCATCCACTCTTTGTGTTCTCTCAAAATCTAACCTTCTGAATTCTCTATCTTTCTCCTTTCAAATTTCTCTCACTGAATTATACTTTTCGAATCATATCTTCGCTCCCTAATTTTCTGCATTACTGCTAATACTTCTACTATCGCTATCACTCTTGGATTTGAACTGACAGTTGCGTCTCTGTGCTGATGTGGTATGGCAATCTGAACTGATGTACGTACGTACGAAGTTCTGCGTTATATCTGTCTGTCTGTCTATCATCAGCTGCATACAACCTATAATATTTCATAATCAAAATGTCAGCATAAAAATTACTATACTTTTCAAATGTTACTGTGTTATGACTTTGTTAATGATTGCCTAGATGAAGTTAGTCAACAGGATTTGAATTATGACTATAATCTGACTGATTTGAGAAACGGTGATTAGTTGTACTATGCTTGAGCGATTAGAACTTACCTCAAAGGTAATGAATAGAGATAACAAGCGCCAACGAATGAGAGCTAAGACCTAGTCGTTTATTAAATGAAAAAATAATAGGATTACATGTTATTTGTTAGACCAAACAGTGATAAAGAAATACAAAATCCATTTAGGACCGGACCAGTGAATTTGTGTACAAAAATCGGGATAATAAAGTCATATTAAGATTATAATAACTGGAGAGGGAAAATAGGGGTCAACAACAATTAATTAGTCCATAAAGAGCTTTCAGCTTAAGCAACATACATTTCATAGTTATTACATCGTCAACACACGTCGTGTAGCAGTAGGTGGGGTCCCGATATCACAAAAATAGACTCTGCAAATTATGATTTCGATTCTTTGCCTCGGTATATCAAACTGATTAGAGATCAGAGACGTCGATACATGATAAAGTAAATAATTCGAGTGAAGTTGATATGGTACATCTAAATATGATATAAAAATAAAAATTCTAGAAATATCAGGTTACTAACAAAGTATCATACAGTTAAAGAATTACGTAATGGAAAGAAAAACATCAATTGAGATTTACTACGAACAATTGATAAGATCTGATTTAAAATCACTTAATGAAACAGTAACTGTTTAAAGGTTCATTAACTGAAGATAAAACAAACTTCTAATGCAGATTATGTAAGGCTACTATTGAAAATGAAATAAACTCAAGATTACATAAAAGAAAAACTTTTAAGAAACGCAAGAAGTTATGTCACAGACCAAAGTAGATTGAGAGAATTAACAAAATTCTAATGTATGTTAGTGTATTTATATGACTTCGGTTGTCTGTATAACACACATTCTAGATTCATCGACCAAGTTGGATGGAATTCTGTATACGACTCTAAAAGTTTACTCTGTATCCACAATGTGGCTTGGGTCTACTAGGTGTGCAATGATAGAGCTTCTTATAGTTTTTGCTTGCCTTTTAATCAGTCATGAATGATTATATTTGCAATACATTGATGTACTTGCCTAGCATTGAGTCCAAATAACTGGCTTCTGAAGCATAGTTAAACTTGTAAATGTACATGAAGGCTGCTGATTTAGTCAGTTTATCTTTAATTCAAGACTAAAAAAGGATATAATTTCGCTGCATAGAAAGCTTTAAGAATTTTCTAATACTTTGGCTATATCACTTTTTGTTATGACGAGAGAAATTTGGGGGGGGGGTGAGGTTGGCGAATGCCAGATTACTTGTGCCTAGTTAGTAATTGTGCGCCTGCCCTGTGCCCACTTAGTCCCAAGCCGAAATAAGAAGAATGCGAGCGAATAAGTCAGCCAGACAGAATCATATTATATTCCAAGCATTCTTTTATATATACACAAATTCAGACCACACAACAAACCAATTAGAAAATTAACATGATTACAGAACGAGGGAAATAGTGGTAGTGAATAGGGACAACTTGTACACAACTAATTAACTGTAGTCCATAATAAGAAACAGTTTAATAACAGCAGTTATGCTAAACGGGAGGATAGGGCAAGCGGAGCGTAACAATAATAGAAACAAAATGTTTACATTACAGAAAGTTTGAATAAATGAAATAGTGTTCTCAAAACACAGTTCTGGAAGTTTGTTACAGTTCTTTGTGGTACGACCTAACACTTCATCTGTAATATTTAGAACATGGGTGTTTTCGGTACTGATAGTGACTTCATTTTATCATTGTTTACATCCATATTTTTGTTAACAATCTTTGATGGATATCCGCTTTTACTCAATAGATCATGTATATAATTCAATTCTTTTTCATATAGAACAAATAATCTTTACTGTATGAACCAGGCACTTGACTAGATTCGGAATATTTTACAATATAACGAAACTCAAAAAATGTTGTATACTGATTATTGTAGATGATTTGTAGTAGTGCTAAGGATTAGCGAGTTTAGGTGACACCTAGATACCTGCTAACGAACGTAAGACCAGAGACACAATAACAGGAAACTAGGCTAATCCGCAGCGCCCCAGCCAAGCTAACTAGAGTAAGAAGTCCAAAGGACAGTAAGAAGCGTTTAATTCCACAGGCAGCTTGTCAGACGACATCAATACACACAACTCATGCGTATATATGCAAAAACAGAGAGCGTCCTTGGAATGTCATAATTAGCGTACTAAAATAAACAATGAACCAATAAGATTTAGCGTCTTACCAAGTAGGAAACACGAACTAAAGGTGAGAAGGGAACTTTTTAGCGCGAAAACAGGAAATTTAAATTTACACAATAAAACCACAAAATAACAGGTTTGCCAAGTGAGTTTGGGGGATCTAATATCTCCAACAAGTAGACACTTCTTTTTATTAATTTAACATCATGAAATGGTCTGAATTAGACAACCATTGACCACCAGGAACTAACACTAGACATCTATTTCATCCTGGTATAAAACTCTTCAGCAGTGAACATTCATGACCCAACTAGAGATCAAATCCAAGACCATCTAAGTAAAAGACGTACAGTTTACCATTAGACCTTTTGACCAACTCTCAACTACTGATATTTCTACTCAGTCATGAATATGCACTACTGAAGAGTTTCATACTAGAAGTAAACAACTATCCAGTATCAATTCTTAGTAGTCAATAGTTGTCTAATTCAAATCAATTCATGATATCATATTAACATTCAACAATCTCTACAATACCTAATGACAATTTCATTTCATTACTCTATCGTTTAGTTTGTTTTGTTATTGTATCAAATATAAAACATTATTTCTCTTTACTTACAATACTTTCACTTAAATGACATACTTGTTTAATGATAAACTCTACTATTAACTTGTCAATGTTAATGAATTCAACTGATTTGTTTAGTTAGATTATTAACAAGAAAGTAATTAATTAGCATGTGATAAAACCTTATGAAATTAACTTGACTTCTTTAAGAATCAAGTAAAGTAAGAATTATGATACATAGATTGTATTGGTAAACAATACAAGATTATAAAGTGATTGTAATTTTTATATGTAAAAGAACTAATTGATTAAGAAGAATAAAGGAATGTGTTGAAATGATGAAGATCAATTTGATTGTTTTTTAGCAGGCAGTGAATAGTTTAATATCGAAGATATCAGTATATGAAGATAACTAGTTGAAAACAAAGTCATTAGATTCGATATAGTAAGTGATTAAAGTAAGTATTGATGATAGTGTATAGAATATAAACAAATGATTCGTCTAGTTCAGAGAACTGAATGTTACTGATAACAACGTATAATATAAAATGTGCTTTGTAATTTATATGAATTTTTATCAATGAATGTTGGGTATATACAAGATATTATATATAAAATGTATCAATTAAGTGGTTCGAATACTATTCTCAGACTGATTGTTCTCGTTCTCTATTAGGTATCTCACCTCAAGTTGTTTTGGATTAAGCAACAATTAAGTATTTAAAAGTAAGTCTATTCAGAATTGATAATAACAGGATATCGAATAATACTCCAAAGAGAGGTGTAGACTGTCTTATGTCACCTTTTTTCAGGACAGCTCAAAAACGGCATATTGTATAAGGAAACAAGCAGTATAGCTTGCCATTGAGAAACTTCTCACGACATAAGTAAATGTTGTTTTCAAACTACATGAATTAATGACATATTTGCAAATGAAGTAGAATATTGAATGACTACTTGTAAGTAGTTAAATCAGAAGCATATCTAAAAAAAGTTTAGAAAATGCCCGTAGAATATCAAACGTAATCTTGTTTGTAGACAATATTCAGAAAACTGAGTAAATCTTATAATTCACAATTTCACTTTCAATTTAAGATATAAAGAAATAATTATTTCAATTCGGCATCACGAATCGGTCTAAAATGGACAACCATTGAAAATCAGGAAGTGGCACTGGACAACTGTTTTGTGCTACTATGGGACTCTTCTGCAGTGGCTATTCACGACCCCACCATGGATTCTGCGAAGAACCTTTGAGCTTTACACTAGAGGTTTAACCGTTGGACCACTGAGCCAGCTTTTGAAAGCTGATATTTCGAAATTTATCAATATGATATATATTTGTGTGACTTTATCCATTACCATCGACGAGTAACTTTCTCACACATGACATGCATTGACATCAAATTAAGATTCAAAAATCTCTACAATATCCAATTAAAAAATAATTATTTGATGGGTTTCCTCGAATAATCCTCATAAATCTCCTTGAACATCAAGGTCACCGAGGAAGCATAACATTATCCATTCTTCATGGCTATTGATTTTCCTTTAAAAATTTGGATAATACAAGAACGACAACATTTGCAGCATACTTTGAATTCAATGCATTTCGTTGCATTCTCATCAGCTACATACATGTTATTGATTTTAGATAACTTAAATTATTAATATGTATTGATTTTGTAGAGCGTCAATAGTTTGGCAGCAGGAAATGTTTGTTTTGATGGCCGTTCTAAGTCTTTGATTGAATTGTTTGGCTACTTGATCTCCTTTAAATACTAGTTGAATAAATACCCTTTTCTTTTTGGGTTTCTTAGCTTTTTGATTACATCTATTGCTATACTTCTCAGTGAATGTTTCAGGATACTGATTTTGTCGAAGACATTCTTTTATGATTGAAATTTCATCATCAAGTTTATCAGGAGTGCATAGTCATTTAGCTCTGTAGTAAAGTGACTTGACTAAACCACGTTTATAGCTAATTGGACAAAAGCTATGAAAATGAAGGTATTGACCATTCCATGTATCTTTCCGGAATATGAATCTTCGGCATGTTCCTTCATCTCTTCGTAAAATTCCTAGATCTAGGAATTGGAAGACATATTGTTCTTTTCGTACTCTATTGTGTATTTGATGTTGGGATGAGCTTCATTTAAGATTTGAAGTAGTTTTTTCTGCTTGGTTTATGTCGTCGCATATAATAAATGTATCATCAACGTACCTTCTGTAGAGTGTCATTTGGTTTATTGCAGGCATTAACTTTGTCTTTTCCAGATTAGCTATAAATATGTCAGCGAGTATTGGTCGTAAAGGGCTTCCGGTGGCTACACCATCAACTTGGCAGTATAATTTATTATTGAAATGAAATTGGACGTTTCTTTATAGATAGCCGTATAAGTTGTTTAAGTTGTGTTTTCGGTGTAGATAACAGTTCAGAATGTTGACTTATTATGTCAACGGTTTATTGTAGGGGAATATTGGTAAATAATGCTGATATACCATAGGAAACCATTAGTTTATTAGATATATTTATTTACCTCACTAGTTCAGCGAAATCAAATGTATCTTTTAAACTGAATACATACAGTCCTTTGCGAATCAGTTCTAATTTGTTGCCCAGCCGTCTCATATCACTTCCAATTGTATTTACCAGTTCACATGTACCTGCAAAATCAGGTACGTTGGAAAGACGGAAAGACGGGCCAATTTATTGAACATATCCCGAAGAACTTGTGCTTGAAAGAAGCATCCACTTTTAGAATTGGGCGTCGTTTGGTAGACACCGCGATATGAGGTCGATGTAACAAATGCTTTCGAAATCATCAATGAACAACATAAATCGATTCCATTAAAATTTGCTGAGACTATTGCAATTAGAAGATTAAAATCTAACCTTTGTATTCAAAAGGAATCAGTAGTTAATCTTCAATCGCCCTGGTAGCATTAGATCAATGATCAGATAAACAATTCAATCAACAAATCAGTACGTATCGATAATTTGAGTTATCTAAAATCAATAGTATGTATGTAGCTGATGAGAATGCAACGAAACACATTGAATTCAAAGTATTCTACAAATGTTGTTGTTCTTGCATTATTCAGATATTGATTTCCCGTTTGGAATTCAACAGTACAAAATTTTTGACCAATGACAATTGGTTATAATAACAAAAAGTACAACTAAAAATATCTTATTAACAAGGAAGGCAGTTTTTAGATATCATCTTACAGTTATGAATGATCATGATTCTAGAATCATTATTACAAAGAACTGTAAATTACAGGAGAAATCTACGACAAACATTTATTAGTTGAATGTTAATTTAATTTGATGTGATCAGCAGAGTTCAACCCTTTAGAATGTGAGCCAGTGACAGTGGATGAGGTTGTACAAATCTATTGTGAATTAACTGACTTATGAAAAGTAATTGGTGAGTGATAGCCTATCAGTTCAGTTGTTTAAAGAATAAGTGTTCGCTAAAAGCCTGGAGGTCATGGTTTCAATATCCTGGTCTAGATGTTTAGCTCACATTGCATGACACTCACTACATTTAACTTCATAGACACAATGTAGTTGTTCCTCGCTAAAAGTCATATCTTAAACGTTATTTAAGACTAATCTACTGGTTTCACTTACACAAAGTGAACTTTTATATTGTGTTTGTTAAATATCCTCCTGATTTCGATCGTTGTTTGATTGAGATATAAAATCATCATTGTAATGGTTCACTCTACTGGAATATGGACTGGTTTTCTTTTTCTTGTTATTGATAAAGATATTTTTAAGAACTCTTTATTACAGTCATTTGCCCTAAGTATTTTCAGGTTTGTATTTATTTCATTTCATTTGTCTCTCGTCCTTGTGACAAGACAATTACTTCTGTTGATCACATTTCTAGTAACATTAACCTATATGGATAGAGAATGTGCTGATTTATAATCTGAGAATCTTCTAGAATGCGTTCACTTTCGGAAGAGACTGTTATACCTGTCTTTTAGCCCAGTAGTCAAGAAAACCTAGTCTGTGAGCAATAGATTTAATCTCTTCGGTTAACTTAATATTATTCGACATGTGATTGATCTTTTCATATAGTTCGTCAAGACTATTTTTACCCATGACGGCAAAAATATCATCCACACACCTTATCCAAACTTTTGGTAGGTTTAAACATTCTATGGTTGCATTCGTCGCTAAATAATGCATAAATAGATTAACTACGATAGATGAAACTTGAAAACCACCGCTTTCTCATCTTTCTACCGATATAGATCTTCCCGAAAGAAAATATTGTAGAACCTAAACATAGTTCTAAGCACTGGTTCAAATTTCACTAATACATTTTAGACACTTGTTTGTATGCATTCAAAACCAGACTATACAACAAACTAATTTGAGTAACCATATCAACACAAAACAAAGATATAAAAATGGAGTAATGAGTACACAAATAATCAGTTTTAGTTTATGAACGGAAACATAGTAGCAATAATTCATTCATCTATTCGCCTGTTGCCCATGACGAAGCGTAGGCCGGTGACCAGGATTCCGTAACCAACTCTGTTCCACTTTACAGTTCCACCCAAGTACAATTCATTTTTTTTTTTTACGTCTGCCTCCAATCTCCGGCTCAGTGTGTCTTTTGGTGTTCCTCGTTTCGATTGGCCTTCAGGATTCTAAGCTAGTGCTTGTCTTTTGGCAGTTTAATGATTTCCTCAATGTATGTCCTATCCACCTCCTGCGTCTTTTTCTAACTTCTTTCTCAACTGGATTTTAGTTGGTTTGTCCACAGCCACAGAAGGTTGTAGCTGATGGTATGTGGCTAACGGATCCAAAGTATCATGTATAAACAACTGGTTACGGATTCCTATATCTTTTGAGGGGTGCTTTTCGTAGTTGACGAAATTCTGGATCCATACAACAGAACCATCTTGATGTTTGTATTAAAAACTCGAAATCTGGTGTTGGCCGACAATTGGCTTTATTCCCAGGTGTTCCTCACATATATAGATAATGTTTGTATAAATTTTATGTAGTTTTGATTTTAATCAAGTCCGAATATTCTTATGAGTTGTATGCAGCTGATGAGTAACCAACAAAATAAAACGAATTCATTTTGTTCTGCACAAATAGCTGTTAAAAATAATACGGAGAACAATGTACATAAAATTTCCTAAAAGGCGCCTTTCCTCGCTAAATCCTTCAAGTTACTTTATCGCTTGGTGACTATACGATGCAGAATATTTAGAAAAGTTACTAGAATCAAGTTTTTCGATGAGTGTTTTAAGTAATGCTGCTTTCTATGTCATTTCACTAAATCATTACGTACATGTAAAATTCTACCTTCTTTAAAAAGCCTCCGACGTATGACAAAGTCTCACATAGAATCAACGAAATTACTAATCACGACGTTAAGATCTAATGCCAGTGTTTCTAATGAAGTTGTTGATAATTTAAATATTGTATGTTGAATAAAATTCATGAATTTCATCCTTCATCTTCAAAAGAAGGTTTGCGCAAATTTCTACAAAACGTTTACGAATACTCTGGTATATGAACAAATATGTGATGGTTTCCCAGAAAACCTGAAAATTTTCGTCCATAATTTGTCGAACATTAAAGTGAATCGTACAGTGTACGAAGGTTTGTCACTTAGATTTAAATTTCATCTTTCAAAGAGAAATATCTACTTGAAAGACACTGAAGCACAACTCGAAAATATATTTGATCAGTCAAAGGATTCATATCCAGCAAATGAAAATAAAAAGTTGATTTAAATCCAAATTACCTGACATTGTAAGCCAATATCTTTGACCATGGATGCATGAACTTTGATTAAAGAACATCAAAAGACATATGAATAGAATATATTGGTAAATAATCTCAGCTGATGAAATTAATGAAAAATTCCAACGTTCCGCTCGGTAAGCTGGTCCGAGCTTCTTCAGCGGAATAACCAAAATAAAAAATTATCGAATTTAAAAGTAAATAAACGGTCAAATTGATTACGAATATCCAATTGCATACAGAGTATGCAATTGTCACATAAGTCATTGTAAGTGAACTAATATTGGAATTATCATTTAATTTGTATTGTGACTGGCAAGTGGAATCCAGAACGTGCGTTTCGTTCTATTTGGGACTCATCGGCTGGATGTACCTGCATCCCGATGTTGATGTTCACAGTGGGATTCGAACTCAATCTCTTTCGTTATAATGATTTTATTGCATATTATTATTCGAAATTCAGTGGTTAATTCGTTTAATTCATTTTCTTACTAAGGCAAAATAGATTTAACTGATGTGTCATGAACTACAGCTAATCACAACTTACAGAAAACAATAACTTTGATTAGAACCAATACGGCAACCAGTTACAAATTAATTATTCTAGGCTTACATGTCTGCCTTGGTAGTGCTAGCCTCTAAGTCGAATTTAAGAATATAAGAAAATTGTAATTAGGTATTGTGGACATATTTTTTGAAAATTAAAACTAATGCATTATAACCTGACGTAATGTTCAAATTGTAGTAGATTAAGGTAGAGTATGCATTGTTTGAATTGGATTGTGATTGCTAGGTGGAATCTAAGACTTGCGTCTCAGCTAGTTGTACCTGCTTCCAAGTGTTGATGTTCACAGTGAGACTCGAAGTCAGTTCATTTTGTGCCAAACGCCACTAAGTTCACTACTAGTTTACTAAATCCAAGTAGCCACACTTGTGCAACGGGTATGTATATATAATTAGAATACGTTTGGATCTTCTTACTGACTTGTCATGGACTGAAACTGACCAGTACCTGTTACCATATATGTATCCTGAGAAGATTGTTTCTATATAACGAAGCGCGTGTCCTAGATTTCACTTGTCCGTCACAATCCAGCTAAAACAATTCTTATAATTTATCATTATGTCAAGGCAATCCGCTCTGGATGCACATATGGCAATATAGACTGATCAATTTTAGTCTATGATGAATCAACGGGAAGTTCCAAATATATTCGAAGGATACGCATGTTTGTTGTATATTACATAAACCTTTTGTGAATATACATAGCCCTACTGGCTATGATCGTGGGCATGATTAGACATTTCTAGAAGTTAACTTATTAGATCATGAAAAATTTGGGAATAAATAAATGCATGTGATAAAAATTATAAGTTAAAAAAGGAAAGTATGTTTATTAAAGGGTAGTATAGTCGAACCATGTTATTTGATCAAATGTATCCCTGTAAGTGTTGGGGCGTTAATGAATTTGGCCGATAGATAACTAAGTCATAGAGTATTATTCTTCGTAGTTCATAGACATTGAAATATATCAATACTCTACATACATTTAGAAAATCTTAGTCACATTTTACCTCTTAGTTACACATACAATCGATATTTCCAATTATGTAGCTGATGAAACTCGAATTAGTTTATCAAACGAAATGTTGACACCTCTGCTAATTTCATTCGCTGAGATTTAAAGCATTAAAGAAAGACATTAAGAAAATAAAAACTGAATAACGAAGAAATTAATTCTTCATTTCAAAACACAACACTGTTAAATACTTTTTCAAGTGAATATAAAATCATTTTCAAGTAAATAATAAAGAGTCAATTAACAATGGATCTGGGTAAATTTACTCATTATTACGTAATAATCATTTGACAACTCTATGATACACAAAATGTTTTTCGGCGGGAGGTGGGAGGAGGCAAGAACAAAAGACTTTGACAGAGTGAGATGAGTTCATTTTATTTTGTCAGGTTTTCATCAGCTGACAAAATGCAGTCTTCTGACTACTCTGAGCAACAATGCAAGCATGTTCGGGATGCGGTTTTCCCCCTCGAAATGCAAAATGTTTACTGCAGGATTGGGTTGCATTGGCACCTGAACTAGTGATAGGGAGTGAAGTAGTCGAGCGTGTAGACCGCTTCACGTACCTGGGGAGTCTCATCAGTGCTGATGGCCTGGTGACTGACGAAATCTCAGCGCGGATACAGAAAGCTCGATTGGCTTTTGCTAAGTTGCGTCACCTATGGCGCAGGCGAGATATCCGCTTGCTAACCAAAGGACGAGTGTACCGTGCAGCAGTTCGCTCTGTCCTACTATACGGGAGCGAAACATGGCTGTTAAGAGTAGAGGACATTCGTAGGTTACTGGTCTTCGATCATAGGTGTCTCCGAAGCATTGCTCGAGTATCGTGGGACAACCGAGTGAGCAATGCTGTCGTTAGGAAACGGGTTCTAGGAAAGGAGGGCAAATCAATAGATGAGGTATTGAAACTTCATCAGTTGAGGTGGTTGGGACATGTGTTACGCATGTCTAACTACCGACTGCCTCGACGAGCTATGTTTTGCGGCGTAGGAATAGGTTGGAAGAAAGCTAGGGGCGGCCAAACCAAAACGTGGCAGAAATCGATGAAGTCACTGACAAGTGGACTAAGTTATGCTGGTAGATGTAGACTGCGTGGTTGGGGTCCGCGAGACGAAAGTCACCAATGGTTAGAGACCTTGAACGACATGGCTCAGAATCGTTCGCAATGGCGCAGGTTCATCCACTCTTTGTGTTCTCTCAAAATCTAACCTTCTGAATTCTCTATCTTTCTCCTTTCAAATTTCTCTCACTGAATTATACTTTTCGAATCATATCTTCGCTCCCTAATTTTCTGCATTACTGCTAATACTTCTACTATCGCTATCACTCTTGGATTTGAACTGACAGTTGCGTCTCTGTGCTGATGTGGTATGGCAATCTGAACTGATGTACGTACGTACGAAGTTCTGCGTTATATCTGTCTGTCTGTCTATCATCAGCTGCATACAACCTATAATATTTCATAATCAAAATGTCAGCATAAAAATTACTATACTTTTCAAATGTTACTGTGTTATGACTTTGTTAATGATTGCCTAGATGAAGTTAGTCAACAGGATTTGAATTATGACTATAATCTGACTGATTTGAGAAACGGTGATTAGTTGTACTATGCTTGAGCGATTAGAACTTACCTCAAAGGTAATGAATAGAGATAACAAGCGCCAACGAATGAGAGCTAAGACCTAGTCGTTTATTAAATGAAAAAAATAATAGGATTACATGTTATTTGTTAGACCAAACAGTGATAAAGAAATACAAAATCCATTTAGGACCGGACCAGTGAATTTGTGTACAAAAATCGGGATAATAAAGTCATATTAAGATTATAATAACTGGAGAGGGAAAATAGGGGTCAACAACAATTAATTAGTCCATAAAGAGCTTTCAGCTTAAGCAACATACATTTCATAGTTATTACATCGTCAACACACGTCGTGTAGCAGTAGGTGGGGTCCCGATATCACAAAAATAGACTCTGCAAATTATGATTTCGATTCTTTGCCTCGGTATATCAAACTGATTAGAGATCAGAGACGTCGATACATGATAAAGTAAATAATTCGAGTGAAGTTGATATGGTACATCTAAATATGATATAAAAATAAAAATTCTAGAAATATCAGGTTACTAACAAAGTATCATACAGTTAAAGAATTACGTAATGGAAAGAAAAACATCAATTGAGATTTACTACGAACAATTGATAAGATCTGATTTAAAATCACTTAATGAAACAGTAACTGTTTAAAGGTTCATTAACTGAAGATAAAACAAACTTCTAATGCAGATTATGTAAGGCTACTATTGAAAATGAAATAAACTCAAGATTACATAAAAGAAAAACTTTTAAGAAACGCAAGAAGTTATGTCACAGACCAAAGTAGATTGAGAGAATTAACAAAATTCTAATGTATGTTAGTGTATTTATATGACTTCGGTTGTCTGTATAACACACATTCTAGATTCATCGACCAAGTTGGATGGAATTCTGTATACGACTCTAAAAGTTTACTCTGTATCCACAATGTGGCTTGGGTCTACTAGGTGTGCAATGATAGAGCTTCTTATAGTTTTTGCTTGCCTTTTAATCAGTCATGAATGATTATATTTGCAATACATTGATGTACTTGCCTAGCATTGAGTCCAAATATAACTGGCTTCTGAAGCATAGTTAAACTTGTAAATGTACATGAAGGCTGCTGATTTAGTCAGTTTATCTTTAATTCAAGACTAAAAAAGGATATAATTTCGCTGCATAGAAAGCTTTAAGAATTTTCTAATACTTTGGCTATATCACTTTTTGTTATGACGAGAGAAATTTGGGGGGGGGTGAGGTTGGCGAATGCCAGATTACTTGTGCCTAGTTAGTAATTGTGCGCCTGCCCTGTGCCCACTTAGTCCCAAGCCGAAATAAGAAGAATGCGAGCGAATAAGTCAGCCAGACAGAATCATATTATATTCCAAGCATTCTTTTATATATACACAAATTCAGACCACACAACAAACCAATTAGAAAATTAACATGATTACAGAACGAGGGAAATAGTGGTAGTGAATAGGGACAACTTGTACACAACTAATTAACTGTAGTCCATAATAAGAAACAGTTTAATAACAGCAGTTATGCTAAACGGGAGGATAGGGCAAGCGGAGCGTAACAATAATAGAAACAAAATGTTTACATTACAGAAAGTTTGAATAAATGAAATAGTGTTCTCAAAACACAGTTCTGGAAGTTTGTTACAGTTCTTTGTGGTACGACCTAACACTTCATCTGTAATATTTAGAACATGGGTGTTTTCGGTACTGATAGTGACTTCATTTTATCATTGTTACATCCATATTTTTGTTAACAATCTTTGATGGATATCCGCTTTTACTCAATAGATCATGTATATAATTCAATTCTTTTTCATATAGAACAAATAATCTTTACTGTATGAACCAGGCACTTGACTAGATTCGGAATATTTTACAATATAACGAAACTCAAAAAATGTTGTATACTGATTTATTGTAGATGATTTGTAGTAGTGCTAAGGATTAGCGAGTTTAGGTGACACCTAGATACCTGCTAACGAACGTAAGACCAGAGACACAATAACAGGAAACTAGGCTAATCCGCAGCGCCCCAGCCAAGCTAACTAGAGTAAGAAGTCCAAAGACAGTAAGAAGCGTTTAATTCCACAGGCAGCTTGTCAGACGACATCAATACACACAACTCATGCGTATATATGCAAAAACAGAGAGCGTCCTTGGAATGTCATAATTAGCGTACTAAAATAAACAATGAACCAATAAGATTTAGCGTCTTACCAAGTAGGAAACACGAACTAAAGGTGAGAAGGGAACTTTTTAGCGCGAAAACAGGAAATTTAAATTTACACAATAAAACCACAAAAATAACAGGTTTGCCAAGTGAGTTTTGGGGATCTAATATCTCCAACAAGTAGACACTTCTTTTTATTAATTTAACATCATGAAATGGTCTGAATTAGACAACCATTGACCACCAGGAACTAACACTAGACATCTATTTCATCCTGGTATAAAACTCTTCAGCAGTGAACATTCATGACCCAACTAGAGATCAAATCCAAGACCATCTAAGTAAAAGACGTACAGTTTACCATTAGACCTTTTGAACCAACTCTCAACTACTGATATTTCTAACTCAGTCATGAATATGCACTACTGAAGAGTTTCATACTAGAAGTAAACAACTATCCAGTATCAATTCTTAGTAGTCAATAGTTGTCTAATTCAAATCAATTCATGATATCATATTAACATTCAACAATCTCTACAATACCTAATGACAATTTCATTTCATTACTCTATCGTTTAGTTTGTTTTGTTATTGTATCAAATATAAAACATTATTTCTCTTTACTTACAATACTTTCACTTAAATGACATACTTGTTTAATGATAAACTCTACTATTAACTTGTCAATGTTAATGAATTCAACTGATTTGTTTAGTTAGATTATTAACAAGAAAGTAATTAATTAGCATGTGATAAAACCTTATGAAATTAACTTGACTTCTTTAAGAATCAAGTAAAGTAAGAATTATGATACATAGATTGTATTGGTAAACAATACAAGATTATAAAGTGATTGTAATTTTTATATGTAAAAGAAACTAATTGATTAAGAAGAATAAAGGAATGTGTTGAAATGATGAAGATCAATTTGATTGTTTTTTAGCAGGCAGTGAATAGTTTAATATCGAAGATATCAGTATATGAAGATAACTAGTTGAAAACAAAGTCATTAGATTCGATATAGTAAGTGATTAAAGTAAGTATTGATGATAGTGTATAGAATATAAACAAATGATTCGTCTAGTTCAGAGAACTGAATGTTACTGATAACAACGTATAATATAAAATGTGCTTGTAATTTATATGAATTTTTATCAATGAATGTTGGGTATATACAAGATATTATATATAAAATGTATCAATTAAGTGGTTCGAATACTATTCTCAGACTGATTGTTCTCGTTCTCTATTAGGTATCTCACCTCAAGTTGTTTTGGATTAAGCAACAATTAAGTATTTAAAAGTAAGTCTATTCAGAATTGATAATAACAGGATATCGAATAATACTCCAAAGAGAGGTGTAGACTGTCTTATGTCACCTTTTTTTCAGGACAGCTCAAAAACGGCATATTGTATAAGGAAACAAGCAGTATAGCTTGCCATTGAGAAACTTCTCACGACATAAGTAAATGTTGTTTTCAAACTACATGAATTAATGACATATTTGCAAATGAAGTAGAATATTGAATGACTACTTGTAAGTAGTTAAATCAGAAGCATATCTAAAAAAAAGTTTAGAAAATGCCCGTAGAATATCAAACGTAATCTTGTTTGTAGACAATATTCAGAAAACTGAGTAAATCTTATAATTCACAATTTCACTTTCAATTTAAGATATAAAGAAATAATTATTTCAATTCGGCATCACGAATCGGTCTAAAATGGACAACCATTGAAAATCAGGAAGTGGCACTGGACAACTGTTTTGTGCTACTATGGGACTCTTCTGCAGTGGCTATTCACGACCCCACCATGGATTCTGCGAAGAACCTTTGAGCTTTACACTAGAGGTTTAACCGTTGGACCACTGAGCCAGCTTTTGAAAGCTGATATTTCGAAATTTATCAATATGATATATATTTGTGTGACTTTATCCATTACCATCGACGAGTAACTTTCTCACACATGACATGCATTGACATCAAATTAAGATTCAAAAATCTCTACAATATCCAATTAAAAAATAATTATTTGATGGGTTTCCTCGAATAATCCTCATAAATCTCCTTGAACATCAAGGTCACCGAGGAAGCATAACATTATCCATTCTTCATGGCTATTGATTTTCCTTTAAAAATTTGGATAATACAAGAACGACAACATTTGCAGCATACTTTGAATTCAATGCATTTCGTTGCATTCTCATCAGCTACATACATGTTATTGATTTTAGATAACTTAAATTATTAATATGTATTGATTTTGTAGAGCGTCAATAGTTTGGCAGCAGGAAATGTTTGTTTTGATGGCCGTTCTAAGTCTTTGATTGAATTGTTTGGCTACTTGATCTCCTTTAAATACTAGTTGAATAAATACCCTTTTCTTTTTGGGTTTCTTAGCTTTTTGATTACATCTATTGCTATACTTCTCAGTGAATGTTTCAGGATACTGATTTTGTCGAAGACATTCTTTTATGATTGAAATTTCATCATCAAGTTTATCAGGAGTGCATAGTCATTTAGCTCTGTAGTAAAGTGACTTGACTAAACCACGTTTATAGCTAATTGGACAAAAGCTATGAAAATGAAGGTATTGACCATTCCATGTATCTTTCCGGAATATGAATCTTCGGCATGTTCCTTCATCTCTTCGTAAAATTCCTAGATCTAGGAATTGGAAGACATATTGTTCTTTTCGTACTCTATTGTGTATTTGATGTTGGGATGAGCTTCATTTAAGATTTGAAGTAGTTTTTTCTGCTTGGTTTATGTCGTCGCATATAATAAATGTATCATCAACGTACCTTCTGTAGAGTGTCATTTGGTTTATTGCAGGCATTAACTTTGTCTTTTCCAGATTAGCTATAAATATGTCAGCGAGTATTGGTCGTAAAGGGCTTCCGGTGGCTACACCATCAACTTGGCAGTATAATTTATTATTGAAATGAAATTGGACGTTTCTTTATAGATAGCCGTATAAGTTGTTTAAGTTGTGTTTTCGGTGTAGATAACAGTTCAGAATGTTGACTTATTATGTCAACGGTTTATTGTAGGGGAATATTGGTAAATAATGCTGATATACCATAGGAAACCATTAGTTTATTAGATATATTTATTTACCTCACTAGTTCAGCGAAATCAAATGTATCTTTTAAACTGAATACATACAGTCCTTTGCGAATCAGTTCTAATTTGTTGCCCAGCCGTCTCATATCACTTCCAATTGTATTTACCAGTTCACATGTACCTGCAAAATCAGGTACGTTGGAAAGACGGAAAGACGGGCCAATTTATTGAACATATCCCGAAGAACTTGTGCTTGAAAGAAGCATCCACTTTTAGAATTGGGCGTCGTTTGGTAGACACGCGATATGAGGTCGATGTAACAAATGCTTTCGAAATCATCAATGAACAACATAAATCGATTCCATTAAAATTTGCTGAGACTATTGCAATTAGAAGATTAAAATCTAACCTTTGTATTCAAAAGGAATCAGTAGTTAATCTTCAATCGCCCTGGTAGCATTAGATCAATGATCAGATAAACAATTCAATCAACAAATCAGTACGTATCGATAATTTGAGTTATCTAAAATCAATAGTATGTATGTAGCTGATGAGAATGCAACGAAACACATTGAATTCAAAGTATTCTACAAATGTTGTTGTTCTTGCATTATTCAGATATTGATTTCCCGTTTGGAATTCAACAGTACAAAATTTTTGACCAATGACAATTGGTTATAATAAACAAAAAGTACAACTAAAAATATCTTATTAACAAGGAAGGCAGTTTTTAGATATCATCTTACAGTTATGAATGATCATGATTCTAGAATCATTATTACAAAGAACTGTAAATTACAGGAGAAATCTACGACAAACATTTATTAGTTGAATGTTAATTTAATTTGATGTGATCAGCAGAGTTCAACCCTTTAGAATGTGAGCCAGTGACAGTGGATGAGGTTGTACAAATCTATTGTGAATTAACTGACTTATGAAAAGTAATTGGTGAGTGATAGCCTATCAGTTCAGTTGTTTAAAGAATAAGTGTTCGCTAAAAGCCTGGAGGTCATGGTTTCAATTTCCTGGTCTAGATGTTTAGCTCACATTGCATGACACTCACTACATTTGACTTCATAGACACAATGTAGTTGTTCCTCGCTAAAAGTCATATCTTAAACGTTATTTAAGACTAATCTACTGGTTTCACTTACACAAAGTGAACTTTTATATTGTGTTTGTTAAATATCCTCCTGATTTCGATCGTTGTTTGATTGAGATATAAAATCATCATTGTAATGGTTCACTCTACTGGAATATGGACTGGTTTTCTTTTTCTTGTTATTGATAAAGATATTTTTAAGAACTCTTTATTACAGTCATTTGCCCTAAGTATTTTCAGGTTTGTATTTATTTCATTTCATTTGTCTCTCGTCCTTGTGACAAGACAATTACTTCTGTTGATCACATTTCTAGTAACATTAACCTATATGGATAGAGAATGTGCTGATTTATAATCTGAGAATCTTCTAGAATGCGTTCACTTTCGGAAGAGACTGTTATACCTGTCTTTTAGCCCAGTAGTCAAGAAAACCTAGTCTGTGAGCAATAGATTTAATCTCTTCGGTTAACTTAATATTATTTGACATGTGATTGATCTTTTCATGTAGTTCGTCAAGACTATTTTTACCCATGACGGCAAAAATATCATCCACACACCTTATCCAAACTTTTGGTAGGTTTAAACATTCTATGGTTGCATTCGTCGCTAAATAATGCATAAATAGATTAACTACGATAGGTGAAACTTGAAAATTCACCGCTTTCTCATCTTTCTACATATATAGATCTTCCCGAAAGAAAATACTGCAGAACCTAAACATAGTTCTAAGCACTGGTTCAAATTTCACTAATACATTTTAGACACTTGTTTGTATGCATTCAAAACCAGACTATACAACAAACTAATTTGAGTAACCATATCAACACAAAACAAAGATATAAAAATGGAGTAATGAGTGCACAAATAATCAGTTTTAGTTTATGAACGGAAACATAGTAGCAATAATTCATTCATCTATTCGCCTGTTGCCCATGACGAAGCGTAGGCCGCTGACCAGGATTCCGTAACCAACTCTGTTCCACTTTACAGTTCCACCCAAGTACAATTCATTTTTTTTTACGTCTGCCTCCAATCTCCGGCTCAGTGTGTCTTTTGGTGTTCCTCGTTTCGATTGGCCTTCAGGATTCTAAGCTAGTGCTTGTCTTTTGGCAGTTTAATGATTTCCTCAATGTATGTCCTATCCACCTCCTGCGTCTTTTTCTAACTTCTTTCTCAACTGGATTTTAGTTGGTTTGTTCACAGCCACAGAAGGTTGTAGCTGATGGTATGTGGCTAACGGATCCAAAGTATCATGTATAAACAACTGGTTACGGATTCCTATATCTTTTGAGGGGTGCTTTTCGTAGTTGACGAAATTCTAGATCCATACAACAGAACCATCTTGATGTTTGTATTAAAAACTCGAAATCTGGTGTTGGCTGACAATTGGCTTCACTTCCAAGTGTTCTTCATATATATAGATAATGTTTGTATAAATTTTATGTAGTTTTGATTTTAATCAAGTCCGAATATTCTTATGAGTTGTATGCAGCTGATGAGTAACCAACAAAATAAAACGAATTCATTTTGTTCTGCACAAATAGTTGTTAAAAATAATACGGAGAACAATGTACATAAAATTTCCTAAAAGGCGCCTTTCCTCGCTAAATCCTTCAAGTTACTTTATCGCTTGGTGACTATACGATGCAGAATATTTAGAAAAGTTACTAGAATCAAGTTTTTCGATGAGTGTTTTAAGTAATGCTGCTTTCTATGTCATTTCACTAAATCATTACGTACATGTAAAATTCTACCTTCTTTAAAAAGCCTCCGACGTATGACAAAGTCTCACATAGAATCAACGAAATTACTAATCACGACGTTAAGATCTAATGCCAGTGTTTCTAATGAAGTTGTTGATAATTTAAATATTGTATGTTGAATAAAATTCATGAATTTCATCCTTCATCTTCAAAAGAAGGTTTGCGCAAATTTCTACAAAACGTTTACGAATACTCTGGTATATGAACAAATATGTGATGGTTTCCCAGAAAACCTGAAAATTTTCGTCCATAATTTGTCGAACATTAAAGTGAATCGTACAGTGTACGAAGGTTTGTCACTTAGATTTAAATTTCATCTTTCAAAGAGAAATTATTAACATGAAAGACACTGAAGCACAACTCGAAAATATATTTGATCAGTCAAAGGATTCATATCCAGCAAATGAAAATAAAAAAAAGTTGATTTAAATCCAAATTACCTGACATTGTAAGCCAATATCTTTGACCATGGATGCATGAACTTTGATTAAAGAACATCAAAAGACATATGAATAGAATATATTGGTAAATAATCTCAGCTGATGAAATTAATGAAAAATTCCAACGTTCCACTCGGTAAGCTGGTCCGAGCTTCTTCAGCGGAATAACCAAAATAAAAAATTATCGAATTTAAAAGTAAATAAACGGTCAAATTGATTACGAATATCCAATTGCATACAGAGTATGCAATTGTCACATAAGTCATTGTAAGTGAACTAATATTGGAATTATCATTTAATTTGTATTGTGACTGGCAAGTGGAATCCAGGACGCGGGTTTCGTCCTATTTGGGACTCATCGGCTGGATGTATCTGCATCCCAGTGTTGATGTTCACAGTGGGATTCGAACTCAGTCCGGTTCGTGTCATACGCCAGTCACAATACAAATTAAATGATACTTCTGAATAATCGCTATATCGAGGCGATCCGCACAGGATGCACATATAGCAACAGTGACTGACCAGCTTCAGTCTATAACAAATCAATGGGAATATACAAATTCATTCTACTAATATTGGAATTGTTGTGGATGAAGGAAGGTGTGCACTTGATGTGTAGTTTCATGTTACAACAATTTGTACACATATACGATTCATGGTAGGGGATAGACAATCTGAAGATGGGCTTGTTATCAAATCACAGTTGGAGTAAATCAATGTAATGATGATTATGGGTCAAAGGAAGGGTGATTATTTGCAAATGGTAACACGTTGAACTGTGTAATTAGATTAAATAATTCTAAACAGAATCAATCAATCAATCAATAGAATGCACTGGAAATTAGAGTAGTAGATGTTTGAAGTCATCTTTTTAATCATTAGTTGCCATGGTTCAGCTGACAGTACTCCATCCCGTCGGTTTAAATTGTTTGGATTTGCCCATATATGTAGGGCTTCAGATGTTAGCCTTTCTTTGTAGGAATTAAAACCTTTTTGAAGGATTTTAATTACATCAAAATTGACACTGTGCTATTGCTGATTTATTTAAGTATGTCATCAGAGGATTTGGGATCAAATGTAATGAACGTTATGTTATATACGTAGGAGAAACATCACAACAATTGAATGTAAAGGGGAAGAAACATATACTTTTCTCAAAGCATATTCCAAAATCCGTTAATGATATAAGTAAACGTGAAAATAAATCAGCAATAGCATTACATTCAATAGAATCACTTGGCGTCCAAGTTTTGTAAATATTTTCGTTCAATTTTGGACGAAAATACCTATAAAACATCAGAGGACATTACGGAATTTAGAGAAAATGATCGACTGATATTACGTCTAGATAATGCCCGTTGGTGTCCGGACTAAGAGCCAGAGCTCTAAGTTCAAAAGAAATATGTCCAGTCACTTCCCTTGTCATTGTTAACACTACATCAAAGAAAGTAGCAACCGTTAACTAACCCAGTTTACTTACTGTATATATTGATTTCCTCTCACCCCACCCCCCTTCGCATCTTCATAATGTTTGTTCTGTTTTTCAGTTATTATTATCATTACTACTATTCATATCTTTATATTATTATTATTACTGTTATTCGTTTAATGATCACATGAACAATTTTAATGAATACTCACTCAATTGTTTAAGTTGGATTGTGATTGGCAAGTGGAATCTAGTATGCGTGTTTTGTCCAATTAGGGACTCATCGGCTGGATGTACCTTGCATCTCATTGTTGATGCTCACTACTTAAACAATACATGCGATTCACTTAGGATGTACATATAGCTACAGGGACTGACCAGCTCCAAGTTCATAACAAATCAACGGGAATATAATTTCGTATACCCGTTGTACAATTGTAACTACCTAGATTCAGTAGTCTAGTGGTGTACGCGGTGGTGTTTGGCACAAAGCGGACTGGATTCAAATCTCAATGTGAACATCAGCAATGAGATGCGGGTACGTCAAGCTGATGAGTCCCAAATGGAACGAAACGTGTATCTTAAATTCCGCCTGCTAGTCACAATCTAACTTTAACATTGAATCAATACATTTTTTATTTTGTAATTCGTATGTATTAGAATCTTCCCATTGATTTGTTATGGACTAAAATTGAACAGTCTCTTTTGTCATATGTGCATCCTGAGCGAATTGCTTCGATTTGGCGGTAGTACATAAATCAATGTATTTATTAAATTAAAAATGCTTGAATGTAGAATATTCTGTTCAGTGAATTGTATTCTTAGAGAGCAGATCTATCTGATAGAATTTATAAACAAATATACAACAATGAAATCAAGTTAAAAAGAGATTAAGGCAAACAATTAAACAATCTGTGTATATGTGAATATCATTTAGAAGTAGTGAACTTAGTAGAATATTAATGATTTAGTTATGCAGAATAGTTCAATGAATATTCAACACAGTAAAACTTTCATTTATGTTTTCTACTGGCTTTATGGTGACAAAATGATTAAAAGATAGATAACTATGACTTATCACCTCATTTTATATCCATTAATTCATTTTTTCATGTACAGTAAGTTATATTACTTATTTACTTACGCCTGTTACCCCTCTCGGAGGAGCATAGGCCACTCACCAGTTTTCTCCATTCAACTCTGTCCTCACCAATCCTTTCCAGCTGTCTCCAGTTACTGTTCATCCTTTTTATGTCTGCTTCCAGTTCTCGA
Source organism: Schistosoma japonicum (assembly GCA_025215515.1). NCBI lineage: Eukaryota > Metazoa > Platyhelminthes > Trematoda > Strigeidida > Schistosomatidae > Schistosoma > Schistosoma japonicum. The sequence continues at coordinate 83,339,028 of CM046069.1, read as the reverse complement.
CGCAGGGTGTTCTTTTGCCTTCCTCTTTTCCGTTTTCCAACAGGATTCCAAGTTAGTGCTTGTCGCGTGATACAGTCTGATGATTTCCGCAGTGTATGTCCTATCCATTTCCAACGTCGTTTCCTGATTTCCTCTTCAGCTGGAAGTTGGTTTGTTCTCTTCCAAAGTAGGCTGTTGCTGATGGTTTCCGGCCAACAGACATTCAATATTCAACTCCGCCCGCAGCTCTTCTAGGGTTGTTGCCGGTCCCAAGCCCGGGTAAAGTAGAAGGGTTGGGCATAGGGCTAGCACCCCTATCCCGTAAAACACAAGTTTGCTAAAAAAACGCTAGCCAGAATAAGTTATATTGGTAGATAAAATGAATTATATATATTTGTAAAATTCCAATGAGTAGATGTTTTAAGAATTCACTCCTCTCTGCTAGTAGACAACTTGAAGAAAAGCTTAGTAAACCTGGTTGTCAAAAAACATTAACAGTTATGTCTTATTCTGTTTTGTTCAAAAGGGTTATATAGATAGAGTGAACCAATCATTTACAATAATCTATCATATGAATGATTATCTGTCAAGAACAGACAGATTTCAGGTTCGTCTAATCATTGGAACGGTATCATGGACTTTGTTTGCGAAAGAAACATATTTAACTTCATTCGTTGGTTGCGACTATCTCAAGATCCAATACTCACCTTAATCTAAAAATGACCTAATTCATACAATGTACATGTATGTTTCTCTGATTGTTTTGTCATAATTTAAGTTCGTCTTATCCAAATATTATTTTCATTGTACTTATCATTTACAAATCTCAGTACTATTATTACTATTCGTATTATTATTATTATTATCCATGTACATCCACAGTGAGTTTGAATATCATCCATTCCATTTCTTCAATTACTACTTAATTTGTATCGTTTTGTAAATTGCACAGATTTTAACTAAACATTTGATCTGAAGTGTCTTTGTGGAGATTAGTACTTAATTTTGTTGGTTAATTTTGTCACAAACTGATATTGGATAGGCACCAGTGAAAATATAAGGAGCACTGGACAGCTGTTTTTTTCTTAGCGTTAGACTTCTTACTACTGTTTAACGTTGATTCCACTAGGGGATCAAACTCGGAACCTTCAAATCTCATGGCCAGCGCTTAACTAACATCACGAGTTGGTCAACCAGAGTTCAACAATAAAATTTCAACTTCAGTCCTTTTTGTAATATACTGCGAGAATCAATCGTTCTCACTGGTGATAACCGACTTACTTGTGACATATCTGAACTCTAACGACTTCTCACCGGAACTTTTCAAATGCCTTAAAGTTAGTCATTAGTGAGCTAATTACAATGGTTGAGTTGAAGTAGTTTTAGAGAGATTAGTAACTGCATATTTTGTTTATCGAGAATAGACTCTTCTGAGAAGTCTCATATTAGAGTAAAATACCTGTCCATTGTAACTAATACAATTAACTAAACTTAATACTTATCTCGACGAAACCACCTCAATCTAATTACATCATTATCACTGAACCGAGCATGATTATAATCCAACATAGTTAGGTTACAACAATTTATAATTGACACTGGGAAATACAATATCTGAACAATGAAATAACACAAACACGCACACAAATAAAATGTCATATAGTCAAGTTATCAACAGAATGAATTGAGCTCTAACTAAAGATAAGCTTGAAGATGGATCCCCGAAATTCTTATAATGTGTCATGGATATTTTTAGTTAACCTAGTCAAAAGTGTGAAAGTAATTTAGCAATACCATCAATTTCTTAGTGATAAATTCCGTGAAGAAAATTTACTTCTGATGATACCATTTACTACAGCTGCACAATCATATATATGCAGTCAATTTTTTTCAAGACATATGTGTCTGGTTGTTTTGTCACAGTTTGATGTTGGTTTAGTACCACTAAAAAACAAGTAGCACTGGACAGCTGCATTGTCCTAGTATGAGACTCAGTAGTGTGTGTTATCGATTCCATTAGGGGAATCAAGGGTGATTCGTAAATGTTGGAATTCTGTCTTGCTAGGAGTGAGGAAGTTATCATCAATGATAATGAATGAACTTTACGCTATGTCATAAATTAATAAAAGTGAACATCCTACTATTGTTCACCGGGAGACCAAGAGGATTGTGCATTAGAGTGAAATCTGGGGAGAAGGAGAGATTTAATTGTTCGCATTTGATAACTTGTTCTAATTTTCATTATCAGTAATAATTGCCCATTAGACCATCATAAGGAGTGACACCTACCAATGACAGCATTCTTTAACCAAACGCTAAAGAAGTACTATGGTCAAAGTAAATTCAGGGATTGGACTTAATGTTTTTGCATACAAAGATTGGGCTTGAACGGCGTACTGCTGAGGGCTTATAAACAATCTCAAATTCATAAGCAGTAACTCTTCATATCGAAATGATGTATTTACTTCAAACTTAGCTATGTATGATAAGATAATCAATTTCGAACTGAAAATTCTAGAATCTGAGATGAGAGTTTGTTTATTACCTTGAGGATTTAACTTATTGTCTTATTTCACACCTGTGCTGGAAGACAACGCGAGCTACAGCCTATTTACCTTGCTCCGCATAAGCAGGTGAACTGATAAATGCATATAGAGGCGATCAAGCGTGGAAGCTTATCTGTTAATGATACTGAGGATAAATTTTTGTTGATAAAAGTTAAACGTAGTTTAGCAGCATAAAACATTCTTTTCATTGGTATAAACAAATAACTTCTAAAGTATATCGAAAGCTTGATCCCCTTTAGATTTTGAATTTATAAACAGATGCATCTTAGGAACTGAAATTATGGATGTTTTTATTCCGAGCTCCTTTCAAGTTCTTGTCTATAAAACACATTGGATATTCATTTCCCACTAGTGTTTTTCTAAGGAAATTAAGTTTATCATCAGTTCACTCATTACAGGGTATGTTCTAATGCGGTAGCATAAAGAATGGATGAGTTGATTCTTCTTTCTACGAAATGGTACCCAGCCTACAGGGGTTGGTTAGTTAGGTCGTTCCAAATTTATTTTCTGTAAACGAGTCATTTTTAGCTTCATATCACTTCGTTTAATCAAAATTACATCAAAAAGTGCGATTTATGATGATGATTCATTTACAATTACGAATTCTAAGAATGGATTGACTAGTATTAAAGGAATATAAGATACCCTGTCGGTTAGCATTCTCGTCACGTGTGATATACAGTAACTTCTATTTATATTCTGTTTACGCCTGAATATTTTTGTGACTAAACTAAGTAATTGTTCTTCAGTTTAAACATGAAGCCATCTGCTTAGAATCAACCTGATGATGATCTCATTGTTATCCCATCTATTTGCCGATAATATCTAGTTATTGTAAATAGATTAAATGTTTAGCATGCAACCTTAGCAATAGTTCTTTCAAATGATTAGTTATCAAACTGACATCTATGTCATATAAATCAATGAAAAACATTTTATCTTTATGCATTCAATTTAGTCTATTGTTTACAGTTAACTGATGAAAGGTCATTTAATCGAAATAATGAATTCTTGTTCATTTATTACTCTACTAATCATATTGTTCACAACTTTGTTCATAAAAGTGTTAAGATAAAATGTACAAAGAAACCACTTCAACTTAATCAATTTGTTTATTTGTTCATAATTATTGTTGACAATAAAATATGTCATCTAAATTTTTAAAGTAAATATTTACCAAATAAATAATAACAAATTACAAAGTATGTTGAATGAATAGTCGACAAGAAAGAAAATAAGCCAACATGGCTATGGGCGCTAATTCCAAATAATCAAAAAGAATCAAATATGTGTAAAACTTGACCACAGAATCTATTTATCAATCCTGATATCACGAATTGTTCTGAATCAGACAACCACTGATCACCTGGAAGCACTGGACGGCTGTTTCGTTCTAGTATGGGACTCTTCAGCAGTGCGCATCCACGACCCCTTTGGGGATCGAACCGAGGACTCTCTGGCTCCGCGACGAGCGCTTTACCATTAAATCACGGAGTTGGTTCCTAACGGTTGATATTTCTAATTCAATCAATTCGTGATACGTTTGAGCGACCTCATCCATTGTCATCGGTGGGTAACTGCCTCACACACTACACGGTTGAACTCCACCGATCACGTCTTCACACTAGAACTCCAGGAATTACCTCAAGGAGTTAGTCACTAGTGAGCTGATATCTAGTTACAATTGGGAGTTAGTGGAGATAGTTGTCAATCCTGATATAACGAATTGTTCTGAATCAGACAACCATTGATCACCTGAAATATGATAATCAGGATGTATTTGAATCTTCCTATTGATTTATTGTGGACTGAGACTGGTCAATTTCTGTTTTCATATGTTCATTCCTGAACGGATTGCCTCTATATAGTGATAGTTCATAAGTATTGTTTGAGTTAGATTGTGACTGGAAAGTGGAATCAAGGATGCATGTTTCGTTCTATTTGGAACTCGTCATCTAGATGTACCTGTATCCAATGTTGGTGCTCACACTGGGACTCGAACTCAGCTCGTTTTGTGTCAAATGCCAAAGCGTTCACCACTAGGTCACCGACTTTTAAACACCCAGCTCAAACAATATTTGTAAACTATCACCTTAACGAGGTAATCCGCTCAGGAGGCATATATTGCAATAGAGAATGGATCAATTTCAGTCCATAACGAATCAACAAAAAGATTCAAATACATCTTAATTATATATACATACTCGTTGCACAAGTGTGACTGTCTGGACTCAGTAGCCTAGCTGTAAATATGGTGGCGTTTGATATTAGCTCAGTTAAAGTCCCAATGTGAACATCAACACTGGGATGTAGGCATATCCAGCTGACGAGTCCTAAATAAGACAAAACGTGCGTCATGGATTCCGCTTAGCAGTCACAATCCGACTTGAAGAAATATATCAATATTTAATGTTTGAGCAAGTGAAGGTTTGCATCACGAACTAACTTAAGTTGGATGTTTAGTGACAGATTTTTGATTGTTGTTACTACTGTGACCAATGTTTATTTCATGCGTGGTATCCATCTAACTCCTTAAATGAAATATTAGATCTCTTTAACCAACGATTGGGCACTTAGCTGCATCCCATGCGTAATATAAAAGGTAAAAGATTAATCGATGAGTGATGAATTATTACAATAAACTGAAATCAAGCCAGGAAAATTCAAAAGACTCTGCCACTGCCGACAGACATTCCAGCCCTACTATCCGTCTTGGGGATGGTCAGTCACTACGGTGTATTTTTTTCTAGACTCGCACCGTCTGTGAGCCCCACTTAATCGTCTGTTTTCTAAAAATGCCAAGTGGATCTGGTCAGATGAGTGCCAGGATGCGTTTACGGAAATAAAACAACTTCTGTCATCAAACCTACTTCTAACACTACGACTCAACCCTACCCGTTATGGTTGTAGCATATGCTTCGAACTACGATATTGGTACGGTGATTTTACATATTTACCAAGATGGATCAGAAAAGGTGAGTTCTCAAGCTTCACGATTATTAACAACAACGAGGCGAAACTATATTTAAATAGAGAAAGAAGCCCTTTTCATTATCTTTTCGGTAAAAAGATCCACAAGATGGTGCTCAGCCGACCGTTTACATTATTGACAGACCACAAATCATTACTGACAGTTTTGGGATCCGAAATGGGCTTTCTTATTCACACAGCTAATCGGCTTCAACGATGGGCCACCACACTTTCCGGCTACGATCTTAAGATAAAGTATTGACCAACAAAGGATTTTGATCAAACAAACGCCCTCTCAAGATTAGTCGGCTACCGTACAAAACAAGAAGAGGAGGTACTAGCACAGAAGCTGTTGGAAAAGCCTACACAGTATTAGCAGACGCAGTTTCCGGACTGCTGGTCACTTTCCAAGCCACAAGAAAGTTGACCTTACTCACTTACTACTTATTAGCCACTTTAGACTCCGCTACCGAAGTATTCCAATCTTATACTTGTCCTCACCCCCCATTAACTCACCTAAATCTATTACTGGCATCTTTTTATGTCGCTTCAGTTCGTGACCAAGAGGCTGCTTGCCTCTTTAAAGTTTCCACAAGTATTAACCGCAGTTCCGGCTGTCCTGCCAGAGAACAATGTATTTCGTTATTTTCCGAGTCTTCGCTGATTTCTCCAGCTGAAGTAATTTTTAAAAAGTAGACTTCGGGTTCTGGTCAACACTTTGGATCGTAGAAGTTGTTGATAAATACCTGTACCTCCTGAGGATGTTTGCAGTAGTTCTCCACGTTTCAGCTCCATACAGAAGAACTGACTTGACGTTCGAGTTGAAGAGTCTAACTTTGAGATTGGTAGACAGTTGTTTGGAGTCCCATACATTTTTCAACTGTAGGAATGCTGCCCTTGCTTTGCCGATCCTTGCCCTTACATCTGCATCGGATCCTCCTTGTTCATCGATGATGCTCCCCAGGTATGTAAAGGTATCCACTTCTTCCAGAGTTTCACCATCAAGTTCAATTAGGTCGGTGCTCTCGGTGTTGAATTTGAGGATCTTGCTCTTTCCCTTATGTATGTTCAGGCCTATTGATGCTGAGGTTGCTGCTACTTTGGTTGTCTTCACTTGCATTTGCTGTTGTGTATGGGATAGAAGTGCTAGATCATCCGCGAAGTCCAGATCATCAAGTTGCATCCTACTTGTCCATTGAATCCCGTGCTTCTCCCAGATGTAGAGGTTTTCATGATCCAATCGACCACTAGAAGGAAGAGGAAGGCAGAGCAGACAGCCTTGTCTGACCGGTTCTCACTGAGAATGCATTTGTCAGCTGTCCTCCATGCACAATTTTGCACTGTAGTCCGTCGTAAGAATTCCGGATGATGTTGACGAGTTTCTCTGGTATACCGTAGTGTCGAAGAAGTTTCCATAGTGATCTCCTGTCTACGCTGTCAAACGCCTTCTCATAGTCGATGAAGTTGATGTACAGTGACGAGTTCCATTCAATTGATTGTTCAACGATGATGCGTAGTGTTGCGATTTGGTCTGTGCATGACCGATCCTTACGGAAACCAGCCTGTTGATCTCGAAGTTGAGCATCCACTGAATCTTTCATTCTATTCAACAACACTCTGTTGAAGACTTTCCCTGGTACTGACAATAGTGTGATTCCTCTGTAGTTCTCGCATTTGCTCAAATCCCTTTCTTTGGTATCTTGATAAGGTATCCTTCTTTCCAGTCTGCCGGCACCTGTTCTTCCTCCCAGATCCTCTTGAATAAAACGTGGAGCATCCTTGCCGTTATGTCTGTCTGACTTGAGTGCTTCGGCTGGTATATTGTCAGGTCCTGCTGCTTTCCCACTTTTGATCTGTCTGATAGCTATCTTGATTTCTTCCATCGTTGGTGGATTGACATCAATCGGGAGGTCTGTAGATGCTGCTTCGATGTGGTGGGTTCGGTGGAGCTGGTCTATTCAAGAGTTCCTCAAAATGTTCTACCCATCTGTTTCTTTGTTCTTGAATCTCGGTGATTAGCTTGCCTTCTTTGTTCCTGACCGGTCGCTCTGGTTTACTATATTTCCCTGCCAGTTTCTTCGTTGTGTCGTATAGCTGTTTCATATTTCCTTCTCTTGCAGCTTTCTCCGCTGTCGTTGCAAGGCCTTCGATATACTTCCGTTTGTCGGCTCGAATGCTCTTCTTTACTTGTTTATTTGCTTCTGTGTATTCATTTTGTGCCTTGATTTTTCTGCTCTAGTTCGGCTGTTGTTGATTTCTGCCTTCTTGTTCCTCCTTTGTTGAATTTTGCTCAGGGTCTCTGTGGAAATCCATTCCTTATGATGGTAGTTCTTGCAGCCCAGAGCCTCTTGACAAGTTGAAGTTAGTGCCTCTTTGATTCCTTTCCAGTTGTCCTCCATAGTGGTTTCTTCCTCGTTCAGCAGATCTTGTAAGGCTTGAAACCTGTTGTTGAGAGTTATTTTGAATTCCTTGAGTTTGTCAGTATCCCGAAGAGAGGCTGTATTGAACCGTTTTAATGCTGTTGCTCCAGTTATCCATTGCTTCTTTAGCTTCAGCTTCATTTTGGCAACCACTAGGTGGTGATCTGAAGTTATATCAGCTCCTCTCCTGGTTCTCACATCTTCCATTGATCTTCTGAATTTTTTATTGATGCATATATGATCAATTTGATTCTCCGTAGTATGATCCGGTGAAATCCATATAGCCTTGTGCATGAGTTTGTGGGGGAATATTGTACCACCTATGACCATTTTGTTGAAAGCTCATAGATTTGTAAATCTTTCACCATTTTCATTTCTTTCTCCCAGTCCCTGTCGTCCCATGATGTCTTCGTAACCGGTGTTGTCCATTCCGACTTTGGCATTTAGGTCCCCCATCAGGATTGTCAGATGCTTTCCTGGACACTTCGCTATAATTGACTGCAGCCTATCATAAAACTGATCTTTGTCCTCGTCGTTGCCGTCGTTGGTGGGTGCATAACACTGGATGATATTCATTGTAATCCCCTTCTTCATTGTCTTGAAAGATGCTTTGATGATTCTGGGAATTGTTCCATCTACAATGCATTGCGCTTCTTAGCAGCTAGAGCATCATTGGGTGTGTGGGCATTCAACCTCTGCCCGGAATATAGCACACGCCTCTCCGACTGATTCAGAATCTGTGCCAAGTTTGAGTCCATGCTTCGCTGATGACACGGCTAATGATCTCTTCATTGCTGCTATCTGGTGGATTTCCTGGTCTCCCACATTGTCCGAACATTCCATGTACCTATAAAAATTTTTGCTCTGGTCGTTAGAAGGGGTGGCATCGGCCTCATGACTTCCGAAGAATCTCGGCTTTCATCATGAAGCGTCATATAGATTCCTTCCACTTCCAGGGCAGAGTTTAAATGGTTAAATTTGTTTAATCTGGTTAGCGTTTTTTTAGCAAACTTGTGTTTTTCATCAACTAAATGTATTATGGTGTAGGTCTTAATTTCCATAATGAGTCTTAAACTTAGTGTTTATTATTGTAACCGTCTTGGCATTATCCACTGAACTTCATTATTACTTGAATAATTTCATATCTGTCTAAACTCAACAAATTAGTGAATAATGTACTGGTGCTTGAACACGAAGTTATTAGGGTTAAGTCTCACTACAAACATTAACACCACGCCAACAGCTGAAAAGTCTCAAACTAAGTAGAATAACAATCTAATTTCCTACTGGTAGTCATAATCTATATGCATTGTCACAGTTTATTTCATAAGACAACTGACAGTTACAATTACCTTTTTCAACGTAACACAAAACATAAAAATCACTATTCATATCTTGAAAGCTGTATATCGGGTTGGCTTTCAAAAACTTTAATGAAGCCTCTAGAACTCTTAAAAGAGCCAGGGACATTCCATCCAATCATCGATCAAAAGAACTTTCCAGAACATCGACGTAGCGTGTCGTCATTGGGTGGTTGAAACTTCTCAGTCTGGATTGAATGATTTAAAATGATGATTTTATTTTTTCAGAAAGCTATAAATAAACGAATATTTTGTATATAACTCACTCTCTTACTAAACTAAAGATTTTTGCCTAACTGTCTTCTGTTTTCCGAACTGCAGCCATGACGGGTCAAGGCGTTCGATTGCTGAAGTTGTCCGCGGTTAGTCAAGCTATTAAACACAGGTTATAATACTGTAGTAAATAGCAACGTTTTTATTAAACAATAAATGTCTTGCCTTAGAGTTTTTGGTTATATTTTCATCAGTTTAGTTGCTAAGTATCAGAATATTATAATACATCATAGATTTCACTTCAAACCCTACATTGTATTTTCATCTAGCAGATAGGGTTATTCCACGGTTAAATGTTCATGGAAGTTATTTTTAGCTAACTTCAATTATTTGAATAGTGCAGGAACGACAACATTTGCAGAATACTTTAAATTCAATGGGTATTTCGTTGCACTCGATCTCGTCAGCTACATGCATGCTATTGATTTTAGATAACTCAAAGTTTTAATACTCATGTTCATTTTATCAATTAAAATACTTAATAGATAACACTAGATTGTTTAGACAGTGAAACTTTAAAGAGGCTGGATTTAAAGTAGTGATAAATAAATTAGATGAGTATTATTAAGTTTAGTTACGTAATATGAAAAATGCTTCAAAGAATAATCTAATAGGTGATATAAAAAATGAAAGGTCTAGTGAATAGTTGAGAGGGTTCGATTATGTAATTATGAATACATTGTTGTTATGATTATATGAAGAAAAGGGATTCGATAGAAATGTAAGAGAATAACTCATCGACTACCTGTTGTCTGTAGTTGAAGAAGGAAACTAAGTCATCGACTTAGTGTTACCACAACTATTAAACGTTAACTATTAACTTCTTTTGAATACAAATATGTTGTTTTAATCTTCTAATTGCAATGACCTTAGCAAGTTTTAGTAGAATCGATTTATGTTGATTATTGATAATTTTGAAAGCATTTGTTTTATTGACCTCATGCCCAGTGTTTGCCTAATGACACGTAATTGAACTTCAAGAAGCGTTTACTCCTTTCAAACATAAATTCTTCGGGATATGTTAAATAAATTGTAAAATGATCCGTCTTTCTGTCCTTCCAATATACCTGCTTTTGCAAGTACCTGTGAATTGGTAAATACAATTGAAGTTGACATGAGACAGATATTTGTCGACTTTTGTTTGATTCATTAAACGTAGTGTACTAGAGTGTCAGTAGTTTAATAGCACACAATGTTTGTGTGACAATCGTTTTAAGTCTTTGATTGAATTGTTTGGCTACTTAGTCTTCTTTAAATACTAATTGGATGAATACTCTTTTCTTTTCAAGCATTTCGGCTTCAAATATTCGATTACAACTGTTGCTATATGTCTCAATAAATGTTTGTGGGTACCCATTTTGTTGAAGACATTCTTTTATGATTACAACTCTATTTTCAAATATATCAGTAGTACACGGTAGTCTAGCTCTATAGTAGAGTGACTTCATTAAACCACGTTTATAGTTAATTGAACGAAAGCTATGGAAATGGAGATATTGTCCACTCCATGTATCTTACTGGAACATGAATCTTTGGCACGTTCCATCATCTCTTCGTGAAATTTCTAGATCTAGGAATTAGAAGATATTGTTCTTTTCGTAATCCATTATGCATTTAATGTTGGGATGAGTTGCATTAAAGATACCAAGTAATGTTTTCTCTAAGTTTATGTTGTCGGCATGTAATAAATATATGATTGACGTATCTTCTGTAGAGTGTCATTTGATTTATTGCAGGCATTAACTTTGTCTTTTTCAGATTAGCTATAAATATGTCAGCGAGTATTGGTCTAAAAGAGCTTGCCGTAGCTACACCATCAACTTGGCAGTGCAATTTATTATTGAATTGAAATCAGACGTTTTTTAATAGATAGTTGTATCAGTTGTTTAAGTTGTGTTTTCAGTATAGATAACTGTTGGAAATGTTTCAGGGGAATGCTAGTAAACACTGCTAATGTTGTCGTTCTTGCATTATTCAAAATAGCATCAGTTTTTATTTCCAAACAGAGAAATCTATTATTATTATTCCAGAAAATATTGTAAGTGTTGTCATATGGTCACTATACATTGAAGTGAAATAAGAAATCATTGACGAACAAAGTTTACCGAACCATATCGTTTTTATTTAATATGTATTGTGACTGGCAAGTGGAATCCAGGACGCGCGTTTTGTCCTATTTGGGACTCATCGGCTGAGTGTACCTGCATCCTGGATTCCACTTGCCAGTCACAATACAAATTAAATAATACTTGTGAATAATCGCTATATTGAGGCAATCCGCTCAGGATGCACATATAGCAACAGTGACTGACTAGCTTCAGTCTATAACAAATCAATGGGAATATACAAATTCATCCTACTATATATCGTTTTTGTTGATATGCTTCCTTATCTTATTCATTCGGTTCCATATAAAGCAGTTTACGTCTTAAGAAAAGCACTAGACTTTCTAATAAATTTCCCTAACTTCTGTATAGATATTGACGACTATTAATAATAAAGCAACTGGAAGGTTCAACTCAGATGTGTTGTTACAGACGCCATTATTGATCTCATCTTGATGTAGCTGATATCTCATTCATACTAGTTGGCGAACAATTTAGTACTTCTTTCTTACTGTTGTGTATTATCAACCATGATGCATTATATTGTTAACTTATTTAATGTTGTGATCAGTAGACTTTGCTGAAGACTTAAAATTGAACAATATATCATCGGTCATTCTTAAGTAATTTATTGGTAGATTTTTAGTGTGCTCTATTAAAGGTGTCGTGAACAATACTTTGGATTGATCAAACGTCATTCATAAAAATAGCAGCTATTGTATTATTAGTGACACTATAGTTGTTCTATTCATTGTTTTGATTGTTAAACCTCAAAGACATCTGAGATATATGTTTATATTCATTGATAGTTATTGTAAGATGACTCGGGATATACTAACATTTAGTAGCTTTCACTGTTGACTATAACTGAAATGAGTCACAAATGACTAGAAACCATTTGTGTTAAACAGTAGTGTTAATTATTCATACATCGCAGTATGTACATTACAAGTCCCTATACAACTGTCCACATTCTACTATCATAATTGAATCACATCTTGTAGTATTTCCTTCAGTTTGAAATTTGCACATGCTGATGCATTACATTGATTATTTGATACATTTTGAAAGCATATTTATGTATTCATTACCAAATATGATAAAATTAGAAATAAACAAAAGTCGTCAGTAAGCTCCTTCGTCAGGAATCTTAATATACATCTGGTAGTTTCATATGGATCATCTATCCAATTTAAAGATTGTTTATACTAGATGATCATTTTGTTTGATCAGTGACGTATTTGTCTAGTCTTCCAGCGCTTTAGTTTTCCCTTAATTATGTACTTATTTGAAATTAATATAATTTATTACATAGTTTACATCACTTAACTACTCTTTCCTAGATACCAATCAAAATATCATAGAATATTGCATAAATATTTCATCCTCGTCTTAATGATAATCCTTTATAGTTCATATTTGAAACTTTTACATGAAACTAAGTTCATAGCTTGTCAATTTTATTAAATCACCATAGAAATAACCATTAATCTTTAGCGTTAATGTATAAGGAAAAAGTTTTCTTTTGAAATGTACTATTGAAATTTGTTTACATTATGTTTATTTGATTGATGGGAACTTATTTATATGAATGGTATATGGAATAAAGTAACTCTTTTAACCACCGTCCATCACCACCACTACTCCTCACCTACCCCCCGCGCCTTCACCACCATCATCATCACTCCTCAACCTTTAACTTAAATCAATTATTCTCATTGAAATTGACCTCATGTAGAATAACTGTAACAAATAAAATAATACTAACTTCAATTTAGTAGGTCAATTTCGTATTTCAGAGAAATGATTATTATAACTATTCAGTGTTTATTGAGTGGTTTGTGAAGATTGATATTAAGTTCAGTTGATTGAATTCGTCACAGATTGGTATTGATAGGGCACCAATGAAAAAGAAGGAGCATCTGACTACTGTTTCGTTCAAGCATGAGACTTCTTAGTAGCGCGTGTTCTAGATTCCACTCCAGGGCTTTCAAGCTTTCTAATGATTTTTTTCAAAGAATTTTCTAGGATTCTTAACATAAATCTGTACTTTGCCAGTCACAATTTCTTATTTAAACTTCAAGAATATTCTTATTATTAAAATTGAACTGAGGTGATTTTGTGGAGAAAAGTATTTAGTTCACTTGTTTGTATTCATCACAGATTATGTTACTTGAATATCACTAAAAACTAGTGAACACTGTACAGCTGTTTCGTTCTAGTATGGAACTTCTAAACTCTCTAGTGACTAACTTCAGGAAATTTCTCAAATTTTAGTGATAAGTTATGACTGGTGTAGTTCAAATTTCTCGGTAGTGAGACAATTATCACCAATCACAATAGATGACCATCGACTATTAACATAATTAAAATATTCTATCTATTCACTCTAATATCTAATATTCATGAATTAGTGAATACATTACTGAATTTCAATACCGTAAATAAATTTGTCTACCTTTCAAATGGTACACAATTATGTCAGCTAAGTGAACAAATTTACAATTACATTGATTGTCATCATTAAAACAATCAGTAAATAGTAAATGACAGGAAATAATAAACTGTAAGAAAAGCAAATGAATAGAATGAATAGTACTAATTTTTTACAATTGAATAGAACTTAACAGTCATAAACAAAACAAGGAAATAAAGAACTATTCAATGATCAATTCGACATTATCATTACTAGTAGATTGATATAGTTAAAAACAAAATATAAATAAAGAAGAAGATTTCCTGTATTTAGACTACTAAGTAATTAATAGTAAGTAATATATTTGTTAGAAATATAATTAAAATATCTGATTTTGGATTAATGAACTTTCATCTATGTAGTCATTGAATTGATAGAATTACTTAGCTTATAAAATAGAACTTATGCTAGTAGGTGGGGTGGGGGGAAGGTGGATACATAATTCATGGTGATGATAATAATGATGAGGCTGATAACTAAAAGTCATAAGAACAATCATTCACAGTTCAGACTATTCATAACGATTAAGTTTTACGCCTGTATGGTTGTATAGTCAATCAACGTTAATAATAAAGTTATTTAGAAGAATTGTTATGACATCATGTAATAAAGTTATAGGTATGAAAGATATTGACAACTTACTTACTTACTTACGCCTGTTACCCCTCTCAGAGGAGCATAGGCCGCTAACCAGTATTCTCCATTCAACTCTGTCCTCACCAATCCTTTCCAGCTGTCTCCAGTTACTGTTCATCCTTTTTATGTCTGCTTCCAGTTCTCGACGCAGGGTGTTCTTCGGCCTTCCTCTTTTCCGTTTTCCAACAGGATTTCAAGTTAGTGCTTGTCTCGTGATGCAGTCTGATGATTTCTGCAATGTATGTCTTATCCATTTCCAACGTCGTTTCCTGATTTCCTCTTCAGCTGGAAGTTGGTTTGTTCTCTTCCAAAGTAGGCTGTTGCCGATGGTTTCCGGCCAATGGACATTTAATATTTTGCGTAGGCAGTTGTTGATAAATACCTGTACTCTCCTGAGGATGTTTGCAGTAGTTCTCCACGTTTCAGCTCCATACAGAAGAACTGTCTTGACGTTCGAGTTGAAGAGTGTGACTTTGAGATCGGTAGACAGTTATTTGGAGTCTCATACATTTTTCAATTGTAGAAATGCTGCTCTTGCTTTGCCGATCCTTGCCCTTACATCTGCATCGGATCCTCCTTGTTCATCGATGATGCTCCACAGGTATGTAAAGGTATCGACTTCTTCCAGAGTTTCACCATCAAGTTCAATTGGGTCGGTGCTCTCAGGTGTTGAATTTGAGTATCTTAGCTCTTTCCCTTATGTATGTTCAGGCCTATTGATGCTGAGGTTGCTGCTACTTTGGTTGTCTTCACTTGTATTTGCACTTGCATTCGCAACTCTTCTAGGGTTGCTGCCAGTCCCAAGCCCTGGGTAAAGGAGGAGGGTTGGGCATAAGGGCTAGCACCCCTATCCTGTAAAACACAAGCTTGCTAATAAATTGCTAACCAGATTGAACAAACTTAAGCATTTAAAGATATTGATAATATGTTAAATTATTCAATAACTATGCTAAATTATTATGTAATTTTAATTTAAAAAAAAAACAACTAAGGAATAATGTTTATCATGAAGCTATGGAGCAATAGTGAAGTTTAATCAATCATGAAGAAACTGTTATAACTGGCCGACGAGCATAGATAAGACGTTGGTTGCCAGTCTACCTTGATTACATCCATGTAAAACACTTAGTTACAGTTAGTGTGAATGCTGAATTGTAGTTGTCTTATGTTTAGTTAAATATATGTCTTATGTAATAATAAATCTTTTTATAACAATTTCACTTTATTTATATATACGAGTAACTGAATACACTTAAATTAAATAGCCTATTCGATGAATTAGATAAGAATTTGCTTAAGACTGAATTAATACAACAAAGGTATTAAGTTCAAGAAGCTGGCTAAGAAGGGTATTTTCCAAGGAAACTCAGTGATAGCCTAAACATGGATACTAACACAGAAATGTACAGTGTAAAAATTACTATGCTCAGAGGATAATAATGACATTTACAGGGTTAACAATTTGTTAGTAACTTATGATCTTTAGTTGTATGACATGATATCAAGTAATTTAAACAAAATGAAACTTTACCTGAACTAAAA
Source organism: Schistosoma japonicum (assembly GCA_025215515.1). NCBI lineage: Eukaryota > Metazoa > Platyhelminthes > Trematoda > Strigeidida > Schistosomatidae > Schistosoma > Schistosoma japonicum. Next base: position 83,322,699 of record CM046069.1, on the reverse strand, counting down.
CTGAAGTTACCTTGTAGTTGCCCGGGGTGGGGGGGGGGAAATATAGTCAATGGTACATTTCTGTGACTACGACCTGATGAATTTTAGAAACGATAGTTGGTTAGCAGAATACCTGAGTAATTAAAACCATTTCGAGAGGCATGGATGAAAGGAACAAACAGCAACAAATGATAGTTTAGACCAAATCATCTATTGGGTATAGCCTATAGCCGTTGTACATCATATACTGTACCAATTAATAACAAGAAATACAAAATACAATCAAGGATAAATTGGGGTGAGAAGATGTGTAGAGAGTTTGGCATAATAGTGTCATGAAAAGGTTACGATAATTCGTAGAGGAAGGTACATATGAAAATCGTTAATAAGTTTAAGCAAAGCGTACAATTTGATGAATACGAATATCATAGTTACTGAGTGTTTGATCAGATGTTGCTTAACTAAAAGGTTTTCAATAACATGATGAAGAGATTCGGTAGATTGTGATTTTCTATTCTTTGCTCCGATAAAACAAGGATTTGGACACTCGATGAGATTCAGTATATTTGAATAGCTTCCAGTATGCCATGTAACTGAATCAGTTATTCTGTGGTATTTTATTGTAAGGCTGAATTGTATTTAGTCGTGAGGTTCAAAACGAGTGTTTGTTCCTCTTTTCCGGCTTGTCCATTGAACGTATCTATATCTTACTATTGATATACACACTGAGATATAAATCCAAGTCTTGTCTTTTCTGATATCATTATGTTATCCACTAAGTTACTGAATCCAGATAGCTGCAAACTGGTTTGAAGTCATATTTTTTTGTCAATATTTTCCTTATATTTATATTAACAACTATATTTGTTTAATATCCGTTATTATATGTTTATCAATAACTAATATCCATTTAGTCACATGTTTTAGCAAAGTTAAAATGCAGTTAATGTTGAGGTGACTGGTGAATTCAGTTCAAGGTCTGTATGTTAATAACGCATTCACTCTAAAATTATTTGACTCTATCCACTGTAGATTCCTACTGAAACTTCTGAAATTACACTTCCAATACTAAAGACCTAGATTTATGGGGATATTTATAAGTTAGATATAGTCGAATAATGGTATCAATTAGAAATAAATAGACAAACATTCCTTGTCAGATAACACTAATGAGGTAACTGTTGTAGTATGAAAACATTCAGTTACTTGCATCAACGGTTACAAAAAGAAATAAACGTAGTTATCAGGAGGTCTTTATAGCCCTATGACAAACTCCAGTAATCACAGAAATAATGAAGATACATTGACGTACTAGCATTCTTTAGAATTTTCTAAGAGAAAACTAATAAATATGATTGTTTATGTTATTTTTTTCTATCGTGATTGAACAATCGACTAATTTACTAATGACTTTGTTATGATGCGAGAAATTTGATAGTTGGTTGGCCGAGTGCCAATTACTTGCGCCTAATCGGTAATTGTGCATCTGCCTTATGCTCACTGAGTCCCAAGCTGAAATAAGAAGAATACGAGCCAATAGATCAACCAGACAGAGTCCTATTATATTTCAAACATTACTTTATATATACATAAAATCAGACCGCACAGCAAACCAATTAGAAAATTAACATGAATACAGAACAAAGGAGATAATGGTAGTAAATAGGAACAACTTGTACACAACCAATTAACTGTAGTTCATACTAAGAGACAATATAATAAGAGTGAATATTCTAATCGGGAGGATAGGGTAAGAGGAACGTAACAATCATAGAAACAAAATATTTACATTACACACAGTTAGAATAATTGAAATAGTGTTCTTAAAACAGAGTTCTGAGAGTATGTCACTCTTCTTTAGTGATCCAGGCATAACAGACTTTTATAAGTTTTTTTAGGAGTTTCAATAATCCCATGTTAACACGTAATAAAAATACCCTCGCTTTTGTACATAATCTAACCTTCTAAAAGAGCTTTCTTTTTACTTCTATTCTATTATTTTCTTCTTGGAATTCAAGAAGTGATTAGTTTATGATCACTAAGAAGTAGCTAAGAAGTCTGTATTCATATGTTAAGGTACTAGACTTGTTACCGGTTAACGTGTTATCACGATACCCATAAATCAATTAGTCACAATCCTATGTTTTCACTTTTCCAACTTCAGTTATGACTTGTAAATCCAACTATGTAGTTATTCAAATATTTATGATTGAAATTAATTTGTGATTACGCAGTATTGTAAATTGAACAGTAAGTTACTGAAAAACTGACCTGAGAATATCACTGTTTACTTTGATGAAATATTAAGTATGTAAATTCTGTGCCGTGTAAGGATCATTGATATATATTGTTAGAAAATCCTTAGCGAACACAGCAGATTTTTGGAGCTTCCTATTTATTCGATATTTAAGTCGTCAGTGCATTATGAATACTAACTTAAAATGTGTAATCCTTATACTTACTGATCACTAAGCTGCAGTGCTGATCGAATTGTATTAATCAAATTTCAGTATTACTACCAATCCAAGTTAGATCATTAAAACACAGTACATGTCATGACAAGTTACGTCGACTGATAACCACTTGATCAACAGAATTCGATTAGCACTAAAAAACAAGATAAAGATAATAATGGTTGTTGCTCAGCTGTCAATAATTGTGAATATCTCACTCCAGTAAAAATACAAGTCAAACTCGGATTAACACAATAGTAGCTGGCACAGACAATGAAGTTTAGTGATATCAACGAATTGGTCCCTTGATGACGAGTGTTATTCAGTAATAAATGCCATCATGTTCACTACCAACCAGTTGGCACGAAACGAACTGAATCCGAGTCCCACTATGAACAATAACACTTGGATATAGGTACATCCGGCAGACGAGTCCTAAATAGGAACGAAAAACGAGTCCTGGATTCCGCTAACCAGTCATAATCTAGCTATAATAATATTCTCTTGGTGTAAATAAAATGTTTTTATTTTTATTTTTTCCAATTCATTCTGTTACATTTTGGAAGTATACAATAGTACTATTAATATTACTACTACTACTACTACTACTACTACTACTACTACTACTACTACTAATAATAATAATAATAATAATAATAATAACCTAAATTAAAAAGGTGTAGTCATATTGACCTTATATTACTGAATTGAGGTTAATAGTATTTAATGTTAAAAGCTCATATTTCAATAAAACGAATGCGTGATTACAATGAATACATTTATTCAATAGTTTATAATAATTAATATTGAATAGATTCAATCAGAAGAATTCTGTAAAATTGTAATGATACTCCCCAGCAAGCAGTAATATTCATAGGTATCATGATAAATTCATTGTTAATCGATATTGGCATTATGATTAGCAAGAAGAGAAAAATGTCCATTTCTACATAATGTTAGTGTTATGACGCGAGAAATTTTTGGTTGGTTGACCGAACGCCAATTAGGTGTGCCTAGTCGATAATTGCGTGTCTGCCCTATACCCACTTAGTCCCAAGCCGGAATAAGAAGAATGCAAGCCGATAGACCAACCAGACAGATTCGGATTGTATTTCAATCATTCGTTTATATATACATATAATCAGACCGCACAGAAAACCAATTAGAAAATTAGCATGAATACAGAACGAAGGAGATAGTGGCAGTGAATAGGAACAACTTGTACACAACTAATTAACTGTAGTACATAGTAAGAAACAATATACTGAGAGTAAATATAATAATCGTGATGATTGGCTAAGAGAAAAGTAACAATCATAGAAACGAAATGTTTACATTATTCACAGTTAAAATAATTAAAATAGTATTCTAAAACAGAGTTCTGAGAGTTTGTTAATCTTCTTTAATCGCCCAACGCAACAGTTAGTTTATTTACTCAGATAATTTTTTCTCAAATGTATATACTACTTTAAATATTCATAGAAAAATCTATAATGAATTTATTAGCAATAATAATTTGTTGTTAATTTGATACTATGAATTAGTCTGAATTTGACAACCATTGACAACCAACAACAGGCACTGTAAAACTGTTACATCCTAGGACCGGACTGTTCAGTAGTGAACACCCGTGATCTCACCAGAGATTGAACCCAGGACTTTTTAACTATGCCCCAAACGCTTTACTAGTTGACCACTGAGCTGGTTGGCTCCAACAGCTGGTTTCTCTAACTCAGTTGATTCACGATATGTTTACACGACTTCCACCATTGCCATCGGTCGTGGTTACGCATACCAGGATGGAGCAATCGTCTAGTGCTTCCTGGTTGTCAACAGTTGTCTAATTCAAACCAATTTGTAATATCAAATTGACATTCAACAATCTCCACAATACTGAATTACAATAATTTAGTGAATTTGAAGTGTTATAACTGATAAGATAAAAATGATCAAGCATCTCCTAGGCGATTATTTTATATGTTTTAATTGTCTACGTATTGAACATTTTGTTTCTAGTTGAGTTGAGGTGGCTTTTGGATAGCGCGTATTTGTATTTGTCGGTAGTCGTTTTCTATAGGATCAGAGGGTTCTGGGTTCGATTACATAGCGCCGATGAGGGCATAGATTGCTGAGGAACCGTACTACGAGAACTAAACAGCTATTCAATGTTCCCTGGTTTATAATAGCACTCAATTGGAATCATTCTATAACGAACACTAATTTATTCCTATTATATTCATATTTCCTAAGTCCAATTCTTCCATGTAACTAATTAACTGTTACTATATAATTTTTCGTTCTGAAACTAGGAATAATTATTTATGTGTACATTATCCCACTTTCTCATTACTACTGTTATTGTTTTGCACTGATATTATTAATTTAACTGGGATGCTGTATGGTCTCAATTTATATCCATGTAATCATGACACTTACTTTTGAATAAGTTGATTCAGTAATCTCATGTTTTAGCTTGAAGCTTATCAGTATCTGGGCAGACTTACATGTGTAAAACACAAAATATTTATTTCTTGGTTGTCATATTAGTTTAAAGTTATGGACATATTACTAAGTGATGAATATTTTTACAGCATTTTGTGAATGTACACGTAATATCCAACGAACCTTACAATTTCAATACTTTTACTCACCTCCAATTTTTATAACCGTATCCCTTTGTCCTTTAAAGGTAACGATGTTACACTAAAACCTTAGGTCTTTTTAATATTGAGCATTGTGCACAATAACTAATTTTAAGTTTCTCTTCACCTTAGTAAATGAAACATTGAAAATTAGTAAGTAACAGACCACCGTTTCAACCAAGTACCTCATAAAACTATGCACCCACGACTCTCGAAGGAAGTAAATACATGTGGCCAAAGCCATTCAGTAATGTGTAGCATGAAATTACACAATTCTCACAACACTCATTAGTAACAATCAACATATACTTGCTACCGACTAATATCAAGTTCTAATCGGGAGACGTGACCAGTGACGTTTGGTTATTTTAGGAGTGTCAGTTAACCACCAACGACCTTGAGTGATGGTCATCTTACAATATCATGAAATGACTGAAGCTGAAATGTGAATTATTGCATACCGGTTCAATGTCTAAAATTAAATCTGTAGTCTTGGGTTCAATCTCCGGTGAGACTATCGATACGTAGTGATGAGCGTTTCCCACACTAAGATAGAAAAGCTCTCTACTTCCTACTGGTTTTGGATATATTTCTAAATAAAATCGATCTTGTTACTACGTTTCTTATCTTAACATTCTACAAATGTCCGTGACAATTCATAAGTTTTAATTGTATTTTATAACTGATCATCTTGATTCTAAATAAATTAGCCATTAGTAAAATATCAGTCAATCAATCAATGAATGTTATCCCAGGTGAAGCATAAGCCGCCGATCAGCATTCTCCAACAAACTTTGTCCTAAAATCTCCTTTCCCATCCATTTCAAGTGCTGTTCATTCTGCTAATCATGTATGCTTTCGATTCCCTGACACAATATGTTCTTGGGTTTTTCTCTTTTCCTATAGCCTTCAGGATTCCAAGTTAGTGCGTGTCTTGTGACAGTTTGATGATTTCCTCAATGTGTGTCCTATCCACCTCCAGTGTCTTTTCATAATTTCTTCCTCGGCTGGAAGTTGGTTTGTTCTCTGCCATAGAAGGTTGTTGTTGATAGAATCTGGCCAACGGATTCGAAGTATCTTAAGCAGACAGTTGATTATAAATACTTGTGTCTTTTAAATGATGCATTTTTGTAGTTCTTCGTGCAAGTTCCAGCTCCATACAATAGAAATGTCTTCATATTTGCATTAATAAGCTTTGACTTTAATGCTGGCTGACAGGTGAGTTGAGTTCCAGATGTTTTTCAGCTGTAGAAAGGCTGCTTGTTACTTTTCCAGTCCGCGCCTTCACATCTGTATCAAACCCTCCTTGTATATCTATGATGCTGTCCAAGTATTTAAAGGTTTCCACATCTTCCATAGTTTCTCTGTCAAGTGTAATTGGGTTAGTATTTGTTGTTTTGTATCAAAGAATTCTGCTTTTCCCCTAGTGTATATTGAGGCGTGCTGCTTCAGAGGCTGCTGCTGCAGTCTTAGTAATGAAGACCTTCCAACTCCCAGGTCCTAGTCAAAATGGTTATAAAGGTTTTTTCTGGTAAGCTTTTTCTTAGCATGGTTGTTTACTTACCGGATGGGGTTTTTAGCCCTATGCCCAACCCTCATCCTTTATTCGGGTTCGGGATAAGCAGCAACCCTAGGGGGATTCCAGCAAGAGTCAACTTCGGTGATGATGTTAATAAATTCCTAATATTTGAATTCTTCACTTTTCGGATCGTACTTCACTAGTTATCTGGAAGAACACATTCAACCGTAATAAACATATCCATATCATATTCATGTACTGTCTGTTTAATAAGTGCACTGAATGAACTAGTAATTTTATCGGTGAAATTATGAAAATCCATGAAATACTTAACGTGATTTATTGAGATATTACGTTGAAAAGCATCTCTTGTCAACTGAATTAAACGTTCAAATGAATATTTTAAATAAAGGCAACATTAATGATGATACATGTACCTATATCCTAGTTTTGTTGTTTTCATAGGGACTTGAAAACGGTGCTTTTAGCTCTAAATGGTAAGAAGTTATCTATTGAGCTAGTGAGTTTATTACTGCACATATCAATAGAGATTGATCAAATACTGTCAGTTATATCAAATACCTTTACAAATATAAGTGAATCCATGTTAAACAAGTTAGTGGCTATCTGAACTCAGTATTTTAAGAACTTTAGCCTTAACGTAAAAAACAGCAGGGAGATGGGCATACTAAGTTTATAAGTCCTAAATGGAACGAAATCTCACTGATGGCCAAATACGAACTCTACCTTGTCAGTGTCTATTTTTACAGACCAAACCACGCGTAAGTGGCTACATTCAAAGTAGTATCTGTGTAGCATTACTAGAATTACTATAACCGAACTCTTTAATTCTTCTGATTACATATATAAAAGCGCATTATCATTTTCAAAATCTTCCTTTTATACTAATTGAAAATGATAGAATTGTATAATGAGATGATAAATTGATTCCGAAAGGTCTCTATCCTAATGATTTTCACATGAATACTAATTGCTGCTAATCTGTGATTTCTTGGTAGGTGAAATCTTCATTAGGAAATATCAAGTTACATAGCCAGAAATTGGTTACAGTGGTTCAGTTAAATTTATTTTGCTTCATTCCATTTCTTTTCTTCTCTTGACAGCGATTGATTCTTTTAGAAATATACATCCGATCTTTAGATTCTGCAATTATTTCCAATTCTGTCTTTCTCAGTATGCTAATTACCTCTTTTACTGTACTTCTTTGAGACATGTTAAATTACACTGAAATACATTGTTACTAGATGTCACACTGACATTGGCTTATTAAAAGGCTGACTAAATCCTTCAAGTAAAACAGGTGAAACTTGTTAACCATAGTGATTATTAGTAAGTAGGTGGTTTGTTTTCGAGATGAGGGGTCGTAGGAAGAGAACCATGTTCAAACTAGGTTTTATCGTATTTGACACTCGTCAAAAAGGTGTATCTGCAGATTTGGAAGAACCGATACTCTCTGAAAAATTGGAAATTAGGCTATCCAGTTTAAAGTCTTTAAATCTTATTACTGAGCTTTCGATAGAATTCGACCAACACAATAAATGATTAGATAAGCATCATATAAGTTAGTAGTCGATGATCAATCAATACGATTACCAAGTGGTAAGTGGATGCTCTTATCTTAAGTTCTATAAACAGTACTTCATGGTTAAGCACTATTTCAATCATCTGACTAATCAGTAAGTTCTATCTTTTCTCTTCTATCTATAAAACAACCTAGTGAAAGTATCTTTTAAAACTTAACGTAAGTATCCTCTGTCTAACTAGAAACACTTTGGCAAATATTTACACTTATTTTTATTAGTTTTGTATACAAACAGACAAATGCATATATTCAATGATAACAAGAAAACCTGGAAGTAACGTCATAATATAGACTATCCAGTAGTTATTAACAAATTATTATCATCAAGGGAATTCATCATTCACAAAGAGAATAATGATAGGTAAAAAACATAGGATAAAATAAAATGAAAACAAAAAGGTTTATGGCATATTTTTTTCATCATTTTTATCGTTTCGCCAGTTTCTGCTTATGTATGCTTGTCTATTGACATAGTAGTAGTAGTAGTAGTAGTAGTAGTAGTAGTAGTAGTAGTAGTAGTAGTAGTAGTAGTAGTAGTAGTAGTAGTAGTAGTAGTAGTAGTAGTAGTAGTAGTAGTAGTAGTAGTAGTAGTAGTAGTAGTAGTAGTAGTAGTAGTAGTAGTAGTAGTAGTAGTAGTAGTAGTAGTAGTAGTAGTAGTAGTAGTAGTAGTAGTAGTAGTAGTAGTAGTAGTAGTAGTAGTAGTAGTATATTCAAACGCATATAACAGTATCAAAAAGTGTGTAATAAAATAAATTTTTCTGAAAATTAAATAATATCATGACAGTTGAATATGTGAATGGTTGAATACTTAAGTTGAAGCAACAAGTACATCATCCGAGCCTCAGTGTAAACATTAAGAGTGGGATGAACTTTCACCTGATGAGTCTGAAATAGACTGAAACATGTCTTGAATTCATGGATTTAATATCATGTCACTTTGAAATCACTAATTAATGGTTAATATCTCTCATTGAACCTTATAGAAGGATTTTACATCTTTTAAATGATTGAGATCTACAGTTGACAGCTATGTAGACTGATGACGAAAAATAGTTGATTTCAATCCAAAAGATTCAATTGAAATCGAAATTATGTAGTCTCTAAAGCAGTTTAATTATTTGTAAGGTAGTGTTAGAACCAGTTATACTGATGTATCAACATGTGTATACGTACATACTTTCAACATGACTTGCATAAACTAGTCAAAAGATATTTCAATTAATGATGACATATATGACATCAATGACCGACTACAGCTAGATAACCTCTAAAAATCAGGAAAAACTGAATAACTGATTTATTCAAATATGGAACTCCTCAGAAGTGAGCATCCACCACCTCACTAAAAAACGAAAATAGGATATTTAGCATTGAAAGTAATCATTTAGTCCTTAGAACGCTGAATTGCCAGCTTCTGAGGTCATTGAAACACCAATTTTCCAATGATTTAATGGTTTGGAGAATAATAAATAGTGATATTGATCTGTATGATCTCCAAGCTGATAAACCGGTTAGAAATTTCCAAAGTAATGACTCAAAAACTAGTTATATTACGAGTGCCCTACTGTATTTCGACGAAGGTAATAGCTAACTACATGCCATCAATGACGGACTACATCTACAAATGTCTATAGAGGACTTGGGAGAAACAGTAAGTCAGGATTTAAAAATTGCAATACACTGCAATGTAGCAGCTTCTCACACTGAATATTGTATACAAGGAGTAAGTACCCATCTTGCTAGGGATGTCGATTAACGTGAACGGGTTCAATAGGTACATCCCGTGCTACTAAACAGCTTATCCAACCTGTACTATGCTCAACGATTCAAAAGCCTAGTACTTTTTCTCTTGCCACAAAATGCGAGGTAGTATTGAATTATTACTCTGAATCCCAGATAATGATCTAAGTGTTGACATGCTTCTAGGAATAATCATCTCAAATGCAATAAGTCGATTGAATTACTATCCGTATTATTGAACACTGAAGATAGCATCCAATGTCACTGTAGTGCTTAAGTGAAACTCAACACTGTTTGCGTATTTTATATTAGGCTGATGATAGTTTCCTTCACCGATCGAAATGAACTCAAATAGCCAAATACAGATGATTACGGATCCATAAGGAAAGACCAATTTCATATAACACTGAATGATGATAATCAGTTAAAAATATGATATTCTATTTATTATCATCATTTTAATTATACAACTAATCAAACTCAGTTATGTAATCATGTGAATACATTAAGTTACTAATTCAATATACCTTAATAAGTATGCAACTTATATTTTGTCTGTTATATCTAAAGAAGCATAATATTAGTTGTTAAGTTGTTTCCAAATGACAATGTCATTAAAACACTTTCTCACCATTGAGACTATCTGATTACCCAATATAAGTAATACATTGTACACATTAGATGTCTTCATAAGTGAAGATAACATATGACAGATGACGTAGTTCTCTAGTGAGAATCTACAATGAACCAATATGAGGAGAAAATATTTAGAATGAAGACATTTTACTACATGTGAAATTGTTCACCTAGATCCTCGATTACATTTGTTGTTTCATAAGAAAATAAAACTATGGATCAACTATATTAACTGTAGATACTACAAAGAAACAACACTTTTAGAGAATTCTGTTCATTTTAAAATTTATACATATATATATATATATATATATATATATATATATATATATATATCAAAAATTGATGCAAGTATGAATTTTACGATTGCATAACGACCCAGTGGTACAGAGAGTTAGGCGTTCGCCGTCAACCTGAAGCCTCTGGTATGAAAACTGGGGAACACACTACTGAGGAGTTCCACACTAGAACGAAATAGCTGTCCAGTCCTCCATCGTTTTCATTGATACCCTGTCAACATTCATCTGTGACATATTCATTCAACTAAAAATTCCATTCGGCATAGATTTTTAGAAGTGTGACTATGTACTTTTAATGATAATATGTTATTCCGATTACACGATTTGAATTATATTTATGCTTTCACCATTCATTTTGAATAGCGTCAACACTGCATTAACCAATCAGTATTCGAAAACAAACTGTATCATAGGCTACAATTTACAGTTTTGTCAACAATCCATCGATTCATTCATTCTTCTTAAATCTGTCCACGATTTGCGGATTAGTTTATTTCGGTGTTTCTCATTAAATCCGTATTGACGATTCCAATTTACAGATTATCATGTGACACAATGTGATGATTTACTCAATGTGCATCCTTCACATTCCACACATCACATTCAGACATCTTCCCGAATTTCTTTCTCAGATGCATTCTGCCTACTTTATGGTGTGTGACCAATTGATCACAAATGTTTTCGGTAAACAACTGTTAACAATGATCGGTATAATTGAAGTGATGATTATTTGAGATCTTCAAGTTTCAGCTCCATATAATAGAACGTGTGTTTGTGATTGTATCGACGATTGTGATTTTGATGTTGGGTGACAGCTGGTTTGAATTCTAGATGTTCTTCAATTGTAGGAACGCTGCTGTCGCTTTTACCTGTCAATCCGTGCATCCATATATTCATCAGATCCTGCTTGTTTATCAGTGATGAAGTTGCCCAGGTATACGCATGCTTCCACATTCTTCAGAGAACCCCTCATCAAATGAAATTGTGTCGGTGCTCATTATCTTGTTTATAAGAATTTTAATTTTCTCTACTGCTGGCTACGGAGACTGCTACCACTCTGGCCATCTTCATCCCCACACTTTTGTATCGTGTGAGACAGAAAAGCTAGATCAGTTGTTCACAAAGTCTAAGTCATCTATTTACGTCTAAGTTGTCCAGTATGTTCCCTGCTTTACCCGAATTGTCGTAGTTTCCATAATGCAGTCAACTACCTGTAGAAAGATAAAGGATGAGTAAGTGGCCCCATCTCACACCTGTCTTCACTTCGAATGAATCTGTCAGCTGCCCTCCATACAAGATTCAGGAGTGTAGCTCATCACAGGAATTCCGGATGATATCGAATTTCTATCCTCTAAGGTACACCGTAGTGTCAAAAATGACTACATAATATTTGTCGATCTATATTGTCAAATGCTTTCTCGTAGTCAACGAAGTTGATTTGAAGAAGTATGTTCCATTCAACTGATTGTCCAACAATAAACGATCCCTTGTGGTGCGGTTTTGTCGGTAAGCAATTGATGCACACATAATCCAGCCTCTCGATTTCGAAGTTGCACGTCGACTGGATCTTATATTCGGTTCAGAAACATTCCGTTGAAGACTCTTACAGTTACCGGAATTACGGTGACATATCTATACTCCTCATACTCAACAAGCTCTCCTTTCTTTCTGATATCCATGAGGTGTCCTTCTTTTCGGTTTGTTAATACTTTACCTTCCAGATATCTCTGAAGAGAATGTGCAGTATCTTCCTAATTCCTTTCTATATCTGGATTCAGTGATTCAGCCAGCATTCTGTCTAACACTACTGCTTCATTACTTTTCATTTGTCACTCGGATATCCATGTTGATTTCTCCGATCGTTGATAGGTAAACATTTATAGGAAGATGTGTAAATGCTTCTTCAGTGACTAGTGGGTTCAGTGGGGTTGGTCTATTCAAGAGTTCATCGATTTGATCTGCCTACCTGTTTGACTGCACTTCTGTGTAAATAAATGTTTACCTCACTTCTATTTGATTGATCATTCCAGTCTACTGCGTTTTCCATCTCGTATCATCCTTGAATCATAGAGGTGTCTCATGTTTGCAGCATTCTCTTATAGCGTTTTCCGCTGTCATTACATATGTTCTCCACATATTTCCAATTATCAGCTCCAATGCTCCTCTTCATTTGTTTGTTGGTATCTGTGTATTTGGCGTGTGTCTTGGTTTTCCCCTGTTCTCGTTTGTCTGTTATTGATTGTCGTCTACTCGTTCCTTCTTTCTTCGATCTTATATAGACTTACAGGAGGGATCCATTCCCTATGGTGATGCTTCTTGCGACCCAGAACCATGTGATATATTGAGTTTATTGCTTATTTACTCCATTTCTAGTCATTTTCCATGGTAGTCTCCTTCTCTTGCCAGTAGATCATGACGATCACGTTGTAGTGCGGTCACTAGTCGAATTATCTAGACATCGCAGGTACTATGGAGTAATGGGAACTAGTTTGGAAATATCCAGAACTAAATCTTGCTTAACCCAGGTTTTAGTTTATTTATCAGACTTATGTGTAGTCCTGTACACAAATACTGAAGATTACATAACAGAGGTTCAAGGTTTATTTCCTATCACTCTTAAATTATCCCATCATCACTTACAACTTATAAAGAAACCATCAATTTGGCATACAATAATTTACATTTTCAATGTTTTGTATACAACACCATTGATTGTTATGACCAATGAGTTTAATTCAGTAATAATATATATGCACTTTTCAACGGCTAACCGATTCTACTAAATACATTTCATCATGGTGACCATGGTGAGTGGCCTATACTCCTCTGGGAGGGGTAACAGGTGTAACTAAGTAAATATGTAAACTATGACCTTGGTCAGATAAATAATTTACCTACTAAAATTGTTCAAGATTAAATTAAATTGTATCTATTCAAACTAAATAAAATCTTTATCACACCTAACTTTTATCTTTAAAATTCAAAAAAAAAGAGTAATTTACTAAAAGTTCATTCTTTTGTCTAAACAAATACATAATTGAACAATGAAAACACTATGAATTTACCATTTTCATTAAATAAATTAAAGGTAGATTCTCTTTTATTAACATTCATTATGAGAACAATGTAATCATTGTTTTGTTTTTCTAAATAGAATCATAATGGTTACTATAGCAATGCTTATAGTAATTTAAACAGAAATATAATTCGAATGTTTAATTTGTACTAATAAATCTACTGAAAAAGAAAATGAAGAAAAAGAAAAATAATGTAGAGATTTAGATGAAATCCTCGACCAATATTCCTTTCATTACATACATATTCAGTGAATAGTTGAATTCATGTATACTTGCTAACTCCATACATATATTCAATAGATAAATCACGTATATTGTAGAGAAGTCCAATAACTACGATGTAGACAAAGGTGTATTTAGAACAGCTTAGGATGTATAATCGACCGAAAAAACAAACAAGCTGCCCGAAAGTTACATATATCCAGTTTCCCGTTAAATGTACATATTAACATATAAATGTACAATAATAAAGTTGTTAAGCTCAGGGCTAATTACGTCTTCTCCAGAGAAAGTCAGTTGAATACTAACGAGTACAGTATCATTCATTGTTTATTTTTGGAAATAATAATTCCAGTATATATAATGTTGGTTGCTAACAAAAAAAGTGAGAATAAGAATCTAAATTATGCAATATATTTTCACATTATCAATATTCATTTTGAATTGTCGACTTAATTTAAAAAGATAAAGGATACAGGGAAGAGAAACACTTCATTCTCTTCGTTCCACTGAGCTTCAATCAGTAATTCAGATACTACTTGAATAACTTTAACGCAAATCTTTGCTTAGAAGATTTCAATGCAACTACCAGGGTTCCTACAATTGAAAATCATCTGGAATTGAAACTAGCTGTCACCAAACATCAAAATCACAATCGTCGATACAATCACAAACACACGTTCTATTGTATGTAGCTGAAACTTGCAGATCTCAAATAATCATCATTTCAATTATACACATCATTGTTAACAGTTGATTACCGAAAACATTTGTGATCTATTGGTCACATACCTATAAAGTAAGCAGAATGCATCTGAGGAAGAAATTCGGGAAGATGTCTGAATGTGATGTGTGGAATGTCAAGGATACGCATTGAGTAAATCATCACATTGTGTCACATGATAATCTGTTATTTGGAATCGTGTGTTTCTTCGAAGTAACTACACTTCATATAGTTGATCCATCGTTTTATTTTCTTATGAAACAACAAATGTAATCGAGGATCTAAGGTGAACAATTTCACATGTAGTAAAATGTCTTCATTCTAAATATTTTCTCCTCATATTGGTTCATTGTAGATTCTCACTAGAGAACTACGTCATCTGTCATATGTTATCTTCACTTATGAAGACATCTAATGTGTACAATGTATTACTTATATTGGGTAATCAGATAGTCTCAATGATGAGAAAGTGTTTTAATGACATTGTCATTTGGAAACAACTTAACAACTAATATTATGCTTCTTTAGATATAACAGACAAAATATAAGTTGCATACTTATTAAGGTATATTGAATTAGTAACTTAATGTAATCACATGATTACATAACTGAGTTTGATTAGTTGTATAATTAAAATGATGATAATAAATAGAATATCATATTTTTAACCTGATTATCATCATTCAGTGTTATATGAAATTGGTCTTTCCTTATGGATCCGTAATCATCTGTAGTTGGCTAATTTAGTTGATTTCGATCGGTGAAGGAAACTATCATTAGCCTAATACAAAATCCACAAACCTATCAAATAAACTATTTAGTTGGATACTTGCTGGCAAGCTAAATCCAGGAAACACGTTTCGTCTTATTTTGGACTTTTCATCTGTATGTACCAGCATCCTAATTTTGACATTCAAACTGTGACTCGACCCCAGTTCGTTTTCTTAGCCGAACTTCATCAAGTCTGCCAGTTGGCTATTGATTTCAGACATCCAATTTAGTCAATATTTTTTAACGATCATTCCGCAATCCGCTATGGATGCCTATGTGGTAAAACTGGCTGATTAATTTTTAGTCGTTGACCTGTCAAACAGGAGGATCCAAATGCATTCTAATTACTTTAACATAAACATCAAATATGTTCATAGTGAAAAGTCATGATTAGGCTGAACTTCTTTCAATTTTCAGTTGAAAATTATACAGTTAATGATAAATGATGGTTAATAGTTGTACCACATTCGGATTTAACAAATATTCGCGATGTGAATAAGTGGATTCAGACTCAATAGTATACATTTATACCTGTAAAACCTGGTGGCTGTAATCCGATTACTGATAATGTAGTAGTTCAGAACTTCTGAATAATGTCAAATTGTGAAGAAACAGTTGTCAAACATGCTTCCATTTTCAAAGAACCTTAAATTTATAACAAATTACCCTTAGAAAACTAAAGTTAACTAACCCTACTCTACTTCATCGTAGTTTTCTCTAATGCTGCCGTATCTTAAATATGTCATCACTGTTATACAGAAAGCATTTGATGAATAGAATTATTCAAATGAATGAATAGAATTATCATTGATAATTTGTGTGTAATGATACAGTCAAGCTGGATGATGATTATTTAGACACAGAATTAGTTATCAAACTACCAGAATCAACTGGCATTCAAATCCGCAAACAAGTAATCAGAAAAATTGGTTCCTCTTATTCAATAAAATAATATATTCATTTATAAATTATTTGCAGAGGAAATAACCGTGATTGGAAGTCGTACACAACCGAAGAATATCAGTAATCAACGTTGATAAATGCATACTACCTGGTTGGAGTTCATGTGATAATCGCGACCACTGACTGGAAGCACTAGGTGATGTGATTCAGAATCGGATCAGTGCCATATCCACTCTTTATGTTCTTCTAGATCTTATGTTCGATTATTTTTTCGCTCTTACCTTCGTTTTATTATCTCCTCTTATATTGTAGTCTAGTATCATATTATTATTGGGAAATTTAATTAATGGTACTTTCACTTGAACCCATGCTTACATGTTCCAGGTTCTGCATTCTAATGGCAGACTGAAATATATTAGTTTAACAGGTCACTTCCCCTTCAGTGATTTAAAACTTGAATCTTAGGCTTATTCTTGCTTATCGTATCAGAAAACAAACTAATAAATAAAACATGAACTTGTAAGTCTCATTGCATATATGCTTTGATTTATGGGATTAAGATGAAGTCATGAATTAGGTCCAATATTAAAGTACATTTACTGTAACAAATTCGTCAGGTTTTCATACGATTACGCTAATTGAACATGTTCTTAGAGCTTCGTAGTTTTGGTCGCTTTGGAAGTACACATGTGACGAATATACATAAAGCCGATGGTATGATCTCCAGATTCCATTTAATCCATTAGATTAATATGCGTGTGTACCACACTCATCTGTCTACGATTTACTCTTTTTCTGAAAGTTAAGATGATTACACAGAAATGTCAGTAGGACAGTATACATTCTATAAAACATGAAATGCTAAAGTAGCTAAATAACTTAATTTCTGAAAACTCACATGGTTTATTTGAACAATGAAAATGGTAATCAAACAGATTTATCACTACAATTGTGGTGCAAAAGATTAATGTATCATAACTTTGTAAAATAGCATTACTACTATTACTCCATATAATTTGTTACGAAGCGGAATGAGTTCGAATCCCAATGTGAACATCAACATTAGGATGCAGGTACATCTAGCCGATGAGTCGCGGATAGGACGAAACGCGCGTCATAGATTCCCCTATCCAGTCACAATCCAACTTAAATATAATTTATTACGTTTATAAATGAAAATAAGGCAAGAATAACGATCCTAGTAGGGTACTGTGGCTTCTTCTGAAGATGCTCCTTACAATCTGGAGACAATAGAACTAATTATTTAAAAATGATGTACATACATTGTCATCAGTAATGTTTTCATCAATACAGATAGATAAAATAACCAAGATGAAAGGATTATACTAGATGATTATTAAATCTCTAGAGCAGTGTAAGACTTGCAACAGCAACTTTTCGAATGTCTAGTGACAATTTTAAGCGTCTTGATAGTGTTGCAAAAATTACTACTAAGTTTGCTTGCTTGTATCCGTGACCAGTTGATGTTGGTTAAGTGCCATTAAAAACTAGGGGAAATTAAATGGTTGTTTCGTCCCAGTTTAGGACTCCTCATCTGTCTAATACTCCCTTATTTTCATTAGTAGCTTTCTAACATCAGTCTGTGACGAATACAAACAACTTAACATTTGAAGAAATCATATCAGACGTAGATCGGAAAAAAAGTATAGACACATTCAATAAACCTTACCAATGATTGACAAATTCTATTATGATTTTGATATACCGACCACCTAACTGAGATTGATTATCCTCTAGAACTAGTTTTTGGTAGATTATTTCATTTATTTTGGATATTTTATTTCTTTTATTAATACACTTCCATTGACCCTATCCTCCCTTTTATTGTATTAACTATCATTTTTCATTAAAGAACTATTGTTAATCAATTGTGTATACATCATTCCAGTTCACAGGCACCGTTACTCATATTTTATATTAGTGCTAACTTTATGATTGATTGACTAGGTTGTCAGGTTTTCAGTGTATATATAAACGATTGCTTCAAATATAATTTGATTCTGTCTAGTTTTACATAAATATTGTTTTCGTTTTTATTTCGGGCTTGAGACTGAGTAAGCATCGAGCCGACATACAGGGATCAGCTGGGCATTGATTTACTTTTGTTATTACAACTTCGTATATACAAGATCACATCAATCTATTGGTTATACACATCAGTCATAACAATATTTTTTTGACGTCATAATAGATTTACTTGTATAATAATTCAACTTTATCTGTTATTCTAAATCTTTTTCCTGACTGTATACATTATGAAAGTGGTCATTGTCTGTTACCCTACGTGGAGCATAGGCCACCAACCAGCATTCTACAATCAACTATGCCCTAGGTTGTCCTTTCCAGTTCTTCCTAAGTGCTGGTCATTTTTTTCTTGTCTGCCTTTTAATTCCCGGCTCAATGTGTTCGTTGATCTTCTCTCGCTATCAGAATTTCAATTTAATGCTTGTCTTATAAAACATTTCAATGATTTCCTCAATATGCATTCTATTAAAGAAATCACCAAAATAGACTATTTTGAAATTGATACATTTTAATTAACCAATTAAAATTCTTCCTTTAAACAATCTACCGTATGTATTTTCTTTTAATGGTATCAATAGAATAGTAAATGAAATCTGATCCACACTCTTACTACATTCCCCCTACGCTCCCCCCCCCTCTATAATCAGTATTATTTTTATTAATCTAAAAATAATAAGGGTAATATCTTATAACATAAAAAAAAACATCATTAAATAATCAGAATACAAGAACTAGTGTGGGGAGGGGGAGGTAGAAGGGGGGGGGAAAGGAAAACTATTGAATGAGAAATTAAAACAAAATTGAATCAATGAAATTTTTTTGATGTGTACTTTTCTTATTATCTCAGTAAACATTTTTATTTGAGAAAATTTTTGTAAATAAAATTATTTTATTGTTATTTATTATTGATTTTTAATTTAGTAATAATTCATTATAGATTATAGTAGTATGCGGAGGAAGAGGGGGGTGGGGTGAAAGAAGGAAAATAAGTTAAATATAGTTAGTAACTAAGATATTTGAAGTGAATAATTGATGTTACGTGTCAAAGAACAATTGATAATGTTGTTTATGATATCTAAGTATTAGATGTTGTTCTATCAAGAAACTAAAGAAGATTAATGAACTTTCAGAATTGTGTTTTAAAATTCAGAATAGGCTTGTATCTTCCCGTTGATTTGTAATGGACTGAAACTGGTCAGCCTCTGTTGCCATATGTGCATCCTGAGCGGATTGCCTCTATATAGCGGTATTACACAAGTTATATTTAAGTTAGATTGTGACTGGCAAGTGGAATCCAGGACGCGCGTTTCGTCCTATTTGGGACTCATCGGCTGGATGTACCTGCATCCCAATGTTGATGTTCACACTGGGATTCGAAACGCACGTCCTGGATTCCACTTGCCAGTCACAATCTAACTTAAATATAACTTGTGTTTTAAAATATTATTTCAATTAGTTTAACTGTGAGTAGTGTAAACATTTCATTTCTATCATTGTTACATTCCTCTTACACTATTCTCTCGTTTAGTATATTTGCTGTTTGTATACTGTCTCTTATTATGAAACTACAGTTAATTAGTTGTATACACAATACCCCTATTTACTGCCACAATCTCTTTCATTCGTATTGATGTTAATTTCCTAATTGGTTGACGATATGTTCTGGTTTTGTGTATATATACAGGAATGTATGAAATATAATATGATTCTGATTCTATCTGGTTGGTTTATTCATCTTGATGTTCTTCATTTCCGGCTTGTGGACTGATTAGTAGTTATCAAGGTTACACACTATATTTGCCTAACGATTGTAACTGGCCTGAATATACTTAGATATAATAATTGATGAAGTGAGGGCGAACATATCAAAAATATAACAGATGTGATTTGTAACTAATGAATAGATCACAGTATAAATACTCTTCTTAATGCTATAAAAGTGATGATGACCAAAAATGGGTAGAAAGCTTTTATACTAAGTGGTAAAGAATTACATAGTCAAATCAAAAGTGATATGTTGTTTAGTAAATTATAAGAATAATCAAATAAATTTGAACGAATAGTTTGAGCGCCAACTGTACAGAAGATCTTAGACGTAAGTCATATTTGAAAAATCCTAACGTTTTAAAGTAAATTTCAGCGATCCATCTGGCAAACTGATATGGAGGTTTTTAGCAAAATAATCGAAAAGTATAGATAGTAAAGGGCTTCAGGAGCCTCTGGGGTGGAGATCTAGGGATATGCACTACTGATTTCCGTGCTAGAATGAAACAACTGTTCGGTGCTCCCCAGTCTCAATGGTACCCTATCAAATTCAATCTATGACGTATTCAATCAATTAAAAATACCAGCTTTCACAAAAAACAACCATTTCAAGTCAGTTAATGTGACGTTCTTTACAGAAATAATCAAAAGAAAATATTAAATGGCTCATAGCGATTCTGAAATCAAATCTTGTTCAGTCATGTAACGATACTGTTGAATGATGTACGTAGAATGTATGTGTTTTTTAAAGGGAAGATGCGTATCTGCAGACTGGGCTGTGCCGATTGTGATACATTTTACATTGGAGAATCTTCTCGAGAAATATCAACCAGAGCCAAGGGGCATCTGAGTTACACAAAACGACCATCAAATAATCCTCTAGGTCTTGAAAAGCTACAAATAAAATTAGCCATAGCAATATATGCCATCTTCAGCTGCCATCAAATCGATATTGACAACATTAAAGTAATTTAAAAAAGTCCTTTCCAACTACAAAGAAAGGTGAGTGGCTGAGGCTTTTTATTTATTGCTAAAACAGACCTCGCTAAAAAGAAAAGAAGGCTTTATGATTCATCCAAGTTTAATAATTTTCCCAAACAATCAAACATCTAACCCATACATTCAATCTCATACTAGAAATACACTGCCGAATTAACTTTATCCTTTCTCATTATTAATATTTCACATCCACTTGATCCACTACAATTCTTCACACAAATTCACAAACACTAATCACTCACTTAACATATATGACTTTGTAATTGGATGTTGTGGAGTTTGATTAATGAACGGAATTCAAAATATCAACCGTTGAAAGCCAACTCAGTGGTCTAATGGCAAAACGTTCACTTCGGAGCCAGAGGGTCCTGGGTTCGATCGCTGATGGGGTAGTAGATGCGCGCTGTCTAAGAGTCTCACATTAGAAAGAAGCAGTTATCCAGCGCTTCCGAGTTGTTAATAATTGTTTAGTTAAGACAAATTCGTGATTTCAAATTGACACATAACTTTAACATGATCAGACTGGTCTTTGCGGTTACTTTAGAAATTAAATGTTTTAATTTAATTTGTCCTTCAGTACTATTTAAACTCATGTTAATTTGATTCATTTGTTCATTCTCTGAAGAAGCAACTTAAACTGAAGATGCGAAACGTCAGAAAATTAAAATTTTCTGCTCATTGGAATTGTACATTAATATTATTTATTATAAACGATTCATACCAATACTCAATTTATTTCAAATCACCAAGTCTACTTTTGGTATTGATATCTATAGTGCATGTAGTGTTGAATCCTTTAGATTAGTGGCATGATATTAATCAATTCTCGGTTATCAATCAATCTAATCTATGTATCTTAAATCAATTATTAGAAAAGTATTTTGTAGAAATGTTGCTTTATTGTGCTGATATATTTCATGAATAGATTATCTCAGTGTTTCTCAATTCACTTCTCATTTTTAGTGACACTTTTGTCAGGTCATAATTCTGTTGTTATTCAAACTAATTTTGTTTCTAGATAGAAATTCGACTTAAATAAATGCAATATTTCCCAGAAACTCAACTAAAATTAGCCTAAAAATGACTTTTTTTTTAGAACTTCAAGAAAACACCACTGACAGTTAAATTCGCGGCTCCGTGACTCAGGATCCAGAGGAAGACACAGTGAATGCACTTGAGTCATTACGATCGATCCTCAACCATGCCATTAAGTATCTCCAATAATTGTTTCTTGACATTTAGGTAGTCTACACAGACCAGTATAGCTTAGAAAAAGAATCAACGAATTAATTGATTGATTCCACCTTTAGACATGGAGACCCCGATTTCCCTTTTATTCTACTCCTACGCTAGTACACATAACGAATCGGAGTGGGTGTGTAAGTCATACGTAATACATGTTCCAACCACCACAGTAATTTCATGGTTCTATAATATCATTTTCTAATTAGTCCACGAAGCTTATAGTTTCTTTTCATATATAGATCAAACAGTCTGTAGCAAAAAAGTATAACTTGATGCGTTTGTCTACGTTAGCTCAAGTTTTCATACATCAGCTCAGTGAGATTAAATTGAAAACATTAATACTAGAATACTAGTATACATGAAAATGATTGCATGAAAGAATAATCGAACCTGTAGTATAAAGCAATAAGGGAAAAAGCAAATGTACCTGCGTCATTGTCACTGATTCTTAGCTGTCACTCAATCTCTCTAACCACTGGCTAAGATGGATCCTAACCAGGTAGTTTACATCTACCAACACCATGGCTGGGACTAATAGTTAATGATACGTTTTGATTTGGTCACACCTAGTTATAGCCCGACCTAAACTACCACGGTAAAGACGTTTGGTGGATATATATCTCAAGTACAGAAATAAATGAAAGAAACAAGTAATTTTTACAGAAAACAATTACGTATTTATTAATTAAAAATGTAATGAACAAGGTAGAATAAAACGAGATAATTATTTCAGTTATAATCTCTGAAGTTTGATTCGATTCGAGCTATGACAATCCAAAATCAACTGTGAAACAATTGCAGCAATTATTAGTAACTAATCCACTACTTGAAATATATGTTACCATAAAATAAAGCAACGTAATAAGAAGTTAGTTAGTTAGTTAATTTTGTGGTACAGCTGCATATTGAAATTGTTCAGGTGATGCAATATAATCTGCAACATCTAAAGCTAATACACAACTTTCACGAACTACTGGCTCTTGATCTTTAGTGAATTCTTTTAATACATCACGTGCTTGATTTTCATACTCTTTAGGTACAGAACTTTTTACATTACTCGTTAAAAATTTTCCTTCTAATTCACCAAGAATAGAACCAAGTGCTTCAGCAGCTTCATGTCGTACCATTGGATGTTCATTTATTTGACGAACACATGTAGATAACGGAGGGACAGTACAAGCAACAGTCAACTGTCCCTAAGACAAAAGCAACTTCATGTCGAAGCAATGCACTGCCTGGTGCTGTTAAGCCTTCAGCTAAAAGGCTAGCTGGTTTTTCTGGTGATGTTTTATCCATGATAGCTTGTAGAACATGATCACGTAAAGTAAACATTGCACGAAAACGTGTAAATAAGTCTTTAGATGGATCCAATAATAAATCACGTAATTGTTCGTCGGTATAATTTACATCAGTAGTAAAACTAGGTGCCGGATCAATTGTATTTGGGAAAAATTGTACGGCTAAATCACATGGAGATTGTGAAGCTTCATGTTTTAGTTTTCTTGCTTTTGATCCATTCAATACGTTTTAGACCAACTTGACATGTTTCAGCCAGCTTATGAGTAGGCAGGAATAAAATAAAACATTTGGAAAAATCGACATAATAAACTGTATATAAAAGATTTAAAAAAATAACCCTGATCAATTATAACCTAAATAAGAAGCTTGGACAATAGCTTAATCCCTAATGTTACACTCTTCAACAAAGTAAATCCACTACACAAAGAATCACACTCTTCAAGTTTTATAGAAAGTGTCTAACCTTCAGACTATTGAAATCGATAAACAGTTAGTATCGACTGCTACCTGTTCGACTTTGTAAGAAATGCAAGTTACAAAGAGTTCACAGAAATATCTTCTTCTGGGGTGTTAAGATACAATTTTGTCTAGCTAATCGAAAGAAGCCTTCACTTAAGAGACACAACAACTGTCGGCCTGCAATACGTGCGACGATGTTTCAACATTCAGTAAGAGGTATAAATGTTATCAATACATTCCCGACCTAATCGAAAATCAGCTTGCTCCTCGTGAGTCAGTCTTACACGTGTTTTGT
This sequence comes from Schistosoma japonicum, assembly GCA_025215515.1. NCBI lineage: Eukaryota > Metazoa > Platyhelminthes > Trematoda > Strigeidida > Schistosomatidae > Schistosoma > Schistosoma japonicum. Next base: position 83,298,027 of record CM046069.1, on the reverse strand, counting down.
ACAACCTGCTGAAGTATGGCGGGAGACAATAGTATGAAGGCAATCAGTTTCCTGAACTTTTGCAGACAACTTTGTCAGTTTCCCAACTAGAAGTTCACCACCACCAATAAAACGACCTGAGGGTGTTGTTTGGGTCTGGTAATTTGTCGCGAAGTTGGAGTTCCCTGTGAACTTCCTCTTTGCTGGGTGGACCAGTCGTCATCCTACATCGAAGACATGACAATCTGATCGGAGTTGCTAGAGGGAAACAGACGAGCTCACATTGATACCAAGTACACAGCGGTCTAACGTAACAGATACGGTGAAAATAGCCACACATAGTATGAACAGGAGAACATCTAAGTTAGAGCTTTCTGTCTACTCATGTGATACACCGCTTATCTTCCTATGCCCTTCCTTGTCCACATAAGCCGAACGTATTACAGATAAAGCTATATTTTGAATAACTAGTTTCTAAAATAAATGCTACCTTCAAGAAAACGTAATGTACCTTAACAATGAAGCCTATTTTTTTTATATTCAGCTTTAAGTAAAGTTTTCATTGAATGAGGACAGAGGCATTGCTCGAGAAAATGATGAAAAATGAGGTAACTCAAGAATTTAAATAGCTGAAGTCATTAACAACGTTTTCTGTGTTCATCAAGTCCGTAGGAAACCAGAATTTCGATTCCCCATCTCATTTAGTGAGTGAATGCTGGATACTATGAAGTGAAATTCTCATTAAAAAACCGATTCCAAGTTATTCGCAACTCCCTATTATGAATGTATCCAGTATAGTGCAATCTAACGAATCTTGACCCGCATTCACAAAGCTAGTTTAACTTCTGTCAACTTTCGACACCTGTAGTGTACGTGAGATGTTCGTACACTAACCAAAAGACGAGTAGATTGCTATGCACGATTGGGAAACATGGGCTACGAATGTATACAAACATATGTAGGCTGATCGTCCTTCATAATTGATATTTTCGAAGCATCGCTGGAGTATACTAGAATCATCGAGTAAGCGATTCTAAGGTTAAGCGTACAATACTACGTAATGATGGAAAATCGACTGATGAAGTTGCTAGTCTTATTTGATTGAATATGTATTACATATGTCAAACTACCACCTACCTCGACACATGATGTTAGTTAGTGCAAGGGCAGAATGCAAACCAAAACACAACATTGCTCAATGAAGTCACTGACAGTGGATTGTGGCCATTATATTATAAATGTAAACATTCTGATATTTTGTCAGGCATGTTGTTATAGCAACCTTGTGTGCTGTTAGAGATATGAAGGCGGTTGTTACATCCAGCTAACCAAGCTGTTATTCTTCTTGATGTATCCGAAAAGCAGATTGGGTTAAGGTTGATCTTCCTTTGTGAGAAGGTAGGATCACTGTAATGCTAGTTGTTTGAGACAAACACCTTACCACCATCACACCACTGTACAGAGGGCAGTATGACTACGCCCTTAAACTATATATTTACTACTTTTAGTTTCACCACTCTTCGACCGATCTGCCTGGTATGGTAGGACCTTGAGGAGTGATTATTTCAGCCAATATAACCCGACTGAGTCATCACAATAGACAAGCCCGACCACCACGTCAAGGTAGCTGCATAGTCGAGTCAGGTAACAGCCAACCTTATTAACGGATCCTCTTTGAAATAGCTCCTTTTTGATGCTCACTTATATTCTCATAATTAATGAAAAAGTTAACACAAATATTTCCTTTATTGTTCATTAATGAACAAATATTTATATGAGGTTACTTCTTATTACTGCACATATATCTGTTAGTTAGTAAGTTAGTTAACAACTAATTATCATCAATACAAGATTCCTAAATGAACTTGTAACATCTGTCGATGGCATTCTCTTCTTTATTAGTCTCTATTATATTTATACAATCGAATAATAATTAATAATAATAATAATAATAATAATAATAATAATAATAATAATAATAATAAGAGAACTTTAATAAGTATACGAATGAACATTACAAAGCATTGTAATCAGTAAACTTGTTAGCTACTCTATTCACAATAAAAAATAATCTTTCTAATTGCAATACTTAATAATTAAAGATATTTATTATGAAAATAAGAGAGATATAACAATAATAGAATCCAGTGTAGATAAATGAAGAGAGTGAAGAACAACGAGATGATCATTAAAAAAAAACACAGACTAGACAGAGATGTGATATGAGAAGAAAGAAATAATTCATGGAAAGTGATATTAAATAGTTTTAAGCTTAGAATCTAAAGAAAGAAAGAGAATGAATGTGTTTAGGATATTTCGACCGATTCTCAGTTATCGCCTTATGTCTCTAACCAGTGGTCGCGACAATTTCGTGAAGCCCAACTAAGTAGGTCTACGTCAATGACTTCATGTTTTGATTTGCCCGACCCTAGTTTTTCTCCACCCTACAACAACGATGTTTATTATTGCACACTGAGGTAAGAAGTAGTTTTGGTTATGTAAAATACGTCTTAACCACTTCATTTGGTTAATATTTACAATCACATCAACTAATTCACTATTATTTGTTATTGGATTATGTGTGTGACACAATAGGGGTATGTTTGAGACAGTATGTTATTCTGGACAAACCAGCCAAATTAGTTGTAGAATATTATTATTGTTAATGCTGCAGGAAACCTGCTTCTGATTGTTAATGCAACATAATTGAGAAGAATATAAAGTAATTTCTGACGTTCATCAGGTCTTTCAGACAGTTTACTGTGAGTGTACATCATATATATCTTGCAAAATAAGATCGCTTTCTTGTAATAGAGTGAACGAAATTCAGTTTCAGGGGAGATGACAGGTGCCACTAACCTGCGACCACATATAAAACCTTCATGTAGCTACTGTACAGATCCACGAGGACGAAGTCGTACTGTCGACTGTATAAAGATGTGACGGCTGTATTAAAAAATTCTGCAGGCGCGGCTGGCCCTCATAAGGAATAGAGAGAGATGAAAAATAACCTTGATAAATAGGACACCTTACATTACCCTACATTACCCCAACAAGAGGGCCTCAAAATTACGGAATCCGTACTGAAAATTACACACAAAAAGATTAACTGTGACAGACCCAAACTAGTTTTTAATGAACTCTACAGTTATACTTTCAGGTTATCAAGACCACCTCTACTCTAATATCTTTTCTAGGCCTATTAAGAAATTCTTTCTTTTAACGGTGTAGGTAATGGGGAAGTCACAATCGCTTTCATACCTTTAACAGAATCCAATATCATCTTGTTCGCAACCCGATTTCATAACGTTATTATTGCCCGTCACATAAAGTATGGCTTGAAACAGTGAATAATTCTGCAGTAAGCAAGTGATTTATAACTTATAATTTACGGACTCTTCAAGAATCTGAGGGATAAGCTAATGACTAATGTTATACGAAGTGTACTACCAATCAATCATAAATTTCGTATAGAGATATGGATTCAAAGAAGTCGTCACTGAGTTAATCGAGATGCGATTCATTACACATGAATTTGAAGTGAGTCAGATTATAGATACAATGTTAATGTGTTGTGATCAAATTATGTAGATGGTATACGACCAAACAAACAGTTGTTGTTTTACATTACTAAGTGATTTTAGTTAGACGATGACTTAAAACTGGTAGGAAATAGACAAATGTTTAATGCTAAGTATGGAACTCATTAGATGTATAGACCCAAGATCCTTATCAAGAATTACAAGAATTACACCCGTGACCTTTAGGTTTCTCGATAAACGCTTAACCATCAACACCACTGGGCCGACAACCGCTAAATGGTAGAACTCCTGCTCCAATCAGTTCATGAGATAGCAGTGTTTAGTGCTTTCTGGTTCTTACTTGCAATCAACCGATATCGATCTGCGACGAACACAAAAAAACAAAGTACTTCTACTTGTAATGATTTATAATTTCAGAGGTGTCTCAATACAACTGAGGAAAGAAGTGATTTACCCTGATTAAACAGATCGAATAACCAGTACGCAATCACACTTCAGAAAAAGCAGCGTAAATACAGAGAGAAGATAGGATTTCGGAAGCGGATTGTCACGTTTCACAGAAACGAAAATGTTCAAGTTAATATCAAATTTAGAAGACGAAATAACTATGTACATGTGTATGAAACTGATCTTCTGATACATTTATTGTGCATGTATCTGTATGAAGACTAGTCATACAGCATGGTTCCCTAAACCTAGCTCATAACATATAAGATTCTAACATATAGCTTACAGTCAGATTCAGCCAGCTATTTACATTTCGACTGTAAATAAATGCACATATACTATAATGATTCAAAGAACCCTTCAGATAAGCTTAATAACATTCATTCGTGCAAAAGAAAGAAAATAATTAACAACGAAAACAGTAAAAAGAAGACAATATGGCGTTATTTACTACTCAAATAACTGACTATTTATGCATATGTACAAACATATTTAGATAAAATTGTGCATCAATTATGTATTTTGTTGATAAACAAATTTAAGAAAAGGAATGAATAGGAAGAGAAAGTGAACAGCATATGGTGATTGTATCAAATGTAAAGATTACATCATATATTCATATAAATAAAATAGATTAAGTGATTTCGATAAAACACTAAACAAGATATTATTTTATAATTCTGATGAAATGATGATGGTAATAAGAATAATAACAATATTGATAATGTTATTGACGAAAATCATATGATTGAAAGTTGGGAGAAATTGGCTAACAAAGTAGTCATAAGTAAACGTGGAGCTTAGCAATATATATGCACGTTAGTTCAAGTTGACATATAATATTACGATAATAAGATTAAATTAACAGGATTTATGCCAGAATGTAGTTTAACAAGGACAAATGAAAAGGAATACATGAAAGAATAATTGAACTTAAGATCCAGAGCAAGATGATAAAGAGTGAATACACTTAGACAATTATCAATGATTCTTAGCTATGTCACTCAACCTTTTTAGTTACTAATTGTGATTAAAGTGTTGATCTCAACCGGGTAGTTTGAACTTATGAACATCATAGTTCAAACCAACAATTAATATTTTCATTTACATTTGCCCTAACCTACACTTTTTACATCCTACTCCTATGCCAACTAAGATCATGTGTCAAGGTAAGTGGTGGTTAGATATAGAAAATGTATGCCTCAACCACCTCAGTTTAATCAAATAAGACAATTTCATCAACCGATTTGTGATTATTATACAGTACTGTATACCTAACCTCAGAATTACTTGTCCGATAGCTCGAATACATGTGAGCAGTGTTTCGAAGACATATCTAATGATAGTTCACCATAAGCTGTAGCTCGACCAGCAGTGTTCACAAGGTTCATGTACATCTAAGGTTTCCCCTTGTCAACGACAAGTACAGTCGGAGGAGCCCTAGGTCTACAGCTTCGAACGCTACTTTTAAGTTCACAAACACGACTATTGTCCAACAAAACTCGTACAAGCCATTTATGTAATACATTCACCGATAAATTAATTAAATAAAGATTAATAAAATAGCCAAAATTAAACTAATATATATGATTGAATTTTGTATAACTTAACTCAAACTACGCACATCAACATATCAAAGCAACAGCAAAGGTACAAGTTAAATCAATGTAAAAATGCTCCTCAATGGACAAAAGAAAGGCAAATGATCCCACTCAAAATGACAAGAATACATGATATCATGATACCATTGAGATGCGATTTTCACAGAGCCTCATTAAATAGCATGCATGTAAGATTTAAAGACTTTATGATCAAGTTAACTGGAAGTAAAATTGTCAAAACAATCATTTCAACATAATTATAAAAGTTTCCCATTAGTTGTATTCAGAACAGATAATGGTTCGATATGCCTAACATATGTTCACGTCACTTTAAGCGGTGAATAAACGCATTATGTTATCGATTGATGAACGTGATTTTATTAAAATTTAAGGCAGTATCCTTCACCTAGGCGATTTTAAAAGAAACAAACGTTTATTTATCATGTAGAGGTTTTATGTATGCAACTTACAAAAGTAGAAGTGTCTGTGTGTGTGTGTGTGAGGGCTAATGAAACTGTTAGGATATCGAAAAATGAAGTAAGTTGTGTTCAATGGACCTGCAACACATTGGTATGAAAGTTAAATAGTTTAATGTTGAGACCCGGACCAAGCCTAAATTAAAGTTGCTAATAGTCGCTATCTTGGGCTGTAAAACCATTGGATCAGGTATCACAAAATTCATTTCCTGAATGGATAATTCAGGAAAATGTATAAATGCCCAAACATTTTTCCATCTACTATTGTCGAGCGAGGTTGGGAATACAATATTGAATTTAGTATGTCTTCTTAATAGTTAAGGCGCTAGGTCTAAAGATACTGTAATGGTAAAATGCAAATTCAGTTGAAAAATAATCATTTATTAGCCTAGGTACGACCAGGTCATAATATTTAACCACAATGAACACAGAGTATACAGAATAAATGCAAAAATTAATTTATGTATGATCCGCAAAAACATAGCAGCATTAGAAAACAGTGTACTCTTACCTCAGTTATACTTGAGTTTGCAAATTCTTTCAGAGATTTTTCAATTTCATCAATATTAACACCATCACATCCACTTAGAGCAGCCAAAGCTTCAGCAGCTTCATGTCGAATCAATACAACATGTTTATCATTACGCATAGCTTGCAAAAGATATGGAATAGCTTCAGGATCACCACGTTGTCCAAGACAGTAAGCAGCTTCATGTTGTAATAAATCATTAGCTATAGGAGATGGTTTAACATAGTTACAAACGAAATCAGCCAACAGTTCTAGAGCTAATGGTTCAGCAGCATGACGTAGTCCCCAAAGAGCACGTGAACGATCAACTAGGGTGACAGATGGATTCAATAAACAACGGCCCCATTCACGTAATTCTGTTTCAGAAACTGGTTTGGGCGTCATAATTGCTTTAGGGTTAGTAGAGAAATTATCTACAAAGAAGAAAATACTATGAAATAATAATATTATAAAATTTATTAATGCCTAGAGGAAAAATTGGGGATAAATGAGTGACATTTTTTGATATAATCATTCGGAAAACTATATCCATTGATATTTTGCTATTAATTATCCTGCATTAATATTCACTGCTAAGGCTCTCAGATTATAACAGGTAACTGATGTATATCTGAATCACATAAGTAAAATTAGCTCTTTCAAGAATGTAGGAACACAATCCTGACAAGCATGAAATTTAAATTCAGGGTTTCTTTCCGAATACATTACAACCCCACATGAAGATAGTTCTTACCCAGAAGATGCTATGAACTATTGAAAAGCCTATAAAAAAATAATAGATATGCCATATTTCGGTTTCGAACTTGCGGTGCATACGACTCTATACTGAGGTCGAAACTCCTACCAGAAAATCTCAAGATGAGAACACTTCAAGTGCTTAGTGAGTCAGAGAAGAAGAGTTTCCATTTTGGTTCGGATGAATCTTTTTATATATGGAGAATGAAGACTTGTCTCGTTGATTTGATTAGGCTCCAGTAGTAATAATATTAAGCAATACTAATAGGTAAAAGCAGTGATATTTCAATTTCGAAAACGTAATTAAACAGATGTATATTTCTAAAGAATAGTTCAATTAGTTTAATAATGATGACCAACAAGCATACTTCTCAAATACGCATTACGTTTAAGTTAAATAACGTAGATGTTCAGTTCTTTGACGGTCACAGTTGAGATTCGTCGTTTACTAAGGCTTCATCTGAACCATAGTAAAGGAGCGAAATCATTGTGGACAAAGTGCGGTAAGCTACGGGTTTGAATCACGGTTCATCTATTTCAACTAAAAGATGAGCAGTCTTACAAGATTCTGACTACACGGTCTCTATTTTTTCTTTCATAAATCCATATGCAACAAGGTGCATAACGGCTGATATATTCAGAGATAGTTTTTGAAATGAATTGGTACCAAAAACAGCATTATTATAAAATAAGTAAGGACTTGACAGTTGTTTTGTTTGAACTTGATAATTCAGAACACTTAGGTACTCAACAATTAAAAGTCACACAGTGATTGAGTTTAACCGAATCTGAATAATCGTCGCACAACGGTGCTGGAATGGGAAGTACACAGTATTGTGGAATTCAAATGGGGTAGCTAGGAAACTCAGTACATTGAGGGTTCGATTTTGGGTACACGTATAAGTTAATGTAGAATGATTGCTGAATGCTTCAGTACTTTTTTTTTGCGATGGTACTTTAACTTGTTGGGATGTGACGAAAACGTACCTTTCAAATGGAGCTAATCTATAGTAACTAATCAACTAAACAATGCAAACTACAATGCAGATGTTGCTATCTAAGAATCACTTTAATCTGTATGTATTTGTTCTTTATTAAGACCAAACAGATATACAGTGTTACGTGGTTTTCAATGATACCCTACGATCAGTCACGAACTGTAGTTATTGGAAATCTTTTTAGTGTTAACTGGGTATTGGATTTAACACTTTCGATTGATGTAGAGCCCCTGATATTCCTGTTTACATTTTATCTCTAGAATGTCAAACTTGGTTACGATGATAACTGCAGATAGCTGCAAACGCTTAAAATGGAACCTATGTTGAAAATGACACTCTAATATACAACATTCATTCACTAGATAAACGATAAAATCGGTTGAAAATATCAAATACAACATGTGTTTATCATGAACATTGAATGCACAAAATAAGTTGTTTCTTTCACAAAAATGATTGAAAAAATATACTACTAGTAAAACAAACTACTAGTCAAACAAATCAATCAATCAACATTGGGATGCAGGTACATCCAGCCGATAAGTCCCAAATAAGACGAAACGCGCGTCCTGGATTCCACTTGCCAGTCACAATACAAATTAAATGATAAATCAATCAATCATTTGAATAAACCAAACAAAGCACAACGATACAAAAAAAAATTATAAAACAGGTTTATCAAATTCTGGATATATTTAAGCTAATATTTAATACAATTCACAACTAATGTTTATCTCTGAAAATAGGAAGGTAGTAGTTAGTTAGTTAGTTACATAATACAGATGAAAATTGTACAGTTAAACACTGTCCAAATGAGATTTCGAAAAAAAAAAGCCAAACAACATACTTTGGAAAGAAAGTCATTGTAGAAAAAAAATAGACTATAGATTGGTCCATTGTATTGCGTAGAGTACTATGCATTAATATGTTACTGTATGAAGTTGTGTAATATGTGAGATGATAATACTATTACATTGTTATTACTACTACTACTAATAATAATAATAATAATAAGATGAATAATGTTAATATTATGAATTGATTGAAAAGGTTATCTTAACTACATTAGAATAAGTGAATAATACAATACCTTGTTATTATCACAAACTCATTTACTAACAATAATGATAAAACTATACAATGTAAAAGAGGAGCACAAAAAAAAAATAAAGAAAAGAAGAAAACAAATGCTAAATCTACAAATAAACTCATGAAAATGTAAAAGACAAAATGAATTTTCTTCATTCATTCATTCTATTATGTAGGTGAGTTGAACAAATCTATTCTATGTACATACAGTTAAGTGTAAAACAAAGTAGAATAGTCATATTCTTTGTAATAAAATAAAAAATAAACTAATAATAAGTAAGATAACAAAGTAATAATAGTCATCTCTTTCTTTTTTTTTAGAAAAAAAGGAAAGGAAAAGAAAAGAAAACTATGTATTTTATTGCACTAAAATGTATTTTGCACTTAGATTGAATACTTTGAATTACATTGTTATATTCAATGTTCACTACATAGATAACTTCATTTTAATTTAGGGGGGGGGGAACATTTTTTTTCCTTAAAAAAATATTACTTTGTGGACTTTTTGAAAAAGAAAACCAAAAAAAAAAGAAGAAATTAGTGTAAATTTTAAAAGTTGAAAAATTCAAATAACAGTTACAATGAATGTAGAAATGAAATGAATACAAGAAATAGTTGTTAGCTAATATTGCACTTTACTCATCCTCTCCCGCCCTCCTTTTCAAACTTTAAAAGAAAATGAATAAGTGTCTTATATAATGTGTTGTAAATGAGAGAGAGAGAGAGTGGGAGACAGAGAGGGATGGATTAAACTAAGAGAATACAGATTTCAAATCAATATTTAATACTGAAGTAATCTACACTGACGAGATAATACATCTGAAGATGACTGTACATATATGAAAGTAGAGTCATGATAACATATACTCATTTATAAGAAAGTGTTGAATATAGATACTATTGTATAACCTTGTTATCAGTAGCATAATAAACTTACTTACGATACACAAAAAAAAAGGTAAAACCACATAAATTAGAAAATAAACAGATAGGTAGATGATAATTAAAATAACTAAAAAAAAAACTCTTGATACTAAACAATGAAGAAACACAAACAAATAACCTCGTTTCATTGTCCAATTATAATACAAGAAGGTCGTTTAGAGTAATAATTGGCATTGTCTCCATCTCATTTACATAATTAAGAGTTAACAATAGCATTTATTGTATGATTATCATCATCATCATCATCATTATCATCAGTTAACACATGAAAACAGTCATGAAATGAAAAACCATATTAACTGATAACATCATTCATACTACTATTAACTATTACTAATAAAAGAAAAATATACTTGAGCAAAATATTTGAAATGTTATCATGACATTGGAATTGATCGAGATTTGGTTAATTTTGTTTCTAATTGTTGTAGAATAGTAGTAACTGATTGAGAGATACGAATATCAAGATTCTCAATCTGTCTGTAAATAAATAAACAAATATGATTTACATAGAAACATAAAACGTTAAAGTTTGTTATAATCATTTAAATTAAGTGTATATGAAGAAAAATTAAAAAAATGGTATTTGGAAAAGATAAATTATGAAGAAAGTAGCCTCGAACGATATTCAAGTAGCCAAGCATAGAAATAGTGATAAAAAAGAACTAATTCATCAAAGAACCCGTTATTAGAAAGTCAGTTGTTGATGAAACTACTTCGGAAAAGACGAGTCATGCATCTATATTAATTGAAGTTAGATGAGAGAAACACTTTTACAGATAGTTCAAATGACCTATAATCACCATTTATTTACCGGCAATCTCTAAACCATTTCAGTGTAAAATTGACAAGAGATCCAAAATTCAAAGCGACAGTGAAAAGAGTGAGAGTAATTTAAGATGAAGGAAGACAACAGGACTTGATATGTTGACTCTAGATGCTTTTAATTACGGTGGTATATTTCTAGCATATATTTGTAGACTAGATAATATATGGAAGCTGGATATAAATCTATCTGACCGCACTTGATTGCTAATAGTAACAGTTTATAAGAAATAACCATTTTGTTGTGAAAGCTACAGAGGAATCATTTCGACTAAAATGGTGTCCAAAATATTAGCTTCAATAATTATTAGATGCGTAACTGCAGCTCCAGAAATGTAAACCAAGAAAACCAGGCCTAGACCTGGATACATTCATCAGATATTCACTCTTGGTCAGGCTTTAGAACATAGACATAATTCCCAACGTTCGATATTATTCGTATTCCTTGAGTTGAAAGTAGCTTTCGACTCGGTAGACTAAAGATTTCTGTAGTAGGTCTTTGTAATTAACTAGCCCATTGCAGAAGTACAAGAAGCCTATGAAGGTTTTCTACTCAGACACTACTAGTCGAATTCGATCTTACAGAAAACTATCATCAGAATTATCAACAATCAGTGACGTTCATCATAATCACTGCTTACCCCATCCACCTGTTCACTTAATTAACCACTAGAAAAGTAAAGTGTGACAAAATAGAGTCTAGTAAGTATGGTGGATAATGATTACATAATTTACTTATTAAATACAGATTCACATAATTCGGCTTTGGGACAAATTTTAGATTATTGAACTTGATGGACGAACTTGAAATATTGACACTAGTCTATATGACTTCATACTGTGTTGTGATGAATGTGATTTGGTAGAAAGTTATAGTATGCAAGAAACCTTATTTGACGTAGGTTTCCTGTTACTTGATGGATTCCATTTTAGAGAGTACTAATTCCCTTTAGATCCCAGGTACTCCTTGCTGACGAAGCCAAAGTAGTAAAAAACCCAAGTCCAGGATTTGTTGACTATGGCTCTCAAACTTTCACTCAGGGAAAGTAGTCGGTTGTATAGAAATGTGTATGATTCGTAAAAATACAAAGCGATTTTATAAGGAATCAAATCTACACATCACAAAATTTTCAATATTCGTTTCAACTTGCACCTTGATTGGTTATTCAACGACATTATACATCCTAAGTCTTAGTTTATCGTCACTGACAAAAAAACAAATGAGGTCAAAAGAATTTATGTCAGTCAGTTGTTTACTTCTTTTAAGAGGTAGTAAATGAGATGAAGTATTTCAAGGTTACATTAATATGCATGATCGATCATGTTATAAAAATGGTAAGGGAGAACAAAGCATAATTTGTTGTAAAAGTACCTGAAGCTTAACAAAATATCACATTTAACTAGTCCATCTAACTGGAATTCATAAAGTGAGATCAATATTCTTGCGCTGTTAATAGGTCATACGTTCAAATGCCTCTTCACTTATTTTAAACTGGTAGAATTACTGACAATGTGAAATTAGTGGAGGCAGATTAATTGTTAAAGCGTTTGGTTTCTATGTAGCAAGTCAAGCATTCGAAACTTACTCCATTTACTTTTGTTTTGGTAGCTGGATAGTATGATTACATCTTAAAAAATTAAACGAGACTACAAGCCAAGTACGTAAACCTAAACTTGAAGAACGAAAATAAACAAATCAGATTCACGCTCTGAAGCATAAAACGACATCACCTTAAGTTGTCTTACAACATAAGCACACTGAGATCGAATTAACAAGATTTATACTAGAATATAGCTCAATAAGAACAAATGGAAAAGTATGTACATGTGTATCGGTTCAACTTACCACATCTCACCAGCATAGCTAGATGAACGCCAAATTATCGGTAGTAGTAATTTCAATGGTAGTAAAAAAAGTGTGTGCATGTAGAATATGGTACAGGTGGGAGTAATTAGTTTGAGAAAAGGTATAAAATAGTCTTGAGCTGACGATTCGGTGGAAGAAAAGGAACGAATACACCGCAATTGTGACTGATTATGAACCTTGTTACCCAGAGTCTCTAGTCACTGTTTACTGTATTCGCGCAGACCCCAATCACGTAGACTGCATCTACCAATATGACTTAGACTAGTAAATAATGACTTCATGAACTGATGCTGTTTTAGTTTGAGCACCCCTGACTCTATTATATCCTACTTCAATATCAGTCAATATCGCGCGACAATGTAGGTGGTGGTTAGGGATAAGTAAAACATATCGCAACTACCTCAGTTAATGACGATTCATAATATCATCAACTAATCCCCCAATACACTGTATCTAACCACAGTATTACTTACCCAGTGATCCCAGCAAACGAGAGCGATATTACGAAGACACCAATGATCGAACACTAATAACTTATCGACGCGTAAAGACCATTTTTTCAGATTCATAAAATAAGACAAAACGGACTGCTGTGCAGCATAGAAGTTCTTTAGTTGGTAGATAGATATCTCGCCAACACCATAAGTAACGTAAACTGGCAAAAGCAAAATGAGCTTTTTGAATCAGTGGTGAAACTTTGTCAGACACTAACCTAAAACTATTGATCAGATTTTCAAGATAAGTGAAGTGGTTAACACGTCCAACTAATTTATTCTATTTTTAGTTCACCTGTTGACGCAGGTTATAATGAAGGAACAGTTCGCATTTAAAGAAGAGAATCGCATTTCAAACGTGCTTGTAATGTTGTCCAAAGCTACTAAAGGATAGAAATTTATGTCTTTTCACAAAATACGACTATGGAATCTCAGTGGACCTCTGTATAAAAGATCGATTCCTGAAAATTCAGACAGTAAGTTATTTCTAGTAGTAAATTAAACAGAATTGAAGATATTGGATAGAAGTGAAGGACGCCACTTGAGGTTATATGTTAGGACGGCCATTCACCATACGCTCTGATTCAACTAATAGTGTTCGAATAAAAAACTTATAACTAACTAGCTTTAGGTGCTTATGACGTACACCTTTTAGTGACAGGCACTACCACAGGACCTCTCAGCTTATAGAATCAAATACTTCTTCCATGTCAAGAAAAATTACCATCGTCTGACGCCGAAAGTATATCTGTTTTCCGTTAAGGTATGTGTAATTCATGTTTCAACCACCTTACTCCTGTCAATGAAAATTCACAACCATATGAACCGATTTGAAAGTGTTTGCCTAGTACTCTATGACTAACTTGAGAATAGCTTACTCGATAATTCGAGTATACGTGAGCGACGTTTGGAAAACACCAATAATGAAAAACGTACAATATACACATGTCCTTTACATTCTTAGATTAACACAGTAAGTAATATACTTCTCCTTTGGCTGGAAGATGAATATCTTATCTGTGCAACAAATGATGGAAATTATCACAAGCCAAATGAACTTTAACGAAATCGAAACTGATGAATCGTGGTTAGAAACACCCTAAACAGTAGTTGAAACTGGCGCAGACATTATCTTCATTATATTAAAATGATATTTTGATAAATTAATGCACAACTATTCCACGTTCGACCACACAATCTAATACCATTCAGGTGGTCAGTAACAGTCAACGAAAAGCCTCAAACAAATGTGCGTTAGCATAATTTTGCACAGTATATTAAAGTGACAAAATGAGATTCACAAGATGAGTAGAAAAAGAAATACTCACAATCACATTAGCAATCAGAAAAATCAAACGATGATGATGTGATTTGAGAAGAAGCAATAAAAATATATGTATGAAGGACTACTGAGGATTACATTCGTGAACTTCACTGATTAGAAAACATACTCCTCAAGACTATAACTTTCTGCGATAAAGTTTTATTGCTAGGTTATATTGAAATATAATGGCAATAAGGTGATTTTCTCAAATCAGCATTTGGAAGCCATGGCGCATTCCAATCACAGTAGAGGTCAGAAAAGGTCTGCTTTAAAAGGAAAACATTCTACGTCGCTTTACGAATTTGTCACTGTAGATGAGGTATGGAGTGTATGGAATCAACACACCTTCATATTCGTCAAGGCATCTTATTACAGATATAATTAAACCCAAACTAACCACAAAATCCTACAATAAAGTAAGTAAAATGTTACTTAAAGTCATTCAGTCATAACCAATGTCATTTAGTCATCACGTTACATTAGCACGAAGAGATTAAATTAACATGATGAATAACTAAGGAGTTGAAATAATCGTTGCAGCAATAAGAATGAGCAAATATTGCAAGTATAGCATGAGAAGACAAAATATAAACGTATTTATCACAAAACATTAAAATACAGTGCCTAGAGAAGGATAAAAAGTGAATACAGTCAGTCAGTCAGTCAGTTACAACGTAGAACTTTGTACATGCGTGAATACACCTGTAAAAGATTCAGAACTATGTAAACTAACGTCACAAACAATGAATCATGGTTATTACGATGATCTCAAACAAGTATTCTGAACTTAATAATCAGTTAATGAACTGATCCTAGCTATTTTTTAAAAAACGAATTCAAAGTCAACGACTGAAGCCAAATGCATAACTATTG
This sequence comes from Schistosoma japonicum, assembly GCA_025215515.1. NCBI lineage: Eukaryota > Metazoa > Platyhelminthes > Trematoda > Strigeidida > Schistosomatidae > Schistosoma > Schistosoma japonicum. Next base: position 83,282,303 of record CM046069.1, on the reverse strand, counting down.
ACACTAATGCAACTTCATCTGTCTGAAGTTACTCTTTTTCAACAAAACCGATTTACCACAAGTAATTTTAATAATATTCTTCAAATACAACACAGCCTACCTAATAACTTCCAGAATTAACGATAAAAATAATCCACATTTTGTTCAGAATGAACGTTACTACAAACTTGTTGCTTTATATGCCAAAAGGCCCTTGATTATGATTGGTTAATTTATGTATGTGTGTGCATTATTGATCCCTCACTTCTGTATACAACATACAAAACAATTATAATTTGGTGAAGGGACAGACACACCTCATCTACGAGTGATAAATTCATTGCATAAATAGTAATAATATTCACTAGATGGTATGGCTCGTCGATTAAGTTCAAAGGTCAGATGACTAATCAACCTTACATGCGTTATTCCGGTACATTAGATGGGATGTAAAGTTGAAAAGCAAGCAGACAGCATTATACTTAATTGTTTATATTCGTCACAGATTAGTGTTGGTTGGATACTGCTGAACACCACCCAAGTGGTATAGAGGGTTAGGCGTTCCCTAACTTGAAATCCCTGGTGTAATCGAGGGTGCACATTGTTAGTGAGAAAGCCCATACTAGAACGAGATAGCTGCCCAATGTTCTCTGATTTTCAGTAGTACAAAAACCAATTTCTACCAAGACTTCGTTCAAATGGAAAATGGTTTTGCGAGTAGTCTACAGGAAGCCCTGGATCTATATTTAGTAATATTTAGCACTAGTCAACAAGATGTACTTGCAATCTCTGAGGGAATTCAAAGTCTTCTATGGATTCGAACCCAAGTCCCCAAGTTTCACAATCTGCGATCGTTATTTACTAAGTTGGAATGTGATCACTATTCTATGTGAATAAATGATGTGTGCGATGTTTTTATGTCAAATGATTAAGATTCTTTGGAAGACAACTCTAGATCATACAAATTTTCAAATATTTTCACGCCATTTAATTTACGGGATTTTATTTCGCCAAAGAATAGACAAGAATATGTCAACTATAGTAGTGTTTACTTTCATATTTTACAATAATTAGTAACAGTACGCCGTAAGCTATTTTAAGCAGTACAACAGTACAAGTCGTAATTCATGTACATTATGATTATTATTGATCAAACAAGCTTAAAATAACTGCACTATTTTAAATTAGACGGCTTGAAAGTATAACCAGAGTGCAATTAACTTAGTTTTGATTACAAGCTATTCAGATGAAATTCTCAAAACAAATTTTACTAACAAGATTGATAATCTATATGCATATATTTTCAATGATAGGATTTCAGGTCATTAAGAAGAAGTGAATTATTGGATCATGTATTAATTTATAGTTTAGGTTACCAGCATAGTTTTCATTATTCACTAATTGTGTCGTATATAATATCCTTAGTCATTTTTCCCGTCTATTTGTAAGGATAATAGTTGCATAGTGGAGTGTTAAATTTAAAAAAATCCAAAATTGTTGGCTATAAACATATCACTGCAGTGTAGACCGATATACCAGAAGGATAACACAAATACATTGAAAATTACGATTTGAAATGCAGTCTTAACTAGGAAATACATTCCATAAAGTAAAATCTATGCACCGAGATAAAAATTATGAAAAAAAAACAACATAGAATGCTGAGTAAAAGATACATAGTGGTAGGGGTCGTAGGCGCATTACTATCTAGTGCTCACTGGTTTCCAGTGGTTACCAACAAGAGATCAATCTATTACGATAAATTAAATCAATCGTCACAACCCCCTCACACACACACACAACTTAATCATACCGATCAGCTCACTGGTGTGGTTTATTATAATAATATCGAATTTCTGATAAGAAACCGTAACTGGTGAAATTCAAACAAGCTGAAGGTTAAACAGCTATCGCCAGTGACACTGGATGATTGTTGTGCTATAAAATAAATCAGTTGATGTGGGAATCCTACCCTGTCTACCTATTGTTGATAGTGATTACGTGTTCTCCGGGACCTAGATATCCTGGATAAGATCTCTGATGAGACTTCAGGTGCGAAAACGTAGGAGTCCCACAAATGTATAAAATACCTGTTCAGCACTTCCTGGTTTCCAGTGGTTCCTAACGCAGATAAATTTGCACGCCTAAAATACTTTGGTACAGTCACGAAGAGAAGTTCGCTCTGTATTTCGAGATACTATCATATGGTCAAGTGTTTATAGCCCCTGTTAGGGAAAACCTACTTACTGCCTTCACAGTGAAAACGGTGTTGTTGATAAAAGTGAGAAGACAATAGTGCATTGTCTGGGCATATAACCGAATCGGTAGAGAATCTTTTTAAGGGAGTCGGGAAATCCTGATTTCAAACCAAGTAAATACAACTCAGGATATTAGAGGAATGAATAGAATCTGAACATAATTAAGTCATCGACTACCATAGAACATCAACTCCCGACGATGTCCCAGTACAATGTGGATTAGACCTTCAGGTTAAAGAGTTTAAGAGTGGTCCCCTAAGAAAGTTAACTCCCCAAAGCTGTTTCAACTCATCCAAGCCACTAGTGGTGGGAAGTCTGGTATTAACGAAGTAATTTATGAAACTGACAGTAAATCACCCACTCACTATTATGCATATTCAAGTTAGATGATGCACGGGATTTCTCAAAAAATAATTCAGCTGTTATTTTCTTTTTCTCATGTTAAATTATTAACTTCTGATTATGATTATCTTTCCGCTTCGATTTCCTCACAATATTATGTATCTTATTATGTAGCGCAGATATATATAGATGATTGTTTATACCAAATTTTATGTATTCACATCAATTAATAATAATAAATTTGTGATTAGTTCAAAATAACGTTTAGTAAACATTGAAAATGTTATGAATAACCTGAAACTAATTTAATATTGCAGCCTCTTCATTATTATATTTATGTAATGTACATTTATATTCAGTATATTGTATAGTTAATTTAATGTGTGACCTTTATTCATTCATATCAAATTCAATAAGACATTCAATGCATTAATTCAATGTGACATACCATTATTCTAGTAAAACAAATTCAGTGTACTATTAGGCTAACCAATAGCTTATGTAGGCAAACTGATATGTAAATGAAAGTATAGTTAGAAGCAAAAAAAGTCTTTGAGTTTTGATTGATAAATAAATCTTTATCTACCATAATGATTGTCTTCATTTATTGTGTAGCCCGAAAGCCAAGTTCTAGTCTCAGTCATATTATAGTTATATATCACCCCAGTTCGCAATTTCCAGGTTATAGAAAGTTAAAATACATCACTAGTTTAGAGTTTCTGGTTCAGTCAGTCAGTTACAACGTAGAACTTTGTACATGCGTACATCAGTTCAAGTTGCCATGCCTCAATTAGCAGATAAAGATTAAATTGTCGGACCAAATTCCAGAGTAGGAGAGGTAGTAACAGAGTAAGTACTAATGGAAACGCATAGAGAATCATAAATGAGATTTGAGATAAAAAGTGACTTCAGTAAAGAGAAGATTATAATAAGCTCAAAAATTAGAATTTGGAGGAAGACAAGGAGTGGATGCACCTGCCCCATTGCGAATGATTTCGAGTCATATCACCTAAAGTCTCTAACCACTTGTTACGATCATCGTGTGGGCCCCAACCAGGTAGTCTACATTTATTAACATGGCTCAGCCCAATCGTCAATGACTTCATGGATCGGTGCCATGTTTTCGTTTGGCCACCCATAGTTTTCTTCCAGCCTACTCCCACACCAGACAGTTTCTGGTTAAATTTTATTTAGTTTTTTAAGGGTACAACAACTGGCGACAGAATAGTAAAAACTTATACAACGTGAAACTAAAAGTTTATCTGTGATAAATGACTTGAAATACTGGGTGAGATAGGCCAGAGTCAGTTACGATGGAGTAAATATATTTACCCTAAATTATGAGTTCCATTATTCCATCAAGCATCTTCATTGGTTTTTGATGAACTAGATTCTAATATTAAGCTCGTTAAAGTATATATGTGCCAAGTTTAACGTTGTTCATGACTGACTAACTGATTAGTAATAACTAGAATTACACTTAGCCACATTCCTTCACCAAAAGAAAAAGGCACAAAGAAACTATAGTACAGCTAATCGTTCGAAACATAGGAATTTGAAATACAAATGAAAGTCAGCTAAAGTCAGCATAAGGAAAGGAATTGTACATCATTGAAATATGAGGCAAATTATTACTAGAAGTGCAACAACGATAGTAGATACTGGGGCCTTGTATTTATAGCACTCAACTTCCAACCTTAAAATAGTTTGTTTAAAGCCAAGCTTACCCAATTCACTTCAGGTAAATGAGTAACATAACCAGTTTTCACATAAAAAATGATTTAAAATTGAGAAAAGAAGAAGATGTACTCGATAAATATATCCCATTAAGAAAAACGCTGAAAATATACTCCGAGGAGAATCAAAAGGTGTTGCGCAATAAGATTCCCAAAAAAGATACGGAAAATAAATCTACCTACTTTTCAACATCAGCAAAACGTTTTACGAGTAAATCGATAATTTCTTTCTCTTCATCTATAGCATCCGAATGATGAATAATTGGTTGAGATATCACGGGTGAATGAACTATATGGTTGATTTTATCTGTAGATTTTACTGATAGATTCGAAACCAAAGGTGATGCTAATGTTGAAATTGTTCCTGGTTGTTGTTGTCTAGTTGGAAGATTTCGTATTGAGCGCATACGCATTCGACGTTCATGTAATGATTGACTATTTGTAACAGGTGTAACTGGTAATGAATGATTTCGTTCTGATGAATGTATTGAACACATAGTCGCTGATTCTGATTTCCGAGTAGTTACTGGATAGTGATTATGATGATGTGTAGGTGGTGCGGTAGAAACACCGGAATCAGTAAAATATACAGGAATTGGGACATTTGAATAGGCAGTCATTGAATTAATTGACAATGCACCATGATCAAATAAACGCTGAAAACGTTCTAATTCCCATGGTGGCTTTCCAGTAAATGGATTCTCATTATATCTACCTTGGACAGATTCATTTAACATACAAAACTTTGAATAATCACCCGAAGGCCGTGATGATGATGTTGATGACAGGGAATTAGTCAATAATGAACAAACAATATGCCATGATGATGTAGCATCTAAGAAACTTTCAACGCTAGGTATAGTCGAACAGGAATTCTATAATACATTAGGTAAATAAAAAATATTAGATTTCAGTGTACAAACTTCAACGAACACAGTTTTTACTACTTAAATCAACATATTTAAGTAGTACATAACTTAATAAAAATAAAACGAGTTTTGTTTGCCTTTGAGGCATATATATAAAATTTATTTACAAATACATGAAATCATGCAATAAATGAATATTGTCATTTGTGCAGAAACAAAAAGAATTTCAAGTAACGGTATCAAGTTTATTCACATGGCCTGAATGCATTGTCTACCCTGTGATCTTGTGGAGATACTTTGGTATCCGCCTACCATAGGAACACAATGCTCTAAACATGTACTACTCTCAAATACATTTTATACGTGAGGGTTGATGATATTATCCAGCTGTTAAAGCTGAATAAGGCAAAATTAGACTCGAATCTGAGACTCATTGGCTGATAGTAAAACTCCTTGATCCCTTAGTCAACTGCCATAGAACATTGCTTCACTAACATGTTGATTAACTTAAAACGAGGGAGAGCAGTAGGACATGATGGATTAACCCCTGAGATATTTAAGGACGGTGGTCCGGCTTTAGCAACGAAATTAACTGAAATCTTGGCTAGAATTCGGGAACTTGACATAATTCCATCTGACTGGTCTCGAACACTAATCGTCCCCGGTCTATAAAAAAGGACAGAAGTCCTCGTGTGACAATTACCTGAGGAATCAACTAACGAATATAGTGAATAAAATATTGACCTTAAAAATACTTAGACGTCTAACTAAAGCTCGTGAAGAGCAAACTCGAGAAAACCAAGGTGGTTTCAGACCTGGACGTAGTTGTATAGACCAAATATTCACACTTAGGCAGGTTCTGGAACATAGGCACACTTTCAAATGCCCAACAATAGCTGTATTCCTTGACCTTAAGGTGGCGTTTGACTCTATCGATCGTAAGGTTATGTGGCAATGTCTCTCACTGAAAGGCGTACCGGAGAAGTACATTAACCCTATTCAAGCTCTCGACTCGAACACCACATGTTGTGTTACAGCTTATGGCAGATTGTCGTCACTTCTAGTGGTGTCCGTCAAGGTTGTCCGCTTTTCCCATTTTCATTTAATTTTATCATGGACATACTTTTAGAGTTAACATTGTCATCGTTTGATTTCTCTGGGGTTGACCACCTTCTAGGAGATGAACTTACTGAGTTAGAATATGCAGACGATATAGTTCTACTGGGTGAAGATGCTGAAAAATGCAGAATCTTCTGACTACCTTAAACACGAATGTAAGCATGTTTGGGATGCGATTCTTCCTATCGAGATGTGAAATGTTTCTTCAGGATTGGCTTAATTCGACATCGAAGTTAGTGATACGGAGCAAAGTAATTGAATTTGTTAACCGCCTTACTTATCTTGGGAGCCTCATGAGTCCTGACGGTCAGGTGTGTGATGAAATCTCGGCCCGTATACATAAGGCCCGATTGTCTTTTGCCAATTTGCGTCACTTGTGGCGTAGGCAAGACATTCGTTTACTGAAGAAAGGACGCGTTTACTGCGCAGCAGTTAGATCCGTTTTACTTTATGGATGTGAAACATGGCCTTTAAGGATAGAGAATATTCGTAGGCTTCTATTATTTGACCATAGATGTCTTCGAAGCATTGCTCGTGTCTGCTGGGACAACCGAGTAAGCAATGCGTGGGTTAGAAATAGAGTACTGAATGAATACGTTGTTTATTGGTGAAGTAGTGAATCTTCACCAGCTGAGGTCATTAGGACATGTGTTGCGTATGCCTGACCACCGTCTACCACGACGAGCAATGTTTTCTGGTGTTGGAGTAGGCTGGAAGAAAGTTAAGAGTGGCCAAACGGAACATGGCACCAATCCATGAAGTCATTGACAATTGTGCTGAGTCAGGTTAATAGATGCAGACTACCTGGTTGGTGCCCACGTGATGATCGTAAAAAATGGTTAGAGACTTTAGGTGATATGACTCGAAATCATTCGCAATGGGGCAGGTGCATCCACTCCTTGTAATCCTCCAAACTCTAAGTTTTTGAGCTTATCATAATTTTCTCTAATGAATTACATTTTTCTTTGTTTCGAATCTTATCTAAGATCTCTATACCATTCTATTAGTACTTACTCTGTTATTACCTCTCCTACTCTGGGATTCGGTCCGACAATTTGATCTCTATCTGTTAATCGGGGCATAACAACTTGGACTGACGTACGCATGTACCAAGTTCTACGTTGTAACTGACTGACTGATGTAGATTACATCCTAAGCTCATGCATGGCGAGTGGGTTAATCTCTCAAGAAAAATACTTCATTCGGTTGGAGTTCCTATATTGTATTAATAAGAAACACTATCGGTAGATTTTAAAATTGAATTGAGGGATATGTATGCACACTGCTGAAGAGTACCAAACAAAGACCAAAGAGATGTTAAGTGCTTCCTGGTTTTCATCGACTATATAACCGAGGTCAATTTATTATGCTAGATCCAAACCCAACCTTTACACCATCAAATTAAGTCCACGCATATTTCCCATCTAGTCCACTAAAGGATGCATATATGAGGACAGATATTAACCGATTTCAGTTCTTGACGTCGGCGGGAAGGTATACAAACATCACAATTATAGTTAAAACCACTAGTTAGGAAAAGCTTTTTTGAATTACATAAACAATGATTACACCAAAAATATTCTAGTCTACCTATGCTGGTAACTCACTTAAAATTTCACTGATTATATCTTGAAAACATCTTATTTCTCAATAATAATATCTTTGCATAATTATGCAATATTTTACCAAAATTAGATTACACAATACCTATAAAGCAAATTAATAGAAACAACAAATACCAACGATTTTAATGTAACAGCTTGGTTCTAATTCATCCATCATTAATGTATGACATAGAACCTGACGCGCATGCTTATGGGTTCAAATTGCTATACTACATTAGCACGACGAAATCAAATACACAAGATCGACACAAAGATACAATTCAAGAGGAAAGGATTAAACAAATGAAAGTACGAGAGAATAATGGAACTTAGGATCTAGCGAAACATAAATTGTGAGTACATTTACTCCAATGTGACCGGTTTTGATCCATGTCACCCAGGGTCACTAACCACTGGTCACAACTGTCACGCAAACTCCAACCAATTAGCCTGCACCTACTAAAATTGTTTATATCAGTAGTCAAAGACTTCATAGACTGATGTCATATTTTGATTTGGCCGCCCCAACTTTTCTTCCATCCTGCCCCAATCCCAACCAGCATAGAGCGATGAGGTAGACGGTTGTCAGGCATACGCAACACATACAGCTTGGATCTGATAACTAATTATTATGGGTTTCGTAACTATTTGAGGGAATCTATTAATAATATATTATAATGTTAACATTATTACCTTTTATAAATCTGGTAAAGAACATCTAGCGAATGGCTTTGTCATCTATTAACCTATTGAACAATTTGTATAAACAGAATGACGTTAGTCAGCCTCTGTACTTAAGACTAAATGGATGTCTGAATCCGCTTAAGATAAAAATTTAGCTCATTATACGATAAACTATAACCACTTGTATTGAAAACCCGATTGGCATTTCGGACTAGTTCCCACTGACAATCGTGTAAATACTTCAAAACTAAATATTGACGATGCTAACAAAGATCTGTACAAAGGTGTTAGATCTAGCCCCGTGTAATTTTACACTATTGATTGTAACATAAATGTTCAACTAACAAGGACATTTTTAGTTTAAGATTACGAATTAGTAACCGATTATGAGTATATATAGACTTAAATCCAAGACATTTAGGAGTTACAATTAGAATAATATTTTTTGAACTAGTTAACTGGACTAGAATCGTCCATAATTCAGTCAGCCTCTGACGACCCCAAGGAATTCTAAGTCTAAGGAGAAACTGTTATCTATTACTCCCTAGTATTTAATAGTTGTCAAGCTGATTTAGATACAATGGCAAAAGTTATCCTTGTTATAACTAGAAATAGCAACTCAATAGTGAACACAATATAAATGCTCATAAATCGAATTTGCATTACCCTTCTCAATAACTCATGAAACAGCTGTCAATTATTAAGAAGGTTGGTAAGGTCAATGGTTTACTCCCCGTTCCAAACAACAATGCTACAGGAAAACACGTAAATAATTATTCTACTTTTAAGTTGTCCTTAAAAATCAGCCAATCAGGATGTGAGTTTTAACACACCTGATCCAAGGGTAAGTGCACGGATTAAAAATTCAAGTGATTAAAATTTTTTTTTAGGTGGTTTTAGGTCAAATTATTGGGAAATAGGGGATTTCTCAACATAATCCTCAAAATAGTTAAAAGTGTTCAAACTATAGAAACAAAGTTTTGTTAGTAAATTTTACTATTTCACTAAGTACAAAGAAAACAAATTAACTTCTTCATATAATATAGTTCACGTCACTTACTGTTGGGTTTGTTCCAGATGCAATCGTTAATGGTAATGTCAATTCGAAACGTTCCAATAATCGCAAAGATAACTCTGGATAAATAGAACATAACTCAGCCAAATCATGTCTATCAATAAACTGGACATCTGCATAAGTTAATGCACGAACAGCAAAGCGCGATTTGGGTGGAGGATTAGGTTGATACACTACACCGCTCGTATTAGGGTTGATATCACTTTTATTATTATTAGTATTAGGCACAGATGCATAATCTTCTGTCTGCATATATTTCGCACTTGAATTATTCATATGGTTGAAACGATTCTCTGGACAATAATCCCATCCAGAAGTAAATTGAGCAGCAATGTAAGGGTTTTTTTGTACACTAGCCAGTGGAGGTAGACCACCGAAAAAATCACCCGGATTTAATACACCTAAAATTACATCATCTGTAGTCACAACCTCTAAACTGCCCTTAACAACGTAATACATAGCCGTGAGTAGATCACCAGTATGTACTAATGTATCACTTGGTGGCATATGAGAAGAACGAATTCTTAAGGAGATATTTCGAAGGCAACCATCATTTAATGCTGATGAAATAATAAGAAATGAAAAATACATGGGTGGTTATAGAGCAATCAAAATAAAAAAGCTAATCACTAATCAAACCTATCTAATTCGTGTTTACATACATCAATCACTGAGTAATGACCTATGTCATGATTGTATCGAGTCCTTTAGTTCTGACAGGATTCCATCTATCAAGTTACAATTTATTCATCTGTTCAAGTGACTCCACATGTTTAGGATTATTTGTGACTAGAAAATATTGGTGGTAGTGGTTACAGACGAAGGTTCGAATCCTGCACTATTAGAAGGGTGCCGTGTTAATGAGAGCCACTTAGTACGAAACCAATGTCAACTACTTCCAACCACATCACATTCGATTTATGTAATCGGCTTCAAAACACATTTCAAGCACGAGGGCTAGTAGTGTTATTTAGTTATTTTATTCTAAAACAGATGATACAGAGTTTGAACCTAAAGCCTAGTGGTTGAAGATCGAACACTGTAATCATAGACTAACCATTTTCACTTACAAATATGACTATAATTAGTTCCTATCGAATTCAATCCATATTATGATACGATAAGCTAGAAATACGGTTATAGTAGTCAGATTGTTGAGAGAGTGATCAGTAAAATTGATTTTCAGAAATCCTTTAGGACATCTAATCATGCTGTTTTATTCAATTAAAAAAAAAATCAATTTCCATGGTAAATCGTCTTGTCGATAACATCACTTCATTCGAGACGGGGTCGAGTCAATGATTTAATATCATGTGAAGACATTATTCGGACAAACGGTATCATAAAATTTCACTAAATGATTGGTATTCAATTACCATTCATTTTAACAAGTACAAACCTTTTCCGCTAATCTAAAGCTTCTTAAAAATTAATGGACACCTTAAACGTGTCAGAATAAAGGGAATAATGGCGAAACAATCAAGAAACATTTGATGCTTACGATTATAGAAAAATTATGAATAATACCAAGTCGTTTAACATACCTTAAACTGGGTTAGATAGACAGAAGCCAGTCGAATGAAGCTTTCAATCATTCTACGGTGCTATATCATAAAATGACTATCTCTCTGATTTAACAACACAGTCATAGTAACAACAAATAATTCGAAATGTGGAAGCACTGGGAATGACAATAGTAAAGTCATGATCTAGCCAATAATTCTGATGTTTCAAGATGGTGACATCAATTAATCATAGACTCCCCCACCAAACACACCTTGTCGAATTTCAGTATTGTTAACATGTTACCACCACTACGTGTCACCAATGCTCCACAGACAAAGAGGCTCAGATACTGATAGTCGACGAGTGTTTTCAAATAGAAGAGACCAGGATTAACGAACATAAAACGGAACTACTCTCTTCGGAGTCTTGTGAACCCGACTTTCGATAATCAAACTCATACTACAACGATGATTAAAAATGGGTCAGATTGGCAGGAACCAATCATGTCATCTATTAGGAGTAGATTGATCTCATCTATCACGTTACTATTAACACCCAGATAACTACTCATGCACGAACTTATTAAATACTCCTAACAGTTCATCACAGATAGTGTGATTATGCACGGACTCCAACCAGTTATTAAAAAGAGACTGCATATGATAAAGCATAAGATGTTTAAGTGGGTTGCAATTATATTAAAATAAAATATGTAACATGAAATAAAACCCATTCAAGCATCACAATGACAAAACGTTTGAATGATCTGTAATGATCGACCCAACAAGAGAATAAGTTGTTCAATAGAATTATTCAAACTACATGAACCATAATCTGAAGTTAAAAAAAAACACGTACACCTTTTATTGACCAGTATGTGGAGTGTTGATATTTAATTAAATGAATTTTAATCGTATTTTAAAGCAAGCGATAAGCACGACATTCAATATCCAGTAATTCATGTTAAAGAGAAAGTTCCAAGACGACATGAAACACATTTTTTATTTCACTATGCAAATAATAATCACCAGTTTTAATGATATTCTGAATTAAGCGACATTAGACAATTTTTGCCCTAATATTGGACTCCTTAACAACCTACATAAACAATTTCATGAAGGAACGAACGTGAACCTTAATCTTCAAACCACCTAGTTTTAATCCAATAATTTACATTTACAACTTCAATTAATTCGTGGTACAGTGAGATGATGGGCTAATGACATTGATAATGAAAAAATAAAACATTGACTCATAATCAGTAGTAAAAGTAAAGACCTATTAGGTCATTATATTCCATTAAATCTAAAATTTCAAATATATGTTTTACTGTTGATTTCCCAAATCATTTTTTTTCTTGCTTAATAATATTTTCCATTCCTAATCGCTTTTACTACCACTGATTCTACTAATACATGTACTACTTTGGTGGTCACCTTGATAGTTTTACTTCGTATTGATGTCACAGTGTAGAAACTTGAACTGATCCTGCTATTTGTTGAATTCTATGTTGAATCTGACTTACTGATATATCTTTGAATTCCTACGTCCCTGATGACTTAAAAGTACGAATAATTTAAAGGAATTTAAAGAAAAACTTCATAACTGTTTACATTTCAATCAAACATACATTTAAATGCAGCGGATCCACTTAAGAAATGACGGTATACATAAAGGCAAATATCGGATTGTAATGATTCTGGAAAACTATATTGTACCATTGTCATATCTATACCATTTGTATGTTCCCATACTTGTGTAGAATATTCTTCTAAACGTTGACGTAATGGACTTGGGATTTGATGGAAGCGTATAAACTCTTTAATACGCAACATTTGTGCATGATATCTAGCTGTACCACTATAAAGACGTTGAATCAACGCACCAACATTACCGAATATACTTGCATACATCAAAGCTGTAATGAAAAACAAAATGTAAGTACAAATTAAAAAAAAAGATTATTTAAGTTGGATTGTGACTAGAAAGTGGAATTCAGGATGCGCGTTTCGTCCTGTTTAGAACTCGTCGGCTAGATGTACCTGCATCCCAATGTTGATGTTCACACATCGTAAGAAATTGATTATTAAGATTCCCAACAATTTTCTTCAGTGTGAACCCATTCAGGGACGCATCAAGGAAAAAATGGCGCAAGGCGTTAACTAAATATACAGTCAACAGTCAATATAGAACACATTGTGTTGGCAGTACAAAGTATACACTTTCCAAAATGCATATCAGAATACTGTTCTAGGTTGTCAATTAATAGATGGTTTTAATCAGTTAATATATTAATTCTTGAACAAATCGCTAATTTAAGTCATGTAACACTACCGGAATAAACCTTCAAAATAATCCACAAAGTCAGAAGTTAATCACAGACTTCAGATTAGAAATTGATGCATAGCCGAGATTTTAACAATTCAACAATCCAAGCCTCATAGTCTGTAATTAAAGGAAACATAGTACAAACTCTTATTTTATCTATATCGATACCTTGAGGCATCCTCACACGTTCTTAAAAATACGTAAGTCACTGTTATTTATTCCCAGTCACGTTAACCAACGTCTTCAAACACCAACCGCGGTTATCGTGAAAACCTAAATCAGGTAGTCTATACCTATCAACATGAATCATACCAACAATAAACGACTCCTGTTTTCAAAATTGTGATCTTTATTTAATTAATAGTGAGAATAATGTTCAGAAATCAAAATGTCATAAAATGATTAATAATAATAATAATAATAATAATAATAATAATAATAATAATAATAACCTCATGTTTGGTCTCAGTAAAGAATTCTCAGAGCAAACAAATTATATTATAAAGCTTAATAAAATCTTATGAGATTTAAATGTCTTGAGACCGATTCTCTGTAGAGTTTTGTCTGTATAACACTAAGGAAGCACATTAAACAATTATTAAAGCAAATATAAGTGGAATCTGTGACGTGCACTTCGTTCAATTTATGACTCTACAACTAAGCACATAGACATAGATTCTGTTAATACTCAAAGTAAAACTTGAACCCAGTACATATATATGACAACAGACACTGGTTAATAAGTCTTAAGCATGAGAGATAATAAATCATAAATCCATTTTGATTGACAAAGCAGTTGTTCAGTGCACCATGGTTTCCAACTAGTGTTGATCTATAGTGAAAAATTCTGCTTAAAACTAACATAGATGATCTTGAATGTACCCAGCTACATACAGAAATGACACTAACCTAATAGATAGCAAGTGAATTCAATACGATATTTCCTTACTTACATTTATCTAAGTAAACATAAACACACCTTAAGACTTCTACTACTACTACTAGTAGTAGTAATAGCAATATCTGCAGTGGAAACAATTGTTCATTTAACTGAAACTCATCAATATTATCATCAAGCGTAATGAAAAAAATGCAGTTGAAAATTTTCACTTTTACTTTCAAAGTGAAAAGTAAATCAGTATAAACAAAGAAAGGTCAAGCAGAGGAAATAAACTGGTCACATAACACACGTAAATATACAGTGATATAAACAAACAAACCAAAATGTACAAGGCAGGAAAATAACAACAATAAGAACGGTAGAAAATAGCAAACCAATCAGTCAATCAATAATGTAATACATGTTAAATGATAAGTAGGTGAAAATAATCAAATAATAACAAGTATGTAAATATCACAACTAATTTGTGATTTCGGCAAAAATTATGCAACACAAGATAGTGTCTCATCTTATTTGAAACCATTCAGATTGATGCATCAAGTGTATCTCTGTAGTGATATTCACAATCAAGCATAAACATATTGCTTGCGACTGAAGCTGTTACCATAACGTGATGGTCGAGCTTCATTATTGAGATGAACAATTCGAGTCATGCTAACTGAAACAACTTCCTCTTCGAATTATATCACATTAAGTAGGTCGGTTGGGAAATCATTAAGACGAAAACAGAAAAACTAAGGTCCAATAGAGAAATCTTCATATCCACTAAAAACGAATGTGATGGTAATAAGGTGATTAAAGGAGATGACCAGCATCGCAGAATAAAAGGACTAAAGAAGATCACCTCTAAAATTATGTACATAATTGACACCCCCCCCACTGGTTTCCGTCTCCAATGCTGGGACCCATAGGCGTATGAAACCAAAACACTAAAAATCTATTTGTAAAAAGGTCGTGTGTGACCAGCTTAAAGTCGTTATGCCATGCGCTCTGTGGTTGTGCTTCTAGATCATAAATCAACTTTAGCCCGATTTCCTTTACAGGAAATCTGAAACACAACTCATTTAAGATGTTAGAGAAAGGGAAGTGATAAATACCATCATACCTTGAACAGTATTCGAGACCAACTTGTTCACAGATATTTCTAGAAACCATACCATTGAGATACATTGATTAGTTACTGAGTAATAATCTATGTCATGTTTTCCAAGTTCTCAGTATTGATCAGATACTACAGATCAGATTTCACGACACCCCATATCTAAGTGATTCGATATCGAGAGAATAATGTCTAGATATAAGGTGACTAGAAGGAGACTACAGGAAATCCCGGTTGATTTACGTTTTGTGATACTTAGTAATTGTCAGTAAGATGTACCTTAGACCTCGAATGCTATGATTTCCGAGAAAGCACTCGTTCTTTCGATTGCCGGTATATCGTGTCAAAGGGTACGAAATAGAAAGAAACCCAAGTCCAGGGCGTCATGACGACAAACTGTGAACAATTATTAAAGCCTCCGCTACTACTATAAAAATCAAAAAATTCCTGAATATATTGTACCAATTAAAAAAACTACGAACTTACATCCGACAAGCATTACTATAATAGAGAATACTTTTTCTGCATTTGTATTCGGACTAACAGTTACCAAAACCGATTGATGTCAGACTAGAAAAAGTGAAATACAATGCGGTGATATATTTGGTCTTTAAATCAGGACCAGAAGTTGGTTGGTCTGTGTAATATTGCTCCGTGTGTATGGCTAATGTATCCAACCAACCAATTTTTGGATCTCTATATAAATGCTCTGCATGACCAATAGCATACCTATAGTAGGATTGATAGTAAAAAGTGTATGGAAGATGATATGAGAGAGGATATAATTTGACATGATAGCGTGAACAATGCACATATTTGTGTGTTATTAGTTCTTGATAAATTCAATTAAGGAGGAATGTTCTAGTAACCACAAATAAAGCTATATCCAAGCTGACATTTTAAATAAGCCGACACAGATCAAGGTAAGTTTGACGGCTATATAGTATAGGCCAGCTTTTTCATATTAATGAGCGATACCGATCAACGGTAATATACACCCAGAAGAACCAAGAATTCGTGAGTCATGCAGTGAGCATGCGTTGTTTTTGAACGTTCCACACTTCCAACAATTTTAGTCAACACACAAAATGCAATGACGAACATTTACTGTGATGCGAGGTAACCAGTTCATTTTTAATGTGGTTGAAGTACACACTATAAAATCACTGACTGTTGGTGAGTTAAGACTACCTGGTTTAGGTCTGCGTGTTGACCGCAATTAGTGATTAGAGACGACAACTCAGAATTGATCACAATATCTTAGATGTACCCACACATTATCTTCCTCTGGATTTTGTATCCCAGTATTTCATCATACATGATTTTCCATTTCACCTTCTTACCATTCTAAATGTCAATGCATTATTTCAACGCCATAGGTTAATTTCAATTCATTGTGCTAAAGTTGTGCAAAACTTTGAGCTAACGCATACATGTACCAAGCACTATGTTGAATACGACTGACTGATGTTGTTCGTAGCACCTCATTACGAGGCATAGGATATGAAATTAGAAGATACGTGTAGGCTACTTGTCTTTCACCATATGCTGAGGTTAAACTCGGTCTCCTAGTCAAACATGGCAGATTAGTCTATGTGATTGTAAATCCTCATAGACTAGATTGAGGTGGTTAGGACATGCATCACGGTATAATTAAGCCACCGCCTACCTCAACACTCATTATTGGCTGGGATAGGAGAAGGATAGAAGAAAACTAAGATCTGATTCACGGTGGTAGATACTCACTACCTAAATGGGGTTTGTGCGATGATAGTGATCAGTGGATGCAGAAGTTAAACGACATAGCTGAGAATCATAGCAGTGGTGCAGGTGTATTCTCTCATTATCTAACTATAGGCGTTGTGCTTCATTATTCTTTAATACATACCTTTCCATTAGTTCTTATTGAACTATCTTCTGTTATTAAACTTATAAATTTGATGTTATTGTACTAATGTGATATAGTAACTTGAGTTAACCCGCATATATGCAATAAGCTATATGTTATTTATGACTGATTAACTAAAGTGTAATAATTTTAACAACCACGATATTTATATCCAACAAAGACCACGACAGACTTAGGCTACAGCATCGGTAATTATTCAATATAAACCAAGTAAAAGCATTCTGAGTGGTAATATATTATAAATACTATCCGATCAGTACTTAATCAATTGGTAATTAGTATCCGTTAGAATGGTACGGACTTCACATCTTTTAAACTTGAAGCATTTCTCCAAAACTAGATAGAGTTCGTGTATCCTAACATTCCCTGTAATGAACTGTTAAAGGTGTTAACAAAATCCGTCCATATGGGTTGTTGTTTGGGTGTTAATAGTAACGTGATAGATGAGATCAATCTACTCCTAATAGATGACATGATTGCTTCATGCCAATCTGACCCATTATTAATCATCGTTGTGGTATGAGTTTGATTATCAAAAGTCGGGTTCACAAGGCTCCGAAGAGAGTAGTTCTGGTTTATGTTCGTTAATCCTGGTCTCCTCTATTTGAAAACACTCGTCAACTATCAGTGTCTAAGCCTCTTTGTCTGTGGAGGATTGGTGACATGTAGTGGTGGCAACATGTTAGCAATACTGAAATTCGACAAGGCGTTTAGTGGTGGTGGTGGGGGGGGGAATTGATGATTAATTGATGTTACCACCTTGAAACATCAGAATTATTGGCTGGATTATAACTTTACCAATGTCGTTCTAGCATTTTCCACATCCGCTAATAGAAAGTTATATAAGACTGGTCTCTGTCAGCCCGTCACGACTTACTGGTTGATGCCCTGATATGACACAAGTCAATTACTTGAGATATTATCAGATATGGCAGAGAATTTCGGTTTTGGGTTTTTTGAGCTTATTGATTTATAGTTGAAGAGTTTTCGGTGTCGTGTTGAGCATTATCGTTTTCCACAAGCATTTCGTCAATGTATTCCAATGATGATGTGTCCGTTCGTTTTGTTTTAACTTGACCATTGACCGTGTTTGGTTGGCTTTATTAAAACTGAGTCTATGCAGATATGCCTGTTGATTTCGAAATGGTCCGAATTTCTTGTCTCTAGAAATTCACAAACATTTCTAGAATTTCCTCAATTTAGAATGTTGACGTCTGTCCATTCAATTCGATGTCAATATATGTCTGCGATGATTGATAAAAATGATAGCATATCGTGACATACTCACTACTAACTTGTGTTAATGTATAAGTAGGTGGAGTGAGAGTTTGATCTGTCGAATAGCGTTTTCACAAGTGACACAATATATTCTGTAGATAACGTTCCATTTATTTTCCGCTGCAGTTGGCTCTTCCAATTCTCATAGGATTAAATATAGTGACTATTTTGTGACTAGGAAGTCTAAATATTGTTATAATGACTTTTATGGGAAGTTTTGTAAGTTTCTGCTTGCTAGGTACTTTTGAATGAAACTACGCAGATAACGTTATCTCTGAAAGATCAATATTAAGTGGATTTCTTTAACTTGATGCAGTAAGTTTTTGCTCATCAGAATAGTGTCTGTACACAATTACTTCTGGACAGGTTTCAATTTATTGTTTCAGTAATCTAAGATTTTTATCTCTGTAACTTGGTCTCTTAAATACTTATGCTTAGAGTGTTCTTGTATTTATTATTCTGATTAAGATATTTAAACTAACCAGCTCAGGGAACTAAACATAGCTAAAATCATCCACTGGACCTATAAATCGGCAACATTAAAAAATGGCTAAGAATACAAACTAGTGACAATCCTGCTAGAGTTTTCTATCAATTTCTTTATCAAAGTGAGATGATATGTGTAAATAATAAAACGTTGATGGTATGTAACACAGATTAAAGAATGTATCGTAAATAAGACTACAATACTAGTCGTTGTGACATGAAACAAATATTTTGAAAACAATAACACTTACCAAATACATGCTAACCAATGAGCAATTAAAGCGAATAAGGCTGTTAATAATATTAAAATGGAAGCACCATACTCAGAATATCGGTCTAATTTGCGTACAATACCGACTAAACGTAGAAGACGAGCTGATTTTAATAAACCTGTTAGAGCAGTAGGCTAAAAAAATAAACACAAAAATATCGATAATAATCAGTCATCAGCGTAAAACAAGTTGAATTAAAAATAATACTCATCGTAAAATACAACAGATTCATTTGTTACAAGGAGATACGAACAAATAGCACGACTGATTACTACCTAGCTCAATTAGTCAGTTACAATGTAAATTTGGTATGTACGTACATCAGTTCAAGTTGCAATGCCTCAATTAACAGATAGAGATTAAATTGTCGGATCAAATACCATAGTAGTGGAGGTAGTAATAGAGTCAGTATTAATGGAAAGGATTAGGAATCAAAGATAAGATTTAGGAAAATACGATTCAGTGGTTTGGACACCCCTAGAATGGCTCATGTTTTCTGGGACCACCGATTTAACTATACGTAGGTTAGGAATAAAGTACTAGGTAAGTATGGTAAATCTATTGATAAAGTAGTAAATCTTTATCAGCTTAGGTGATTAGAATATGTGTTACGTATGCCCGGACACCGTCTACCTCGATGAGCTATGCTGTCTCATGTAGGAGTAGGGTGGAAAAAAGCTAGGGGCGACCAAACCAAAACATGACACCAAACCATGAAGTCATTGACGATTTGGCTGATTCATGTTAATAGGTGCAGACTATCTGGTTGGGGTCCGCGTAATAATCGTAACCCACTGGTCACAGACTTTGGGTGGCATGGCTCAAAATCGTTCACAATCGCGTAGGTGCATCCATTTCTTGTCCTCCTCCAAATTCTAAACTTCTGAATACATTATAATTTACTTTCTACTGAATCGTATTTTCCTAAATCTTATATTTGATCCCTAATCCTTTCGATTAATAATGACTCTATTACTCCCTCCACTACTCTGGTATTTGATCCGACAATTTAATCTCTATCTGTTAATTGAAGCATAATAACTAGAACTGATGTACGTACGTACCAAGTTGTACGTTGTTACTGACTGACTGTATAATAAAGAAAAAAATATATGAAAAATATCATGATGGTGATATTATTTGAGTTAATTAATAATTAGATTCTCAATATGCTGTAAGCATTTTATGAGAGCATATAAATACAGTTATTGGTTAAGAGATGTTATTAGTTGATTAATACAAGTGTAAAAGAACATGTAAATGGAGGAGTTTAGAAAAGAGTTACTGGGTTATTTGCAATGTTTTTAGTATTCAACAAGTGTCATATTTAACAATTTTAGTCACATTCTCTTTCACTTAGTGAGTAGGAGATGTATGTTAGTGTTTTTCATTGAAAACTTCACTTTCATGTTTAACTTCTAATATATGTCTTTACTATTTAATATGTAGAGATGAGATGAATTGATATTTTGATAGCGGACAACTATTAATGACTACAACAGCTTGAAATGAAATCTTTATCATACACTACATTCTAATAAAAAAGGAACGATAAAAATGACTGTATATGATACATAGATCGTTACAGATAACAGCAGTCGAATTCGCGTTTCAGATGTCTGACATGGCCACTCAATACATGAATATAGAACATTTTTAATTAAATTGCGAAGGTTTGTGGAGATTGATGTATTTAGATGATTGATAAATCAACTCACTAGTGTTAACTTCGGATTGTTTCTGCAGCTCTAGTGGAAAGTTGTGACTGGTGGGATTCAAACCTACCGGGAATGAAACAGTTATTACGATGATAATGAATGATCGTCACGCTATATCTCACAAATTCATGGAAGTGGTAATTCTACCATTGGATGTCGGCCGGCCCATGGTGCAGAAGGTTAGATGTTCGCTAACCTGAAGCCCCTGATGTGAAATCTAGGGTGCGCACTGCTGAGGAGTCCAATGATAGGACAAAATAACTGTCAACTACTTCCTGGTTTACAATGGTACTTTGCTAACATTGATCTGTGACGTATTTTCAATTAAATTTCATAAGTACAAACTTGATAAAAGTAAGCTACTCCACTATACAAAATCTTCATTTAAACTACACTTTTGCTTTCACTACTTCAAGATAATGAAAATAAACTTGTTAACCAATTCAAACAAAAATGACGCCATAGTCACTCTTTTTTTCCTGTTTATTTCTTCTATCTAATTCTTATGCGTTGGAGATGTTTTCCTTACACTAGAAACCATATTTCATAATAATAAATGAGTACACTAATGTGTATGTATGTTCGTACATCTAAGTATGTACAAAAGATCTTTTGTATATGATGTGTCAGCTTATCTATGTGTCTGTATACACGTAGGTGTACGCGTGTATGTCTGTACACCATCAACCGTGTATGTGTATATGAGTATGATTTAATAATGACAATTATATTGAAGGAGAATAATAATCATGGTAACAATAATCGTGAATATAAGAAGCAAACAAAGGTGAAGTGACAAAATTTTCTTTGAAAGAAAAAGGTACTAAAATTAAACTAATGTTATCAATGTATGTTTTCTTTCGAATGAAAAAGAAAACGCCCAAAAAAGATCATTTTAACTAATTCGCTTACGTAAGTAGTCTTAATAGAAAGGAACAAAACAGAGATATTCACTTAAAAGCATATATATATAGGTACCTACGAATACATACATCAAGGTAATCTGAAGAAACACATCAAAGCAATATGATCTTCGATGAAATAAGAGGAAATGAATAGTAGATGAATGAATAACATCATCAGCAGCAGTAACAACAATAACAACGATATATTGAACTTAAGTTAAGAAAATTGTTTATTTCATTTTGGTATATAACTTAATGATGAAATTTCTTCACTCCATGAAACACGAGATATCGATACTATCATATGATATAAGAATAATAAAAGTAATAGTGAGTATGATCTAGAAGTACACTCCAACTGAAGTTCCGCCTAAATGATTTAGTGTAGTGTTAACAAAAGAATTTGGTATAAAAACTAAAGTTGAACGAAGCTAATGGATTACATAACTGATTACCAACAATTTTTCTTGGCATATATCCACAAGGTCATTGAAATAAGAACTTCAATTGGAACATGTGTTTAGATTGTGTAAGCAAAGAAACATGATAAATGAAGACAAGAGAAGTGATATAGCAAAAACTTTAGTCAGTATATTTGATAACAAATAAAAAGATTGAATAACTCGAGAAAATTAATTGATTTGAAACGCAGCAGATTATAAGTTAGGTGATTTGGCGACAAAGTATGAGCTTAAGTGATGGTTTTGGTAATGGTTCATTGAATTAGTCAATCAGTTATTAAATTACAAACAGCATAAGAACTAGGATAAGTATGCATGTATGTGTGAAACAGCAATGCTTTTTAGTTCACAATAGTTGTCTAATCCAGATCAATTCTTAATATCAAATTAAAACTCAATAATCTCTTCATCATCTAATTAAAACTAGATAGATAGTCGGTACCTACTAATATGGCTCAAACGGACAATCAATGCATTTATGGACTAGTGATGTACTTTGAATTTGTTACCTGTAAGTCTTCAGGCAATTGGAACGAATGGACTACAGATGCATAGTACAATGATGGAGAAGAGTACATCATGAAACGTAGCAACCGTTATATATAGTCAGGCGGTATTTTAGCACAATCTATTTCATTGTCTAGTGGATCGAAATACTTAGCTATCAACTCATATCCAACTGTAACTACTACTTTAACATAATAATTTAGCTTCGTTATCGGTAAAAATTTTCCCCCTTAAATTACACCATATCAAGTAGGGAGGTTGGAAAAACCTTAAGACAAAAACAGAAAAACTAAGGTCCAATGGAGAAGTCTTAATGCCCACTAAAAACGAGTGTGACTGTAATAAGGTGTTAAAAGTAGATAACCAGAGTCGTGGATAAGCTACTATTGTATAAAAGAATAAATGAGTTGAAGAATAACACCTCTAGAAATATATACATCATCAACTCTCACCCCCCCCCCGATTGGTTTTCATCTCCAGAGCTAAGAGTTGTGTATATTTAAGGAGCTCTGTGATCATGCTTCCAGGTTATAAATCTAACTCAATCAATTTCCTTTTAAGGTATCCGAAGAGAACTTATCCAAAATGTGAGCAAAAGGGAAGTGATAACTGTTCTCACACCTTGAACAGCACTCGAGATCAATTCGCTTACAATCATACCACTTCAACTGGTACGCAGCAAGTTTGTACCCTGTTTTATCTACCTCAGTTTGGATAACCGGGTAGTATCACAAATTATAGCTTGAAGTCAAATACACGAGTCTGTACCCAATATGTGGTGTAAAGTCTAAAGATACTACCTGGTTGCAAAAACCAAAGTAGATTAAAAGGAATTCTGGCCAGGAGTTTACTGGTTGAAGGCTAAATTATTTAGTCACTACTACCTCATTACGAACAATAGTTCTAATAATGATCGCTATTACCTCTAATGATCACAAACGAATTAGTATAAATGAATAAAAGTAAACGCAACTATGAATAAATGAAAATAAAAGATACACATACATACTTACCTGGTCTCCAGCTGTTCGAAAAAATAATAGATCGAATGGGATAGCTGCTACCAGATCAATAATAAACCAACCTTTAATATAATGTGCAGCAATACGTTTTGGATGTGACACAACTTCATCATTTTTATTCACATAAGTAGTACGAAAATTTATTAAAATATCAATAATGAACATGACATCAACTAAAATATCAACTGTGGATAATAATGCTGATGTACCCTGAGTCGTCGAAGATGATGACAGTGAACTGGACGAATGAGAAGCGGTGGATGATGATGATGAATGAATCGGTGATTGGGAAGTATGGTCAACATTTGGTTCAGAGCTGTTATTTGTCGATGATTTATTCTGTGTACGAGTTATGTCTACAGGGATTTCTGTCGTTGCGGTTGCTGTTGTTACATTTCCTGACTTCAAAGTTAAAAAGAATAACAAAGAAGTAAGATAACAAATAAAGCTAATACTGTATTTCCCTGAAAAACAACATTATTCGTAGTTATTAAATGTTGAAAAGATTATGAATTAAAACTGATTTCAATAAGACAACTAATGGAAACTAGAAAACACTGAACAGCTATTTGTCCCTAGTACAGGATTTGTGAGCTACGCGTGTCTATGACCGCACCAGAGATTGAATTGAAATGGGGTCGTATTGATTGAAACAGAGTGAGCACATATCCATAACATCTGGACTTTCGTTCACACAACGTATAAGCGAAGGGATGTCGTGCCATTTAGCTAATGTTCCCATAGACGACAACCACTAAGTTCCATATAATACTTTTCCCAGTTGTTCCAATTAATCTCAAAGATGATAAGTTGAAATATTGAAAACACGAAAACCGGAGAAAATTTATGAGCCTGGCACTCTCGTTAAGTATTAGACAATAAACATTGAAATCAGCTTAATCTATCAATCAGTCAGATACAAGATAAACAACAAAAAATGTCAAATATCCTGTTACTGAAGAATAAATGTGCAGACGACGGAGATCTTATTATAAATAACAAACAATCAGATTCCAGGTCAATCAAACGGTATATTGAGTAACTGTGAGGGGATTCTAATAACTCATTATTTCTAAGTAAATGAAGATGTTTTCGTCTAGGATAGAGCTAAAATCTCCACCACCAAATAATTTCGCCGAAGGAATACAACATCTCATAAATATTTTACGTTCAGAGATTAAAAAAAGACCGAAAATGATAAATACAGCATACCTGATGAATATTGAAAATGGTCTTTAGTTATCTGGCATGCTAAAACATTTGAATGCATTGAATCGAATGTTTCAAGTCGAATTACATTTAAATTACTTGACAACATGTCGGATATAAGTGTGTTACTTCAATATATAAACATCTTTCCAACAATATACACTAAATGAACATTATTTATTAATAACCCCTACTTATAGGTACACAAGTACATTTCGATGTTGGATATTTTTACCGCGAATTTCAATTAGTTAAATTGCATATATGATCCATTTTCTGCATTGCTTTTTTTAAAAATCAAATATGATTTAACGTTAATTGTGGTTAGCAAGTGGAACCCAGGAAGCGGGTGTCATCCTATTTGGGACTTATCAGGTGGATGTATCTACCACATCACAGTGTTGGCATTTACACTGTAACTCAAACTCAGTTAGTTTAGTGTCGAATGCCTTCACATTCACCACTAAGCTACTGAGTACATCCAAATCAAAACAGTATCAGTCCATGAAATCCCCGACTGCTGGTCTGAGTGATGTTGGTAGATGCAAACTGTCTGGTTGGGGTCCAGTCGAACCCCATAACTAGTGAGTGGAAACTCTGAGTGATAAGGTTCAGAATCTGTCAAGGTGTACTCACTCTTTGTTTTCCCTTAAATCCCGAACTTAGAATTATTTCATATTATTTTGCACGAACTAATTCTTTCACTTTGGACCATATCCTATAAGTCCACTTTTTTTTAATTGCTTTCATTGAAGTAACTACTAGTTTTACTAATTTGGTGTTCATTTTCTTGTGTTGCTGAGGTTAAACAACTTTGACTGATGCAAACATATAACAGTTTCTATGACGTTCATGCATATACACATAATTTCTGACGCTAAAACATGTATAAGGAGGCTCTCAAATGGATTTACTTGGAGTTAACCAGATCCTCTGAATCAACTCAATAAGTACAGGTTTATTAACCTGGCCTACAGTCACACCCTTTTAAAGTCTAATAATACTACCTTGTTAACTAAACGAACGTAAATAAAGCGGGATTTGAATCCGTAGGGCATATTCAATTTTTCAGATAAGATATATATATATATGAACATAAATGCGTAATACATGCAGATGTCTTTAAGTCCCGACAGATTATCAATTACTTAATGTATGTAAGAGAAAGACTGGGTGTCTGTAAACTAACAAAAGAATACAGGCAGAAAAAATACATATCTGGGCTAATTATGACTACAGCTGTTATATTAATGCTTACTAACAAGTATTAAGTACAAATAAATTAATCATTTCTTATTATTACTACTTTCAATTATCATTATAATTGTTAGTAATAATGATATAGATAGTGTATAATTACTTATTGTTATAATTATTAATAATAGCTGAGATCCAATGAAATGTATATTAGGAAAAAGAGAGTAGACAGTAAATATAATGTAATGTATAATAATATAAATAATGGTAATACAGAAAGATACTACTTATTAGGTTGTTTGTCGCGAATATCGTACATACACATCGACATTACACAGTATGAATAGAAAAGCGTAATAACGTGTATGTTATAAAACAGGAAAGAAGCTGCGTAGATGGCGTAAAGTGTAATACATCCGCACATTATTATTATTATTATTATTATGAAACGTAAAGGATAATTATTAGGAACGCGATCGATAAGAACAGGTAGATGGTGATGTACGCATGTGTACAGGTAACAGCCTATACGTAGACACACACACACTTTAGTCCCATACTGCTTGTTGCTGTTTTACAAAGAAAACCTACTGTACTAAATATAGGACTTTTTGAATGTACCTTAAAAAACACGGGACCGATGAACTGCTTAGCCAGTAATTAAAATGACTGATTATTGTCAGTCAGACTATAAGAAAAGTGTTAAGACCGTGAATATCCAGTACTCTACGACTGAATTAATGATAAATCAGAACAAAAAACGAGCAAGAAACAAAGTATGCTTCGATAAGAATAACAAGAATATAGAAATGTAAAATATTAATGATTACATCAGAAACTTCTCACCAGCTTCGATTGGTTGAAATGGACCGATCAATGTAGTTTGGTGTTTGAGTGATTTGGGAATAGAATAAACCATACTTGTATTTTTTTCCATTTGTGCTGAAGTTATCCTCATTTTAAAGGCTTTGTAAGGGTATTGTGTCTAACCCCTATGGTCATTTTCGTACTCTGTAAACTAAGGTATATTTTCGCTAAAGATTCTATCTCAAGCCCTAACATGTAATCTATTTGTGTTTTCTATTCTGTATGTTGGGCTGTATTACAAATAAATAATCACAGTAAATAGTTGTGGATCACTTTGGACGCTTGATATAAAATCTTTCATGAAAAATGCACTCCAATATATTGTACTCATCAGTTTAAGCAACTTATCAAAATTAACGTAGATGATCAAAAGCCTTATTTCAATAAGGAAGAAACATAAATGCGTAGGCTTCTAGATTCTTATTATAATTTGAACTGATGCACAAATGTACCAGATCCTACGTTGTATATGACTGACTTTTTCCTGAAAAGCTTTTAATGAAGCTGATTTGTTAGAATTAATTTGAAGGCTTTTTATAAGCACACAACATTCATAAACAACTCTAAATAGCTGACTTAGTTCAATTCGCTCAGTTGGATGATCAGTATATTCGAAAGTTGAAATAATCATCAGAATTTTCATGTCGTTTCATAAAACTTAAATTGTAATAGATATCAGTTGAAATAAATATTCATTTTAGCTACAACTATTTTCTTGAATTAATATAAGCGTAAGGTTATTGGTTAAAACATTCAGTTGTATCAATTAATAAATTGTAAGTCCCATTCAACTAACTTTAGGTTTAGGCGATCGAGTAGTAGAATTATTAGCCATCAAACACAAGAAAGAGAATGAATTGAAAGATTATTGCATATAAACTTGTACTTTAGTAAGTAAATTAACTGATTAACGCGTCGAAAAGGTAAGCATTAATCTGAAAATTATAAGTACTAAATAACATTATTTACATATAAAATAGTTATTCATAATACTTTATAAATTAGTAGTGTAAAGAATACAACAATCATAAAGGAACGTATAACTTACAGAAATTAATTTCGCATATTTATTTCCTGTATTCATAAGAAAGACAGTTACATATGGAGTGAAAATTGCTGTATAAATAATCAGTGCTAATATAATCCAATCCCAAACAGCTTTAAAAACACTGTAATGTTTCAATGTGAATTTATGCATACGTGGAGATTGAAAACGATGTTCTACATGTAGATCCTCATCCATAGATAGGAACTAAGACAGAAAAATAGTAAAATTAGACGCAAAAATAACATATTTTTTGTACAGTTTAAAAATATTACCTAAACAATATAAATCTGAGTGATGCAGATTCGAACCTTAAAGACAGTATCAGCATCCTTAGGATGGGAGATAAGCTTTGCTGAAAATCATAACTAGGACGACTCCTAGATACAGAGTTTCTTGCTCAATACGTAACATCAAAATATAGTATACGGGATATTGAGTCATTTAGTGATAGGATTCCGAATCAGTCGATAGAATTCAATCAGTACTAGGGAATAACATAAATATAGGATTGACCATAACTCAATGACCAGTCAATGTACAGGGAATCAGTCCATGAAGTCGGTGACCGGCGGACTAGACCATATTGGTAGGTAAAAACTACCTGTTTAAGTCAAGCGCAACCAACGTGACCAACAACTTGAGACATTACGGCTTAAAATCATTCATAAACAGTACAGATAGATCCTGCCTCTATATCCCCTTGGGTATTGGGCTTTAATATTAGTTTGTAATTTCTATTCATCCGATCGATTCCAGCTTTTCAAACTATTTTCTTCAATGTTTAATCATTGATACTATTTATTTGACTATCTGACATTCCTCTTATTAATGTAATCAAGTCGATCTGACGTGTTATGGTAATTTAGGTTAACGCACATTTGTGAAAAACTCTGCGCTGTTTATAACTAGTTGACGGTGTAGAGACATGCATAATATCATTTGAGGACTGTGAGCATGGCCTATGAATGGAAAAAAATGTGAGTAAATTACTAGTATTTTACAGAAGACTTCCTTGACATATTGCTCATATATGATAGAATCCTTGGTTAAATAAAGGTGAGGTTAGGCAAGAGGTAGCGCTAAAAGATGACAAACCAATGAATAAGGCTGAGAACTTTCATCAACTGATACAGCTAGAACCTGTGTTAATGCTAAACAAAAACACGATAAGAGACCACTGACCACTATTATGGGCTGTCAAGCACAGATTTTCCGAACAGAAATATGATGGAAAGATCTGTAGGAAAATAATAATTTATAAGTGCGAAAATTCTCGATAGCAGAACCCAGGACCAATCGCTGGACTGAAATATTAGTGCATAATTTCAACGACTTGATTTCGTTATCCTTCGAACTGTATTTTCTATGTTTAGTTTTTGGGTGCCATTGATATCGTTATCTTACCTCTGACATATAACTTGGAATAATGCACATTTATACCAGGTCTAATGGACTATGATTGACTGACTAAGTTGCATCTATAGTTCAGAAGAAAATAATACTGTCCAGTTACCCAAACGTTACTAAGTAGAAACTAATTAAACCGTTGATTAGTTGATGTGACGCTTAATACCTGAATATTTACAGTTCTAATATCGTTAAAATACTAAACAAACAAGAGAGTATACAACCTATAGATTAAATATGCCCGAATAAAATATTTGTAAAAACAAAGTGATTTAGAATAAAATAACTAAAATGATCAATTTCTGTTGCTAAGATTTACATACTTGAGCGAATTTCTCGGTGACAGACGATTTTGGTGGCTCCGCATGACTGCTTAACACTAACTGTAAGGCTTCAGACTCTTCATTGGTTAGACATAAATGTCGGCTTTTTCTGGAAGAACTATGGTTTATTTCCGAACCGTCATCTTCAGCATGACTCCTATGCCACGTAGCAGGTCTGTGTTTTGATTTTTCAAGAGACTGAGGAGTCTTTTGTTGGCTATCCGATAAATCTGTTCTTGATAGGAATTTTCCTCTAAAAAGTGAATCACGTCGACTTTTAGGTAGAAATGAAGAGACCGGATGACGTTCGTTAGATTGACCAGATACAGATTCCGGTGAATATTCGTCAATAAATTGGCTCTTGTCACTAGAAGATAAGCCTCGTGAGCATACCAATGATTCCATGCCAAGACCAGCTTTATGAAAGTGAAAACAAAAAGAAAATGAACTCCATTCAAATCTCCCCCAAAAATACAATGTCTAAAAAGGTTTTACACCATTAGAATAAGTCATCTAAATTGTAGAATATTCTTGTCATGAGTGCATTGTTACGGGATCCACACGGTCGACATGTATGACATGTTCGATTTACATACAACCAAAATAAGTCATCTCAAAAGCAGCCTAGAAAGTTCATCGTTTTTCTTAGGTCGTTCGATTTATCAATTTTATTGCATTAATGATAAGAAATAGGATCGTCCTTAATTTACACTAATTTTCAGGGAAGAATTATAAGGAGTGGTGGAAAAGATATTGAGTGGCAATAAGGGTAATACCATCTGTTTTGAAATAAGCCTAATGTATGAGGTGATCACAGATTGCTTCTGCATTAACATCGCAATGCAAATCTGAACGCATGAAATTCAATGGAAAGTACATTTGTACATCTAGCCAAACATCTGAGGCCAATCTTATGAAATGATGTCATATTTTGACCTAATGTCAGAGTAGTTCTTGGGTAAACAAAAATGCAGGGATATGTTTACGTATTCACTTAACATAAATTGAGATAGAAAAAAAATTTCATTTCTCATTTGGTTTCAATGTTACAGAACATTTTCCAGAGTAGAAGTCGAGATAGTATAGGTAAAATGTGCATAGCTGACTAAAGTGTTGTTCCGAGTCAAAAGGTTTGTACTATTTCCATAACCCCGTCATTATCATCATCACAACGTTGACATCAAATCGATCTTAAGGCGATGGGGAGCATTTAAATTACTCACTATCATAGTCATATGTGGATGAGGTAAAATACCACTCACTAAAAGTTCATGCACACTGCACATCAGAAACGAAAATGCACTGAAAACAGAGACTGTTAAAACTGTTAGGTATATAATATAGGAGCGTAAAAATGAAAAAAAGTATAGAGACCTGACTAGTCTCAGTTACATACAGGATTCTATCAACTTAAATCAATGTACATGTGTCATGTTTTGTCATTTATGATCCATCATTCGGAATAACGTGACTTCAAGTGTCAGAGGCAGAAAAAAGGCATAAATATTATAAGGGATTTTTATGTAAGACTATTTAGGCCTAAAACAGGAACGTAAACAAGCATTCCTTATGGCATTAACAACTACATTCTCCACTATAAGTAAGCACATTAAATATCGACTAAAATTTAGGTAAAAATAACTTACCTTCACCTACCAGGTGAGGCTCCAAATCAGAAGAATCACGCTTGTTATTTCTGAGATATTTGTTGGCGTCTAATGTGAAAGGCTTAAGGTCGTTCTGGATATGTAAATTTTAGAATAAATAATAATACTTTGTGTATTTGTCCGACTAGGAGTTTTCGGCATATGATTAGGGTTTTTGCTTACTCGTAATGATCTTAGCTGCCATCGTGTGCGCAAACCCGACGCTGAAAGTAATAACTCACTTAAATAAGTTGTTACTTTTGTTAGTTTGCAAGAGGGTTTGACAGTCACTGGCTTCTTCTCTGAAGAAAAGCAAGTACAATGGTAACCCACCAGTTTCGTCGCGAACAGGTGTTACAATTATACGAAAACATATGACACAATCTAAAAAGTTATAAAACAAAAAGAAATTACTGTCTTTCGAATAAAGGTTCATAAGTATCTCAGTTTCGTTAGTGTCATTAAGAGCCGCCAATAAAGATTCCATGGAATCTGCAGTAGTTTTCGGCCCATAAAATATCGACAAAGCAGATGACTTAAGCATGAGCTGGCCTTTTGTATACCGAAGGAGGTCACAAAGTCCATCGCTGCAGTATATAATTGGCCGGGATGGAAGTGAAGCATTTGCAACGACGAAGTTTTCAACTAAAACTATTAGAGAAAGTGTAATCACCTACATTGTGAATCAAAATTTCTAATAAGAGTCACGATGTAAGTGTTATGTGGTGCTATGTGACCCCTCTTAATGGGCATAATCACAAACTAAGGATAGCTTGATGATGATCTACAACGCTGTAACCTAAAACGTGTTTCTCAGTTTTTAGAATTTTTTCTTGATTTGTGACCTTAAAGCTTAGTTAATTAAAAGAGACGTTTTTGAACTCTCATCACTAAAACTTTCCGAGCTAAAATAGTCATTACGCGGCTGCCTAGATCTCTTTATAAATAATAAACAGCATTGTCTTGAACCGATAAACAACAGTTTCGCAATAATCATTTGAAAACTTGAAATTGCAATCAGATTAATATAACCGTTTTCAGTAGTAGTGGCAAGAGATAAGATGGTTTGTATCCAACGATTTAGTTCGCAGTGTTTTTCAGATTTGTAGGACAGCAGATCTTATGTTCTTTGTAGATATCCAGTCAACAAACGAAGGAAGTCAAAATGAGACAAAAAGTGAACAGTCGTCGATGCAGACCAGCAGACAAAAATGTCATGAACATAAATCCAGTGGAAACACCTAAAATGACTCACGTAAGTAGAATGGGTCGGTACTTATATTTCTTATGGAAGTCAAACTGACCTGTGTATCACTAGAACTTTCAAACTTTCGGACAGTGCTTGTCAGAATTAGCGATTCGTAGTACTTTGAGGGTCTGTGACCAGGCGATTTTAGTGCTCCAACTTGTGGAGGGTATTGTACTTGCTATACTGCTTCTAAAACTGATAGGACGAGGTTAAGTCAATAATTAACAACACAAGTGACTGAAAATTCACTCTTTTAGTACTGTACCTTCCCCACAATGCATTCATGGATTAAAGGTATATCTAGCCGAGTTTCGAATGATTCATTAGAACGCAACAACACAGTAAGTTTAGGCAGAACGTTTTAAAGTTTGCCTATTCTAACCACAAAATTTTAGCATGAACTTTTGTTTGTGCTGTTCCTAGCCTCATTCAATATGTGGTAATACAATTTTTAAGACAGAGAGACATGATATAAAAGTTCTGTTCAAAGTGCGGTCTCTGGTATATGCTAAAAACGCTGGTGATTTGTCCAGGAAACAAGCTTTATCAAATACTGATTAGAAACTCTTTGACAGAAAGGTCTTTGTTCAATTTAAAATGCCGATGGAAAGGATCACTTGCAATATTTCATCGAGTTAGACTAACAGAATTGACGATGTCCGATCGGTGAAAAATGTGGATGTGGGTTATATCGAGTCTGATTCTTGGACAATGCTTTGTATCTATATAACTCCTTAAATAACATGCACATGTATAACCCAGTAGCCATCTTAATCCAACGCCTAGGTAATCCAAGCGGTTTAAAAGGCAAAAGATTAGTTGATAAGGAATGGTTTATTTCAAAGACCCAAAACTGAGTAAATAAACTGGAAACCACGGATAAAAAACGGTTCGTTGTTTAATCACGCCGTAACATGCATACCATGATAAGAATTTACAGCAAGTGGAGTATTATGCTCACGGTTAACAGTGGCTACTACTATCCTCAAATCCTTTTCTGTGGTAGGTAGTATGATACTGGAACAAACAAGAATATAGCTCTAAGACAATATTCCCAGTTATAAAATTTAGTAAATCTTTTGAAAAAGGCGAAAACATTAATTCTTTGAATATGTATTTTCATATTATTTTTTTAACTTGTGAGAATCTTTATTTAGTTTCCGAAATGAGACAGTGTGGAATTGAAGAATGATTGTCGAGGGTGGTTTGGATATGCGTAATCTTACGCAACCTAAATCCAAAACAAGTGGTTAAGTAAGGAACGATCCTCTATAAATTTATTTTCTAAAATGTACGTTATTACCAAAAAGATATCATCAGCAGTTATTTGACTAATTAATTCACTTTCAAGAAATAAACAGAGGCATTATGTTTTCCTTTCGCGATAGATCATGTACTGTGTGTTCCAAATGTAATGTTTGAGTTTATAGAAATATTATTAGCAAAGCATTAGAAGCTTCTTTATTACAACAGATAGTGTCTTCGTATTTGAAAATGGTTTTGACTAGTACAGCGCCCATTTTGACTACGCAGAGTAATGTTAGACTTCGATATAAATCACGATTGAGTATAAAGATAAAATATGAATTGGATGCTGTAAACAACTCTACAGATTGTGTCAAAGTTTACGCAACAAAAAACCCTTAGACACACTTTTACTGGGAAAACCCTGCTTGTGGTCCAATATAGAAAATAAATGTAAACTGAAATGTAAAACCTATTATCTTAAATGCTATGTGCTTAGTTGCAACTTGGAAAATTTTGTATATAATGTAAACCGCTATGACAGACTTTGAAAGTTTTTCAGAGCTTAGCCTTAATTTATATGTATCAGATACAATACCAACGAATACTCAATGTCAAAGTAAGACATTAGTCGAAATGCTACGTTAATATAGCACACGCGGTTGTTTATTTCAACTACCAAGTGATATATCCATTGAACTAAAGTTTCTTAGTGAAGAAGCCAGTTTTTGTAACTTTTTAAATTTTGCATTTCTTAAAACATGTAGAATTAATCTCCGTTTTAGGAAAAGACTATCTCTTTATTTCTATGTGTACTGGTTGAATTTTCATACCACCCATTACCTCTGAGGACTGCAGTATTGGATCTTCAAGTAGTTCATTATAAGAAGGATTGGCACCTAAGGAAAATTTTGAGTCTAGAAGTCTAAGAACCTTTGATCTAAGCACACGTGACTCATATTCAGTAACAAGGAATGGAACATAATTTAAAATTGTTTCTTTCTTTTTTCAAAGGAATTTTAATGGTCTCATTCATTGAAATATTATGGTCAGCAATTTTAGTGATAGAACCATTCGTCGGCCTTAATAAAACATTATTATGAAACATTACTACGTCTTTTTACAAATTAAAGTCTTAGTACTACCAATATTATTAATAAATGAATGGTACATGGGTAATTTTGCAATTAGCTATGACAATAATAATATATTTCCTGATATCAGCAGCAAAACATTCGAAAATGGTCTATAAGTAACGTTTCAGCTTGTTATATGAAATAGGAATGTGTCCGGCAAGATAAGCAAGAGTTTACAATAAATTGTAAGCCACTCTTCCAATTCCATTAATAAAATTTGCAGAAACTTGATCGTCTTCCGAATTACGAAATAGGCACCCCGGGAATCAAAGTATTCTAGATATGCATTGATAAGTAAACACCCAAGGTTTAAAAATTTCAGAATTGATGCAACTCTTATAACGAATTTTAATCGAAACCACGAATAATCAAAGTATAGCGAAGTAATCAGTTAATTGACGTCTTTTACCTCTCATCGATCATAGGCCACCAACATTTTCCAACCTACTCTGTACTAAGCTTTCCTTTCCGGCTCTGTACATTTACCGTTCTTTTCTTTCATGTCTGCTTCCAATCCTCGAGAAAATGTGTTCTTTTCTCTTGGCTTTCAAGAATCCAACTCAAGGTCTGCATTAGGATTTTCCCAATGAATGCTCTATTCACCTCTAGTCTCCTCTCCTAATTTCCTCTCTAGCTGGATTTTGATTGGTTTGTTCTCTAGCACAGTAGGTTGTCAGCGATGGTGGATGGCCAATGAACCCGAAGTAGCTTGTGTAAACAATTGGTTACTCTTATCTTTTAAATAATGGTTTTTGTAGTTCTTATTATAAGTCATGGCTTTAAACAGTGGAACTATCATCACATTTGTATTAGAAACTCTGGCTTTAGTGTTGATTGACAGTTGTTATGAATTCCAGTTGTTCATCAGTTGTAGAAACGATATCCTTGCCTCGCCAGTCAATACCTTCACATCTGTGTCAGATCTTTCTTGTTTATCAACGATGCCACCCAGGTATGGAAAAGTGTCCACATCTTCAGAGTTTCTTCCTTAAGTGTAACTAAGAGAGTTTATTGTGTTGGATTGAATCAAAAGACCCTTTCTTTTTCCTTAAAGTATGTTGAGACCTACCTCTACGATGGCTGCTGCTACACTGTCCGTCTTCACCTGGATCTATTGTTGCATGCGAGATAGAAGAACTAGGTCATCTGCAAAGTCCAGGTCGTCTGGTTACATTTGTGTTGTCCACAGTATTTAGAGTTTGCGTTAAGATGTTGTAGTTTTCACAATTCAGTCAGCCATCGGAAGAAAGAGAAATAGTATGAGTAACCAACCTCACCTGACACTGGTCTCTACTTCAAATGAATTTGTGAACTGCCCTCCGTGCACTGATTTTTATTGTAGTCCGTCATAAGAACTCCGTATAATATCATTTAACTCAGATACACAGTAGTGTCGAAGATGACTCCATAATATTTTCCTGTCTACACGGTCAAGTTTTTTCTCATAGTCAAGGAAGTTGATGTGAAGGGGTGGGTTTTATCCAGGTGATTGTTCGATAATAGGCTAAAGACTTGTTATTCGGCCTGTAAATGACAGATCCTTATGGAATGTGACCTGCTGACCTCAAGGTTTGGCATCGACTGGATCAGACATTTGGTTTGACAGCACTCCGTTGAAGACTCTTACAGGTACTGAAATTACTGTGATGTCTCTATACTTCTCACACTTACTAGCTTCACCTTTCTTTGTTATCACCATGAGGCACTCTTCTCTCCAGTTTGTTGGTACTTGTTCTTCCTTCAAAATATTTATAACAAGAATGTGAAGCATCTTAGCAGTTAATTTTATATCTAAATTCTGCGCCTTACTCAGCTGATATATCGTCCGGCTCTGCTAACTAGCCACTCTTGGTTTGTCAGTTTTTCACGTTAACTTATTAGATTGTTGATGGGTCGACAGTCATAGTAATTTCTATAGATGCTACTTCCTTGACCGGTGGGTTCAGCGGAGCAAGTCTATTCAGGGATTCTTCGAAGTATTCTCCCTACCCGTTTGAACTGCTCTTGGAATTTCAAAGATTAATTTGCTTTACTTCTTCTTGAATGATTGTTCCGGTTTACTGTATTCTCCAGGAAGTTTCTTATTTGCATCATAAAGGATGTCTCATGCTTGCAGCCTTCTTTTACAGGCTCCTTTCACCGTCACTGATAGATCTTTAACATATTTCCAATTATCTCTTCACTTGTTCGACGGCTCCTGCGTATTCGGCCTGCGCCTTAACTTTCTTTCTTCCCGTCAGTCTGCTGTCGAGTGCCTGTTTTCTTGTTCCTTCTTTCTTAGACCTTAAACAGAGTGCCAGTAGATATACATTCCTTACAGAAGTGCTTCTTGCTGCCCTAAACCCTCAGGCATATTAAAATCAATACTTTATTAACCCCTTACCAGTTGTTCTCCTTAGTAGTCTCCTCTTTTTCTAGTAGGTTATTAACAGGCTGGAACTGATTATAGGGAGTTATCTTGAATTCCTTGAGTTTGTTAGTAGTCCAAAGAAATGTTGCACTAAATTCTTGTAATACCATCAGCTCCAGTTGTTCACTGACTGTTTGGCATCGATTTGATTTTGGTTATCAGCCATATTCGCTTGAACCTCGATCATGTAATCTGCAGTCATCGGTACCACTCAAATTAGCAGTTAGTGAATAAAGATAGGGATTTAGGCTTGAAAGTAGGGATAGGATAGGTATTAGGAGCATAGAATGAATTTGATTAAAATGATGGCAATCTTGCTTGTTGTTAGAGATATGAGGGCGGTTGTCATAACCCAGTTTCCGACACTGCAGATGGCTTCTTATCGATGTACCTGAAGAAAAAATTGGGTTGCGGTTAGTCTTAGAGATCTGGGAGTGTGATACAGTGCCCATGGGATCGACCGCTTTAGGCCGGTCACACACTGCCTTCTTCAGAGAGGCTTTCGTTGTTGTAGCTTTGTACTTGTTAAGGTCTTACTAGCCGAAATGTAAATTGGTGAAGTAAGGTGAGGTGTGCATCTTTAGGGTTGATCTTTTCCAACTTCACCCTTCTTATGTGAGGAGGCAGCATCGCTGTTATGCTAGTTGTCTGAGAGAAACACCTTACTGCAGTCACACAGCGGGCAGTACTATTTCGCTCATGGATCTCATGTTTACCGCTCTTTAACTGATCTTCCCTGGCATGGTAGGACATTTAAAACGATTGTTTCACGCACTATAACCCGATTGAGCCATCACAATAAGCAATTCCGACTTCTACGCCCAGAGAGCAGCACGATCGGGTACTGGAGAATTACTTACCGCTTCATAAGATTAAAATGTACCTATAAATGTTGATAAAAATGAATCATGACAAAAAAGACAATGAACAATCTGATAATTAATCAGAGCATAGAATATGAAGTAAATCAAAATCCTGAGGATAAATATATCACATTTTGACGTACATTTCAAAATGGTTTATAACCATGACCTAGGACTCATGTTATCATCTAGCATGTTTCAGTAACACAGTATGTGGTTTGACACTAGTAGTTTTGTTTCTAACAACAAGTTTTATAGAA
Organism: Schistosoma japonicum; assembly: GCA_025215515.1. Classification (NCBI taxonomy): domain Eukaryota; kingdom Metazoa; phylum Platyhelminthes; class Trematoda; order Strigeidida; family Schistosomatidae; genus Schistosoma; species Schistosoma japonicum. The sequence goes on along the minus strand of CM046069.1, from coordinate 83,243,385 downwards.
AATAATTTACACTTATTACTAATCCCCATAAACATCAATTAAATTTTACATGAAGGACTAGTGACTAAGGGATTTTAATTTATCACTTTCCTTTAAACTACTTATTAGTAATATAAATTTACTACAGAATTTTAAATAAGTTTATAATATAATATACAAATGCGTAGGCAAAATTTGATCTAGTCATAATGATCCCTCCGCAGAGAAGCACGTTTCATAGTCTGATGTTGTTCGATACCGGTCTACATTATCTAAAACATTTCAAATCAACATAACAAAGGTTACGTAGACGGACAATAACACGTTTTATTGTAATTGGGTGCTGTGAAGACTGTCGGATGTTAATCTGACATAACGAATTGGTATGAACTACATAACCAATAATCACCGGAAAGTACTGGACATCTATTTCATGCTAGTAGTGGGATTCTTTGGCAGTATCCACCCATGACTTTATCAGGGACCGAACCTAGAACTCTGGCTCCATGGTGAACGCTTTACCGTTATACCACTGAGTCGGCTCTCAGCGGCTGATATTTCTAATTCAGCCAATCAACCATATCGGATATGAGGCAGTCACCCACCGATGGCAGTGAACAGGGTAATGCAAACGCATCACGAATGGACTAAGGTAGAAATATCAACCGTTGAGAGCCGACTCAGTGGTATAACGGTAAAGCGTTCACCATGGAGACTGAGAGTCCAAGGTTCGGTCTCTGATGAAGTCATGGGTGGATACTGCCAAAGAGTCTCATACTAGCATGAAATAGATGTCCAGTGCTTTCTGGTGATTATTGGTTATGTAGTTCAGACCAATCTGTAATATCAAATTAAAGTAATTTGTACTGAAGATTAGTGAAATGTAACCAATTTAATCGTAAGTGATAAAAGTTATGTAAGGTTAGTTGAATGATATTAAAACCAAACCAAGTCATACTATGTGCGTTGTCAACTAGATGTTCAATGAATTATTCTAAATTTCCAAGGCTAACAATCGTCTACGCAGAGAAATGAATATACCGAGTGGATTCTACGCATACCGCATCGTGGTAAGTAAACTATGTTCATACTTTACTATGTTCTTAAATATCTTCCTTCCCATCAACAATTATCACTTGTATAGCACACAGTGAAGAAACGGAAAATTCCGATCACCGTAGTCAGGTTGGATAAGGCTAATTGGTTATTGAATAGTGCGACATCATAATAAGTGTATATAAGGTCAGCATCCCCGTAAGGTAGATTAGAATCAGAATGTTCATTGACATGAGTCCGATATTCACAGTAACAATGAAAAATCTTGTTAGGAAATAAAATGAATTATACCTAGGTGAAAGTTAAAGGTCGTAGAAAAATTTTTAAGATAAATATTTTCTGAATAATTTATTCATTTTATATAAAATTTATGAAGGTGACACTGAGAAGAAACGGATGTCTGTCTATACTGAGCAGAAATCTCCTTCTCTGATATCACAGGTTTTGTGGTTTAGCCCAACAAATTATAGTTGGCTACATGGAGACATCGACTTAATCGATCTATTCTGAGCATATATATTGTGTGGTAAACATTAAGTGAATTATTATTGTACAAATAATTCTAATATGGTTCTTACTATCACGTTATATCAAGGGATGCTCTGTTTCAGTATGAATCAATGCTTGTTATCTCACGTGGAGTATAGGCTTTCAAACAGCATTCTCCAACCAACTCTGTTCTGGGCTTTACTTTCCAATTCTTTTCAAGTACTACTCATTCTTCTCATGATTGTATCCAATTCCCGGTGGAATATGTTCTTTAGTCTTCGTCTTTTACTTTGAATTTGAGGATCCCAAGTTAGTGCTTGTCTTGTGACGCAGTTTGATGATTTCTTTATTGTGTGTCCTATCTACCTCTAGTGTATTTTAGGAATCCTTTATGTTTAAATATAATAAAAGGTAATTTTACATGATTTAACTATAGGGATAGTGGTTCTTTTTAAGAATTTCAGATTAATTCAATGCTATACAGTCACTAATCTTACCACTATGCTATTCATTTCAGTAATGACTTTACCATGGTAGACTAATTAATAAGCTAGTCACTGAATTACATCGACTTTCTAGTTATTAGTCAACAGTATCGTTTGTGTATAATAATCATCATATGACATATATATATATATATAAGGGAGCTAGATTAGAGATGGTCTTGACGATCTGAGAGCGTGATTTTACTACCCAAGCCACAACTAATTGAGGTCGCTCACAGACGGCCTATCTGTAAGTGGTTTATATTGTTATCTCTGTACTTGTTATGGCCTAACTGTCGAAGATGGTACTCCGTGGAGTAAGATTAAATGTGCGTTTTAGGGTTGACCTTTTCTAACTTCATCTTTTCTTTGTTAGAAGGCAGCATCGTTGTCCTACTTGTTGTTTGAATAGAACACCTTTGTACAGTTGTCAGTAAAACTCCATTCTTGGAATTTAAGTTTACTGCTTTTAGGCTTACTGTATTTCAACCGATTTACCTTCCATGATGTTACGTCTCGTACTTGATGCTTAACTAGTCGCGGACTACCTTAGCACCCCGATCGCTTGAACCCTCCTGGTCGCAAATCAGAAGACAGAAGACGGTAGACAGGAACTTTATTCCAGTGAGATGGAGAGTAAGTTAGGTACAAAATATTCGTGTATTTATAGTTTTCTGAACAACAAAAATCAGTGTTATAATCCATCCAATCCGAATTAAGAAGTCTCAACAGTTACCCATTCAGAACGTGCCCCGTCAAGATTCTGGAATGTTCTATCGATCAGTGATTGGATGGAATGTCTTCGGCTCCTTCAAGGGATCTGGAGGCTTCGTTGAGTTTTCTGGGAGCCATCCCAGCACATGATAAAACCATAAAGAATAGATGTTCATCTGCATACGTCAGTATATCATGGATATTTATGTGCTTAGAATACATAATCAACAATGGTTAACTTAATTTATAATTCAACATTACAATCAATACATGTTCACATTGATAGATTATTGACTATAATCAATAAAATGTCCTAAATGGATTAATGTAATGTCATGTATCATAGTGTCTTATCTCTTCCTTCTTTATTCACTCATTCACTCGATCACTTGGCATTGACTATTAATCAATAATACATTTAATAATAATCACTACATTCAATATCGAAGTCAATCATGTGACTTTGATAAACTATTTATTTAAACGAAATAACGATTTAGTTTCTAAATTTAATAGAGAATAATTGTTACGTAATAATGTTGTACTTATTTTTTTTTCTCAGTGAAAGTACAAATTTTCAACCTTGATTGTGCACTAATTTATGTATGTGAGTGTGTTGTTTACTTAAAGGTCATGTCAACAACAACAACAACAAAAATAAATAAACATAGAAACTATTGAAAATACCATGAGATGTTTTTGTTGGCAATCTACTTATAACTTTTTTTTTTACTTGATCATACTTATCAGTTTTGTGTGCTGTTAGAGGTATGAGGGCGATTGTCACTTTCTGGTTGCCCACAACATGGAAGGATATTACTTCTTGAGGTACCTGAAAGGGAAACTGGGTTAGTATTGATTATAGTGACCAAGGATCTCGATCGCAGAGCCCAAGAGACAACTACTTGAGGCTGACCACGCACGACCTTATTATGGGAAGTTTTGAAGTGTTAGCTCCGTTCTTTAGAAAGTCTTACTACCGGAGAGGGAAATCATAGGTTGATCGCTTCAGTTTTACCGCTTTCCAACAGATCTGTTTGGCATGGTAGGACCTAGAGAAACATGTGTTCCAGCCAATATAGCTCAGTTGGATCATCACGATAGGCGAACCCGACCACCACGTCAAGGTTGCAGCTACGGTTGGGTCATACTTATCAGTTAGGGTATCATTGAAAAATGAAGAGGTGGGTTGGTGAGGGGGGTACCGATCAATGAATAGAAATTTCCTTCTAATATACGATCTTCTTTAACCAAAGTACAAAGATAATCCTAACTAGGAAAAGAACTTAGAACTCTTAAGTATTGTACTGAATGAATAAATAATCTTTAAACTATCGAGTTACAACATAATTCATATTTCTAACTTTAATTAGTTCACAATAAAAGGAGATGATCATTGAGTAATATTGAAGATGAGTATCTAACTTTTGACGTAGACCAACTCTTCCAGCCATTACTTCACATAAAAAACTTGAGAAATTCAGCTCAAAATATTCCGTAACCAAACACAACAATAAAGTAGTGATGTAGTGATTTTGTGGAGACAGACTTAATTTGTAAGTGTTGTCCGTTATAGAGTGACATTAGTTGACTTAATAGACAAGTGAGTGACTCCTGGTGGTTTAAGGAAGGGGACTACGTTATAAAATATGATTGACTACCAAAATATAAGAAAACACAGTTCATGAGTTTACATATTTATCGTTATGCACCATTTGTCAGTGAACGACATTTCGCCAGGTAAAATGAAAGTATCGTAAGTTGTCATACCCAGAAAACCAGCTATATTCGTGATCGAAAGTGAGATTCTAGCTAATTAAATGATTACACTGTCTTGGTATCGCTGGTAATCTAAGAGTTTCATTCTCCTGGGATAAAGAGACTTTAGCATCTCTTCCTTAGAACGGGCCTACTCATAACTTATATTAAATATTTGGATACAAGTTTACTGTTTATTCAATTTAAATTACTCGGTTATATTATATTCAGCAAGTTATACAAAGTTCAATAAGGGTTAATTTGTTAAAGGAAGGTCTGTATTCAATCAACCTTTGGATGCACTCATCAGGTTTCCACTCTATTCGCTTACTCATCTGGTGATCAATGTCTATAAATATGACACATATTTTGTGTATTCGTACTACATTAACTGCTTCTCCAAGACTAATAGGGAACTGTGTTGGAATAAGTCAACTTTTTTCCCTTCTATTTCTCTACAATCTTATCGTTTCACATCATATAGTGCATTTTTGTTTCCTAGTATATACATAGTATTCTGTTAGCATTAATGTGACTGGTAGGTATTCGATCATCAGCCTAAGCAGTCGATCGTGTAGTTAGAGGCAATCAATCTGTAAAACAGAAAACGGAATAAAACAAACATAGTATTGAATCTAATAGTATCATCTACAATGATTCATATTAAGTAATCAGACTGACCTTCATCCGAGTTGAGTAGATTCTGTACATCACCGTCTTACGAATGAATACTGTCCTCCGTATGTCTGAAAATAAAGACTGCAGTGTTTGAAGTGTAAGAGTTAAAGGAATCTCGGAGCATGAGCCAGAGTGATCTCAATTTACAATAGTATTCATATTGTACTCTATTCATGTTTCATGAGGAAAATTAGCTCCAGAAGAAAACAAAGTCGTGTACGTGGTAAATTATGATTGAAATATTCTCAAGTAAAAGTAGTATTCCGAATACGGAAATCAAGCAACTGATTTCTACGTGGTGTATACACTAACTGGCTTATCAATTTGTAGAAAAACAGGTTAGGTGTGTTTGGTAGGTATTCGACCATCAACTGAAGAATGTAATTTCCGTCAGAAGGGAACTATTAATTAAATAGAAAACAGAATAAAACCAGCAGGAACCCTAGTTAAATATGATCACCTAGAAGAACTCATATTGGTTCGAAATCAAATTGAGCAAGTCCTAGGTATGTAAATAAAGATCATTTCTATGAATGATAATTATGCATAAACATTAGTACATCACAGTTAAATGGAACATTGCTTACCTAGGTTATCCTCAATGCTTTAAGTATCTAATGAGTGTTTTATTCATCACTTTGAACTATTTTTTCCATTCGTTTTGTAAGTGTTTATAGTGTAATCTTTTCACAACCTAACTTTCACCAGTTTTGAGATTTTTATCCTCCCTGACAGTCGGTGCTTTAGGCAGATATATTCATAGAGGTTGCTTGAAGATAACTTCAGATGTTTGAAATGAAATTTTAAATGTAGACTACATTCTAGTATTCAATGCTCACTAAGTTGATCATGAGAAGAATGGTCGCTTATTGAACACTAAAAATGTTACAGATAATCTAATGATGTAGCACGAATTATGATCAACCACGAAATACAGAATAATAACCTTGCTGGAGCTAATCGGTAAGAAGATTATAAAGACTACTTGTTTTATGTTTATAAGTCTGACCTGATATTGCAAGTCTTCAAACTGGATAGAGGAACACCAGACAGTTTAGTCAACCAGCTAGAGTCAGACTTATATTTGAAGCATTATTTTATATAAGTGTAAAACCTGACTGCACAACTAACCAAGTAGGAAAATAATTTCAATGCAGAGCAAGGGAAACAATGATAAGAAACTGAGGCAACGTGTACATATTCAATTAGTTTTACTTCGTGAATGAAAAATGATACTACAACAGTTGATAGTTTAGTTAAGATGTTAGGAGGGGGTGAGGGCAATATATAAATAATAGAAATAAAACATGCAGTTTAGATTGATTGGATCATAAAAGCCTCCACATCTGAGGGGAAGCACGAAATTTAATGGACAAGTTGGATGTGACTAGATGATTTGGATTTCGCGGACGATCTAGCTCTTCTAGACCATACACAACAACAAATGCAAGCGATGACAACCAACATAGAACCAACCTCAGTATCAGTAGGGCTGAACATACATAAGGGAAAGAGCAAAATCCTCAAATACAACACACAAAGCACCAACCCAATTGAATTTGGTTGTGAAACTCTAGAAGAAGTGGATACTTTCACGTACCTAGGAAACATCGTCGATAAACAAGGAGGATCCAATGCAGATGTAAATGCAAGGAATGGCAAAGCAAGGACAGCATTCCTACTGTTGAAGAAAATACGGGACTCAAAACAACTGTCAACCAACCTCAAAGTCAGGCTATTCAATTCGGACGTCAAGACAGTTCTAATGTATGGAGCTGAAACGTGGAGAACTACTGCAAATATTGTCAGAAGGATGCAAGTATTTATAAACAACTGTCTTCTCAGGATACTCAATGTCCGTTGGCCACGAATCATCAGCAACACCCTACTATGGGAGAGAACAAACCAACTTCCAGATGAAGAGGAAATTAGGAAAGATGTTGGAAATGGATAGGACATACATTGCTCAAATCATCAGACTGTATCACGAGGCACGTATTAACTTGGAATCCTGTTGGGAAAGGGAAAAGTGGAAGTTCAAATAACACACTGCATCGAGAATTGGAAGCAAATAATAAAAGAATGAATAGAAACTGTAATCATCTGGAAAGGATTGATCAGGACACAGTTGAATGGAGAATACTGGTGTGTGGCCTATGCTTCTCCGTGAGGGGTAACGGGCGTAAGCAAGTAAGTATTGAATAATATTCTGGACAACAGTTTCGGAAGTTAATCATTCATCTTGATTCATTCGATCTATTACTTGAAACAAAAGAAAACTATGCACAACTAAGAAACATTCCAAAATGAAAATAAGTGATCTTCAATAAAGAATTTACACAATAACACAAGAATTTGTGTTTATTGTGGGAGATTTCTAGAAATTAACCGGAACGTTTTTAACTGATCAACATATAATCCATAGTCATTTAATTTGTATTGTGACTGGCAAGTGGAATCCAGGACGCGCGTTTCGTCCTATTTGGGACTCATCGGCTGGATGTACCTGCATCCCACAATACAAATTAAATGATATTTCTGAATAATCGCTATATCGAGGCGATCCGCACAGGATGCACATATAGCAACAGTGACTGACCAGCTTCAGTCTATAACAAATCAATGGGAATATACAAATCCATTCTACTAATATAATCCATAGTGTTCATGATGTTGACGATTAGTTTAAAAGTCGTTTAAAATAACTGATGAACGATAAAGATGTTTATGTGACCTGTTTAACTTATATTCATCAGAATATAGAGATATACACAGCTGTTAAAGGGTGACAAAATTACACTTAGATCAAGTTTTTAGTCAAGGTCTGTAGTATACATAAAATGATATTCACTAAGTAGGAATTTGAATTAAGGTAGTTTTGAGGAGATTAAGTTTAGTTGACTGTATTTGTGAGTGTTGGAGTTCACGAGGGAGACAATTATCACCATTAAGACTGATTGATCTTTGTGTTACTATAAATTGATGTAATTAGGGATTCTACTAATGGATGCCGTTCGAGTTAATGGCGCAGAATATTAAGCATCCACCCTGAAACCTATGGACTCAGAGTTGGATTCCTTATTAAAATCGTGAGTAAGCACTGACAAAATGTCTCATACTAAAATGAAACAGTTGTTCAATTCTTCCTGCTTTCTTTGCAGCTCTACCAACATTAATCTGTAACGAATACAATCAACTAATTTTTAAATTTTGTAAAATAGAGTGACAATTGGAAGTCTTCAACTTTGTTCATATCGAATAATAATAGAAAGATTTACAATCAGATCAAATGTTTGCTTTACACAATTACGTTATACATGAAACAGTACGAATTCAGTAAGAAATAGAAGAATTAATTAAATGATATTCATAACCAATATGCATATACATGATTAATAATTATATATATATATATATATATATATATATATATATATATATATATATATATGTACGTTGCACAAGTGTGGCTGTCTGGATCTAGACATCAATACTGGATGCAGGCACATTCGGCTGACGAGTCCCAAAAAAGTCAAAACGCGCGTCTTGAATTCCGCTTGACAGTTACAATCCAACTCGGGCAATAATATAAATAATAGTAATATGGAGATCTGTGAATAATAAGAACAAGGAAAATACTATTTGAATAAACTTACATTATGAAATTGCACAAAAATGAAGGTTGTATGCGTATTACTCCAGGTAAGTTATCATGTAATCAGTCGGAAACTAACTTATTACATCTTGATTTGGATACAACAAAAGAAGAATGTGTATAATTAATTTACCATATTCCAGCAACATCCTCCACCTCTATGCACTATGATGACTGATACAGGAGTAGGATGGAAGAGAGTTAGGGGCAGGTAAACAAAAACATGACATCAGTTCATAAAGTCACTAACTGCTGGCCTCAGTCGTGTCGGCAGATGAAGACTACCTAGTTGGGGTCCTCACGAACACTGTAACAAGTATTTGGAAACTTGCGTAACATAGATCAGAATCAGTTATAGTGGCACAGGTGTATCCATTGTTTGTCCTCCCTCAAATCGTGAGCCTAAAATTATTTCATAGCTTTCTTTCCACGCTCCATTTATCTCTCCCTGAGCCATATTCTATATATTCACTCTTCTTTGTCTTTATTATTATTGCCATCGAAGTAACTTCTACTTCCACTAATGTGGTGCCAGTCTTGCTGTGTTTTTGAAGTATGGCAACTTCGACTGATGCATATATGCACCAGGTTCTATACACACATATACACAAACATGCCTGCATACATACATGCACAGTGTAAATAGTTACCTGTTGAAACCATTAAGACTCAAGATTCTTCAAATGGCAGAAGTGAGTTAAGAGAACACAGCTTTGTATTCTAAACAATTACATTCAACCTCATATTTTGTCATGGTCAACCGATTGTCCAATAAGTTATGTTTCAACTTGATTAAATGATGAAATAAACAAATTAATGTTAATTTAGCCTTCTTTTTTCGTGTGGTTTCATTACTTATATTCATCTTATCATTCACAAATCTCTATCTTTTATTATTATTATTATTATTATTATTATTATTATTATTATTATTATTCAAGGATACACATATTGACTTTGAGTGTCATTCAATCAATTCTTCGATTTCTTGAAGTGACTAAATGCAAACAGTTAAGTAGAACAACATGACGATTCATTTTATTCTATTCTGTCCTCATCAGCTACTACACACAAGGTGCAGTATTTTAAAATCAACAGTACACAGTAGAAATATAACACACTTATAAAGTTAAACTATTCTAAAGTAAATCCGTGTATATCATCACCATCAACCAAATCACCATTATCATCATCATCATCATTATGAATTGAAGATACATTTGAAGCTTACGAGACTGGATAGTAACTCTTGCATTCGGAAATGTACTTAGTAAGCGATAATTTCAGAATAACAGAGAAAGGTTATTAAAAGCCTAGAATAAAATATTTTAACTGATTGCATAATAGAAGTTTGGATACAAGTGAGTGATGAGTTGAGATCAATCAATTTCAAATTAATGAGATTAGGATATTGAAAGAATTTAAAGTTGCTGCAATCGAAATAAGAAAAACAATTTACACACAAAAATCCACATGATGTAATCGAAAAATGATAATATTATCTTGAGGGGGAGGGGGGAAGAGACTAATCTCCAGTCCTTTCTGAATACAGAGGCCTGGTTTTGATGATTATGATTTCGGTGAATTTGACAAGAGTTGAAATTGGCTGTTTACAGTGGAATCCTCACTTTCATTGGATGCCAGACCAGAGGTTCAGAGAGTTAGGTGTTCGTCAACCTGATGCCTCTGCTTTCTATTTATTTGTCGGAAGTGAGGGTGTATACTAGTGATGAGTCTCATGCCGGCACAAAACAGCTATCCTAGTACTTCCCTGACTTTTAAGTGATATCAGATCAACACCACTCTATGAGAAGTACAAATAACTAAATTCGTTTCTGGAGTTAGATACCGGAGACCTTTAACAACGCTAAAACAAAAGTTCTGAATATTTTATGCTCATTACTAAACAATCTTACTTTATGCCTGAGATTATCTGTTACAGTCTCAATGCTCAATATGCATGTAGTATCCATCGCTATCCATGGTCTTTTTATTTTATTTAGTAGGTGACGGCTGATATGTCATTATATACAAATAATTAGAAATTTTTATTTTCGGCTTCTGAGGTTATTTGAAACTGTCTGGTAGTGTTACTCAGTTTATCATTCAGGATAAAATAGACTTTTTAAACATTGGAAGGATTGCCAACAATCCCAGTCCATTTCAATTTGATATCATTGAATTGGTTTGAGTTAAGTAACCAATGAAAAGCAGAAAGTACTGGACAGCTATTTCATCCTAGTATGAGACTTTTCAGCAGTGAACACTCAAGACCTCACGATGAAATCGAACCCAGGAGTTTCGGTCTTCGTAGAAAACGTCTAAGCATTATACCACTGAATCGACTTTTGACAAGTGGTATTTCTATCCGAGTTAATTCGTGATATATTTACAGAAAACTGTCCTCCCCCAATTCTCAACATGAGTGAACTCTACTATTGAAGAGTTCTATACTAGGACAAAACTACTGTTCAGTGTCAGTTCTTGGTTTCTAATGGTTGACTAACACAAACTAATTCATGATATTAAATTAAAATTCAACTACTATCTTTATAACATCTATGTACAGTTCATTTTGTTTAAGAAAGAAGTTTGAGGATCTTGATTATTTATTAGTTAAAATTAATTCTACCAAATAACTTAAGTCTATGCCCCTTTTTGTGTTACCAAAACAGCTTGTTCAAAGTTGGTACTTTTGTTTAACTTCGAAATATTGTTTAAACTTATACTAATTAGTTGATATAGAAGTGAACTTTTAAATATTTTCACGGGTCAAGAAACGATATGTCCTTCATTTTGATTAAATAAGTAAAGCGAATTTAGGTAGTTTGTGGAGTTTGATAGTAAATTTTTTTAGTTGATTGAATTCGTCACAGATTGATGTTAGTAGGATGTCAGTGAAAAGCAGGGAGCATTGAACAGCTGTATCGTCCAGTATGCGACTCCTTAGTAGTGCACACATCACATACCTCCTCAAGGGTTTCGAGTTGGCGGATGCCTAGTCTTCTATACCCCTTGGCCGGCGTCCAATGGTAGAATTCCCAACTCCCTCAAAATAAGTAAAGTATATAAAACTGTTCACTACACTAGGTTTCATTAAAGAATCGCTATTAATCAGTATAATTCGTTTCCTTTCAGTAATTCTATACAAAAATCAGTAAAAAGAGTCAATCTGGAAAAGAAATTCCAGATATACATTTCCTATATTTAATTAGTTTGCAATGTAATCAATAAGAAAGTGCCTCGTTCAGATGAATAGCAATTGTATAGGTTATTGTTATGACGCAAAAAATTATAATGATTGATATGTGAGACCTTGTGCACACGAAGTTGTAATAACAACGTTAATGATTGTCCTAAGTAGTCCCTGTACGTCTGCCCGATTCCCACTCGATCCCAGGCCAGAATAGGAATGACACAATATTGATAAATCAATCATACAGAATCAAACTATATTTCAAACAATGCTTTATATGCACACAAAACCTGACCACACAATCAACCAATTAGAAAACTAACATCAATACAAAATAAGGGTAGCAGTGACTGCGAACTGGAGCATCGTATACACAATCAATTAACCATAGTTCGTAAATGAGAAATAATATACTAACAGTTAATGTAGCTAAGCGGGAGGATAGGGCAAGGGGAACTGAGTAATAATAGGAATAAAAATGTTCACTTCTCCTCAATCAGTCAATCAGTGCCTGTTACGCCATGTGGAGCATAGGCCACCGACCAGTATTCCCTAACCAACTCTGTCCTAGGCTTTCCTTTCCAGCTCTTCCCAAGTGCTCTCCATTCTCTTCATATCTGTGTCCAATTACCGACGCAATGTGTTTTTGGTTCTTTCTCTTTTCTTTCGGCCTTCAGGATTCCAAGTTAGTGCTTGTCTTGTGACACAGTTTGATGATTTCCTCGATGTACGTCTTCATCGCCTTCAGAGTCTTTTCCTAATCTTTTCCTCGTCTGGGCTTGAGACCGGCAGTAACCCCAGAGGGATTCTAGGTGGAGTTGTTCACTTTACATGCAACCAGAATAAGTGAAACAGGTTTACAGAAAAAACAGTTCTAGAAGATAACTAATCTGTTTTAGGTGCCCAGCATTTCACTTACAACATCAAAACTATCAAGTTAGCACAATACAATTGTCTAGTATTCTACGTTCACTTTATTATACAGTTGCTTTCATTAGATCATGATGAAGGGTTCTAATTTATCATGTCTTAATTAGCCTGGATTGTAAACTCTGAAATTAATGCAGAATGAATACATTCAGACTAAGATTAACTAAAGGAAAGTTATGATTGATAACTAATTCTTTATAATTTTAAAGTTTTGTAGTAAACCTATGCATTTTCAATGCTCAATAAGTTCGTATAATCTAGTATTTCTATTGATTTCTTCGTTCATAGTAATAAATGAGTTTCACTGAATTTCAAGACTTTACAATTATCCACAACTCTCTGAGATGAGTATGTCGGTGAAACGCTGCCATGGCATGTTTGATGAAAAAAACAGAAAGTGGAAGAAAAATTGCATTTCAATTGAAATCATCAATGAAAGTAATACCTTAGTATGTAACACACACCACATAAATTTGCAGAAGAATAATCGGCAATGATGAACATTTTTGTGAACATTGTCAACATTGAGGATAGATTTACCTATAATATAACCAGAATATATGGTAACTTTACACGTGACCGGAACTAGGAAGTATTGTATCATGTCATGGCATCTTACAAATTTCTACCTTCCCCTCCCCCCCCCCCAACAAATTACATAATACTAGCAGTGGAAAAATAGCAACTTAAACTGAGACTAAACTTATGACTATAATAAGCGGTTTTACAATGATTTCAAAATAAGTGGCATTACATTGTGGCAGGCAGACGAAATTCAGAATGTCCATTTCGTCTTGTTCAGGACTCGTCAACTGAACATATCTACATCCATATAATAATGTCCACTCTAAAACAAGAAATCAGATCAGCTTGTGTCAAACCCCTCCCCTTTCTCCACTGAGCTACTGAGTACAAACTGTTACACTTGTTTGACAAGTATGTGTATAGAATGTGGAAGATTTCATATCTTCCCATTGATGTTATTTGAAATTGAAACTGATCAATCAGTTTAGGTTGTACACATGAAATTAATCAATCAGTTAATAGGGTTAGAGTGAAGACGCTTAATCCTAACTACGTTACACTATACGTAAAAGTTAGTGGATGTCGAATTATTTATTTCAATTTATCAAGGTCAATAATTGTCACACTCACGATGGAATATACAGAGTGGGCTCAGTGAGTCAAGCATCATGCGTCGCTTGATGCCTCCATACTTTCGTGCTGAATTCCTTAAATATATTCTCACCTGGTAAAATTATCTATTATATAGTATAAATTAAAAGAACAGAAAGGTCTCGCTATTACTTTTAGGGTGAAAGAAGATATGAAGTCACTGAACTATGTGGTTTCAGAGTAAATTTGTTTAGGTTAGTCTGTTTCATCGACTCGATCAAATCGATTTAAATAAGATATGTCGCGGTATGTAACTCCTCAAAGTAAGTAGTTGTATCGGCTATCTTCATTAATGCTGACCATATTTTATTTAGTGGGCATGGCTAAGTGAAGTCGCTTCGTCTAACATCACTACCAGATCATGAAACGAAGCGCCATGGAAACTAACTCCTCCCAGCATAGATGTTGCAATCCCGTTAAATTTCTGTTCATCTTCACTGTCTTCTATTTTCTACCTCACTACATCGCGTGTCGTTTTGATCACTAAAAGCTATTTTGAATATACTACGAATATAATATGGTCGTATACAAGGTACAATTTAGATTATTAACTCACGATAGCTCAGTATTCATGATTTTCTTCTATAAAAAAAACTACCTTTCTATAACAAACCTCTAAAAGAAATGTCACTTTCGTAATGGTTCATTGAATAATAACCGAGGTGATGAAGTATGAATGCCAAGAGAGATAACGAATTCTATTTATGACTTCATCATGTCGTTTCCTGATAACTTTATTCTGAGTGCATGGATTAATGAAGATTTTACAGGAGGATGATGTGATCATTATCGGTTATAAAAATAAATTGACAACAAACATTCTAGAGAAAATGGATTTGTATTAAAATAAATAAGGTTATCTAACTATATTTGTTCAATATTAATATAGGAAAACTGATACTAATGTCGAAGACTATGAATTGTCTTGATCATTAACAACGGGAAGATAAACACATTTACAGACTATTAGAATGTATTTAGAACTTCCCGGTGACTTTGTCATGGACTGAAACTAGTCAGCCCCTGTTGCCATATGTACTATCCTGAGCTAACTGCGTCGATATAGGCGATCGGTCACAAGTATTGATTGAATTGGATAGTGAATGGCAAGCAGAATCCAGGCAAGCGCAGTTTCGTCATATTTAGGGACTCATCTAAGATGCATATTTAGCAACAGAGACTGACCAGTTTCAGTCATGATAAATCAACGAGAAGTTCCAAATACATTCTAATTATATACATATACCGACTGCACAAATATGGTTGTCTAAATTCAATAGCCAAGTGGTGATCTCGGTGGCGTTTAGCACTAAACGAACTGAATTTGGGTCCTGGCGTAAGTATCAACATTGGGATGTAGGTAGATCCAACTAACAAGCCCAAGGTAGGGCTAAACACGCTTCCTGGATTCCGCTTGCCAGTCACAATCAAACTCAAACAATTCACAGATTATATATATATAACTGTTACACCAGTCTAACTTTCTAAACTTAGTAGATCGGTAGATACTATGTTGTAAGAAATGTAATGAGGTCATGTTCCAATATTATCATTAGTATTGTAATATCAAAAATACATTCAACTGACAAGTTTAAACAGAATGAAATGTTTTGTTCTGCATTCCACTCACCAGTTATAAGCCACTGTTAATAATACTTGTGACTTATATTGAGTCAGTAAGTAAGCTCATAAAGTATGTAGCAAGGTAGTGATTAATGAATTGTAAATCTCAGCATCAACAATCAAAGAATGCAAATTTTTATCAAGTAACTAACAAGTTTGGACAAGTTAATAGGTTTTTTAATAAATATACCTTTCAAATGTGGGAATAAAAGATTTACTGTCAGTTTACATAATTTTCCGGTTTAAACTTGAGTTAAGCAAAGAAGTAATAGTTTTTCTTGATTTTTTATTTGATATCATGAGTTGGCCCGAATTAGACAGCTACTGACCATCAGGAGACACTGAACATCTGTTTCATCGTTGCATGAGACTCTTCAGCAGTACGTACTCACGACCTCACCGGGGATTGAACTTAAGACCTTCCAGGCTCGGCGATGAACGCTTTACTATTAGACCACTAAGCTTCGCTATACATTTGCTCAATCTCATCCATTGCCATCAGTGTTTAGCTGCGTCACACCCATGACATGGATGGAACTGGTCACATCTTCTTGGTTTATTTGAAAATATTTTGATGTATGCATTCATTGTTTACCTATTTAGTACACAATGAGTACAGTCGCCTTAGTTCGATAGATCACCTATGGCTAGCATAAACCAATAGTAACTGCTATAGGTTGCATAGTTATATCACTTGAGTTTGAATTATATACTAAACATCAATCTCTTTAAGATTTTAGATATACTTTTTGATGATAAGTTCAAAATTAGACAATGCATTACTTTTTAATATCTAACTTCTATGTCCTATCAACAAACATGTTTTATAGTAGTCGAGTTATTTAGACTAATGATTACATTATAAGTTAATAGATATAGTCCTAGGATTATACATAAATATGACAATACTACTCAACAGTCAACTGACATGAATATATCCACAACACTGGAGTAGATTTTCTGTGATTGAATTGTGAACATTTACCGCTTTATTACTCAAACTTGTATAAAGTTTCTTACTTAAAGGTCAGATGAGATTTATACCGTATAATCAATTCTATGCTGTATATCGAGATGTCATAAACTAACCAATGAATAAAGTAAACTCAATAGGAAATTAATGATGCTTAGTCTATGCATTTGATATGACAGTTCAAAGAAAACATATGTTGGAAATATCGATATTTGATATCAGTGATACTTATGGTACAACAGGCGCCTGGAAGTTTGGTAGATGTAGAATACTTTATACACCAAAGTAAACAGTCGAAAATCAAATGTATAAAGATACTATTAACGGTTAGTATGAGTACATTAAGGATGTTTAGAGTTTAGGTAAATGTAGTTTACTTTATGGAGTAACAAACTTGAATCAGTAAGGTACTATTCCAAAAGTTATATCATATCATAGCATACATAACGTATTAATCAAAACTAGAGTTGACTACATGAAGAACATAGCATAGTGTAATAAAAGTTTCTATAGACAACAGCAAATGATGCGTAGCCTTGAGCTATTGATTGAGACCATAATAGAAAGTCAATTATTAATGCACAAGTTCAGTGTTGAAGACGAAATTCAAGGACAAATTATATTGAAGCAGTGTATATTTGAAGATGACGAAGTAAACGAAACAACGGATAGAGACAGAAAAGAATGCAATAGTACATAAAGTATTATTGATATACTTAAATAACTATTGATAAGTATATATATCAACTAGCTGTATTAATGAGAATCTAGTACAGGAATGATATTGATGAGTTTCATTACAGAAATTCACATATCTATATCATCCTGTACAATAGAAACCAGTTACGACTTCTTACTGTAACCTAAAGAATTATTCTTTAACTTAGTCATTAGTAGGTACGTGATAGCAACTGCAAATCATCGAAAACCTATGGTAATTAATGGTTAAGTTCTATAGAAATCATAAAAGATTTTAGTAAATATCCATGATTGATGTAGATCAACTGTGTCAGATAGACTTTGGTTATCCAGCATGTTGTCAAGTAATTTTAACATAATTAGAATTCACTTGAACTAGAATTAAGAAATTCTTGACTCATTACATTCGCATAACTTAACGACATGTTAGGATAACTGAAACTGTCAGTTATGAGACAGATACCATCAATAGAAATTGATGTCGAATGTCCCCCAGTTTTCAAAAGTTAATTGCTTGAAATCATCGAAAGATGTGGATTTTTTATACTGAACGACATCCTATGTATTATTACTAACAGAAAATTATTTTTTAACCAAACGATTGTCTGTACGATGTATCTATAAGTTTAAGAAACTGTATGGAACTTCAGTAATCTGAACTTGTGTCAAACACTAGGTCTGCTTCACAGGAATAATTTTCATGCTGTTCAAATAATCAAGTTACCATAATTAAAATGCGTTTAGATTCTTCCCATTGATTTATCGTGTACTGAAATTGATCAGTCTCTATTGCCATATGTGCATCCTTGGCAGATTGTCTCCATATAACGATAGTTCACAAGTATTGATTGAATTAAATTGTGGCTGGCAAGCAGAATCCAGGATGCCCATTATCGTCCTATTTGGAACTCGTCAGCTGGAGGTTACATACAGATCAGCTTCAGTTCACAGCAAATCAACGGAAAGATCCATATATATTCTAATTATATATACATACATGTTGCACAAGTGCGGCTGTATGGACTCAGTAACCTAATGGGGAACGCGGTGGTGTTAGGAACTTAACGAACAGAGTTTGAGTCCCGGTGTCAGCATCAACACTGGAATGCAGGTACACCCAAATGACGAGTCCCATATAAAACGAGACGAGCTTCCTGGATTCCGCTTGCCAACCACAGATCAACTCAAACAGTCAAGTTATGGAAAAGATGGCGATTCTCTTTTGTTCAACAGATGTTTTCAAATGTTGAGTATCTTTATTCTAGGTGTCTAGTACGAGTGAAAAGTTTCTTTTGGGATCGAAACTTATTGTCGCATCAATGATCACCGTTAACAATTACTTGATAATAAGAACTTAATCCAAGTCAATATTATGACCAGTTGAGGATGCTATAACAATAATTATTATCATGACCTTTTCACATCTCATTATTATTGTGACATGAAAACTCTGAGTAGTTGACACCTATTCCTAGTAATTGTTTTGTCTTATAAAACACAATACTGTATACTGTGATCAGCTAGGTGTACGTGAATCCCAATGTTGATATTCACACCGGGACTCGAACTCGGTTCGTTTCGTTTCAAACACCACCGTTTTTATTGGGAAGATCTAGGTACATTTTAAATGTTAGAAATATGATCTAACCAAAGTGTGTATAAAATAAGACAGGAACTCTAAATCTCGAGAAAGAAACATAATGAATATATCTACACGCAAGAATGATTTTGAACCATGCTATCCAACCACTGACCATGGCTTTCACATACCAACTACTTACCTTATCATAAACTATATTCGGTCTCTTGGTTTGGTTTCCTCTAGATTTATTCCAACTAATTCTTACATTACCCGGCAGTGTATATCGAAGTATACAATAGATAATCATGCGTAACATAGATCTTAACCATCTTAATCATTGAATAATTCATAACCTTATCAACCTAGTTGTCATCAACTATTTTCACACTAAGTACCATAATTGTCTAATTGTTTTTATCTTCAGTTGTGAATGATAGACTTGAATAACTCAACAGATTTATATTGTCTTACTTAACAACAAACAAGAAAGTCAAATCATCTCAAATATCATGAAACATAATTGATACATCAACAACAAAGAATTAATTAGTTTCAAGCTTGAAAACAAAGTTTAGTATCATTAAACGGTGCCTATTACACATAAGAGCTATAAATTGTTATCGTAAATGAAAAACAATCTATTTGTTGTTGTTGTTGTTGTTGTTGTTGTTGATTTACTTGAGCTTTGTTGTCTGAATTGTTGTGATTACTAGTTACTGTCCTAGATAATGCACCGGAATATATTTTATTGAATAAACAAAATAAAATTCAATTGTATATTTCATTTAAATTTAATATTATGTAATAGTCCAAGTTAGATAACTAATGAAAATCAGGAAATGATACTAGAGACAGCTATCTTGTTTTAGTATAGAACTCTTCAGAGGTGTACATTCATAAACCTACTCGAAAATGTAATCTAGAAACTTCAAGTTTCCTAGTGAAACTGTCAGACAACTAAGTCAATCAGTATCCAATGGTTGATATTTACTAAATTTAGTCAATTTACTTCATGCTTGCTCTACTTGCCGTCGATGAGTAATTACATTACACTTGATATAAGCATCTCTTTAGAATATCAGGAATTATTTTCTGAGATTAAGCCACTAGTGAATTGATATTGTTTGTAATCAGGTGTTCCGTTTGATATGAAACCTGGCAATCCTAGACTCGAGTCCATGGTGGTGTTAGGAATATGAACTACTGTGGAGCAATATACTAGAGAGAGGGACAAATGTTCAATACACCCTAGTTTTCAGTGGCTATTAGACTCTACTACTGAGCAGGCCACTGTTTAGTAACAGAATTCCCACTTACCTTAATTTGTGATATATTGCGGTGATCATCTGCTATCATCGTTGATATCTACCTCACCCCCCGAAACATCTAGTGCTCCATGGTTTTGATTAGTACTCTACCAACTTCAGTCTGTGACGAGTTCAACTAGGTGGACTTAATGCTAATCTCAATGAACCACCTGAATTCTATTTCATTGTTAATTCATAATTAGTCAATCATAAACCATGGAAAGATATAATTTTAACTTTCATTCACTTTAAAATTTCGGCTCAAACAAGACATAAGGAAAGTTATAATAATACTGAAGTTAACTTCAACGCTTTAACTGTTTACAAAATGTATGGTACCAAAAACTTAAGGCTAAATATTCATTCACATAGAGGATGTGTTGATTATCGGAATACATACCCATTCTGGAGTTCCTACTTTGACGGTATATTTTTGCTTTTTCAATCGACACATCGATGACCATAAGTTCAAGTTAGTTGATGGCATATCCCCCCCCCAGTTCGCTTAAAATAAACCCTTTAATGAAATTCACAGTATTATGCAGGAATCATTCACTAATCATTCACACCACGGTGGCGTTTGGCACTAAACGAACTAAGTTTGAATTCTGGTGTGAACATCAACACTGAAATGCAGGTACGTCCGACTGACGAGTCCCAAATAAGGCGAAACGCACATAATAGATTTTGCTTTCCGCGTACAGTCCAACTCAAACAGTCACTTAGTGTATATTGTTTTCATGTTATACTATTAAGCAAACTTTTGCTGGCTTTTTGTGCACAGGATTAATTGATTGACTTGTGAGACTGTTACATTAGTGCTGATCAGCAACATCAGTGTTTACTTTAGATAACAGTGAGCCTTTCAGTACATTCACGATGTATACGAATCTTTGAAACCAAGTTTTGCACATTTTGTTATGCATCGATAGCATAGGTTTGTGGTAACTTTTCGAACATCAGAATATCTGTTTCAGCTCAACCCTATGCTTCGATTGGTTAGAATAGGATGAAGCTATCATTTATGATATTCAACTAAACTAATATGAACATCAAATACGAAAATGAATTCCACACATGAACTAATAATTGTTTGTATCTGTTAGTCTAAACAAAAGCTAAACAACCAAATCTATGCTTTACCAAAGTAGTTAATTACTTTTGTCACTTAGCATGGTATCTGTAGTTCGTCCACAAGCGAGTCTATGAGAGTGGTTTAAGATGCTCGTCAAGATCATTCATTGGTGTACTCCAAAATAACACTTGGTATCGAACACTGTTGCAAGTATAAGAGAGGTTTTCTTTTAACAGTTAACGGTGAACGGACTCTTCTTCAAAAGATATTTGAATTAGAATCGGACTTGTTAACTTCGGAAGCCAATCATAAGAAAAATGCTAGAACTTGGTTACACATAGCCTTTCCAAGTAGTTTTGAACAAGTTCATTAATTCATTCTACTGTTACCATTCGTGAAACATAGGCCCCGACCAACACTCTTCAATCAAATCTGTCCCAACCTCAGCCGCTACCTTGACGTAGGTGGTCGAGTTTGCCTATCATAATGACCCAACCGAACTATATTGTCTGGAACACATGCTCCTCTAGGTCCTACTATGCCGAACAGGTCTGTTGGAGAGCGATAAGGCTGAAGGCAGTAACCTATGATCCGAGGGCGAAGTCGTACTACTGACTGCAGTGAGGTGTGACAGCATTAAGGTGTTTCCGTCGGATAACCAGCATCTGCAGTTATGCTGCCTTCTTAACAGGAGGAGGGCGTTAGAAGAGGTCGACCCTAAAATACCACGCCTGACCTTACTCCACAGATTTCCGTCTCCGGCAGTAAGGCCTTCTAGAGAATGGAGCTAACACTTCAAAACTTCCCATAACAAGATCGTGCGTGATCGACCTCAAGTAGTTGTTTCTTTGGTTCTGCGATCGCGCTCCCAAGTCACTGTGACTAATACTAACCCAGTTTCTTTCTCAGGTACCTCATGAAGTGACATCCTGCCAAGGCGTGGGCAGCCAGGAAGTGACAATTGCCCTCATACCTCTAACACCACTGAAGATAATCTTGTTCGAGGTTAAATCCCACCAACAACTCCTAATAACACTCATATCGTCATGCCTAATCCTTCTCGCATAATTTTATCAGTTCATAAAACGTTGTTCCTGGCCTCCTGAAACCTCGCACTCGCTCTGAACACGATGAGGAACGAAGACAACTTAAACACAAGCTGGTTAAAAGCTTACGTAATGATAGTGAGCAGTGACGAGTAGCGAAAGCCAAGGAGATAGAAAAGGCAGCGGCAATAGGTAAACAGTAGACAACTGTCCAAACTTATCAAGGAAACAGGTATCAGATATTGGACTGTAAGTGAAAACATCTCAGAAAAATATGAGACCATTATTCACTGTGAATCCAGAAAGTTAGACCGATGAATAGAACACTTTAGGGAACAGTTTAACTGGTCCTCGGTGTCATTCCAGTTCCTCACCATCCCCAAGAAATCTGAATGGCACATTGATACCAGTCTCCCAAGTCTTAATGAAGTTGGAAAGACTATAGGGAATCTAAAGTCAGGGAGAGCAGCAGAACCTGATGGATTAACCCCTTAGATAGTTAATGGCGGTGGTCTAGTTTTAGTAGCGAGATTAACTGTAATCTTGGCTAGAATCTGGGAACTGGACACAATCCTGATCTGATTGGTCTCGAAGCATTAAACGTCCCAATGTATAAGAAAGGACAGAAGTCCTCTTGTGACAATTACCGAGCAAACTCGAGAAAACGAAGGGAGTTCCTAGACCTAGACGTAGTTGTATAAACTAATTACTAACACTTCGACAGGATTCTGGAACATAGGCACACTTTTATACGTTCAACAATAACTGTATTACGTGACCTTAAGGCTGCGTTTGATACTATTGATTGTATGGTTATGTGGCAATGTCTATCACTGAAAGGCGTACCGGAGAAGTACATTAACTTTATACAAGCTCTCTACTCAAACATAGCATGTCAAGTCACAGCTTATGGCAGATTGTCGTCGGAACTGATTGCCTCAGTTAGTGTTCTTCACGGTTGTATACTTTCCCCATTTTTATTTATTCTTATCATTCACATACTTTTAGAGTTAACATTGTCATCGTCTGATTTCTCATGGGGTTGACCTCCTTCCAGGAGATAAACTTACTGACTTAGAATATGCAGATGATATAGTTCTATTGGGTGAAGATGCTGATAAAATGCGGAATCATTTCACTACCTTAAATATGAATGTAAGCATGTTTGGGATGCGATTCTCTCCATCCAAATGCAAAATGTTTCTTCAGGATTGGCTTAATTCGACATCGAAGTTAGTGATAGGGAGCGAAATAATTGAATGTGTTAACCGCTTTACTTATCTTGGAAGCCTCATTAGTCCTGACGGTCTGGTGTCCTGATGAAATCTCAGCTCGTATACATAAGGACTGATTGTCTTTTGCCAATTTGCGTCACTTATGATGTAGGCGAGACATTCGTCTACTGACGAAAGTATGTGTTTACTGAGCAGCAGTTAGACACATTTTACTTTATGGATGTCAAACGTGGCCATTAAGGATAGAGGATTTTCGTAGGCTTCTAGTATTTGATTATAGATATCTTCGATGCATTGTTCGTGTTTTCTGTGACCACCGATTAAGCAATACTTGGGTTAGGAATAAAGTACTAGGTAAGTATGGTGAATCTATTGATGAATTAGTAAATCTCCATTAGCTTAGGTGATTAGAAAATGTGTTACGTATACCCGATCACCACCTACCTCGACGAGCTATGCTGTCTCATGTAGGAGTAGGGTGGAAAAAAGCTAGAAGCAGCCAAACGAAAACATTACACCAGTCAATGAAAGTCGTCGACAATTGGGCTGAGACATGTTAATGGATGCAGAATACTTGATTGGGGTCTGCGTAACTGACCATAACCAATGGTTGAAGACTTTGGGTAGGATGGCTCAGAATCGTTCGCAGTGACGCAGGTGCATCCATTTCTTGTCCTCCTCCAAATTCTAAGCTTCTGAATTCGTTATAATTTTCTGCTTACTCAACTACATTTTGTCGAATTTTATCTTCGATCTCTAATCCTTACCATTAATGCTGACTCTGTTACTACCTCCACTTCTCTGAGATTTAGTCCGACAATTTGATTTCTATCTGCTAATTGAGGCATAGTAACTTGAACTGATGTACACATATACCAAGTTCTACGTTGTTACTGACTGACTGACTCAAATCTGATCTGAGCTCCATTTTATAGTACTTCCC